>CM052321.1:7364514-7895824 GCA_028455615.1 Lasioglossum zephyrum | reverse complement strand
CAGTGCACCGAAATCTGCCCGGTAGAGAAATCGTTTCGTAAACACCGAACCGTTGCCGTTCGCCTGGGCACAAGGACACGCCGATCGAGCGGTGGGAGAGATTGTGTGAGATGAGAAACACCACCGACGAGATATCTCGTCGGTGGAAACACTCGCTCGCCGTATAGTGACCTCAAGCTTGTTGATGAAGCCTGACTTACCGACAACAATTTACTGTTGTAGTGACTGCTGCCACCGCCGTGGCGCTTCTGATTGCTCCTCGACATTCAACTGTAGAAAATGTACGTAGCACCCCCTACTTGGTTCTTCTAGCGGCCGCTGTGTTCGTTTTGGCGCGACGATCGAGCTGCGGGTAGAAGAACTAAGTAGGGGGTGCTACGTACATTTTCTACAGTTGAATTGTCTTTAACAGTATCTCGTCGGCGGTGTGGTGGTAACGGTGGAAATTACAGTGATCTGAAATACCACATCGCTAAAAGTCACTCCACCGACGAGAATAGTATCAAAATAGTGGCAAAACATCGTCTGGAATATGACGGAGAATGTAATATTTAATAATAATCTCCTCAGTAGTCTTTTGCACCGACGAAATGCCGACGGAGGCATTCTGTTTTTTTGGCTGAAGCCAGAATATATCCTAGAGGGCGTAAGAGAACATCGAAATTTTCGTGGGACACGTAGTCCCGTAAGGCTGACAGTCTTCAACAGTATCTCATCGGTGGCAAGAGTATTTTGATGCTGTGGCGGGTTTCGATAATGTGAATGTCTTTTACTTTGTTAATATTCATTTTTTCGTTTGGTTCCTTTCGATGAAATAAACCTTCAACGAAGATATACGGTCATTTATTTGAGACCGTTCCCCACACTATTTGGTGATACAAATGCAATACCAAAACTATTTCACAAAATTCACAACGGATGAATATTATGATAGAGATTCACATTATCGACATCTGCCACAATGCCCCTCGAAAATAATCCACCATTCATTTTATTCTAATACGTTTTCCTTGAAAATACTATACATTTAAATGTCTATTTAATGTCTTACACCCTAAATATTGATAGTCGTTTAATCGAGCTGTACCGTGACATAAGGGTACACCATTTCTTCCATAAAACCGAGAAAAAACATCGTACATGATTTTTCAAGGATTCGTTGTAAATAGGAGTCTTCAATCTTCAAATCCTTTTGGACCCGTTTAAATTTTTGCATTTTTTCGGAAAAGCGAGACTTCAGTTTCGCTTCGGTTAGATCATGGAAAAATATTTTCGAGGAAAATGAACGATGCTGTGCGAAAGTAGAGGCTTCAAGCTTTGAAATGAGCCCACGCTGATGGTTGTTCTATTTGTATTTACGAAATGGTTACAATTGAAATATCAAATGATCAAATTCCTTCCGTTTTGAATTCCGATGTTTAAAATATTGTTAAAACGCATAAATCACTCTGCAAGCTGTAAGAACAGAAAATAACTTCTCCACTTATAATAACGAATGCATATAAGCAAATGGGAGAAACTTGAATAATTATGTCCACATGATTGCGTGCTTAAATAATTTTTTTCCTTTAGAAACGTATGTTGCGGACGGTTCAAGTTATAATTGATTTCCGTCGCATACACGAAAAGGATGGGCTGCCGTGTAATTTGAAATCCTGCGTATTCTTTCCCTTCCATCTTTGAAGGCTTTGAAGTTCACTGTCTAAATCCTAGGAGGTCGAGGAGCTTAAAAAAGGAGCTTTCCTCCCTTTGACGCTGGATTTCACGCAAGGCTAAGTTATGCGAAGATGCTTCTTGTTTAAGCGTAAATTGGGTTTGCTCGATGCCAAGTAAGAACCCTCGCGGGGCACAAAGGTCCTCGTCCTTGAAATTAATTCGCAAAAGAGACAAAGGCGCGTTCTGTTCGTCCTCGAGCATTGTTCAAGCTTCACGATTGACGAACCGTTGTGCTGTACTACGCGGCGAAATAGGCTAAATGTACCTATTACCGAAGGTGTATGTTTTACTGCGGTATTTTTACCCAATAACACTAATATATGTAAGAACAAATATTTTGCTCTGAATAAATTTGTTCAATTCAATGTGAAAAATTGTCAATCATTCACATATATTTGTAATCTCAGGATTTGGAAAAACATCCTTCATGGAAGGTAAAACTAAGACCATTTTTCTTCTATCTCCGATCGCCAAAGGACTGTTGTTTACGTGATTGTACATTCTTTACATTGCTTTAAATTGCATAAGGGGAACTTTTATAATTATCTAAATACTTACTTTGATACAACAAAAATATAAGAAGAAACTTCTCTTGCCTTTTTAATAAGAGAATTAAGCCTTCCGCATTATGTATATTAAAGTGAAGGAGGAGCCCGGCACAAAAATCACTAGGAATGTTCACTAGGAATTGCAATTACGATTAGAAACGAGCTTCACTGTAGCCTAACTATTACCCTAACGTATTACAGATAAAATAAGAAGAAATGGCGAAAATTAAATCGAGTCTTTGATGTCGAGGGTCGAAAAAAATAGATTTTTAAAGATCCGTCAACTTTGCCATGTTCATCGAATTTTGTGAACTTGATTTTTCAAAAAGAAAAACCTGTAAGTGTTATTCTTAATTTTCATGAGTGTTAGCATATTTGCGGTACACAGCAAATGATTTATCGTTCTCGTAGTTTATAGTTTATATTGTACCAAGTCTCGTGGTTTATTTGGTTCTATCCGGTGCACGTCGAGTTTGATCGATTTTTAGTAAATCGTCCGAGGTTATATGGCAGAATTCTATCGTGCCGGACGCCGACGCACCTATTGATTTTACAGGAGAGGCAAAATGAACGAGAGGAATAAGGGAGGGCAAGGGGGTAAATGTGGTCCGACAGTTCCTTCTGACCGATGCAGCTTCATTTCCCGGGACCGCTCACTTACAAATATTTTTTTCGCATTAACGGAGATCTGCACGACGATATAAATAAAGCTTTCTGAATCTGCACCAAACATTTACGACTATACAACTTGTTGACCATTTCCTAATACCATTTGTACCGAGGACAAAATGTGACCGGTGTACGTCTCTTTATAAAAATGACAAGATTAAATTGATTTAGAGTTTTCGCAATTTTTATAAAATTGTGTGCTTGATTGTAAAAAATGCCAAGAAAAATGGCTGTTTATGTTTGCAAAACACATTACATTTTCGTACAACGTGCAGAACGAAACAGCGTTAATTCCGATCAGAAAAGGATTCGAGATACGTTTGCTTGGCGGTCGTATTTGCATAAATCACTTTGAATTGTTCAACCGTTAAGTGAAATTAAAACCAAAAGCGGCGACGTACCTATTTCTCTGTAGAATTGTGACGCTCGTTCAATGACCATCGATTATCATCGTGAATTTAAATTACGTGCGAACACAATTATGCTGACGTATCTCGGAGTTTTGTCGGATTCATCGGTCACGAACGATTCAATTGAAAACAAACAGAGGATCCGGAGGCAAGCTTTTGTTTGACAAACGCTGGATAAATAATTATAATTAGCGGAGGAAAATATATTCGCGAGTCGAGCGTTCGCAATTTGTCGGTAAATTATATTTCAATTTTATTAAACATAGCGAATTATTAAACACGTCGGAATTATCTTGACAATGTAGAGCAACGTTGTGACATTTCCAATTTCGGTAGAAATGCTGGGAGTACGCATTTTTATACGAGTGTTCAAACTATTTAGTTTCAAGTAATTGTACAATTACTTATTATATTTGCAATTCTACCATTAGAGATTCGTTTAGGTTCGAGTAGATAGAAACTAAAAAGGATTGACGAATTGAAAAAAGTATCACTATCAATCAAATTTACTTAATATATGTACGTATAATTATAATTTAATCTCAGTGAAAACTTAAACAAATTTGTACAGAAAGAATGATAATTTACACGATTAGAATTAATACACGGCCTTTTTTATTTTGCTGATATTCTCACCGTTACCTAGTAGATATCTGATGTTGGGGTCAGTAGATTTCAATTTGCAGGGAAACGTGAGACGTAGGAAAGTTCCCAGAAATTTTTCATCCGGCCCGCTTGAACTCCTGAATTCGCTACGCTGGCTCTGACACTTAAGGAATCTGATTTTCTCCTCACGTATATCGAAGGATTACTCGGGTATTCGTCTTCGAGCAGGACGACCACTTCATTTCGGATATCCACAAACAACGAACGAATCATCCCTTCGATCCTCTTGTCCTTCCCTACTTTAACTTCGTCCCTTATACCCCTCACGAAACTAGAATATGAAGCTGTTCTTTTTATTATCACGAAGGAATCAGGCTAAATCAATTTTAGATGAGAACTTCTAGATTATTCGTTTTTACAACTATGCAGTTCAAATGTATTTAAGGCGAAACATTGAAATCATTGTTCGACAATTGTAATTGGACTGTTCGAAAATTACATAGTTTGTTAAACGAAAAATTCGAACCTACATATATTCTTCTTAATAATTGGAAATTGCAGATACCTGTATATGGAAATGTCATAACTAGACAGCGGATTTTCATGCAAAATAAGAATTTCCTGAATTGTAGCGAAATAAAAATGTACTTTTTCTTCCTTAACTCCTTGCCGTATTATTTATTTTACAGTTACAGTGATTAGAACGTCTTTATCCCGAAGAATGTCGTAGAAGAGAGAGAAAGTTTATATTTTTTGTATGGTTACATCAGTTTGAATGCTTAAATATTGATTACAAGCGAAACAAATTTTATTTCATCTGAAAGGAAAGCCACAACATTCATATCTGTTTGTTAAAATCTTCATCACGAGTCTGACTCGTCAAAGTACGGCAAAGGATTGAAAATAATGTAGCAGTACTTTCAAAGTCACCAAAAAATTACACCAAAAAGAATGGTTTAAAATCAATACGACTTAAGGAACAGTCTTCCGAGGTACGTTTGACGTGAAAACGGCCGAGAACGATGAATATTCGTTGCGGAAGAAATTCGACAACAATTCATGCGAAGGATTCAGGAGTTAACTTCCGATCTGGTTTTTTGAGCGGAGTTACGGAGGCCGACGCGGCAGCTTCCGTTTCATGTGAAACGATTTGAGAACCGTCGCTTTAAAGCCCCACTTATCGAACGCCTAGTTGGTATGATAATGTAATAAAATAAATGGAGGTTGCTGTTTCCGAGCGATATAGACTCTGCGCCCGTTTCTGTCCCGGTGTTCGAGCTTCTTCGTTTATTCGACGACGACGAAGAAGAAGAACACCCTCTTCGTATTTTCTTCGTCGCTCTGCTGCACCTTCGATTCTTCCATCCTGTTTCCGTTTGGACCCGTCGTTGTCCTGGCTCGTCCTGGTTGCTCGTTCTCCGACCCACTCAGTTTCATTTCAGCCAGCCCTCTCTCGCAGTTCTGCCCTCCCCTCAGCCGCCGTCGGAGGGGTTGAAACGAGAATCGAGACGGTAGAAGGGAATGGAGCTCACCTCGAAAGCGAAATACAACAAGTCCCGCCGCCATTGCTGGGTCACCCTTCAACAGGAGTTTTGTCGTTGCGTGGGTGGGGGTTTGACAGCCCTATGCGACGTGTCACCCCCTTTCGACCCCGACTGCCTCGGTTTAGGGAAAGGGTGGGGATCTCTGGTAGATAGAGAGAGAGAGAGGGACAGCAAAGAGGAACCGAGTTAGGAAGATGCATTTATCGTTCGAGGAGAACACCAGAGAATAGTGTAACGGAGGAAGACGCTGAACAGGGTTAACGCTTCCAAGATGGAGAAAGAAGGAGAACGCAGTTTGTCATCGGGTAAACGAAGAGAGTGAGAAAGGAGATACAGGTCGGAGAGAGAGATAGGGGGTGCGGGATCGAAGGGTTGGGTGCAGTTTATTTATAGGGAGAAAGCGAATGGAAGAAGGAAAAAGAAGCGAGACGAATGGTAACGTGGAGAGAGGGATGAAGAGAGACAGGTAGGGAGAGAGGTCGAAAACTCCGCCCCCGCATCCGCAAAAGCGAGTCAATACTATGACCACCCATCCTTTCTCCTACGAATGCCCTCTCGGTAACCCGCGCTGCCTTCCGCCTCCCTCTCTATGCCCCCCTCTCTCTCTCTCTTTCTCTCTCACCCCTTTCTGTCTTTGTGCTCGAGCCACAGGATATCGAAATTCGTTACGTGTCGTAGCGAGAATCCTCGACTCGAAGATTCCCGACACGGTGTCATGAAGCAAACGCGTGTTTTCGGCTTGTGGCGACGTAGAAATCGGAATCGGTTCGAAAACGGTGCTGGGTAAACGTTATTCAGACTAACGAGTCAATCCAATTAACTATTATTCGGAAATGACGCTGATAAATTTATTCGTTGTTCAGGAAATTATTAAATTATTAAAGAATGATTTGAATATGCTACATAAACTTGTGTAATTTGACGAATGCCAAATAGCGAGCAAGGTGAATAACTTGTTCGTTGAATGGCTAACACTGTTTGAAAGGAGTATTGGCACCTCCGTCGGATTTCGCGTTGACAAATAATCATTTGTTATAGATAAACTGTGAATCTCCATGCATAGAAAAATCGTATCACGCGAATTGCAAAAAAGCAGAGATTAAATGAAAATGTGTTCCATGTTTTAATGACTTTGACAAATTGTAATTGCAAAGAAGTTTAGTTTAGTACTTCAGCTAGTCATTTTTATGATAAATATCCATAATATTCGCGGCTTTATAAGTTGACGAGGCGGTTGAATATCAATTGACAGCAGTGTTTCTATGATTGCGAAAATGCAGGAGACAGGAGACGTAGAATATCACGGGGAGTGATTTCCAAAGAGCCCCGAGTCGAAGGAGCATTCCGGTTCGAAAAGTATTAAGGGTGTCTCACCCCCTCAATGCCGGGGCGTTTAACTCTCCGATTGCTTTGACAACTTAAGCAGGCCCTTAAACCTTGCTGGAACCTCGATGTAATTTATAAGCGACCGAGGGGGTAATTCCGTTGGGGACCGTCAAACTGCCATGTGGCAAAACCCCCGAGGGAAAGTCAGGGATTATGCGGTGATAAATAAATATGTACGTTTATGCAACAACCACCGTGACTCGGGGAATCCATTACACATTGGGACGCTAACAGGCGTGTAGCAAGTCAAATTTCGATTCGGCCGGGATTCTCCGTGCACCCTCCGTTAAATAAACAGAAATTAAAGCCGTTCGGGGTCGTGATCTCTGGCTCTTGACACAGAGTAAGAGCCAAGTGATCTTTCAGATCAAAATCTAAAAAATCCGTATGTCCATTTCTACATTTTATCCATTTATTATTGCGAGCACCGATAATCTTTAAAAGTTTTTATTTATTTATTTTTCTATTTCATTGTAATTTTACTAGATTCTGTTTAAAACTAAACCTACCGCAACCGGTGAAAGGACCGGTTTTATATTTGTCATTTTATAATTATTCTAATTATTAGGGTGTTTACGATGAAATTGATTCGATAAAATCTAAATACATTTAGAATAAGATAATAATAAGAAGCCTAATATATAAGAGCCTTGTCATTTTTATAAGTAAAAACAAGACTGTAACAAAAATGAAGATCCATTAGGTTGTAATTTGAATAACGGATGGTTGGGGAGGAAATCAATCCAGAAAAAGTACTTATGCATGTATAGTTTTATTACAAGTAGTTACGCAATCGTTACAATACATGTCACGTGACTCGGTATCTAGACTTTTACAGCAAATAGTATCACAACACGAAATATGCAAGAAAAGCGCAGACGAATATTTGTCTTTACAATTGTCGTCGAACTGATACCTATTACTGGTACATTGAAATCCTTATATCGAATAATACAAGAACGAAAAACGATCGAGAACAAACGGAAACTACCCTCTACCCGCCTCCCTCGAATCTAAACCATAATTTCGTCAGACTTTCGTACAAAATCGTTTCGAGGGTGCGTGAAAACGATAAACGGAAAACGAGTTGGTCAACACGTCGAACCTAATGTTCGATAAACATTTCTATAATAAATAAATGTGTGTATATATATATATATTTATTTCTATCGTTCTTACACCGCGATCGAGCGTTTCTCGTTCGCCTTAGATACCGTTGAATTGTTACCTAAATACTGTATGCGTCGATGCGTTACCTTTTCTCGAAGTATCCATCGTTAATCGATCCCGATCTAGCGAAGATTGATGCATTCGAAACGGGATCGTGAATCGAAGGGTCATGCTTTGGGGCTTTATCCTTAGGCCAAACCTTTCTCAATCGAAGAAACGATCGACTACAATTGATCCAGCTCGTACGTTTGATCGGCGCAATAGTTTCATTCGTTTTCTAATCGTTCGTTAGTCTCTTCCATATCCAAAGAGATATTCCCGTGACAACACTATACCATTTTCTCTTCGTGTTACACACATTAAAGGAGTTACGCCTGATGAAGAAATCTGCGTTAAGTTCCTAGAGGATCACGGTCCAACCTCTCCGACAGCGGACAGTCAGTGTCGTCTAAATATGAATGAGTTAAATGCATCACAGAAACAGTTTAAACATCTCCAGTGGAAGAGTGCGGCTTCACTGACTTCGCGAGTGGCACTGTATATGTACATTGTATAAGTATCGACTTTTTTGGTAACTGTCGGAAAGAAGTCCTTCCGATCGATGGTCCTTGGATGCTCTTAATTTTTGTACATGTCGCACAAGACTTTCTCCATCGGAGTGTTGCCGATCGTTCTATGAAAATAGATCAGTTCGACACGAGATGCTGGCACCGTCCTCAACAGTGGCAGCAATAATAACAACCTGCCGAATCGTGCTGGATTGCCTGGTTGTTGAGCCCTCGCGTGTTGGCCTAACATCACCTGCGCTTGGTCCTGCAGGTTCTCGATCTGACTAGAGTCCTTCAAGCCGCGAGTTTCTGCAACAAAAAGCGGAATTGTTGCACGGCCGAGGCTCTCACGATTTTTGTCATTTTATCCGTTAACACATTACCGATCGGTGATTATTGTATAATTTTGAAAAATCTATGGTACACGGTTGAACATTTTTTAATGACTCCTTCAATAACAACAGTAATTTTCATTGTGAACTAACAAGTCACCCTCAATAACATCATCTAATAATTTCATTTAAGGTTGTAATGTAAAAGAAAATTTCTATGCTTCCTTTTGGTACAGCAGAATTGTTGAGAATCCGGTTAATAGGCTTTCAGTAGGCAAAGTGGTAAGTCGACACATTCGTTTACGCTTAAAACACTAAATTTAAGGTTTTCAGATGGTAAAAACTTCAGTTACTCGCACTCTACTCTCTTTCACGTGAAACTTTAGATGATTCCAACATAAATACATTTTTACCATGTTTTTTTTATCGAATAAAACGACTACTTGAATGCGACAGAAATATTTGCTTGTGAAGTCGACACCTTTGTTTATGCTTGATACATTAAATTTAATGTTTTGAGAATGTAAGTATGTAACCGGGTAATTAACAGTTAACTGGGGATGACGACCTCACCCTCCCCCATTCAAATTTAGAAACCATTCGTTAGCTTTTTGGGATTTTAAAAATAAATCGATCATTTATAAAAGACAAAATCTATAGACGAACAGTGGTCGGGGAAAATCAACCCCGTACGATTCAGGGTTTATTAATTAATTTCCTTAACGCTAAACCTTCCACCGCTAATCGAATCACCGGTTTCATACTTTTTATTCTACAACTCTGAAAATTATACAGCTACTTCCACGGGAAATGCTTCAATGAATTTCTTTATCCCGTCACATACTGTAATAAAAAGTAAAATCCAAGTAAATTCAGTTTTGTAAATTTTGCAAGGTAAAACACTCACGAAAAAAATTAAGTCAAGACTTCAATGAATTACTGTACTTCCAACACTTTACACGACGTTCCCTCGACAGCGCGTTCATTCTTCTACTCGCCGATGTATTGTTAATCGAATTGGCCAACTTACTTATGGTTGCCATGGAACAAAGTTACCAACCTGGTCTGAAGAGAACAATGGCTTTCATGCAGGCGAACTCCGCAGGATCGACCATGACAGCTTTGTATCTCTGCAAAGTGTCGTGCAAATGCCTGACATCCGCTGCAACCTGGCTCGGTTTGCCCGTGGCGGTTTGCATGTGAATTCCGGAATGTGGGTGCGGTTGCGGCGATAAAGTCAACGCTGTCAGTTCTGCAGAGTTAAAGAGTGGCGACGACTCCAGTGGAAGGCACCACTGTACCGCGTTCAGAAGGAAAAGCTCGGACCAGGCTTCTTCGAGAAGGATCACCTGGGGTGAACACACAGAATCATTTGTAACTTGAACACTCGTATAACTTTTCTTCGGAACATTTGTCGAATTCCTTAATCATTTCGAAGACATTCAAGTGGTTCACTTGCAATTGGAGATAGTTTGTTATTTGGGAGTGGAAAAAGAAATTTTTAAAATTAACTCTTTGCACTCGGAGCTATTTTCACTCGAGAATTAAACATTTCTTCCGGCTTAGAATATTTTCATTCTAATTTCTTGAATTTGGTGGATACGAAATTGATGTAATATTTCGTACAGTACTTAAATGTTCAATAATTGTGTACAGCAAATTGTAGTGGCGTCTCAGAGTCACCATTAAGGGTTAAAATAATACTAACAAACCTGATCTCTGAAGGGTAGGCTTGCGAAAGACGGAAGATTTTTCGCCCATTTCACAGCCATAAAGAGTAGCCTCGCGCTGGTTTCGTAAACTGTTTCTGCACTAGCCGGCGAGTACATCGACGGAATCACAGGCGGAAGTTGCGTGCACCCGCTCCTTTGAGGCGTTAACGGCTCCTCGTTAGTCACGTCTATGCTATCCTCGGATGCATTTCCTGTTTTCAAAATTTTGAAGAAACCTGATTAAAGCGAGACTCGAGCCTAACACGGAGAACAAACTTTCGAAATAATTCCCATTGACATTTCATCTACCAGGAACCAATTAACCCCTTGCCTTACAATATCGTGTCAGACTTGTGATGAAGATTTTGCACAGATTCTAACGAACGTGTACAGTTATTAATTTCCTTTAAACCGAAATGAAATTCTATTTTCATTTTGTTAATGTAGAAGTTATTGGAGCCCATATTGGCATACAATAGATATAAATTTTCTTTTTTAGATACGAAGTACAAAAAAAAAAATTGTGATCACTGAAACCGTAAAATAAATCGTAGGGCAAGGGGTTGAGGAGACATTCCCGAATTTTTATGTACATATTCAGTATTCAGACAATTACATAATTTTTTCGGTTCATTCCGTAAGATGGTAAAATGAGAATAAACTGCAAT
Organism: Lasioglossum zephyrum; assembly: GCA_028455615.1. Taxonomy (NCBI): domain Eukaryota; kingdom Metazoa; phylum Arthropoda; class Insecta; order Hymenoptera; family Halictidae; genus Lasioglossum; species Lasioglossum zephyrum. The sequence continues at coordinate 7,884,515 of CM052321.1, read as the reverse complement.
CAAGCGCAAGATCGCTTTTTAGAATTATAATAATATTAAGGGAACGTGGATAGCTACCATCCGCGTTATCTTGTCGAGGTGACGTCTGAGGGTTCGTCGAATTTGTAGTCGGCGGTACAGTGGGCAGAGGCAGTGGTGTCGTGTATCTGGCCATAGCTAAAGACACAGGTGGCCTGAAACATTTTATTCCGAATGTTAATCAAATTTTTCCCTATCTTCTTCATATCATTTATTTGTAACTTATTATCGAGACTGAAATTGTTTGACCGAATATTCTATCGAACTCTACTATATCATCTTTATAACATTTATTTTTAACGTATTATCAAGATTGAAATTATTTGACTGAATGAATAATGATTGAATTCTTCTTTATCTGCATTACACTATTTATTTTTAACGTATCATCGAGACTGAAATTGTTTGACCGAATGAAGAACGATTGACTGAATGTTAGATTGAATTCTAGCCAGCCTTCTAAAATTATTCAATAAATTAGCACTCTACAAGTTCGTTGCCCACAAACCGCGATCCGTATCCAGGGTCGATCGATTGGTCGACTCGCGGCAACTTTAACTTGTTCGCGTGCGTGCAGTTTTGTTTACATATTAAAAATACAACGTACGCCGCACGGAAATTTCGTATTGGCGTTTTCGGGTAGGTAGATGGGTTAAAAGTAAGTCGTCGAGAACAGTGAGGCAAGAAGTCGGGCTTTTTCACCTAGCGAATTCAGTCATCCTCCGAGATCACTCATCACGTTATCTTCGCGGGATCATTGTGAACATCATAGGGGCCGATGACGGTGAACAATAAAGTTGTGGTTAACGAGAAAACGAAACAACAGGGAGGAAGGTTAGTATACGTGACAATCAAAACTCCATCATTCTCTCATTGCATCGACGATGAAAGCAAATATTGACATAACAGACACGAAAGACATTGAACAAATACTAGGAACCGTTCGAAACGAGCGCATAGAAAATATATAGTTAAATTCATATTCGCCAGGGAGCAAAACGTTTCAACTAAAACAATCGTCGCATCATGTCCAGTCAACAGGAATGTCGGAACGGTCGTAGAAAGAGCGGCGCAAATGCGGTGTCCGTTTCCAAAATGGCGGTGCCGACCAGCAGGAACTTCGCCAACTGTTACATGGAGTTGTGCAAGCAGCAACGGCTGCGACCACTGCCGGTGATCTGTGTGACGTTGCCCCATAACTTGGATTTCACGACCGATCGCGTGAAGATGGATGATTGGGGTCCGATCTTGAATTCCTTAGCCCTCGACCACAGCCTGAAATCGATCAGCGTGCGTAGCAGGTACCAGTGTCGGAAGCCGTTGGAGGAAATCAACTCGGAAGATAAGGCGAGAACGATGGGCAAAGCTCCAGTAGTATTGTCTCGTTATCTTCTGGAATGGATGTGTCACAGCGTGGGTCAATGCGTGCGAAACTCTCCGATGCTGACTACTTTGGAGCTGGAAGGGATTCCGTTTCCACCGGATTGTTTAACGGTGTTGTGCGTCGGCCTGTCTCATACGAAGACGCTTCGCTACCTTTCTCTCCAGCGCTGTTACGTCGGCGACAGTTCTTGCGAGGTGTTGTGTCGCACCGTAGCCGATATTCCCAGCATCAGAACGTTGAATCTTAGTTTCTGCGACCTGACGTGCAAATGCGGCCCGGCATTGGCGGCCGCGTTGTCCCGACAGAAGCTGTCCCTTTACCACGACACCTGGCAACAATCCTTGCGCTACCAGGAGCCGAATCTCGAGGCGATGCCAGGACTGCGTCGTTTAACGCTGAACGATAATCCTCAGTTAGGCGACGCAGTGGCCAGCGAGATCATTGAGGCGATCAGGGACAGTCTGTGGTTGAAAGCGTTGGACATGCAGCGCTGCGGATTAACGGACAAGATCGCCACAGACCTCTTCGAGCTGCTCGACTACAACACCACGTTGGTTGTGATGGACGTCAGACAGAACGTGAACCTGAACGAGGAGCTGTCCAAGCACATCATGAAGAGGCTGGTGGAGAACAACGCGGACGCCAAGTCTGAATACAAATGGCTCGGGTCGTCCGATCAGAGTCGAAGAGTCGTGTCAGCGGGTGGTAGGAAGAGGGCGGAAAGTGAAAATAAAACGCTGACGAGACCACGCAGCGCCATGACGGAGTACATTAAGAGACCTTACCAGGTCCCACCTAGGAACGCGATGAGCTTGACGAACAACGCGAGGAAGACGAAATTGAGACCACCACACATTCCGTATAAAAGCGTGAATGCTCAAAGGCGGCAGCAAGACCAGAGCGTTCGGAGTATCGAAGCGAACACGAAGCAGAAGGTGTCCCTCCACTTGGATCTTCGGCCTCATATCCAGTCGGTAATGGGCGAAGCTAGTGGGAACACCGTGTGCGATCAGGCGTACGATGGTAGTGTTCAGCGTAGTGATAGAACGTCGTCGAAGAACGTGGATTTACGTCAGGCGGTTAAGGTTGATGCTGCGACGCAAATGGCGGACGACTTGGTCCAGGAGTTGGATAGTTCTGCTAGGATTGAGATGATTGAGATTCAGCTGGCAGAGGCGAAGGTGGAGCACGAACGTTTAGTGGAGGAGACTAGACAAAGCTGTCTGCTGCTGGAGGAGGAGCGCGATCGAAGAGAAGAAGCTGAAGCGAAGCTGAACGCGATGAAGGAGAACCTGGACCAACTGGAGAATGCTCTAAAGGAGAAAGAGCAGGAGACCAGCGGGCCCATGATGCTCAACCAGCAATCCATGGACGAGATCTGTGGCACTTTCCAGCGTTTGATGGATGTACTGGACAGCGTGACGAAGAACCCAAACAGGACCGAGGCGGCTTTCGTTAAGGATGATATCAAGAAGTGCGTTAACTCTGTGATACGTCACACGAAGTCTGAGAATCTCAGACGAGCCTTCACGGTGGATCTGAACAAGGACGATTCGATCAACGGGTACACCGAGCCAATCAAGAAATTCGCTAAGTCGGAGAGCGACGTGAGATCGACTCTACCGCCGGTGTATCTCGAGAGAAACATAGGAGACAGTCCAGATATAAGATCACCTTCACTGGACGGCAGAATCATGCGCCACGAAATGGAAGGAGAGCTGATGTCTCCCAGAAAGAGAGCGAGAGCACTGTTCGCTCAAATCGTTCAAGGAGACGCGGTCGTCGAATTTTCTACCAGCGAGGATTAGAGAACCGGTGAACGTTCAACGAGGGAATCTTGAGTTTGATAGAAAAAATATTTATTTACACACGCGCACCTTCGTTGAATGGTGCAGGGAAAATACAAGTATTCGAGAGCGAAATAGTCGTACGCGTAGAATTATTATGTAACAATTGAATACGCAAAAAGGAAAAACAACGGGAGGGAAATTGATAGATCGAGTATCGGTCTCCTGATCTTCTCGAAGCAATAGAAACTATCGGTCTGTACAGGGATCGGTTGATTTTCCATTGTGCTAATAAACCATTTGTATTGTCACATTTTTCATAGCTGCATTGTTGTATACTGAATAAATGTCATTTATTGTTTTTAAGGTGCGGTGTTTCGTTCGTATTTTTCGTAGATAGAGATTCGATGAGATTTAGAATGTCGGGGTAAGTTCTTGATCCTTTAATCAATCACTATCATCGTTCAAACAGCAAGTGTGTCACTGGAGAATGGTAAATACAGTATCCGTATACTTTTTTGTATTCACTATAGATAAAACTCGAGGCGTGTGTTTTGGCAATCGTAAAAGAAGATAAATTTCTTTCCTTCTCATAAACACACATGAATAGAGACAACACAAAACAGTTTCACAAATACATTGAGTGAGCAATATTAGTAAAGCGTAATTATGAATCATTCTTTCTAATGTGTCAAAATTTAATAATCGTGACCTTTATCTTCTCCTTCGCAATTGCGAGCAATAACGATTAAAAAGAAATTATTTATACATTAGCTGGTAAACTAAGTCTTCTAGAGGCACAAACAAATTCAAGCTGTTGGATCGAATGTAGAAAAAGTTATTTGTTTTTCGAATGTGTACGAATAGTTCGTACCACCGCTGTATATGAAATTGGAGAAACGTGTGGGAGGTTTTGACGTTGTCTAAAGAGGAATACATAATTTCCAGAGAACGTCAGTATCGACTCAAAGCGTCGTCGGAGCACACTCGCTGTCGCTTTTAACGTTCACCCCTTGGCGGTCTATGGATTTTCCATTAGTTCCAACCTGAGTACCCGATTACCTGAAAAACGGTCAACTACGGGCTAGTAGTCAAAGGTAATTTTTCATGATAGATCACGCTCGGCGTGGCGTGTCGCTAGCGCAGCCTGCTCACGACGGCGAAAAGTATGCTGCTCTGCAGCAGAAGATCAAACGTGCCAACAACGTCGTCGGTTCTCTTGGTCTTGCCGTTGCTCCCGATGCAATCGGTGATTATCGATCGCGAGTCCTCAATGTTACCTTTAATCCCCCTTCCCCTGACCCCTTGGATCGCTTTAAAATTCATCCAGGCTTTGCGTCACCTAAATACACGCAACGGGAACAGCTAGCTCGACGCGAAAATACATTTTACACGCTGTTCCTAGAACTGGAGCAAGGTTCTTATACATAGAGACCGCCTGTTTTCGATACTTTCCACAGCTTTCATTAATATTCCCTCGCTAATCCTGGTCCCGGATACTAATATTAAACCGTTCACTAATATAGAGCGATTTATTTTAAGTTCACTAATCCTGGACCATAGGCGACGCGAATGTTTATTCAGATACAAAAGGCTCCTTTCATACAGAATTGTGCGAGTCTTTGTGTGAATTATGCGTTTGCGCTTGTTAAAATCTTTCCTTATCACTTTTTATGATACCCGTAAGAAAGGTGATATTTGTTTAAATATTCACAGGAACAGCAGAATTAACCCTTTGCGCTCCCTGTTTACCCTTACGGCCAGGACTCACATTTTATAAGGATGCGGACTAATCTGCCGATTTTATGCATTTATAGTAAAATTGAAGACTACAAGAATTTAAAAGTATCAAAACATTTATTACAACTCACTAAAACCACTAAAAACGAGAAATAAATTCCTATTTGGTACCTATGTCTTGCAATTAATGTGTACGATTTTTAATTTGCATAATGATCGGCAGTCTAGTGATCACCGTTAGTCCAGCAATGACATCGAGTGTTCATATTTTTATACGTTTATAAAAGGATATTATAAATAATATTCACAATGTTCGTTTGAAAATTTATAAGGAAAATTGGAGTGCGTTCAGCTAAATTGCTTGGAGCGCAAAAGGTGTTATGAATGACGTTCACAGATATCGCAATAGTTGAAGAATTGATAATGGAGTACGTCACTCACCCAAAAACACCGACGGCCACTGCAGCTTCCCGTAGCGCGCGCTCCTGGTCCATCTCGACGAGAGCCTCTGGTCTGATGGTGGCAGTGTTTCTGGGTTGCCGTTCATTTTGCACGGCTGCAACAGAAGCGCACACCTTCGATGTAACGTCGATAACAGGCGTTAATTGCAACCACGAATTAATTACACGCTGGTAAATTAACGCGGAACGTTCCCGTGCACCGTCTCGCACACGTGCCATTGCTACTCGTGGTAATGTCTTTCAGAATTAACGCGTTCCAACGCTGTGATCATCGATTATCTTATGAAAGAACGTACTAAAGAGATTCGATTTTCATCGAATTCAAAGAAAGAATTGAATTCACCAGAAAGTTATGTTCAATGAATTCTGAAGTTTCTATGTTGCAGAAAAAGGAAGTAGATTTCACAATATGTATTTAAAGACTGTTCTAGATTGTAATGAAAACATTATTTAGAATGATACGTTTTTTTTTACTATTTTCTTACGTTGACCGTTTATCTGAATCGTATCTCTTGCTCGGAGTAATTGGTTTTCACTGTAACTTAATTTCTGTTTGAATGTTACACAACTTGCCGAGTTTATTCCGTCGTTGCTTCGTCGTTGAAATTTTCAGTAATAATTAAAGCAAATCAATGCAGGATTGTATATAAATTAAATGTAACGTTAAGTATCTTAACCATTTGCAGTCGGAGCTATTTTAACTCCAGAGAGAATAATTCCATAGAACAAGATTTTTTTCATTATATGGATATGCCAATATATTTGATAATAATGTGAACAATATTGTAAACAACGGTACAGCAATTTTCAGTGGTGAAAGTCGACTGCTAAGGGTTAACAGCGTTACATCTGGGCTTTTTCAACTTTTCAGACGATCCATCTGGAAAAACGCGAATAAAAAGTGAACATTGAGTAATTTTCACATAATTCCATGGAAGGGATCGTCTCGGTCGGAACGATGAAAATTTTGGACGGTCTCGGAGGAATAAAACCACCAGCCAAATGAGGCAATCGACCGAAAGAGGCTGCCGACAACCGTTCCATCGAATATTCTTCGATAATGCGTTCACTGCATAGAAAATCCCAGCCCCGGGGGAGTTTCTTGGTTATTGAAATATTAGTGGAACGACTTGGTTCGAGGAGTCTTGCTCGATTAATCGGGGAACAAACGATTGGCCGCCACCCTCTCGTCAAATTCACGTAACGCGCCGTTATATCACGCCAGCAGTCTGTATCTGACAAGCGTGAATTTAACAGACGTGCAGAAATCAGCTGCGTTTATTGTTTGTATATATTGCTGTTCGATAAACTCCCGTTCGGTGCACAGCTAAATAGAACGGTATCGTCTCTCCTGGAATAACCTTATGTACTCGTAGACCTCTCCAGCGTTTCCTTCTTCCTATTCGAACGCAGCACGTGTTCGTTTCAGGAAACTACCTATTCACACGTTGCTACGTGTATTTTTACAATATGTTTAGCGCAGTGTCGTCATCACCATTTTGCAGTCGAAGATATTTTAACTTGAAAATTAAACATCCCTACCGATCCAGAATAATTCCACTGTACATGATTTTTTTCATTTTAAGAATATGAAACTGATGTGGTACTTCATGCAATACTGAAATTTGTAGGAATCGATGTCCTTAAATATTTTTAACATGCCCACTGTTTTAAATTGTACGTTCCTAGTTTTGTCATAACTAAATAAACTCCGCAGTCGATTGATTGGATACCATCATAGTTATAAATACTATTGTAAACAATGGCACAGCAATTTTTAGTGGTGACTCCGAGTCACCCCTCCAGTGCCAATGATGAATACGAGCAAATTGAAGAATAAAATTTTATTCAAGTAAAGCATAGCGTATAGAGAAAAAAAATGAACGTGTTTCTATCACAATGGAAAATTGGAAATTGGAACGAAGGTTAAGCCGCGGGGACGCGACGATCATTTCTCCGTTTTCGGCGGGCAAAGAGGCTGCATGACGTCAGACACATGTTAATGGGGAAACGATTAGGGCACTCAGTGGCGTGTAACAGCGAGCAGAATTTTTTCCAGCTTCCCTTTTAGCTTGGTACGGGTGCACAGTAATTTCGTAATAATAAAAAGCGTGCCGGGCTCACTGTATCACCGTCGTGCTGCCTGCTGAGCGGCTTAATGGGATCCTCCTACTTCGTCAAGCCTTTGGCATCGGCGTCTCCCTTTTTCGCGCGGTTTCTTCCCTTCCTTTGCTCTCGGTCTCTCACTTTTTCTACCGTTTACCCTGCTACCATGCCGAGCCACGCCGAGCCGAGCGGAGCCACACCACCACCGTCGGGAAAGATAAACGCCCTATACCCGTAGCCGTTGGCCGGCGTTACCTCTTCTCTCTGCTACCCCAGGAAATTTTTCTTCCCCGGTGTTATACGCGTGCTTTCCCTTTTGTCTTTTTAACTCTTCAGTCCGCTTATTTTCACACAGTCCGCCGTCCCCTGGATACTTTTTATCCCGTACCACTTTGTATTTCTTTACTTTGGCGCGTACCGACCGAGTAACCGGTACCCGATACAGTCTACAACCAAGATCGGAAGGGAGTATTCGATGATTTCACGGGCTGTTCACAAGAGACACTTTATCATCTCGCGTCCGAGCTCTAAACTCGCTTGTAACGTTGTCTTCGAAAATCAGGCAAGTGTGTAACATCGAATTATATTTCTGTCTAGGAGAATAGAACGAGAGATTAATAATACTTAGCGTCGGGTTTAGTAGCACGTAATCGTCGCTGAACCTCGCCCTTTGAATCACTATTGTTATATTGTCTCCCCCCGGCTATGGATTTTCTATTATCGTTCTTCCCTTCTCGTGCATACATACTAGTTGAAATAAAGCTGCGAGGGCGGGCTTTCGTAACGACTGTTCTCTTATGCATACTATTATCCGCTGCGAATCATTGGTTTAGAAAGTTTGTCGCGAATTGTAGAGCAAGCTTGTAAGAGGTATTATTAAATATGGAGAGATTGGGCGAGTGTCTTTAATAGGAATATTTTTTAATTTATTACAGAGGTATGTGCTTTCGTGTTGTATTGTTCTATTTCTAGAATGTGTGTGTGTGTGTGTGTGTGTGTGTGTGTGTGATAGCAGCTAGAGAAAATAAAAGTCCATATAATTAAGGAATTATTGTAACATCATACAGAATAAACTGACAGTCCATTGTGGTTCCTAAAGGGTTAACTACAATTAATTTTATATTATCAATATAAAAATGCTGAACGCACTAAACGAACGAGCTATATTAATTTGGTTGATAAATATTGTGGCGTACTTGTAAAAATATAATTATTGGAACATCTCCATATTATTCACTCCATCACTAGACTTAATTTAATCACCAATTTCGAACTCAAATGACAACAAACTTAGCCATTCAACATCGTTATTTTTTACTGATTTTAGAAGAGCATATTTTTTAACTATAATTTACTGGCGGATAATCATGAATGCTTGAATTGTCATATTTTGAGTTTCTGCCAGGTTTTTAAGGTTGCGCCCCCACTGTGCGATCGCCAAATGAAGACTTTCTAGCTGGCCGTCCAAACCCTTCCCATTATTGTCGCGTCTCTACCGGCCGGTTTCGCACCATGAGAGATAAACGCCCTTTTACAGATCGTTTCACTCTCATTTGCGTGTAACTCACCGTGGGAGGTCCGCCTCCCTTTTTCACTTTGCTCCTTCCGACATCCTCTACCTATCTCTCTCTCTCTCCCCCCTGGATCTACCACTATGACACAATTTACATAGGCGACTCTGTCTGCCTGTCTCTCCTGGCGGGGCACCCCGTGTGAAAAAAAGAACGAGACAGAGAGATCGACGGTTACGGAGATTCACGTTGCATACGTTTATTTCCCCCAATTAACCCTTCGGGGCTTGGCAGAGGCCACGCGACCGTCGCTAACGACCGCGGTGTTTACGACGCCGAGCGTCGTTTCGCCCGTCGCGGCGAACCGCACCGCTCCGCATGCGGCAAAACGCCGAATCCGCGCCGTTACTTTATGCCTCGCCGCACCCCGACTACCGATTTTCATTAAATCCCCGTAATAACCGCGGTAATTCCGTTGTCCAACTACTGCTTTAACGACGTCGCCGTTCCCGGACTGGATTCGCCCATGTGGATCGATTTTATCGTTAGGATCATTTTAGCGCTCCTGACGGTAACGTATCTGACACTCTGTGGCTTTCTCCACCAGTTACTTCATCTATTTTAAATCGTGCAAATCCTGATAAAGTTCAGTTCAAGCAACTGTATCACGAACAAAATTAATTTTAACAAAGAATTGTAGTATCCTATAATTTCCTCCAAAGTGTCTATCATTTCTGAATCCTTCAAACTATCTCAGGAAAACTACTCTGTGGTATTTTGACCAGTTACTTGATCTCTTCTATATCGTACATATCCTGATGAAGTTCATGCAACGGTATCATGAACAAAATTAATTTTTACGAAGAATTGTAGTATCCAATAATCTCGAGCACCTTTTTGCGGAGAGCAGATTCGCGAGCAATCGAACCGCACAGGGGCAAAGAAGTTCGTTCAATTTTGCCGGCGCGGAACGTAACTCCCGACACTCGAGGATCTAATTCCCCGGGAGGAGGAGACGTTCCATAGAAACATCGTCGTTCCAGTCGTCAAGGGAACCGGGATCCAATTGGAAGTATTTCTTCTTACGACGTCAAGTTCGGCAATAAGAAAGTTGCTGCGCCCCGAGAGGGGTTTCAGCGAGAGAACGCGACGGAGGGTGGAAAAGAAGAAGAAGAAACTGAAGAGAAACAGAAGTACGGCGAAAATGCTCTTTTGCCGTGGCAGGTGCGCCCACGGTTGGCTGAGAGGCATTAAGAGTTGAATCGAATGCTGCCACCAAAGCAGACTTCTACCCCGCCTTTTATCCAGTTATTTATGTTGCGAGCATAAAGGACCCTCGTTCGAATTTCGTTCTTCCCGGACACGGGGAACGGGAGAGCGTTGATTGATTCCCACAATACGGGTTTACCTACGACAACGGGTAATCTAATGTATCGATAACCGGTGTCCCCGGAATGTCGCCTCTCGTGAACGCTGAAATGGATATTCCTTTCTTCGCTGCAGGAGACACGTTCCCTCGCGGCGTGAAGAGCCGAGGATTTCACATTTATCAGAAAGTTGTTGCCAGGGTTTGTCGGTTCTTAAACGCCGGTTTATTTCGCGAACTTTGTAACGGACGAATACAATTTCGAGATATCGAATTTCAAGAAAAGAGCTGAAACCTTTGAGTCACAGAGGTCCCCTTACTTATCGACTTTCAAATCAAAATAAAAAGGTGGTAAAAATCACGAAAATCGAAGTTAAAGGGTGATTTCTAAGGTCATTTGAAATAACTTTCTCAAAAGTGAAAAGTTTCTTTAAATTATCTCAGGAATCACCCCTTTTAAGGTACTACAACATATTTTAGGACGCCCTGTATAAATGTTACAAATCTATCGATTGGACGTTTTAAATTTTCTTCAGGATTCCTAAAAATTATAATTGTTTAAGAATTTTTTATCTGACTTGTCTAGTGAACTAATATTTTAACTGTTCAAAAGAATGTCGTTTAGTTCAATTTAAGCAATGTTAATAATTCCGGCCACTGCAGTAAAATATTCGGGTTTTCGTTATTCCTCTGTTGCATACGTTTAATGGAAAAAGTGGTGCAATCAATAATTCCTGTATACATATAAAATTCGTGTGTACAGTTGCGCAAATTGAAATCATTCTGCCCTTTTTACATTTCAAGTAACCTGGAAAATTTCTCAAACAAACTGATTTATTGTCCTCGAATATAATCAAGCCAATGAATAGAATTAAAGTCTCTCTATACTTTTCAATCAAGCTTGTCCAGAAAATTAAGGAATAATTAATTTGTATTTTCGATTAGAAAGAAGTTGAATATATGCTCACCGTACGGAGTCCATGTAGTGGAAAAGACATGTTCTTTAAAACGCAACAAAACAAACAAATTGTTTCTATTTAAAACAAAGTTCTTCCATTGATGAAACATCGTACATTGAATATAAAAAATAAACAAAACTATTAAGATACTGTCTATCTTATAGAATCTGAGCAATTGACATTAGAATCGAATTCCAGTCGAACTATTGAAATCTATCAATGTCACAAGCACACGTCTGAACATTTCGAACAACTTCATCGTTTTAGCAATTCACTTCAACATCTGAATCACGAAGATAGCCTTGTAGTTATAGTATCTGAATAACTTTTAGTTGAAAGGCGACTCGATTCAAGTAGAAGTCATCCCAAATGTGTGAACCAACTCTTCATTCTCTAGTGCTGCCAAATTAACAATTCTCTGTTTCCTTTCTAATCAGAAATTATAAGGAATGCGAAACAAGAAACAAAGGGAAAAATGTATTTCTGCGAGACAACAAATTCCTCCGGTATTCTCCAATGATATTTTACTCACCGTCCTTATTCATCCCCATCTGCAGACATTTCTTCAGACGACACGCCTGACACTGATTTCGGTGAGCTTTATCCACGATACATCTTCCGGTACCAGCTTGACATCTGAACAGAAAATATTGCGAAACATATAAAAAGGTCTGGAACGAAAGAACCTGGTTCCTCAAATTTACATCAAATCAATTGTCCTGGACTTTGTGTAACCCCCTTGAATAGCTCATTAAAAAAGGTAAATTTAATACTAAAAATTATAATTGATATATAATTTAATACCAAAAATTTTTAATTCTTATCCTGCCTGGAAGGGTAGTTGTAGGGTGACCTCGATTTTTTGTTAATTTTCTCTATTGAATTGCACGTAAAAATTTCGGAAAAATTTCCAAGCATTGTTGTAACCGAGCTGCGTATTGGATAATTTTTTCCGATTTTTGAAACATATGCTTTATGTTATGCATATTATTGTAAGACAGAAATCTCGTGATAGACGGGGGATGTTTCCAATTTCAAGGAATCGATCGATCATCGTTTCATGATGACGTTTCACCGACGACCGTGGCAACTTGGCGTCTGTTGCCCCTTCTGGAAAGACGACGAATTTCGAACGCACTTGCCGGAAATCCTGGCTGCGCACTCAGGAGTTGGCGTTAAATTCGATTACTTTCATTGTTGGACTAACCCGGTTATCCCTTCAGGCTGACTAACGTAAAGAGGCGACCGTTCGAGGTCACGTACCTTCTTATCCCTCTTAATTTCATCCAATCCCGCGGTAGTCTCGTGGTAGTCTCTTTCTCGGGGCTTAAATCCCCTTTCACCGTCCTTCCTCGCAATTCTGTCGCGCAGCGTTTGATGCGGAAATTATCGAATAAACTGTATCCACGACAACGCGAGTTTCTTGGCTTTAAATAGTATTGCCGATTTTGTACATTTGCGATAATACCGGATCAAGTGCACAACATTGAAAACGGTTAAGGAATTTGCAAATAAACGATAATATAAAAAGAACAGATCGAAGTGATAACTTCCACGGCGATTGATAATATGAATATTATTAATAGACTACAGATCTTTATGAAAATTTTTAAAATTGAAGATGTCAATATCTGATTTCTCCTCTATTACAATCAATTTAGTTTCTACCTTTTGGAATTGATGCAGACAATTTTTAAAATTATTACTATCAAATATTCAATATTATTATAATTATACTGCAGATGTTTATGTAATCTTCAATTGTTGCAAACAAACTTTAAGAGAAGGTCCAGATTGAAATCTCTCAAAATATCTCAAACGAGTTTACCCGAATAGCGTTTCACCTCGGAGCGTGACTGATCATTTGTGCGCCTAAGGAGAGTTTTCACTTTAAAAAATAGTATAAATAATAAAAGATGTTTCGACTGTACAGCAGCGAGTGCCCGTAACAATTCTCGCGGTGGCAAAGCCCAAGAATCAGAACGTTAGATTTTTCCTCGCAGGTGGCAGCGAAAGGGAAAGAAAGGTTTCATCGTCGGGTAAATAAAAAGCTGATCGTTCGGAAAAGGGAGAAGAGGTGAGTCGGCAGAATTGTAGCTTGGGAGTAATAGCCGGAGGCTGGATCGTTCGTCGGCGGGTCGATCGATCGGTTCCCGAAGCAGCTCCGTTAGCACGATTTTAACTAACGTCACTCACAAGGAGGAGGCTGGATGCAGTCGCGCGATGAAAGGACGCCACACCATCCTGGAACTATCTTGTCCCGAGGCGGTAGAGTACGAAGGGCACCGAAGGGTGGCTGCGTGCTGTCTTGCCAGCAGGGTTCCTCTCGCAAATTGATTTGCGTTCACACCCCAGCGAGCCTCGCCGGAGCTGGTGGCCCCCGCCGGGGTGTCCTGGTGCAACACGAAGGGATACACCGAGCCCTCGCCCTTGCCCTCCCCCTGGCATTCACCCTTCAGAACCACATCATACATTTATTTACGCATCTCTCTGTTCCGCGGACTCCAGCCATTGTTTGGCTCATTGAGTTACCGGAAACATGTGCTGCCTGTTATCACGCCCGTCGATCGCGGCTCTGGATGATTCAATGACTTAACGCTTCTACTATCAAGCTGACAACGTTCTGCGGACTCCCCTGTAGGATTCGTGGAAAAAATGCAACAAGACAGTTCGGAACAAAGCGCTAGTTTACAGGAAATCGATTACAGGAGCGCGAGTCTTTGCCTGAAGTAGCTTCCGGTGATCTGGATTCTTGTGGTATGGTCGAAGTGATCGTTAGACTGCAAATCTTTAGGCCGTTTGTCCACGGAGCGTCGTGTACTCGTATTTGTACGCGGTGCGTACTATTCGATTATTATTGTTATTATTATTATTTCTTTGGCGACTAAATATTTATGTAAACACGTATTCTTTTTCGATATGTACAAGCCACGCAAAAATGAATGGCACATTGACCATTGAAGTTTTCCATTTTCCCCAATCCGCAGGTTGTATCTAGTTCGCAAGGGTTCTTTATTCTCTACCAGCAACTCGTGTCGAACGGCCGTAATGCGGTAAAAAGTGAAGAGCCTTCGCACAGATAACCAATTATTCGTCGAGGGGAACGGGTCGCGACAGATGCGTCCCGACGTGATACGCCGTGGCGGCACGGCGCATCGACCATAATCGTCGGATTACAGTCCAACTTCACGGATCGGTTAGATGCAATTAAATAGATCGTGCATGGTGCAGATTGCGCCGAGAGTTTGCGCCAATTCCCATCGGGCCACACTTGAATTTCGCGCGCAATGAATCAGCTCGTCTCGCTATGATAGATAAACAAGAGTCTCTCTAACAAGACATCAATGACGGATTCTCCTCTACGTTTTAGACGATATGGCGCGCAATCTGATACCCGAACCGGTTCAAATCTGTCAATAAGTATCATAATTTTCTTTTACGAATGCTACGAACTTTCGTTCCAATTACGTAGTACCCTCTCCAATGAAAAATTCTCATGTAACATAATAATGCAATAATGTAATACAAGAACTAACAGCATTTTTATTTATACGATGAGGATCCTCTTAGTTGACACAGGAATTTTTTTCCAATCATGATCTTGATTAATTAATTTCTTGTGTCAAATTGAAATGTTCCTCATCGTATAAATAAAAATGCTATTAGTTCTTGTATTAAAAATGCTATTGGCTCTTGCATTATTATTACTAGACTTCGGATTATATGCGTTTAGACACAAATGGGTACTTACAACATAAAACAAGGGACGTGTTAGCTTAATAAAATAATTTTAAAAAGTATTGTTTCTATTCGGCTCCTGCGTCTTATAATATAGACAAACCATTTTTATTTTGCATAAAGAGCCGCAGTCTAATTATTACATTATTATGCTACACTAATACAGTGAATTCAGAACATGCTATTACTTAATTTCGTAACGACACAATGCTTGCATTGAACGTCTGAATCGTAAAATAGGAAGCCAGCCATTTACCGATGGTGGGTTAGAAAAGTTGCCATAACCCCTGGCAGGGGCTGATATTCTATTAGATCGAAATTTGTCAGCGGAGCTTGTTATGGCGTTTAATGTCAAACTGGCTAGCCAGTGGCGCCATGTGGTCCAAGTCGAGTAGGCTCATCGTAATACCGGGCAACAATGCGGAACGGCATAATGTTGAACCCTGGAGGACCTATCCACCTAACCCGACGGCTCGGTGTGCGCACGGCATACTATTACCATCCCCTGGGAACGGCCATCCATCTCCATCGGATCCCTCTCAACCCGGAATCGCTGTCTGATACGCTCGATCCGTTTTACGCCGGGCCACATACGCGCCCGGCTCTGTTCCTCAAGCTCGTGTGCGTGTGTATCCCTTTGACTACGTACGTGACTATCGATAACAGACGCCATAGGTGTGCGCGTTAAGCCTGTCGAGGAGATACACGACTCGATATACAAACTATTAACCCCCGTGCGCGCTCTTTGAAAAATAAATGTTGCTGAAGCCTGCCGCCGGCCGCTTTGCATGCGTGACCGGCATGCAAACCGAGCTCGAACAACAACCGTGCTGCCTTCTTTTCTACTCGGATCTCTCCGACTCCCTTTTACCCCATAACGTTCTGAGTTTTAAGGGAAATCGTACATTTCCCAGTATATCGCAAGAGCTACTTCAGGTTCATGACAAATCAACATTTTTTCGAAATTCACATTTATGTCCAGCGACATTTCAGTGATCCTTCGATCATCTTGAGCACGACTCGTTTTCGTACAACAAGTTAAGAGCGCGTCAGAACTCTGTTAAGTAGGATCGCGTAATTTACAATTACGTGTTCATTAACCAATTCAATTGTAAACGATCCAGCGATACTTGAGTCCGACTGTAGGTTCTGTTTGAAGTGCCATTTCAAACCCGACTCGGTATCACTAGACCGCGGATCTTTATGCAAAATAAAAAAATGTTCGCATTGACTTCAGCCCATGTGAGACAAATGAAAATTGTAATTCACTGCTTTAAATTGTTCGTGTCCATTTTTGGTATAAATGCATAAAATCCGCAGTCTACTGGTTAGCATAGGTTGAAATGTCCAGAGAAGGGAAGCCTGTCAAGTGGCATTGCGGATTTGAAGCTCACCTGTAGATCAGCTTCCGTCGGACACTTCTTTTGAAGAAGCCGCTGCATCCATTACAAGCCAGGATACCGTAGTGTTTCCCTGAACTGGTGTCGTCGCAAACCACGCATGTCAAACCAAGGCTGCGCGGTGGTTTGCTGCCGTGTTGCGGTCGCTGTTGTTGCTGTTGTTGTTGCTGCTGTTGCTGGTGTTGTTGCTGCTGCTGGACTTGTCCCAGTAAATGAGGGTGGCCATTCCCGAGCGCAGTTAAATACGGTGACCTCGCCAGTGGGAAATCCGTTGGTATCCCTCTGCACAGTGGGACCGAACACTCCTGAACAGACCTCGAGGCATAAGGATCGTGACTCGAGGTCGATCCTGTCGCCCCTATAGGACTGTATCGTTCTGGTAATCCTGGGGAGATTACGCTGCTCTCTCCCGAATCTAGAATCAAATAGTTTTTCTGTGAGTTTTCTCAGTACAAAAGAGTCGCAAAACAAATTCGCGGACGCTGTCGTTCGTCATTATCAGACTGCGGATGTTTATGCAATTTTCAATATTTGTAGAGAAATTTTAAGAAAGTGCCATGAAATAAAATCCTCTTTTTAATGGGAAAGTCTATCGAATTTTATACTGTAGCATTTTCCGAACGTTTTCATAAGCCACAAATGCATAAAGATTCGCAGTCTAGTCATTATTCGACTAGGGTAAATGTGCCTTGTTTCAACGTCTACAGAATAGTCAGAATTACGAAAACAAACTGCTAACAAGCTCTCGTTCATTTCAGTGAACATCTACCTGCTCCTCACTTCCAATGAGCACCTCGTGTCTTGTTTCCAACAAATATTTCGAAATTAATATACCAATGATAACAACCCTTAACCCCTGGCCGTACTTCGACGAGCCAGACTCGTGAAGAAGGATGAAATAAAATTTAGCTATACAAAAAATATACATTTTCTTTTCCCTCGTACGATGTTTTGTACATAAAGACGCCCTAATCACTGTGACTGTGAAAGAAAAGTACGGCAAGGGCTTAAGATGGCTGGCTATTGGGACAGTCGCACTACTCGATATTTAGTGAATTAGTAAAAACATTTAGTTCTTCGAGCTTTTACAGGAATACTTGTGCCAATGCTACTGAAGCAAAATGAAAAAGCAACTGCAAATTTATTGTCTGTGAAAATTCAAAATAGTTGAGTGTTCAGATAACAGTGCTATTATACATATATTATAATAGTCCCATAAGTTTCCTGAAGGATTAACACCTGTATAATCTTAGAACTAGGTGACGTCTCGATTACGAATACTTATAAAGTTACGATGATGAGCAAGTGAAATTGAGGAAGCGTAAATTTTCGATTTGTTTGTCATCCTCGGTGATCGAAAGATAACATTTCCGCGACAGAATTTGATTTATCGTTCTCTATCAGCTGGCGGCTCTCAATCCGTTAATCCCAGGAATCTTTCCCGTGCAATCGTATGACCAATCCCGAACTGTATGTATAGGGCATTCTCTACTTTTGATTGATTCCCGTAGGGCGGAGCCAGTGCAATCCAACGATCGCGCATAAAATAATTACACACTCACAGGGAACTTTATGGATTACCATAGAGAATTTACTAGTTGGTTGACTGGTGTCAGTATCTATTGGTAAATGTTTACGAAAAATGACTGCTTGTTACAGAAACGGATTGCACACAACTTACAGATTGTCGCAAGAAATATAAACGTGTTCAAACTGTAAATATAAATTCCAACGAAACTGAGTTTCAATGTATCGTGAGGAGACTTGGTTATTCGAATGGAAGACAAATTTATATGAATGATACATATTTTTCGGAGGTACAGTTTGAGTTACTAGCTTCCCGTTCCTAAGGGACCAGCGATTTCTTTTCCGCATCCCTTAAGGCTTACCGACTGAATCGCGAGGGCAAACAGTATTTACATTGAGAAATGAGTTCGTAAAAACCACAGAAAGTAAAAGTGAGCCGACACATAAATATTTATACCTCGAAATGGAAACGAACAGCAGAGAAAGGTTAGAAGATTCCATCGTGGGGGATACCGAATGGTTCTGGTTTCATTATCTTCCTTAATTGGAGGATTTACTTTCGATATTTCGCGTCGATATTAACTAGTAAACCTTCGTTGGATAGTACAAAAGTTTCGTTCAAATTATACAGGGTGTTTCAAAATTCCTTCAACATCCGAATTGAAGGTATTTTGAGACACCCTGTATATAATTTCGGAAGCATAAATTCTAGCGCGAACCTTAAAATGAAATTATTTCGAAGGTTTGAAAATAATATATTTTTACATTTTATTTAATTTGTCGTTCAAATAAATGAATTATATTGGAATTATAGAAACTTTGAAAATGCAGTCTAACAGTACGCAGGGTGTCCCGAAGTTAAGTTAATAAAACTTTGCCAGTGTATTTTATCAATAGGGTTATTTATAGCTTCCAAGACCCTCTATAAAAAATGTTACGACAAAAATATTACATGACCGGCAGTAACAAGTTGACGTATGACGAAGTATTATTAGAACACGTGTTCCTCGTGTATTCAATTTGCAGTATGACTGAAGAACAAAACAATTATACAGAATAAGAAGCAAAATTCAAATGAATTTTAACGTTCTCGGTCGAGAAAGAAGAAAATCAAATTAAAGATCAATGAAGTGAAGAGCGGTAAGGATAAGTCGGTGTTTCGAGTCAAAAAGGGGTTCGATTGTACAATATTGACTGGGATAGGTGGTAATCTGAGACGTGTAATTAATTGGAAAATAAATTTCATCAGCAAGTTCCTTCCGTTAACGATATTAATTGGAAGATGGAGATGCAAAGAGATCGGAAACCGGCGAACATCTGCGTGATCAACGAAATGTGATTTCGCTTCTCCACTCGGGTTTATTAGTCACGCTGCCAACCCCGACGAGCCGCGAGATCTCCCTGGAATCGTATTTGTCGTCTGCCTCGTACCCGATCGAAAACTCGTTCCGGTCTCGTTAATGCCACGGGGTCAGATAGGATCCGCTCGAATTACCATACGAATCGACAACAGGTCGATGCAGAGTTAGGGTCCTGCTTGTAACCCACTGCAAAATAATTTAACTGTGTCCAAGTCCACGGACTTATTTCGAACTGATCCGGCCCCAAACATCCCCTCAAAAGAAATTGCCGGTCTACAGATTTCATTCAATTATCAATCGACTAAACGTGACGAGACAGCACAATATGTGCAATCATTTCTAAAAATGTAACGTACATTTGTGGAAATGTAACAAATGCATATTTTTGTGAGTGCACATTTGTGTAAATTGTGAACAATATCGAATTATTTAATCTGAAAATTTATTTTCTAAAAAAAAAACGGTTTTGCAAATGATTTTATTGATTCAGTTCTTTATAACGACAAGTAGACAGCGGATTTTTGAGTATTTATAACAAAAAAGTGAGTAAATCATATACAATCAAGTAGAAACATTTAGAGAAAATAAAACTGCTGTTGCATTATTTGTGAAATTAATAGAAAAGAAATAAATGGCTACGTAGATCCTGCAGCTTGTAATTAATACAGTTTTTGTTTTGCATAAACGTTATATAGACACGGTACACGCAAACGTTGCATATAAAACTATGACTTAATGCCAATTAAATTTTCGTACGTATAATCTTGCTGAATTTGAAATTTAGATATCCTGATCGTATCGAATCAAGAGATGAGTATCTCCAATCATAATAAACGATCGAGTCTGTGAAGCACGTTGAAAACTGACTGATCCACGTATCATCCAGACACGTTGGAGAGACTTCAATCGCATCGTTTCGTCGTTACAGTCGTAGGGGGATGAACTAGAGGCGATCTTATTAATGCAACTCACGTAACGTCCTAAGCTTGTCGGTCTTTCGATCTCGTTAACACCCTAATCCCAGTGAACGGGTACGGAGAGACACAAATTGCGACATGTGAAATCTATTCTCCAAGATGGCGTCGACGTGCTGTCACGAATAAAAAAACTTGCATTTGCATCGAGGACACCAAAATAGAATGTTACGTGCTCAATGTTTTTATTTTACATAAAGATCCGTTTCATAATTAATGCGCAAAATTTTGGAAGTGCTACAAGTCATATATTTCTTGTTTCGAGATATTTAAAAGGATCACATTAGAACAAATTAAAAAATATTTGCACGTTACGTAACATTTTAAGTTAGAATTTTATTAGTCTGAATTAATCCTCGGACAACATTTTTATAGCTATATATAATTCGCAATGCTCAGGACCGTTCACAGTTCCAATAAACAATTTGTAAAAATCTAGTTTTGATGATATGAAGCTCAATGAAGCTGCTATATAGTTAGTTTAATTGTCAGAAATTGAGTACTTAAATGACAATTTGGATGTTCCCGGTTAAAATAGACTCCGGCACAGTATATGTAGGGCCAATGAAAATTTATACTGAAGGTAAAATTTTATTCCATGTGCCATCTAAATAGTATTTAAAAATAAAAAAATAAAAAAAAAAAGATAAAGATAACTTTCGTTTATCTTTTATTTAAAAATTTTAGATAAATATTTGCCCATCTCTGCTAAATACTGTGGTGCCCAAGGTGGTTCGGAACCCACCTTTATTCTAAACTGTAGGTCCCGTCACGAAATAATTCTCACGTAAGAATTCAAAAAAGCGACGTTAGATAATAATAAAAAAAATGTTAAATTTTGTATGAATCTCATGGAAACGGTCATTTTTGCGAAACGCATGAAATCGAACGTGAGCTGAGAATGATCAAAGACGCGACCGCTCGAGTTTATTAGTAAAATTCGACAGGGTGGTTTGGATAAAGCGCGGGGTTCGCTCGATACGGTCGACCATAAATCCACTGAAGTTTATGGTCGCAGCGACGACGGCACCGGGCCACGTACGCGACAACGTTACGCCATTAGAGTAATCAAATCTCGGCGGAAGCTCGCGAAATGCCGCGGCTGCCAGGGGTTAAACGAGAAGAGAAAAATTGCACGGTCGTATGGTGACCGGTCGACGGGATTCACGTGCGAACACACATGTATGTACGTATTCGCGTAGTGCGTGCGTGTGTATAAATAACGGGCGCGAAAGCAGGGGCGTCAAATTTCATTAGCATATCAATGCTGGCGGATGGCGAGGCGCCACCTGCGCCCCCGTATTATGGGATCATCGAGGAACTATAGTGGGGTTGCACGGAATGACGTACCGGCATAGGGGATGCAGCTTGGAGAGAGCGAAAAAAGGGATTTCGTAACTACCAGCGCGACCAGTTTGGTCACCCTACCTCCTCACGCTCCCCGCCCACCGTCGACTAATTGTTACCGCATTAGGGAGATACGGTGACTCCGATCCTGTCTGGGATTGCGTCTCATATCGACCTGATTCTTGCTCATCTGTTCCGGGTAGTTTTCTAATGCAGAGTGGAAGGATTTCTCAGGAGAGATTGATACTCGTAGAGTGTAAGAATAGTTTATTCGTCTGTCGAGTTTCAATGCTAATTGCTAACTGTTCTTCTCCAAAACGGACAATTTTAACGGAGGCCCGGCTGTCCTTAGTTTTTATATTTTGCCTCAGAGCGCGAGTCGTTGCCGATCAGCTGGTTTTTCACAAGATGAAACATGGGGCAACGACCGCGCATCACAACACTGTGTGAGGTGTTTCTTTTACACTGAAGTGTTCTTTTATTGCTAGTGTTTCCCCTAAGATTTGATTACAGTAACGTCTCGGTACATGAACCGTTTCAAGTAAAAGTGGTTCAAGTCGATGTTTGTCTGGTCAACACTTTGATAAAATAATTTTAATCCTTAGAACTTGAGTGGTAAACTTTGAGGTGCCACTGAAAATTGCTGCACCACTATTTATGTGACCACCAAGTTTAACGAATCATTGAGACTTAAATTTTCTAGGTGTAAAGAAATGTATAATTTTCGAGTTAAAATATCTCCGAGTGCTAAGGGTTAATACGACTTTACTGTAACGAAAACTGAAGATCAAACCTTCTAGATCAGCTTTGTACCCGAACGTGGCGTATAATAAACATGTAGAATGTAATAGTATTTCTTGATTAAAACGCTTAAATTGTTATCGAAACGCATAACATTTGCGTTCTGCTACCTATGACTACAGTGCTAGATTGAATCTTCACTAATTTGCACAATAAATCGTATCATACATGGGTTTAGATTGAACCGTTGAAACACGTATCCAAATGATGGAGAATTCAGATATTAATTTGGATAATAATCAGATTCATATCTAGTTTTATATCTTAGGGGGAGGAGTCCTATGAATTACATTATCGTTTTTGTAATGCATAGTACAATTCGCCAAAGATCTAATTGTAATATTGTCCATACAGATACATTGAAAAAATCACTGTAAACAACATTTTTGAACATGTATCAATTTCATTACCGTTTTCTATGTTCATTTAATTGGATAAGGTTATCCAATTTGATTTATGTTTATGAAATTCTTTCTTATAAATCAATCGAATTATCAAGACAAAGTTAGAACTATTTTATTCCTTTTACACAACGGAAAGTGTACAGATGAGAATGTTCAGTACAAAGTGAACCAACATTTTTAATCTTTATTTCATTCCCACGAAAGTCATGCGCCACTAATTTCCTTAACTTCTATCCGATTATTCTAATAGTATAATTTCGTTGGCTGTGCAGTGCCCACCTTTTCTACTTTACCGCCTAGAACAGCGACTGACATAGAAACGCGACGGAAGTGGATTTGTCTAAATTCCATCTGCTAAAATGTAGTTCTGAAGTGAAATTCTTTCAACGTAATAGTTTGCTGTCACAATTATAACATTTCCTATTTTATTCCACGATGTATACTATCAAAATTACCCCTACAGTATCCCTACAGTTTCTACGAGCGCCAATTAAAAATTCCAAAAAGAAAGATAGTCAATTGTAAACTTCATCTTACCGTGACGGATGCTCATAGGGCTTTTAGGGCTTCTGGGATGTTCTGACGGCGCGTCATTCTGCGGTTGTTGGTGTTGATGTTGGTGTTCCTCGGAAGTCGTGATTGACGTTGCTCCGTTCATGGTGTGTCAATACGCATTCCCTGTTATGGGATCAATGTACTGTAACATGTTTTACCCACAATCGTTACTGCTCATCAATAAACAATTACCATTCAAACTCTACAACTTACATCATCAAAAGAATACGTCTCCGTTCACTATACGTACCGTACTCACAAGAACTGGGACTTTAACGGTACCAACTAGCAAGAGGCTAACAAAGCTTCCAGAGCTATAAACTACGGTTTCCATCGATAGTTCTTACTCTAGTCTAAATGAGATTCGCATGGATAAATCACTGTGAAGATCTCACCTGGTTGCAAAGCTCCGGAAAGCTCACCACTTGTGTATCACTCGCGCACAACCACGGGGTCCGAAAAGGTCGGAATCACTGAGCTGTTTCAAGGTTCTAAACACTTAGCTCTGTTCGGTGGGGTTTGTCCTTTAGTTTTCACGGTAGTCTACGACGTGGTGACGGACACGTCCACTGGATTTTCACCGTCGGCTAGCTTCACGGAGACTGTCCACGAGACCCGGAGCCCCCGAAGAGCAGCGTTCGCGTCAGTGAGGCCAACAACGATGGATGACGTCTCGGAGTCGGTATCTCGGCGAGAGATCGACATTAGCTCCGACGCGATCGTCCCGTGTCACCGGAGGTCGGCGTCGTTGGTGGTTGCAGTGGTGTCTCGACGCCGAGCGTCCCGCGAGCAACCAGCCACCGATTGGTCCGTTGGCACTTTTGAAGGCGGGATCAGGAGGCAACGCCGGAAAAACAACAAAAACGACGAGCGGGAGGATTTAACCTATAGCCGGCACGTTTGATGCGGCGCTTCGCCGACGACGCGCGTCCCGGCGCCTGCGCGCACCCCTCCGTACCGGCTGACGCCTGGTCGACGACGCTTCAACCCCCCACCCTCTCGCGGCATCGTCACGAGACGACGCCTACCTTCGCCCACTGAACGTCGTGCAATTGTTGATCGTTGGTTACGTGGTAGTGAAACTCGCTCTCCTTCTCTTTTCCTCTTGCCACCCCCCGGCTACCGATGCGTTTCTTTCCCCGTTCCGAACCCCCTACCACGAGAATCCGAGCTGGGAATGTTCGGGGATGCTGGAATCAGATGCAGCCGCGGCGCAACGGGGCAACGTTCTACCCAAGAAATGCTTTCCGAGCACTCCAACAGCTTTAATTTATCGTTTGGGGTAGGATTAACGAATCGGGGACGTAACGTTTCGTCGACTCGAATTTTAGGAGAAAGATATAAATACAGAATGTACAGTATTATTTTACAGAAAGCTCTCCAATTTCATATTTGTGTATGTTTATAGAATCGATAGAAATTAATTGAAGATACGTAGACGTGGTATAACAAAGTAGAATGGTTCGAGTGAATCGTTCTCGATAGAACCGATTGCAGATGTTTGATCAGGATCTGACATACGGTACACAGAGCCGTCTCGTCTTGTGTACGCCGTCAAAGAGTCAGGATTTGAAAAGACTAGTTAACGGAGCAATTAATCGTTCGATCGAACTTTCGATTCCTGAAGTGTTCCCCTGGACAAATCGAGCGAAATCCACTGGCAGCGAGGTTTAGCGGTGAAGTTGCAGTGGCCTAGGTAATAGCTGCGGGGGTGGCAGCCGAACGTGGTAGTGGTAAATTCAGCCGGAGGGATTGCCAGGTCCGCCATACTGGATTCCTGTCGCCGAACGACCCTGTGGTTTTCCGGTAATCGTTGCCAGGGATGCAGACAGGCATCCTAGCCCCCACCAGCCAACGAGGAGCTGGAAGCCACGCCCCGAACCTCCATGGCGGACCAATGACGCCGAGACATCGCGACGCTGCCGTCCACCAATAGGATTACCCTCTGATACGGTCTTTCGCTTGTCAATGACTGCTGCACGACCACCCTCGCTAGCTCTCGCTGGGGTGCTTTTCAATTTCGGGCCCGCACCCTCATAAACGCAGCCAACCACCCGTCCACCCACCCCAACACACTTCGATAGGTCGCCACCAACACAGAAATCCGCGAGCGTACCATGAACGGTGTCGGCTGCCAGGAGCGGATGCACAAGGGGCGATCGAACAGAGGGATGTTTTTCATAACAGAGAAAGGTTTGAAAACTTGACGTATCAAAATTGTTCCGACTAGACTGCGGATCTCTATGCAAAATAAACATTTTCTATCTGAATTGCAACAATCTGGAGCTTCACTTTCTTCGACATTTATTTTCTTTCCTAAACCCTTGCCCTAAAATATCGTAATGAAGATTTTGAACAGAATCTAATCGATGCATAGACAATGTTATTAATTTCCTTTAAACCCGGACGAAATTTTATTTTGGTTTTGTTCATTCGTAACGTTATTGGAGGACATGTGAGTATACAATAGATATAAATTTTCTCCTTTTTATGTGAATTACGACGTACGAAGGAAGTTCTAAACTAAAGGGTTAATACGTTTAACAGGTTGAAAATAATGAAACAGTATCTTTAAATTCTTCTGTTCTTACTGCTTTAAGTTGCACCTACTTATTTCTGTCACAAATGCATCGAATCCACTATTTATCACAAAAACAAATTGGTACTATCTAAGACAGTGGAGACATCGAGAATCTTTCTTGTAATCGACGCGAGCAATTTTTATTGCTTGCTATGTGCATAAAGCTTTCTAATGATAATATTTTTATGATATGCGAAATTTTGAAATATTGTCATATTATTTATTGGCTTCTGAAGTGACTAAGGGTACCATTTCTTTTACAATAATTTGCCTAAGTTCAACCCTTGCCGTATTCTGACGAGTCAGACTCGCGATAAAGGTTCTTTACAAAATCTAACAAATACGAATGTCACGCGTTTCATTTTAGATGAAATAAAATTTGATTCGTTTGTAATAAATGTAGCCATACAAAAAATATACATGTTCTTCTCTCTTCTTCAACATTTTCGTGCATAAAGACGTTTTCATTACTGTAACTGCGAAGAAAATGGTACTGCAAGGGATTAGGAGTTACAAACAATTAGAGGTAACAAACATGTTAAATAACAAAAACACTTAAAAAACAAAAGAAAACCTTTGGATCGAATCTGTGCGTCGATAACGTAAACTAATTTCTGTTAAAAATTAATGTTTTTGTAAATTCAAAGCAGATTCAGGAAGAAAAGAATTCAGATTTTTCGAGAAACCTGGCGCCGGGTTTTATCGAGCAACCGTCCAACCATGCCAGGACCATCGGTGAACACGGTCTATCAGTCAACCACCGAGACGCGGAGGAGAACTCACGTGCAGATGACTACTATGGAAGGTACATGTATGTTTATGAATATATGTACATATATCTGCCGAGCGAGTCGTATAGAAACGCCGGCGAAACGATGTACGTGTATCGGGAAGGGAGCGAAGTATTGCATGTAGATACGAAAGCGACGATCTTATGTGTGCGTATGTAGATGTGTTCATAAATGGATGCAACCATCCATCTACTGATTAAAACGAGCGGAAACAACATAGAGGAGATGAATAAATACTGACGTACGTCGCGGTATAAATGAAGGCACACAGACGCGAAATGAATAACCCACCCTTCAAAAACACTATTCCTGCGCGGGAAAAATGTGTAGACGACAGTCAGTTTACCTGCTGTACCGAACTGTTTGCACAGCGATCGTATACTTGTATGGATACTAATAGAATACATGCTGCCCTTTACGAGAGAAAATCTGTAAAATACTGTTATATTGGCTTGGCGAAAAATTAATTTTGGTATTTCAAGGTGAAACGATGATGACCTTTGGAATCGCACTTGAATCAGTTTTTTACCGATTAGGAAAGATGGCAAACGATCGTTGAAGAAAATGGAAAATATAAAATTTATTACACTTCATTGCTTGAATTGGGTTTTTTATTTGAACATAAAATACCGAAATTACTTTCTTGCTAACCCAATAAATCCAGTATCAATTTTATTCAATAATTTTTGTTTCCTGTTTAACCCTTTGCACTCAGAGCTATTTTAACTCGAAAGAGAAACATTTCTTTCGACTTAGTGGATATTTTGGATTCTTTCTTTTAATGGATATGAGATTGATAGAATACCTCATACAATACTTAAATGTTCAGTAATTGATTAGATTAGATAATGACAGCAAAGGATTTAATTTTATTTTATGAAGATTTATTATTTTATGAATATAATGACCTAAAGCGTAAGATCCGAATTATGCAGGAATTTCTACTGTAAAATTGTGCAAAAGTATTGCGGCCCCTCCCTAATCCACTGACCAAAGTAAGTTTAACTCCAACTGAGAACTTGAGGAATTATTTGGACCGCAGAGTTCATAAAACGCCAATACGTAATAGAGAATAATTAGAAAACAGCATAGAAGGAGAACAAGGACTATCTGAAAGAAATAATTACTATACCCAACAAAGTATTAAGTAAATAAAGTGCCCCAAGATTTTTCCTTCATACCAACGGAATTATCAATAAGAAACAAGCTGTTTTTCAAGTAATAAATAGTTTATACTGTACTTCAACATAATCCAACTTAGTTTTGTACATAACTGCATATCCATTCTAAATACACAGCTGAGAATCCAAACCAATATAGTGTCTCAATATTTTCGTGATCGACTGTATGTGAAATATATCTCACAAAATTTAATTGATCAGTGTAACAATACTCGTGCAGTCTCTTGTCCACAGAAAAATATGTTACACCGTGTAATTACACTGTATCATACAAGAATGTTAATGCACAATTCAAGGACCGTGACATATACTGTGCTAATCGACAAAGCTCGAAGATGAATCTAGTACAATACGTATATAACAAAATGCTTTTGTTCCCTTAAATTAAAAGCCGTCCATTTTCATAGGCATCCTATAAATAACTAGCCATTAAAATCTACAACAGTAGAAGCAATAAATGTTACATAATCTTTTCTAGGAACTAGGAGTACTTCAGTTCTACTTAAACAATAAAAATCTTCTCTTTAAGTATTCGCGGCTGTTCTCCGAAGGTGGTTATCGATAGCTTTGAATACGTCCTCCAATACGTTAACAGAGTCGGCTTCACCGTCGATTTTTATCAAACGATCTTTATAGTGTTTAATAATCGGTCGGTTTCTTTTATGGAATTCCGTGATCTGCTTCTTAACGTCGTCATAATTTGTGACCGCTCTTTCAGTGGTAGTAGCCCGTCTGCCCATTATTCGATCGCTCAACACGGAATTCCTTACGTTCAAATACAAAACGATATCGGGAGGCTTCACGGTCTTGTCGAATGTTATGCACTGTTCCTTCCGTCTTGGGAAACCGCTTATGATCATGCCCTTCTTCTTGTCCAAGTTCTCCATCAATTTAGTAGCGATTAATTCGATCAGTATATCGGTCGGTACTAGTTGGCCTTGCGACATCAGTCGCGCTAATGTGAAAGCTCTTTCCGTGCGCGTCGTTATTTCTTGCCGGATCAGCTCCGTGGACACCAGGTGTAGGAAATCATATTTCTCCGCCACTTTCTCGATCGTCGTTCCTGTAACAATCATCCACGAGTCATGGAGGTAAAGGTGATATTGACGAACCTTGGGAAACATTGTTAATTCATTCAAATTTTGTTTGGACTGATGCACATACAAGCTTCCAGTTTGATGTTTTTGTTTTAGTTTGATTAGATGTAACTATTTAAATATTGTGGGATGATTATCCCGCTTGAATTTGAAAAATTAGAAAATATAAGAATAATGATTAGATAAATTAGAGTTTGTAAAAGAATTAAAAAATGAAATTAGAGTTTGTAAAACATAGAATACTTTGGTCAGATTTCGGGGAAAAATAGTACCATTTTTCTTTGGTGCAATCCAACATTTGAAGATAATTATGTTACAAGTGAACAATTTTTATTTTGCGCTAGCTATACCCGCGACTTTGTTCACGTGCAATAACAAATCCTGGTGATAAAGATCTGCTGTTTTGTTACTGGGTTAAATTTTGATACCAGAGAATGCAAAGTGTATAATTAAGAAATTTGATAACTTTTTCCGGCGCCTGGTGCTCCAAGGAGAAAAATGATCGGGAAATAGTGGTGTTTTAAAGGTTCAGTATTGACATTAATGATCCTTGGAACAGGATCGGTTGCAGTCATACAATTGCCCATCGAACTGGTTGTTTTTCCGGATATACTTTTGATCTTGCAACCCCTACGTTTATCTGCCAACTGTGACAGAATACATTTAACGATGTTCTTGGTCTGTGTCACGCAATAACGAAGTTTTTGATTTATCATACATGTCTTGAAACCATATTTCGTTCATCGTGAAGTACGATCCCTATCCGAAAAAATGTGAAAATATCGATTTGTTATTTTCCTGTGAAACCGGATCTTGGTTGCAAAAAAATGATACGTAATTTCGATACCATCGACAAACGAGAAATAAAATTTTGTGTGTTCTTCCTAATAACAATATACAAATAAAATTATCATGTTGACAGTGAAACAAGTCTATTTAACCACAGACAAACTACAAAGCATGTTTCTCAAAGATATTTTTTAACAAGGAATTTTTAATTTAGTTTTTGATCATGTTCGAAATGTACTCCTTCCTCACCGATATTAGGTACTGCATGTTCGTACCGTTCGTGCTGTTTCAATTACCTCAGAAAAATCTTTATTCTTTTATACCGTTGATACTTGTACATTATTTATTTAATCTGTACAGGAATTAATTAGTTATAATACATAAAATACATTCAGTTTGGATTAAACTTTGCTTACATTAGGTTCCTACGTTACTGGCTGTAGTTACATCTACCAAAAATACGGGTAGACAATATATTTTATCACGGTTGCGATCAGTACAGCTTCTTTGTCTACGCGTTTTGAAGTTCTAAGATGCAATACATTTTTCTGTTCTGCATTTCCGCTGCGCATTTATAGTTCTGAATTATCGACTCTGTAGAAAATGCTGTCGTACGACAGCGGACTCTATGGAACTCGAACGATGCTAGTGAACTACACGGGGTTGCAACCGCAAAAATCGATGAAAAGGAGTTGATCTAAATTTTTCGTCCATAGCCGCAATTTCCAATAAAAACATGTTTCCCAAAACAATTTTCGACGATTCGAAAAAATTTTGTTTATCATCTCGGTGTCATTTTCTAACTTACCACGATATAAAGTTTACTACCTTACAAAAAATATAATATCCGTTAGTCTTTTACATTTTTGAGGATAAAGACGGATTAATCACTGTAGTTGTAAATAAAATGTCTGGAAGGGGTTAAATATGTTGGTATTTAATCAATTACTATTATTTAAGTATTGCAAGAGGAGTCTCTTTTGTAGTGCATTCTAATATAAGCGTATAATTTTTGAAATTTTTTTTTATATTATTTTTTTATTTTCTACTTTTTAATATTTACTACCGAGCGTATTTAGTAATGCCCGCTTCCCGAGCAGAACCGCCGGTCCTTATCGCCCCCACCCCCCGCCCGATCTAATCCAAACCAACCCAGTAAGTAAACTGTGCTCCTTCGCTGCGAAGAGAGCCAGTGGACGGGGTCGGGGTCGGAGTGGGAACACGTAGTGGAGTAGGGAGCGCGTGGAGTGGGGATTGGTGCACGCGATAACGTACTACCGAACGTTGCGCGGCCAGGGGAATATTTAAAAATATTGTTTAAAAAAATCCTGAACGCACAGATATTTAAAAAAAATATTTTTGAATATTGCTTTGTCATCAAGTTCTGAGCTATGTTGAAAAATTCAAGTCTCTAGCCCATCGGGAAGTGGTTTAAAATTCGATTTCAAATTTGACGCATACAACAACAATAACGACAACGACAACTCGGCAAGCTAATACAAGCGTAGTAAAATATGAAACAGTGAAGTCTGCGGAATAAGCGCGCGGCTCGTTCAAAGTAAAACGATCAAACGCCCAAGGCTGCATTCGAGGTGTCGCCGGTTGTGTACTAGAGTTACATAAAAGTTACATACTTCGGCAATTACGTTGGCAAATAAAATAGACACGCGGTGGTTAACCCACGAATTTCATGCTTCATGCTCGAGTGAAATAATCGTCGGGTAATAACCGTAGCGCACTCGACGAGCACAATGCAAATGTTGAAAAGTCATTTGTGCGGTGACGTTGATGTGAACGGTCGCGCGGTCACGCGATAATTAGTAGCTACGTTTGTGCGGTCATGATTTCGTTTGTGGAACCGCAAGCGTTACGCTTCACGATGAATTCGAAAATGATTTCTATGGCGAAACTCCTTCGGCGAAGTAACTGAGACGTAAAGTGGGACAGGTCGCACGAAATGGTGCATCGATGATTTAAAATAAAAAATATTTGTCTCGTAAAATTTTCACTTGAATGCAATCTTGCATGTTTGCAGTCGTTGACAAAATGTCTTCTATAATAATAGTGATATTAATTCTTGTATAATAAAACTAATATCTTCACGATTAACACACAAACATATTTAGACATTTACATGTTTGTAGATATTGCCAAAATGTCTTCTACATTGTATAACAAATGTGATATTAATGCTTCTCTATAAAGAAGTAATATTTTTACAATTTACACAACAAAATATCTTTTACAACAAAAGTGATATAAATTATTACAACAAGGCGATAGAAATGAAACGATGATCAGATACGCATGAGACAGTTCTCAGGCTAAACGTTCGAATAATTTATTACACCCCTTTCTCTAATTGTTACCACATCTCTTGCCCAACAGCGAACAATACATAAATCCATACAGCGTGGAAACTATCCTTCCTATGTCAAGAAGATATACTAACCGCGAAAGACCTCGGTCGAAAGACATTTACGCTTGGCCACAAACATCTATAAACAATCGGCAGCAACCTGAGTGTTTTCTGGATACATTACCACTCTAATCGTACAATGATGTATCGCCACGAGACTATTTACCCTTACAATTTTGCAAGTAAAAACTTACTTTCTCATCGACGACGTGGCACACTCCCGCGTTTCATTGGATAAATACATAACAGTAAGCTTGATAAACGTATTGTCGAATGTATTGGCGAATGTAACTGTTTCCTAGATACAACGAGCAACGATTGCGGATTCTTGCAAAACGCAACGCCGAAGGGACAATCGATAGCGCGGCATTCCCGAAGTCTTGAAACTTGAGAGGAAATCGTATATTCGATCGACTGGGAAAATTGTCACCAGCGCTGGGAACCGAGTGAACGCGAATTGATTCTCCTCCGTGCGCGACGGATTAATGTCTATTAACGTCATGACGGTTACCCGTGTCTCGGCGCCATAAACTCGCGGCTCGATAAGATCGAATCGCGCAATAAATTAGTACAGTTACGGAAAATGGACACGGTCGATCGATGATCAGCCTTTGGCTACGGAAAAATCGGCAGACCGTGTGTTGTTAATGTACAAGCTACCGACGGAGTAGTGGTGAATTAGATACGGATTCGAAAATTAGTTGAAGTCAGATTAGAAGGCGGCACGCACCGACACAGAGAGATTAAAATTGAAATAAGTCACGTGGCTTGAGATTGAACGTATCCACGGCAGGATTCTTTTCGCTGCTATCACTCGAATGTTTAACCTGCTGTTCTTATACAATAAATATTCCCAATGAGAAACTGGTTGTAGATAATTTGTCAACCGACGTGGAATATAATGTGAAGATAATAAGTAAGAGAAATTCTGGAAGCTGATAGCATTTTCGAACGGAAAACTAACTCATTTTGGTGTTTTAATGGAGTGTGCAAGATCATTGGCGTTGAAACTGATTTGATTATTCGAAAAAGAACACGATCTGACACATTTTCTTAATGTACAAATAAATACGTAAATAATACATGAATGAATGAAAGTAACTTGGTAACTTACAAAAATTGAAAGAAAAAATTAACAGTCCCGTAGGACTATCGGAGGTAATGGTATAGTAATGGTGTAATGGAGAAAGACAACGGAGCGGAAATGAAAGAAATTTTGTCGCAATTAATTCCACCGACCAGTGATAGCGTATCAAAGGTTATACATTGAGTGCACAGCTGTTTCATGTAGGACGTAGTTAAGTTTTCCATGGGGAATCGGCACCCTTCGTTTCATTGCTGGAATGATATAGCGTCTAGATTGAATCTAATGATTTCAGAACAGGTTAGTGGCAGCCGTGTTCAAACGATCGCAGCGAAAAGGACACTCCAACCAGCAACGCGACGGTATCACATTAACGTTATCAGGTTGTTCAACTAAAATTATCACGCTGCGTAATTTCTCAAAATAAGCTTCAACTGTTCCGTACATGGCTAATCGAGGAAGAACTACTTTCTTTCGTCGCGTCGAGTGGGAAGACATCATCTGTCGCCTCTGAAATATCGAAATTAAATGAAATATTAATGTTCAACTACGTAAAATTATTCAAATTGAATATATATCAAGTTTGCAGAATTTATAAAATAATTTTGACGATCTTAACGTCTATTGAAACATTTGATGTACTATCATTTATGTTATTTTCATCATGACTTTATCCGAGAATAATTTGTGCAATGTATAATGTTATTTATCACTCGAAGATTCAAAAAATTTATTTGCCATCTATTAACGGGGATACAGAAAAAGTCATGAAGGAGATGAATGAGTTACGAAATCCTAAGGAAATAGTAGCAATTTATTCCAGATGTTTTATAATCTTTTTATAATATCTCGTATGGTGGTTTCCCAAGAATTACAGCGACTGATGAGATTAATCAATGTACTATCAACAGTGACTTTTGCACCAGAGTTGGCGGAATTCATACTAAGGCCTTATTCTGCCATGATCAATGAGCAGTGTCCTATAAATGAAGACAAATAGTTGTCACGGATGGAGGTCGAAAGTAGAAAACATAATGTGGAAGCTGAGACCTAATGATCGAGCCTGCAGAATCGGTCTTCTATTGCTCAAACATTTGACTTTTAAACAATGATCATATAAGAGACAGTAACGTGAATTAACTGGAGTTGTTTTAAATAATAGTCGAAATCAATTATCCTTACAGCAAACCAACCTATATTAATGCCATTTTATTATAGGTTTAATCGTTTCTAGAGGAAACAAGTGCATATACCACTTCAATAACTACAATGATTTCTATGAGACGCCTATTTTCATCATCACCATATAACACGCAACTTCTATTACGCACCGTCATCAAATTAAAATCCCACAACTCAACTTGTCCGTTTTAAAAACAGCTAGCTATTCAAAGTTTCATAATTCTTTGTTCATAATTCAGCCTAACGCTTTCTGACTTCACACTTCGCATTCCTGGCTTCGCACCAACATACCATTGACAGCGACCGTACATTGCATTATATGGTAGCTGCATAACAAACGTGATCGATCTCTAATATACATAGTCGCCTACCGACGACGTGAAGAACAATTGTCTATTTTTTCTTCTTCTCGGTCCGTGTCAGGTACATTATTATTACACCAACACAATGACCGGCTCACACGGTCGCTAATAAACAAACAATCGCCGAGCTTGACTAGGTTACTGTAAGAAAATTGCTTGACACGTATACATATACGACCTCCCCTTTTATCTCACTCGATACCGGAGGGATATCTGATTCTTGCGCTACCAGCATTTTACAAATGGGCGCTGTAATTATCAACTGTGTACTTTACGTGGTCCTATGAGTTTACTTTCACCGCGTGCTTTCGTTTTTACTTATTACGGCGTTCCACGTTCCTTTTTCTCCCTCGCGGCGCGGCAAAGGCATGCTCAATCTCGCTCGAAACTAACTGATAAACAATTTACCGGATTTTCTAACTCTGCTCTCCTCCGACGACTTGGAGATGTACAGATTAATCCATATTGTGGATCCAAAGTCGCCAGATTATCTTGTGTCCTCACTCTACCCCTTCTACGACACCATTCCCCTCCTCGATTCGTGCTCCCTCTCCTCATCTGGCATTTATGACACAAATCAATAGCTTTAATTTGCACCTGAACTTCCGGATTAGTCAAAATCACTTGCTCCTGACTTGTTCTTATAGAAATATTACATTTATAAATATGTTTATCTGGAATTTTTTTTTAGTGAACTTCTCTACTCATATACATGCTTAAAAAATTTATTTGTGATAATATATTTTCAACAAGATACAATTTTCAGGGAAATGGAGCTAGATAAAAGGTCCTTTCATATGTAGATAATTTTAATTGTTTGAAAATAATGTCTCATTTAGTTCAATTGCCACAAATTGAGTACTTCAATGACAATTTTGATGTTCCGGGTGAAGATACGAGCAGTTACAGCCGTCGAAGGGTTAAACTAAATATTCGAGAGAAGCGGTGCGTTAATTGCAATAGTTCCAATAAAAATGACGTGAAACTGAAAAGCTGTTCATGCTGACCAGCCTGCGGTTCAAATACGACTGTACAGAGCATAGAAACATCGAAGCCGAGAGTGTGTTCGCGTTTCTCTCCCAGTCTTTCTTTCGCTCGTTCGCGAACGAACATATAGTATCTTCAGCCCCGATCTATTTGCCGAACCACTCCTATCGATGTATCACCGTGCACTCGACGCTGATGCAACTCTATTAACGACGCTAAATGGCGCTCTCGGCGTCGACGTCACAAAAGTGGCACATGCCCGAGGTTCACCAAGGTATTTGTGCTCGCTAAAATGCAGCATCCACGTGAAAGCGCCTGCAGGAATTTTTCCTAAGATCGAATACACGCCCGCTTCTATAAAGATTCAGGATGTGACGCAATCTTGGGTCCGGGTTATGGGTCAATCTCCTTCACTTTGATGAAAAGCCAAGTGCCAGCTGAGATTTCCGATTGGACTTGGCCGTTTCGAGGCATTTTATAGACCAACGATCTATAAATCGATCTATAAAACGCCATTTACCCTATTAGGACCTAGCATGTTTGGTACAGGTTGTTATAAAAAATTTATTAACGTAGGGGCTGACTTAGCCTTCAGATATGCTGACTTGCGTTCAATTACAGATGTAAGAATAATTCAATTACATTATATTTAATTATTTTGTAGTTCGAAATGCAGTCGCTTCGTTCAATTAAATTATGTAACGTGATTTGTAATTCTAGTCTCTTATTCAATGAAATTTGTTGTTACAATTGATATACAATTACAAGGTACGGTGTAATTATGAATGATAAATAAGAAGAATAAGAGAGGAAGAAGAGAAAGATTAGTATCACAGCAACACTTGCATGAATTTATCTTTTGAAAGACCATGAATTAGTTTATGAAAACAGAAACGTGAGAGGAGAAAAACTACGGGGAAATGTATCGCTTTGGAAAGTTCGGGAATTAACGTTAATGAGACTCGGCTGACAATCATCGGAGTTTTAACAGTTGAGTAATCACGAGGGCTCATCGCACTAAACGGATGGTAATTGTTTGGACCGAGTACTACCTGTCTTTCTGCCACTTCCACCGGGTGTCATTGACTCGATCACACGAACCATCAGGATAATTAACGTTACATCACAATTGTTCCGTCGAGGCGACAACAATCGACGGATTTACATGGTGAATAATGAATGGAACAGGAAGAAACGGCGCCGGTCCACATTGGGCCGGTCGAATTCTCTCTCGCGAATAAAAACAAAAATCGTTCGCGTATCCGACCAGGCGAAATTCAGTATGTATCGATAATACTGCATCCCGATAGCAGAATACGAGATTTCACTTAACACCGTGGCGCCGATCATGCAAATACTAACAGCCCGAGCTCCTTTCGCTAGTAAAGTTTTAATTAAGCGTCGCGACACACTCGTAAAATCGACAACGATTGACCAATAAACGCGCTAATCGCATACACATCCAACGACATTTTGTACGCGAAACCTACGAATCTGAAAAATCTGCTATAACGAGCTGAACGCTTCGACTAAGGTTATTAGAATCACATTTACAAACATTCCTCGGGAGCCGTTCATTAATCAAGGATTACAATTTTTCAGCGTATAAGTAAATAGATTAGCAACGCCGCCGACCCCATTTATGGAACGAACCTGTTAGCTTCGTCTATAATCAGCAAGCCGAAAAGGACTGTCGTTCTTGAAACTTTTGCGCGAGTTTTTTTTTTAAACAGATTGTTGCTTTGAAACGTTCATATCCATGGTCGCTGTTGCGATTTCAACCTTTGAATGCCGGGGATGCCGGGAGGATCGAGACATTTACCGCCATTGCACACGTCTAGTAGCCGAGATTGCAGTTAATTGCCACAATTCACCTTGCGAGTCGCATAAATAGATTCTTTGTGCGGTCGGCCCGGCGACTTTTATCGGAGAACGTTCCAGAATATCTTGACGCGGTGTAGCGCCACGGGCGCTCTAATTTTTCTATGATCCGCCGAGCGTTATTTATTAACGCGTGCAAATAAACGGGCAATTCATACGCGGTAATAACATCACCGGCGTAATTAATCGCTAAAATCTGCTCCGCCGAACACTCGATCGCTCGCACACCGTTTAATATTAGGCGATGACCTAAACATCTAAGGTATTTCCAATGTGACGTGTCACTTTACTCTATAGTGACGCGGGACCAGCGACATACTTTGTCTGCCAAATATTAAATAATATTGAACGGTGCCTCAGAATTGTGTGTATCACGTGTACGCAGACGTTTAAAGCCCTTTTAATTTTTTCTGAAATTTAATTCTATCAACAAATATATCCGAAAAATGTTTATTTCTTTTTTGAACTTTCAAAACTTACATTTTTTTAATTGCAGATTATTTTGCAGCGAATTGCTGTATTCGTCTTACTAAGATTCATAAGAATTTGTTGCGTTTTAGTCTCTTTCAATTAACTTTATTCTGCACTATAGAGTATCCTTGCGGCGTGGCGCTTTGAAATTATATGTATCAGTTGTTGCAGATCGCTGAAAATGGGAGCTGGATTTCCTCGACTACCCAGCAATATTGTACGAAACTTAAAATGTGTACAGTGTGTAAATATCACGGGAACTAGATTGTATAATCTTGCTTCGTCCATTCGGAGTAACATTCGATGCGAATGCACGTAATACAGAAATGTTACGGGCACCGATTCAGAAAAACTTATTTGATCGCTTCGGGGCGTGGAAACGATCCGGAATAAGTATCTGCAATTTTCATAAACAGTCTGCTCACATTTTTCGCTTATCTGCTATAGTGATCGTGATTATGTTGCGGAGTTTATTGCGGGACACCTTGTGTCCGTGAAATAAAAAATAAAATCTTTTCCATGCTGTGAATGATCGTTTCAAGTATTTTCTATCATCTTTTCCCCTCAAAACTCTTATACGAGAGTTTTACTAAATCTTATTAATTTAATCGTGTTCGAAGGTGATGGACATTTAGGAAGCTGCGACACTTTAAATAATAACAATTCCTGAAAAAGGACAAAGGTGGAAACGATTCTTGCGGCATCATGCAAGAAAAAGTATACTGAAAATATTCCAATTTGTAAAAATGCGGAGAACCGTTTGGAACTCAAAAAACATTCCGTGTCAAAGGGAAATAACTTTGACAACTTTCGGCACGCCCTCGTAGCCAGGCCCTCCGGGCGGGTTGCCCTTGCGGGCAGCGCACAATGCGCACACCAATGACATCACAACTTTTGAACGACCGAACTATCGCATGGACAGAATTTCATGTCAACCAAATGATTTATTTTCTTGTATTAACTTTGAAATCACAATAAATCTTAAGGTGATTTACTTACATTTCGATTTCGATTGCTAGATCGATGTTAAAGTAAACAATCAAAACAAAGAAATGCTTTGTTTCAGTTGATAGGTTTAGCAAATGATACCATAAGTAAATGACACTTTACTTGCGAGAAACTCGCTACGTCGCGCTGTCCATCCCGCGGTGGCTGAGGTAGGCAACGTCGTCGTGGCCCGCTCGCTCGCCCGTCTCATTTTTTCAATTTCATTTTTTCTAAAAACCTGACTACGACGAACATTAAAAAAAAAGTTAGCCAAATCGGTCCAGCCGTTCTCCCGTGATGTCGTCACCAACGAACAGCATTTCATTTTTATTATATAGAATATTACTTATTTGTTAAATAACGAATTGTACGTTTCTCACTTAAAAAGAAACACTTTTCAGAAATATTAAATAGGTTCGGTAGGATTAACAAAAGAGAATTAGTAATTTTCTCGATCAAAAATCGTATTCACAAGATATTCATTTTTAATTGCTTGTTCCAATTACAATTTTGATTGAATCCCATTAATGTCGATATTTTCGGCATTGCTAAACATTTCGAAAGCAATGTGGATAAATGAAATAGCAATGTGAGGTACGTGATGTTTTATTAAACGAACTAGATCGGCCACCCGGACCACTAGGGGAGAGTTTGGACCAATCGTACGTGAGGTTTACGAACGTGAATGCCTTCGCGCGCTCGCCACCGACCAAGAGGATGATCAAATCGCGATATATTTATACAGCGCGCCGCGTAGACCAGAGGCTGATGAACGATGATGATATAACGAGAGAGAGATGCACTCCGGACGTCTTATAGGAATGCAGCAATTTACCGATATCAGCCAGACCGACGCGGCTAATTCTATCTGCGCGCCACTCGATAATTTGCCCGGCGGAAAATGATATCGGTGCCACTAAGAAATCGCTAATGACCGGCCGTTTTCGCAAGAACACCGGCGAACCCCAGCGATGTTGGTTTGCGGCACATTTCGCGGCTCAAATTCGATCGAATCAGAACGAATTAGATCGACAGTATGTCGAGATACATACTTGATCACTGGCTACCTGCTGGAGCGCTGACCGTACCAGATATGTCTAATAAAGAGATTTATTCAACCATGTCGCATAATTTTGCCCTGGATTAGGGTGTAATTGGATCAATGCTACTGATTCTCCGACGTAATTATTGGTTATTTCGGCGAGTGGAAGGATGTGGTGGTGCGAAGTCACGGTAGACAGGTTCTACGGCATTGATTTTATTTAATTAGTTTTACACGCGGTATGATGAACGGTTTAACCATAACAAAATATTCATTGCCTCGAGACTGCGTAATTATATCGGGAAGATAACAAATAATCGTAACTCACGATTTGTCTAAATCGTTTGCGTTAATTCTTTTCTATTAATGATTTAAATAATTTGTTTGAACGTTTTTACGGTATTGCATTCTTGCAGTACCTATTTTATAGTACACAATTTATATAACAGACAAAGCAGACGGATTTAAACCTATGCACTCGGAATTGCAGTTCCTTGACTGCTACTTACTTTAAACAATTTTGTCTAGTAATAATACTAAATATACCTCTCGAACTGTGTTGTAATTTATATTTATGGAACTTATGCTTGTTTCAACTAAAAAATAAATAAAGGATGAATCCCAGATGCATATAAAAACACGTTTAATTTCATTTTCCTTTCTCCAATGTCGAGTGACACTCAACAAGTGCAAAGGGCTGATAGAAATATGGGTATTAAACTATTTCGTTTAGCCATCTTCCTCTAAATAATCTTGCACGTTTCTCGCGTCGGTCCCGCGCGAATTTCTTCGCGATTTACCAGACTACGAAAGCGCATAAAACGGTCAACAGAAACATTGTAGAGGGACTATAAATTAATTGCAGCCCCACTTCAAGTATACTACAAACACTCGAGATGATGTATTTCGATGTAGCCAAGCAGGATTAGCTAATAAGTAACCTCGCAGAAGAGGAGAACAGTGGAGGACTGGACCCCACGTGGAGAGAATATTGTTAGGTTAAAGTGGAAGATATATTTACGGTGAATTCCGGACAAATAACGTTCATGAATTTTCTGTAAAACAGAGACTGAAAAATGTTCGATGTCCCTTGTGGTTTCGTAATGGCGGTAGTAGCATCATAATGGAAGGTGGTGCGATCTTAATGTGCGTACGTGAGTCTAAGTAGTGTGAAATATTAGCATCATATTTCAGATTAATATCGCGTTACGTACATGACACTATGTCCGCGAAAAGTATCATTGGATAGCAAACATTGTAGTCGCTTCGATGACTGTTGTCATTAATAACGTTCGGAACACATGTGCTGATAATTCGATGTTACCACGGTCTCGCTGATCATTGCGATGTCGGTGGCCAATCATGCTAAGCAATTCAATATCAATTACGAGAACAATTCAATATCTCTC
Organism: Lasioglossum zephyrum; assembly: GCA_028455615.1. NCBI lineage: Eukaryota > Metazoa > Arthropoda > Insecta > Hymenoptera > Halictidae > Lasioglossum > Lasioglossum zephyrum. Next base: position 7,842,813 of record CM052321.1, on the reverse strand, counting down.
GATATTTCCAATATTCATTGAGAATATTTTCAACGACTCGCGTTCCAATATTTTTGTCCTCGTCGATTTATTCTTCCAGCCCGCCATATTTAGATATTAATTTTTGCACTCTAAATCTTTACGCGAAATAAAATTTCCTATTCACCATTTGCAAGAAATTCTTAAATTCTTATTTGATATTCCCATTTATATTAAACAATATTGCTCATTTCAATGCTCTCCTACGTCGGTAGTTGGACTCCAATATTTAATTTCTCGATGGTCCCTGTTTAGTTTGGAAATATCAATATTCCACGTACTAACATTCTACGAGCACGTCGCACTAAAACTTTATGTAACAATAAAATTCAAAGTACCTCGAATAGAGTATTTGAAAAAAAAGAAAAAATACAGATTGGCGAAGTACTGTCGTGCCATATGTAAGATTGCACAACACCGGAGTTTAACGTAAATATTTTACGCTATTCAGGATGCGTCTATAACTACGATTACGCGTTATATCCACGTTTCGTATCGTCGCGATCTTTTCTTGCGACCGGTTGCTCGGTATGTTCTCTTTTTCCTCTCGTAGCGGGGACTAACCACGTTGCATCGTCGAATCGTCGCTTCTGCGTTTCGTTCGATCCTACCAGGCATTAGAACTGGGCGGTGACATTAATTTTCGATATTATCCAGCCATATTTATGGTCCCCAATTTAAATAGCGCGCTGGCAATAAATTACGACTCAGAATGGAAGTTAGCACCACACGTTCAATGTATCGAAATAATTAAACTCTACTTTCTCGTTTGCATGTCCGCCTTAACAAAAGATCGCTATTAATCACAGAAAATAAAACGAGATTTCCGGAAAAATTTCACAATGTCTGCAGATACTCGAGCTCTGTTATTAGACGGAAGATTTTATGAATTTATAACAAAAATGACTAAGTGTACTTTGTTAAAGTAAAGACATTAGAAGAATTTTAAATTACTGTTACATTATGTTCTACGTATTATACATATATATTAAGAAGGAAAATTAATTTTTGTATATCTCTCCAATTTGTTGCAATTAACGGAGATAATTTTTATTTTGCGTAATGATCCTCTATCTATTTATTGTACTTTTTATTAACCCTCTGCAATAGAAGATTCTATATAAGAACAATTCTATATCATTCTCTTCATTTTATGGATATGAAGTTGTGTAATACCTCATACGTAAATATTTAGTAATTGATTGGATACCAACGTATATTTAATAATCTAAACGGGTGAATACGAGCAAATTGAAGAGTAAAATTTTGTTCAAGTAAAACCGAAAATATGCAAAAATTCATGTGTTTTTATTATAAGCAATTGTTGAATAATGATGATGAAAATGTGGGCCTACTGACGTGCGTGAATCAGTGAATGATCAGTGTCCAAGCAAAAAGTTTGTGTCTACACTGACGAAAGCTGCGGATAAGCAGATAATACATATTTGTGCGTTCGAGAATTACTCGAGGTGGCATGGGTCTACGATATTTGGTTTCAGTGATGCACGCCGTTTTAGTGGGTTCTGGATTATGAGCCTAAAATTAGTTAACCCTCCGGTTACCACCTAGCTCCACGAGTTTACAAAAAAGCAATCGCGAGCGGACGGTACAAACAAGCCTGTTAGAGCGACCGTGCATCCGCGTAAGCTCCTTTCGCGATAAACAACCATTATGAGGATCACTTAATACTCTGCTACTTTTACTCCTCGATCCTGCGTCAAATTGTCGCCGGCGTTCAGCATCCATTATCGAGAAAAAAATACACACGGAAAGGAGAAAGGCTGGTCTTACTCTTTGTCCGGGGAAAAAATACCGAACGGACGAGGTTAATCGTACAGGTCCATTTTTAGAATTGATGGATTGTCCTTTGTGCTGGTTAGCATGCTTTCAGCTGAATTATTTAGATTGCCATAAATATTTCTCTGTTTTTCGAGTAAACAAACGGAACCTGGACGTAGCAGCCGTGTGTCGAATAATTTTTATTTTATGTTTGTGGTTGCTTAGGTTTCAATCGGAAATTTTCATTCGAGAAAATTTCGAAGAAAAGGTAAAGATCACAAGAGTTCGTAAAAGGTTCACAAGAGAGGAGCGATAAGATAAAAATTCGAAAGATCGCGTTGCCAGGTGATGAAAGAAGCTGGTGCCTTCTAAAAAAATTCCCAGTCGATTGTAAGAAAAGGATTTATCAAAAAAAGTGTAAAAATTCAAAGCAAAAATTGTAGGTTCTCAAAAAGAATTCAAGGGTGTCCTTATTTTATTTCCGACGTATTAAAATCGTTCAAAAGAAGAAATGCATTTTCACTGTTCCTTGGAATCTATTAATTATTTTTAGTGAAAGCAATGTGGAACAGAGACTTTTGGTGGTCCGTGCATGTAATACTAAAGGTAAAGGACACGTGGGAGCCACGATAAGATAGAAATTGGTAAGATCTCGTTGTCAGGTGACAGACGAAGCTGGAGCCTCCTAATGCTTCGCTCATAGAGCGCGCGAGACACACGAGGCTGTATAAAGTCGATCCTCCACCGACGGGAGCCGTCAGTTCGGCACGACACCTCTGTTTAGTACGACAGAGGAACTCGCCTCTCGGTTTTCTGTAACACGCAGCATGCCACCGTAGTATCACTTAAAACCAAATAAACCAGTGCAGACCGTGAACGATTAAACAAATTTAACTACTTTCTCGTTTTCGTACACAGTAAGATCAAGTGTGTCCAACAGGTTGATACGAACACTGAGTGCAGGATAATTCGATATTCTAGGAAACTCGAAATTGTAGAACCGTTTCAGTTCCTTCCAGGGACTAGTAATCGAATGGTGGTACCATGTGACTGAGTGTTCATGAATCTTTTGCACAGTTCTTGTTACATACTTGACTTACCGCTGAAGTGTATTTCAAGTAAGAGTAGGTAACTATTGTGCTTACTAATTAAAGAATCAACACAAATTATTGTCGATATATTTTTAGGCTCTTAAATTTAGATTTATCAATTTTTATTGCAACCAATTTATAATTCCTTGTTCGCACGACAATCGATGCACAAACCTTTTATTTTGCATAAACATCCGAAGTCTAATAATTACATATTTCTAAATATCAATGAGAAACTGTCTAACAATGACTCAGTGACATGACCAGTTTTACTAATCGAGGTTGTTCCATAAACGTTGGAGAACATTACGTTTCTAATTGTTGAAATAATAGTGGTAAATTCTTGTTTGATTACGACCCAGCAACACGACCAGTTTTATTACTAACCAGCATGCATGTTTCATTCATGAAACACTGTGTTTAGTGTTTTATGTTAGTACACGCACCGAGTCTGATTGTTTAACGGAGAAATAAACGCCGAGGTAATAAGAGACACGGAAATAAGTGAAACCTGTAGGAGAATTTTAATATTACCTGGAACAATCGAGTGTCCGGTAACTTCTAAACGGTAGTTTATACTTCAGTGATCGTTCCAATAGATCGATCAGATGTCTTAATCTTTTTGTTCCTACAATGCGGTCGTGAGTTCGACGTATCAACAGTTCGTGCTACATTCTATGTTGGGAGACTTGACACCTTTTTACAAGCCTTCTTCTAATTAACCCGAATGTCTTATTTGTCAACAGCGACAACCAATTAAAAGTCGACGAGAGGTGTATCTAAAGATACCGGTGCACGTACACATTAGCTGTCGGTTTTCTTTTTATCCGTCAATGGTTATGCTAAAAAATTCAGCATGAAATTAAGATACGGGAGGAATGCGTCTGGTTGTACGATCACTCAGGGGTTCGATGCTTCTAAAAAACGTGCCATACCGGTGATATACATAGAGACGCCTATGACCGCCGAATCATGCGAGCCTCTTCGCTCTCGAGCAGAGAGCTCGAACGTTTTTCTTCCTGATTGCTCCACTGAAGCTTTTTTTATCGGAATCTGCACGGAATAGCTTAATGCGACGCCTATCGCACAAATCTAAATTTACGCTCCCTTTGATCCGATCGAACACTATTCTCGTTCTCGAATACAAGCGGCCTTGACTTTGTGCCCTTTCTGGCTTCCAGTTTTCCTGCAGTCTGAATTTGTACTAATTTTCCTCCCAAGAATTTCGTTCACTTTATTCAGTTTTGTTAAAAGTTGTTCAATCCTTCCGAATTTGTTCAGTGCTTTCATTGCTGGTGTGTAACGTCACTGAATTACAGATTTTATGAATAGACTCCGGATTTTGTGCATTTCTAACAAAAATGAGCAAGTGCAATTTGAAACAGTGAAAATATTACAAGACTGTAAGAGTGTTAATACATTATTTTCACCACATTTAAATTTTTAATGAAGAGTGTAAATTTATATTCAGTTCCTGCGTCTTGCAATTGATGCAGAAACTTTTTATTTCGCAAAAACATCCGGACTCTATGAATGTACGGTAAAAATGAATGCATCCAAAAAATAGGAATTGGCTTCGAAAGAATTTTAATTAAAAACAACGAAAGTGAAAGTTCGATTTTGCAGAATAATTACGTTGAATAAAATTGAGCTCATAATATAAATAGAACAATTCGAAACTTGCCAAAAAGACGAAATTGGATCTAGAACGAATCGTTTGACAAAATGATTGAGAAAAAATATATAGTGGTAGAATCAAATCTTAATACTCCCCTTATAATATGAAAATTATTTTAACCTCTTCAAGTTTAATTTCACAAATATGTTCCTCCAAGATTGATAGCAAAAGATCATTTCTGTAAATAAAATGTCAAAGAACGTCAGGTAAAAGCGCGAATTGAGGAGCAACTTATAAGCCTAAGCGGCACGAGCATGACTGTCTACTGGATAAGTGCCCCATCGATTTAATTCGCGGGGGAATCGCATCTTCCCCAGCCGACCTTTTTGCGAACGCGTATTAATAGTTAGTAGGCAATCTCGGCAGGTCGATAATTGTAAAAATAAACGGTATCACCACTGTACACCGGTACTTGCGTAAGTATAGATCTTTTCGAATGGTTTCATTCTTTCTGGTCTGTTTTCGGTGCAATAAAGTAACCGGCTTTTGTAAACGTCGACCGAGGGAGGTAGAGAAGAAGAGAGAGAGAGAGAGAGAGAAAAAAATAGACCGCTTAACGAGCAATCAAAGCTTTCGCGGAAACTTCGGCGAGGCTTGTTGGCCCTATCGAAGTGTGAATTAGTGGATTCGGTGACGTCATTGTGAGCTGCAGTTACATAAACGGAGCTTGCACCGTAAGTAGGCTGCACATTTAATTCATTTGTAGATCAGAACTGGTCCGTCTCGATAATTACAATAAATATATAAAAATGTGAATTTATTTAAGCCTCGTTTCAATGTAAACGCACACAAGTTGGTAACGAAGGTGACGAAAAGAGCATTAGAAGATGCTTCGTGTATTTATACAGGATTTTGTCACTAGCTAGAGACATTGATTAATTAATACACAGAACGAGGCTTGAAATATTACGCTATTAATGTATTCTATAATGTCTCGCATTCGAACGACATGGGAATAGCAACGAAACAGACGCCGCATAATTCATACAAGCGCATATAAGACTACTTATCACGCTCTTACTGCACACTTAACGGGCAATATTTATACCACGGTAACCTGTAATTAATATGCACGCTCGCCGGCACTTAATCTAATAAATAATCGGAGAATAATTTAATTACGTCCAGATCGTTGAATAACTGGCCGCGAATCTGACAAATCGTGTTTTCTGGATCGTTGAATATTTTACAGGAACATTGTCCGTGCGAAGCTAATTCAGAATTCTGCTTCGAAACAGCATTCATGTTACATGGCGAATATCTGCATAATTACCATTTACGTTTATGAACAATTAACACCTTACCGATGGTGATTATTGCATAATTTTGAGAAATCTATGATTTATGGCTGAACACTTTTTAATGAAACTCTCAACGGTGAGAGCAATTTTCATTGTTAACTAACAAGTCACCCTCGATAACGTTATGCAACACTTTTATTTATAATTGTAATGTAAAATTTCCATGCTATCTTTTGGTATAGAGCAATTATTAAAAATCCTATTAGTAAGCTTTCGATAGGCAAAGTGTCAGGTTATTTGAAATACTGTAACAAAACTCTGTTACACAGATGAACGTTTAATATTCTGCACCGCCTTCGTATTAAATGCTAATTCCGATCGGTCTTAAAATACAAGACAGATAAACAAGAACGCGGAAGCCGTAAGTTTCGCACGCCACAAGTAATTATAATTCGAAATCGTCATGTACTACAAATTGCAAGCGGTCAGAGACAAACTATCAATGCCTTTCATACAGTTTTATTTTTCTAAATTCCTGTGAAGAGTTGCATAATAATAACTTAGTCACCCAGTGATTACGTTTAATTAACCTCGCAATGATCTCGTTTACTTATTACCCTTCAGGCTTCATAAAGACGTCATTGCGTTCGTTAGTTATGCTCGCGCAACGTGTAATCGAATTTCACGCGATTCTAGTTTTAGAAAATGCGAGCGGGCCCGATTTCTCGATTAAATGTGGCCTCATGATTTATTTATGCGATTCCCGCCGTTTTGTAATCCGGCGAAGTGAGCAAACGATCGATCGCTCGAACAAGAACAATGTGCAATTTGCTGATCACATCCGTCAAGTGTAACTATTTATCTAGCACCATAAAAGCTTAATGGTGATTGTGGAAAACGGACGCTTTTTAGTTCCAAGTAAATAAAAATTGGGTAATGGAATTGACTACTTTAATGGAAGAGCAATTAGTAGACAGTGGATCTTTATGCGAAATAAAAATGTTTCATAATGAATATGGAAACCAGGAATAACATAAAAAAAATTATTTCATCCCTTAACGATTTTGTTACATTGGAAGCAACATTACAAGATTCTTGAATTTTTAAAATCTTTTACTGTTTCTTATTACGTCCAACCAATTTCTTCATAAAGGCATGAAGATCCGCATTCTAATAATTAGATAACTCTAATATTGTCGTTTTAGTTTTAGGGAAAAGAAAAAGTTAGTAATCGAATGGAGTACTTTGATAAAAGAGTGATTAGTTAATTATAGGAAATATTATGTGGTCGCTTAATGAGGAATGTGTTAAACTCTTGATTTAGTTTTAGGTAATTATACATTTAATAATGGAATGGAGTACTTGATGTGGAAGAGAGAGAGAGAATCAATTAGTTAATTACAGGAAATATTATGTTATTGTGCGATAATATGCGTGTGAATATTATAAATGTTTTTGATCCATATCTTTGGAATTATTGATCATTCGAATAGACCTACTTGCTGTCGTTAGTTAATCTTTAAAACGGGTCTAATACGTAATAGATTTTGATACTTGTTTTACACGGAAAGAATCGCATTGCTGGCGATTTGGATGCAATAAAATACATAGGGATTGATCCTTCAGTCGAGAAGTAGTCTAATTTATTCAACTGTCGGTGTGCCGCAAGACACAGCGCAAAACAGAGCACATAAACAATAGATCGGAGCGGAGATAAAGAAACATTGGTAATTGAGATCGATCTAGTGGAACCCACCGACTGGCGCCATCGAAGAAAATCATTAGCTACGATTTCAAGCAGAACTTTCAACCGGCGCGCAATTTTAAACGAAAACGGCGGTGGAATGCGTCGGCGAAGAAAACGTTCTTCGCCAGTCTTTCAGCGAATAATTCTATGCAGGAGCGATTACGTTCGACAGGTCGACGCACGGCTAATATCGATCCTCGTGTAACACTCACTAACAACTGGAGCATGAAAGCATTATGTGCGTGCGTATACGTACACCGGCCCTCGATGACTCCAATAATATCTAATTTCCTTCTACGACGTATTATAAACAGTTTCTCACGATGTTAACGATTCCTATCGTTCGTTCGGCCGAAATCGAACGCTATTATAACAGATACTCCATTGTATTAACGCGTTTAACTCTAACGGAACTAATCTTGTTTGGTAATGCCATTTTCCATTCAGATAACACGCGAATACACAAAACGTGTCCGTACATAAACGAAAGATTTGTAAAGGAGACCCACGAATGCAGCTTCGTTCACAAAAATGAGGACAAGATTTAAAAATAGTGGACGATACGTCGCCTGCCTTGAGAGGCATTGAAAATATTATCCAAACCCCGGCCCGTGTATTTTTGCATCGAAGTGCATTCCTACGAGATACTGGATTAGTAGATTTCTAAACAATTCCTGAAATATCACCCTTCAAAAATGCTTTCCTATCTATTCTCGTTCTGAGCGATGCAAAAAGTTGAAAATTCTTTATGTAAACTTTATGTCCAGCTTTACTTCGTATCATATTTTTATCTACATATTTTAATTTTGTATTCTTCATATTTAAAAAAAAGAATCCACTAGTACTTATCTACAATACAGTATTGAACTAACGAAAACTATCGGGTCCGTGCTGTTTCTTAGATCCTGTATTTTTACTATGGCTTTGTCATCTCGCCGATCTCGCGTGTAAACACGGACCGCGATTCGATTTGTCGCGCGATTTATCTGCATTATTCATTTATACACACTTATTAGTTTAACCCTTTGCACTCAGAACTACTTCAACTCGAAAATTAAACATTTATTTCGACCTAGAATAATTCCATTCTGCATGATTTTCAAAATTTTATGAATATAAAATTGATGTAATACCTCGTGCAATACTTAAGTGTTTACTAATTGATTAGGTACCGCCATATTTAATCACTGGACTCCGGATTTTATGCATTTATAACAAGAATGAGCAAGTGTAATTTAAAACAGTGCAAATATTAAATGATTTCGAGAGTATTAATATATTATTATCATCGTATTAAAATTATTAATGAAGAATATAAATTTATATACTTCTGTATCGTGCAATTGATGCACAAACTTTTTATTTTGCAGAAACATGAGGAGTCTATTAATTTAAATATTGAAACTCTTTTTAAATCAAGAGTTCCACCAGGATTTTCTCGTCCCAGCATGTTCTGGGTATCAGCACGCACCATACCCATGTCAAATTTGCTATCTCATCTTTATCATAAGCTCACACGACCACTGAACTCGCGATTTTCGAGCCGAAGGCCGGGTAATTAGGCAATAAATCTTTGCTTATGGTTACTTCTTAAAGTCACATTCTTCTTTCTTAATTGAATAGTTCCGGCATGCGTCGCTATTGTACAGTTTCCATAATGATTCACCTAATCACATACGAATAGTGAAATTATATGTCTCACTGGTGATCGCGGCAACAGAAAGATCCCGTGAACGAAATAACGAGGCTGGTATTCAAATCACGCGTATGCCCTCACTGTTTGATTTACACGGGCTATCATTAATCACTCAGGAGATTTTTCATCGGGCAGATATTGCAGGAAACAATATGTCACTATAGTTACCCCGTGAGCAACATTTCCCTTTCAGACAGGGATTGGCTAATCTGTTTAGAAACCGGCGCTCTCGCTGCCTCGGCGCTTATTTCGTTGAAAGTAGCCTGTAATTTGAGCTAAGCATATCGATCACTCTTGTCGACACCCTGGTTTCATTGACCAATTCTAACGAAAGAAACCTGCCCTCTACGTTCATAGAGGAAACCGTGTGCTCCCTGGACCGCGAATTAAAACGAGGATAACGGAAAATTGATAAAGATTGCCAATCGGACAACCTGATGTGTTATTCAGGTGTACGAGCCGGTGGTCGAGAACTGTCAACGCATATCAACCATCGGGAATATTTTATCAATTGTCTTATCCGCACACTTCTTGTTCAAACTTTTTCGTAGTTTTACATGAAAGCAGATCAAAGACGGATATCAATGAGTGGTTCATAAAAATTGTCATTTTTTAAAAATCTGGGTGCATACGAATCTTGATTTAATTTTGTGGTTGTAATTTTAAAGTGAGTAGCCATTGAGAAATTTCAGCCATGATGAAATTAGAACATTTACAAGAGAATATTTAGAAAATTAATGGAAATCAATCATACAGATTGCGCATATAGATTTTCATTGAATTTCATGGTTGTACTTTTAAAGTAAGCAATTAATTTTACACGAAAAGTGAAATTACTGCCATATTGAAATCAGAAAATGTACAAGAGAGAAGTTCGAAAATGAATAAAGCCGGAAATGAATCAGTGATTAATAAAAATTGTTTTTCGAAAATCTGGGTACATGCTGTTGATTAAATCTTGTGGTTGTACTTTTAATGTGAGCGATTAATTTTGCAAGGAGTTATAAAATTTACAAGAAAAAAGTTGAAAGATGAACAATCTTTTACGAGAATCTAGGTGCATATAGATCTCAATTTAATTTCATGATTGTAATTCAAAAGTGAGCGATGAATTTTGCACGAAAATTGAAATCGCAGCCACGTTGAAATTAGAAAATTGACAAGAGTAAAGTTAGAAAATCAGTCAGTGCTTAATAAAAATAGTTTTCTACTATAATATAATAAAACTTTCTAAAGTTTTGGTGGATACACATCGTAATTTAATTGCGTGGTTGAAATAAAAGTAGTAGTCGATAAAAATTGTGATCATTCGTATATGTGGGTCTGCATAAATCTGAATGTTATTTAGGGAAGAAGCTGCCTTAAAATTCGGGAAATGAACGGTTGGTCGTGGCAAGAGTGAACGAGGAAAAAAGTGCGAGTGAAATGTGGAATGGTGATTTCGATGACAGTGGAAGGGACTGAAATAGAATTGGAGATCGTGGTGCAGTGGAAAAAACGATCGACCGAGTTCGTGGGAAACGATGTGTATTTCGCGAATGGACCACGAAGCAGTTCACCGCGAAGAAGAAGACAACTGTTGAAGTCGTAGACGACGATGATGATGAGCCCACTCTGAAGCAGGATGCCAATCTTCTTCAAGATGGACCGAGGTCTCGTCTTCGTTCTATTGATATCTTTCACGGTAAGTTTTCAGTATGAAAATCCGTAACATTCGCGCATGATTTTCTGTGTCGGTCGAGACACTTCTGGGTCACCTCCAATTCGACTTGAACTTCAATACCAACCTCGTAGATCAAATTAATGTGCAGTCGTTTACACGCGGCCGTACAGAAGAAAAAATGAGTGATCGTAAAGCGGCCTCTTTGAAGTTGAATTCAAAAGACACGCTTCTTTAAAGCGAATACGTCATCGAATTTTCTAAAGAACTTTTGTCCCGAGCGTCTCGAAAATTAGTCACGTTGAACGCTTTCGATTAGCGTAATGTTCGACGCTTTTCGATTTCAATTCAATATACTCTAGGTACCCACTTCATTTCGACGTTTATTCGTCGAATGCGTCAATGACTTGTTGCGCAATATGTCCATTACGATACTTCTTGTTTTAACGTTCGGACTATATGCGACGAAAATAATAATGAACACTTAATTTTAACATAAAATGCAGTCAGAAGAGAGTGAAGCACAGTAGAAAATAATAATTCATTTGTCTAAAGGATTTATCAAAAATTTATTGTTCTTCTCTTCTGCACTCAATTCTGCACAGCTTCTGAAAGTTAGAATTTTTAATGAAAAGCAATTGCATCGGTTCAATTAGGTTCGTTGTATATTAAATGGTAAGTGTCCCTGTCAAATTAAACGGTTTATGTAATACGTCGAAAGGTTTCGAATCGATTGTACTTATCGATTAGTCCCCTTTCACATAATAACGATTGAAATAGAACTGAAAGTGAAACTTGTTTTCTTCTCATAAGAGGTGTAATACTACACCCTTACACGAGTTATGCGTGTCATATATACGTATGTACATTATATGTATACGTGAAAATCATATTAATAACATGGACGTGATCCTGCTCTTTTAGAAAACTTCAATAGGTAGCTGGGGGGAAAAATGTAAGCAACCTGCGAGCACTATTAACTTACTTACATTGAATTATGTGGTCATTATTACTCGATATTCTTTGTGAACTTTCCATTTTTATTATGTTCTGTTCCACTTTATTCGCTAATGATTCATACCAGGTCTTGATCACTAGCCCATACTTGTAGTAACTTGATAATGATTTATCCAGTTGGATTGATGACTTTTACTTAAGAAACGTTATTTACTGCGAATGGTCTAGAATATAAATTATATCAAATTATTGTGTAACATAACTGTTCGGATGCTGAATGAAATTGATGATTCTTTCACGTTTCATGAATACACCATAACGTCATTGAACACAAAAAGACTGTTGAAAATAGACGATGAAAATTCGAAGTCAAGCAAAAACATTATTAAACATAAAAAGACTGTTGAATTGTTTGGAAGACTTTTCTAAAAATGCTATAAAATGGAAACATGGATGTATAGAAATTGCGAGTGGTCTCGCAGACACTCTAGAGCACTTAAGGGTTGAATATAAAGCAAATCGTCGAATTTCTCTTATTCTCAGCTGTTCAAAGTAGCTCTTTAACCAATTTCGATAAAAACCGACTCCATTTCTCAGTTCCGACGGAAGGAGCAACGGTGGCTATCGTTCGCATGGTCCCGGAATATTGTAATTTATACGGTCCACGAAAATGGTTGCGTCTTGTCGTCATCCAAAGTGATTCGTTGAAAGACAAATTACTGGATATCTGGCGCCTCGTGCTTCAAGCCCGTCCGTTCTTAGCACATGCTGAAAAGCACGAACACGAGGAGCCCTCTTCTTTTCTCTTCGGCTTTCTCCCCTCTCCTACTTTTTCGCTCTTCTCTTTTTTGGTCTCTGACTTTCTTCTCCTTTTTTTTTCGTTCGTACTCTCCGTCTTGGTCGTTCGAGAAAACCTGGGAGAGCCGAGGGAAGAGAGAAGAAGTGTCTCGCTCCCGGCGGCTTACCACCACACCGGGCCAATAAAAAGTGTTACACGGCCGTGTCTCGTTCGTGTCACCGTGATAAGAAACTCTTTTTTCGGAGCATCCCTTTATCCGTGTGCGTCGCCGAAGTTCGTCGGAAGAGCGTCGGTGTATTTTTTCCCTTGACACTATCGGGATCGGTAACGTGTGGGAGTTATCCCCAAAGATTCCCTCGGGCACCGAACGCGGCGTCTCGAACGGATTCCTCAGCGTTGTTCTACTTGTAAATGAATTTCCTCGGCAATAAAATGCTGCTCGTTTCGTTTCCCGTTTGAATTTATTGCTCATTCCGGGCCACATGAGTGACGAAGTGAATCGACTATTTGTTTAACTTGTAGATTGGAGGCTTCGTCGATGTACCATATTTGGGAGTGTGGCTCGAAGTTGATGGGAATGAGCGAGGACTTGTCTCATGGATGCTCCGAAGTATGTTGAATTAAAATATAGTATATTGAAAGAGCCCTTTGACCGCTTGCCTTACGATTTATTTTACGAGCACAATGATTAAAATTCATTTGAAAATTGATATGTATTATCCAGGAAAATCTGCACGTCGTGCAAGAAAATTTTTGGGGAAAATGAATGATAGATTGTGAAAGTAATGGCTTTAAGCTTCAAAATGAATTCAGGTTTATTTAAAATAAATTTAGAGAATTACGACCGTTGACAATTTTGTCGGAAGATTTAATGTCCGAGTACTTTTTGTGCCACTGTATATTCGAGACAGAGCCGGTCGAATTCTCTAAAACGATAATGAAACGCGTTTCGCGAGTTCCAACGAGCCCGAAGTGGCGCAGAACGCGTTCAAGGAATCGGTGCCGCGTGTTCCGCAAATTCAGCAATGTTTACGCGTCAAGCCGTTAATGAATCGTCGCCGGGTATTCGTCATTACGTTAATCAGCGTTATTATTACCATTTGCAATGGCCTAATGAGGGGGTCAACGTTGTCGCTGGCAAAAGGTAAATAGTTCTCGCGCATTCCTTAATGAATGGTTGTATTTCAAAATTACTCCGGGACATCGTGACTCCCGACCGTCTCTCGTTTAAACCGGTTTTTTCGTGTCCATTAGGAACTATGAAGAATAAAATGGTGATCATATATGAAAGCATACGTCTCTGTAGAGATTCTGTCTTTCTCACGAAACTCGGTTGAGTCCTAGTGATGATGAACAACAGAGAAAATAATATGGCGAAGGGTCGGTCAATGAAAAAAATTCAAAAAGAATGTCCACTGAAAAGGATCCATACTTCTTCGTGACAACGCGTGACCGCATGTTTCGCAAATGACTCGGCAGAAATGCCACGAATTGGGAACTTCACTTCGCCCGGTGTATTCTCCACGCTTTTTCTTCAACCGACTGCTATTATCTCGAGTATCGTAACAGGTCCTTTCAAATGATTTTCGAAAGAAGAATTCATCACCACAAGGAATCAAGAATACTTTTTAAGACAAGGATAGACTCGTTTTCAATGATTGTTTTTAATGATTTTACAAATCCATGGGTAGATCCAGTGAAATACTTGCGCATCAATTTTCCTCTGCACATTCTTAAAAATACTGTTCGATATGAACATTTTTCCTCTCATTGAGCCCAATATAAACAATAATTGAAACTGAATGTTGGAAAAAGGAGTCGAGGCAGGTTCGAACAGGCTCTGGAGCCGATTCTACGTCATCGACTCTCGGAGCACCGGTTACCCGGCCTGTCCTAAGTTGGCAACTAAGTTCACGACCTCCACATTTTCTCAAACAAAGTAATTTATATATATTTTTAAACACGAGTATTTTATATCAAATTAATCGCAAATGAGGTTATAATGATACAATAAAAGAATTAATACACAGTAAAAGAATCTAAAACGTGCGAAAGGATCGACGTAGTCTTGTTCTTTGACCATTGGAAAAAACGCCTATTAATTACAACATTATACTCGACAGCAAAGGAAACATAAATGTTTAAAATGCAGAGATTCGCCTTCGTGATTGCCCAATCGAATTGATCGACGGTGAAAGAAGATGAAAAAAAGAAGAAAGAAACAGAAGTTCTGGAAGAAACGTCTATTAATTAACTATATTATACTCGACTGCAAAGAAGATATGAATGTTTAAAATACAGAGGTTTGCCTTCGTGATTACCCAAGTAGTCGCATAAATCAATGTAATCGCAAGGATCGGAATCGAGCGGGGCATGTTCGCTCGCGGAGAAAATATCACGATACTCCTAACGATCGATTACAAAAACGGAACGGCGAGCTACTTTTTGACGGACAAAGAAGGCGCTTTATTAGCATGCCTGAGATGTCGCTCGTAAATTACCACCGGAGTTTAATTACGGACGACGAGCGACGCCGATTTTTCTTTTCCATGATTCCGCGGATCAGTGGAATCCCGTTCGTGACGTCCAACGTCTGTCTAGGAAGGTCCATATTGCGTGCGGATCGCATTCCTGTTGGTAAATGTTGCGAGTGACGCGTATTCTTAGACCGGTCGGATAGCAGATTAGAACAGATTCAGCCGCGTATAGATCCCCGACCGCTTTTAAAGTGTTGCAGGAAGCAGATACGATCCGACTTTATCCTTGTTCCAAATCCACCGAGCCGCGTTCACGTAACTTTCTTTCATTGGGATGTTCATTAATCATATCAATGGATACCTGCTATAATATTCAGTGGATTATCGCTCGAGCATGATCCATAGACGATTACAAAAGGTCAATTGGTCGGAAGAATTCTGCGTAACTGGTTGCTGTGAAAGTTGATAGAAATAAGTACTGAAAATAATGGAAAAATAAAAGAAATGTACAGTGGGTGTACAAAGTATTCGTACTTTTTCAAACTTCGACCGAAAGTTTTCATTTTTGAATTACCTACTTGTTCAGATTTAAATCGAAATAGATTTCCCTGCACGTTATAAAACAAATTTTTATTAGCATACACTATCTGTAAATGGAAAGCAAACATCAAATCAATGTCTTTAATTATTAACAGTACACGAAAACAAGATACGCTGTTAATTACCATAACAAGTTTTATTAGTATCAAGAAAATCTATCTTTGCTAATTAATTATGCAGTCCTACATATATTTATTAACGGAATAAAATGCAGAGCAAGTGCGCGCACGAGAGTCATATAATATTTTTAACACTTACCGAGTGCGCATATTTTTTTTTGTAAATAATTGTGCAATATTAATAAATCCAAATTAGTCGCCGTTTGTTAGTTCAATGTTAAACATTCTGCGACATTTAAGCATTTCCCAATGGAAGCATTTGATCGAGGAATGCTGCGAGAAATCACTTTCTACAAGAAATATTTTCATATTTATAATATTTTCGAGATATTTTCACCTGGTCGTTTCTAATATTTGATAGCGTAAAGTGTTAACTACTAAAAGCCATTACCAGCTATCTAAACAGGCGAATCAGTAGTGGTCTGTACAATGCTGATAGCTTGAAGGAGTACATTCGCGGTGCCCGTGTACGAGTTGATAGTTTGATAGATCGAATTAAAAATTCAATATATCTTCCAGCAGTGGATAAGCTGCATACATCCATCCAGGAAGTACGGGTTGTTACAGCGTTTCCTCGTTTGCGTGTCACGAGCGGGCCGCGTATTCTCTAGGTTGAGGCATTGTAATAAATTACGAATGTTTTGTAGCTTCCTATAAATGCATTTGGCTCGTGACGTCTCCTTTATCATTATAAATAAACCTTCTGTCGCGACAAACGTCTTTATAGTTCTCTAACGAGGTAAACGTGTGTGTCGTGAATTGTAATCGTCAGAGAAACATTACTTTCGCAGGGTAGACAAGTGTCCTTAACCCCTGTACACTGTTCTGCTCACTGAAACATCAACATTTGCAAAATGTAATTAGACTAAACAAGAACATTTATTGTCACGATAAATATGTACTGTTGAAACTTAGATTATAACAGAGCTAGAAACGAATTTAGACTTTAAAACTTTTTTCCATTTCAAATTTCACCTGCTCATTTCTGTCATAAATGCAATTATGTTTACAACAATAGGTGCGCTGGACCGCAACATTTTACTATAACTCTTTAACCATAAGAGATATCCGGATGAAATCTCCACTAAAAATTTATTAAAAAATTATTCCTACCTACTGATAACTATCGTAATAAATATATCTTTTTCTAATCACTTCTTAATTAATTGTTTAAAGACGCTTCGTGGACAGACGTCAATTATTTTACATTGGTCGCAGCACTGAATCGCCGCGTAATTTTGGCCTAACACAATCAATTTGCTTTTACGTTCTCTTACTCGACTGACAGTAAGAAGATACTTCTTCATGGACCATCAGTTTCGTGTCTCGTTTCTTCCTCAACGTTATGACACGCGGTTAGTGCAGGGTCATGACCATGCAGGTTGCAGTCACTGGAGTTTTGCTGCACGCCGAACAGACATCGCATGGTGTTTAAATTTCCATACACGATTTTTTTCTGAATCGCTTTATTAAACTGAAATACTACCCCATTTTATGGTGCATTATACTTCATTTTCAGACAAGTATGTGCCTAAAAGAAAATTACAAGCAAATTTCATTATTTTCTTGTTGAATTGTATAATACTGCATTCAGAAAAGTAGACAATTTTTGGTCACCTCAGAGAAAGTCCAGCCTTGTATATTTCTTTGCGAGTTCAAGCTTGTGGAATAAATAAAATGATCCAAGGTTGGTCACCTTCAACAGTCGGTTCGCAAAATCTGCGTGACAGAATTGTGTTGAAATGGCTGATGGCACAGCATGTGCCAAACGGTTAAAAAGTCTCTGTTAATTAAAATGACCCAGTCGTTGGCAACATGCGTGAAACGCACGATCGAGTTACAGCAAACGCTCCGAGAATCGTTTCACGGTTTCGCGGAATTCCATCCTTTTTTTCACGCCTGGCAACCTGTTTTCCGGATATAATTGATTGACCGCGGTAAGACCGGATTCCGTGGCATCGAATTCGAAATGCTTTTTCTTGGTGGTCCGACAGGGTGAAGCGCGTCCAACTCGTCTCTCGTCGACGTTGACGTCGACGTCGTCGGCCTGTCTGCTCGTGTCTACATTCTGACGAATATATGGGCATCCGAGAGGAAATTTACAACTCCTAAACTAATACATTTTCAACCCAAGACCTCTGACATTTGTATACCTATTCTTCAAATTACAAAAAGGCTTTCATTAAAAATTATTATAGATGCATTCTTTGTAAAGAAAGAATTTTTCCAAAAAATCTACAACAAGATAGGTGGTTGGCAGATCCAGCTGTGTCCCTCGGGCGGTCCACTGTGCATCGGTTGCGCGTACGCTTCACGATGCGCCAAGATGAGAATGGGATGAGTAGCGAAAGCAGAACCGATAGCCAGCGAATAAGCACGGTCACGTACACCGTCGCGTCATCGCGAATCATGACGTCGTTGATGTTCGAGTCGCTGGACGTTCAGTGGCAAACTGTACATATCTCGGAACGCGGAAAATTGAAATTAGTTTCAAAATTTTCAATATAACCTCACATAAAAAGTTTGGAAAAGTACAGCTTGCGGTATTTTCTCTGCAATTTCGACCAATTATAATTTCAACAAATTTTGTACATTATATAGCAAACCAATAGCATTTCACCTCGAAGCGTGACGGTTCGGATTCATTCGCTACCGAGCAACTGTGTAC
This sequence comes from Lasioglossum zephyrum, assembly GCA_028455615.1. NCBI lineage: Eukaryota > Metazoa > Arthropoda > Insecta > Hymenoptera > Halictidae > Lasioglossum > Lasioglossum zephyrum. Next base: position 7,824,283 of record CM052321.1, on the reverse strand, counting down.
GCGGTGCGCCTAAAGAAGTTTCCACTTCAAAAGAATTAACGGACTCGATGTACACAAGGTTGGAATGGAGATGACTAACGGGCGATGACCTTTTTCTTCCAAATCATTCGTTTCTACAAATGCTGGTTCACTAAAATTTCTCTCGCACAACACTTTGAATACTCATCTTCCTTCCAGTGGGAAAAGACACATTTGTGGTTCTGGCATTTCTGAACGTCACAGCAACGCACATTCATGATCAGATTTAGAGTCGAATAACTGTAGTTATGTAACGTACAGATTTACTGTCTTGGCTGTAATGCTGGAAACAAGATATTCAATATATAATTTTAAAGTGAATATTTTTATCTTTGCCTTAGCATAATGAAGACGACGTGTGATGTAATGAATCTCTGAGCTACTATAAAATAGATACTCTGAAGATAATGTGGTAGGATTCTTAATATATTTCCGACCAGTGCCGGATTAAGCCCCGTACCAGGAGTAGCAAATGCTACGGGCCCCGTGCTTCTGGGGCCCCCTCGCTTGCAGCAGAAAATTTACCTAAAATTTGGTCGATACCGTTCTCAGATATTTTTGCTGAAAAAAGGGTGTTTCATCGCGTTTTATTATACTATCGTACAAAACCTGGGGTTCCCTGTTAACATTTGTTACGGGCCCCGCGCTCGCTTAATCCGGCACTGAATTTCCGACCTCTACAAATTCTTAAAGAATTATGTGGAATAACATTTTCCACTCATTTCTGAAAACAGAAAAAGGTGTAAATTCTTAGAATTAGTGAATCATTGAACAGCTCATTCTGAAGAAGAGATCTGCGAATACGCTGGCTATTTTATTGGCAGAGGAGTGTAGTATTTTAAGTAAGCTAGTAAAGTAGCTAAGATAGGGTAAATAATCTATCAGCATAACTTTACGTGTACTTCATTATGTTTGCATTGAAAATATTGTAGTTGTATCATCGTACGAGTGTTCCGTGAAATATTTTATTCTCAACCATTTCTACAACTCGACTAGAACAATTTCAATCTGTTCAACTCGAGAAATCATAAATTCTTGGCGTGCATTTTGACACAGAATTAGATGTATCGGTAAAACCCGAACGTCTCGCAACGAATACAGACAAATAAGTCAGATTTAACGTGTCACTCTAACAACGCGACACCGGCATTGCCATAAGGCGCCGTGTCGCGTCGTGGTCGTGGAGATCCTTCCGATAACACGAATCGAGTTCGACGTTTATTCGTGTTGCGTTATTTTCGTGGTCACTAGAGCTGTTTAATCCTCGATGTCAAGAATTCGGAGCGCAACATCGGTGTTCCTGATTGGACCGTGGATGATTCATTCGGCCCTTTCGAAGCCGATTATTAATTAGCCGCTTATCTTAATGACTTCGCGCAACTCTTTCGTTCCTTTTTCTTTCCTCCCGTAATGTTCTCGCAATGAAAACAGGCTTAGCGTGAAGGGAATGATATAAATCAACGCAGACACCTTAGAACGCGAACGCTAATGTTGCGCGGGTGATCCTGAATCCGGAACTGACCGTAACAGGGATCTTATAAGGGAATAGTAAGAGACACTGGGACTCGATAAGATATTTTATTTCTCTAATATCGATTCCAGTTAATTTCTCATTTAATATCTACTGTAATTTTATAATTTATCATTAGACAGTGAATCTCTGTGCAAAATAAAAATTTTTACTCGGATTGAAATCAAACTGGAGTGAAATAATATAACCGTATCTCTAAATTATTCTAATATTTTTACTGTTTTGTATTGTAATAAAATTAGTTTGGAGACATTTACAAGCACTTACAAAATACAATATAATCCAAATTTTCTTGCAGTATATGTACATAACCGCATCTCTAAATTCTTCTAATATTTTTATTGTTTTGAATTGTGACAAAATTAGTTTGGAGACATTTACAAGCCCTTACAAAATACAATGTGATCCAAATTTTCTTGCAGTATATGTATAATTTATGAAATCTTGAAAAACACTAATACATTATTTTCTACTTTTGAAAATTATTCGAAAAAGCCCACGCCTATTTGTGTTCTGTCAATTGCAATTACTGCAGACAATTTTTATTTTACTTTAAAGGACACTTTGTGTGTTATATTCACACAGAATTCAAACAGCTGTTACAATTGCAATGAAAATTCTATGTAGCGCAAATACTTTTGTTCTTCATCAGTTTGCGCAGTACCTGTGCGTACCACACGGATAACTAAATTTCCAGTCGCTCTATTTCCGTGGATCTACGATGTTACCTCATTCGGTCACGAGATTCCGCGCGATACGTTTGTTATCAATGCCCCCGGTGTATTATCCAGGCCGTCCGGAAGGAGGTTTCCACTGGGATCACCTACACAAGCCGCCCGAAAACTCACACGCACATAGCCGCGCAGGTTGTTTTATCACAGTGTAAACACCTGACGTGTGCTCGCACGGACCCACTTGTAAACGTAGTCGGCAGAATGATAACTCGCTTATTACAAGTTAACACGCGCGACATAATTTAATGCACTCACGCCTAACGCCTTCACAGATTTATACTTCCCAGCGCACGGGTCTACTTTTTTTTACGAAAATCTCTGTCTAGACCGTTTGATGAATATATGCAAACGATGATATAGATGAAGAAATAGTTTGCACATTATACTAGGATTTCTAGAGACAGTGTCTTTAGTAATAAATAATATCTTGAAGACAAATGATCCGCAGCTGTCCAGAGACCACAGTTTGTGATTTCACGGCACCGAATTAGCGGGCATGGTCGCGAGGATTCACGATCCACGATCAACTAGATATCTCTTTGTATATAAATAATTTTTCTACGATTTTACAACTTCCACAGGATTTTTTAAATGCGTTTTATTTATTTTCTTGCACTATATTTACAATTTAGAAAATCTTGAAAAACTGTACACTTGATGCACACAGTATTCGTACATCTTTCAGAAACGAACAACCTTTTCGAAATTGCACCCAACGGCTTCAGTTACTTCGAAACGTTAGTAGAATTTTTTAAATTGTTCATTTATTTGTAGACAATTCCTTTCGCGCTCTCCACTGAGAAAAAGAGGTTCCAGCGTGCCCCATTCAAACGAACGCCGCAGTATTTGCGGTCTAAAAATACTGTAAAACTCTCATGCACGACGATAAGATGACTTTCAGCTGTACTTGTCTATAGTCTAGAAATTGCCGTAGCAGATTGTACTAATAAAACACGACTGGCCAGCGACGCCGCCAGGCGCCACAATATCCTCGAAGAAAATATGCATAAGTGGATCGAGCCAGGGGTTGCCGCGTTACATTTATTTGCATGTCTCGGAGAAAATTGCGCTATCGATGGTAACCCCCGTAAAGTAAATTATTGTCGGTAGGTTTTCGTACCGAATCGTTACGTAATTAAGAGATTCCATAAATTTCTTTGTAATTATAATGCTGGGAGGTACGCGTCTAAATCACCGTCACCGTCATAAATATAAATCCTAGATAACCATCGATGCAAGATAATGTTAACGTCCGGTACTCGTCGGTATGATACTGTCGACCCTCATCGTTAATATCGATCGATCGATAAAACAAGAAGAGAACGGGGTAGGGTGAGGGACCTGTTTCACGTCGTTTGACATTATCGAACAGTAATCGAGACCCGTGGCACTCAGTTCTCATTGTTCCCCCACGGGTCGATTTATAAATTCGCTCATGCGATATTCATACAATTAACATCGATCGTGTGAGCAACGAGCAACTTGACATTCATCCGGGGTTTAATCCAATCAGAGTGAGGAGAGTCACTTTGGGCGCGGCTTTCATATGCACGTTACTGATTAGCTTTTACTGAAAAAAAAGAAGTGTCGCGCAACGGAACAGCGCCGCGTTCAGCTCTGGCAAGTATCAAGGACAATTGCGGACGTTCGTCGACGCTGAATCGACATCGGTGTTCCCGGCGGATAGTTGCATAGGATGCATCTTAATACTATCCCAACAAAAACATCCTGTAAACAGGAGCCAAGTTCTCTATGTCCGTAAAAAGTTGTCAGATCAAACAAAATACGGCCAAATTCGTTAGCTTAGAAATACCTCTTGCAATACTGAGAAAAAGCGTTTGTAAAAATTAGTTTGAAATACCGCTATTTAATTTTTAAAGAGTTACATGGAGGGCTAAATTATTCAAACTTGGCCGTTACTTCCAATGGTCATAAAAGGTGTTAGGTTAAGTTGTTTCGTGTAAAAGGAGGTAGTGCGAGAACTTGGCTGGTGCACGGTAGTGCACCTAGATTTGCTAGTTCGAAAAGTAACTTCGATTTTCGTGTGGAGACGCATTTGTGAAGCAATTGCTTGGTTGAATTATAAAACAATAAAAGATTAGATAATTTAAGAGCATTGTGACCTTGTTTACACTGATGTAGCCAAGTCATTAGGGGACGAAATCAATTTTTATCTTACTCCTGCTGCTCGCAAACAACGCAGAACATTTTTATTTTGCATGAAGATCCGCAGTCTAGTCATTATTTAAACTTACTTCAAATCGCGAATTCCTTCCTTCTAGTGGTTTCTAACCTTCCAAGTATTTTTTATCGTCGCAACAAATATGCAAAATCAATGATTCATTTTTATTACCGTATGGATTCGTGGAAACAATTTTTATAACTTCAGTAATTATGAGAAAAGTGTGAAAGGAATGTATTCGTTTTTGAAAAATTGTACAACGAACTCGATGTTGTACAGCAATGGATTAGAGTGAGGAGACTAATAATTATTCGGTAAGAATGAAACCATCTGTTTGACACGATCGCGGTGACCTTGGTAAAGTGGAATTAAATAAATAAATGTGTTGACGTCACGTCGCGGCCGTGATGCATCCCCGAATTGCGAAACTACGTGCGCAGCCGAAATAGAATAGAACATTCAAGAAAGCCATCAGTGATTAATCACCCAATCAAACGGTAGTAATAGATACGAAGTTCCAGATCCGACTTGAATCACCACCGAAGCACTCGCTGCTACATAGCCATGTGGTCTTCCCTATAATTTATACTCGTCTTTCGCGTCCTATATACCGATTCCACGCCCATGTAACGCTAACCCACGTAGGGTACTGCGCAGTTTAACATACAATTCCTTATCGCCTTAAATCTTGTTCAACTTCATCATCCCTAGAATCACCGAACCATTCGACAATGTTACAATATCCATCAGGTTTTTCCTTCTCGTTACGTTATTTTCAACACCGCACCGTCTCGGGCGAATCGTAAATCCAGCTTCTCCAATTTGCATAGCTGCTAATCACAAAGTATCCTCTGCCAGGAGACAAAGAATCCTTTCCAGGAAACCATTGCAATATCTTATTCTATTCCCGATTAAAATCGCGTACGGTCGCATAGGCGCGGACTATGAATGCTAATAATATCGTCGTAGCAGCGTGATTAATAACGAAACGGTATTTCATGCAAATTCACGATGCAACACCGATTGGTCCTTGATGGAAACACGTACCGTGGCAGACACGTGTACATATAGTATTGATGATAGACGATATATAAATTGTATCTTCAAAACACAGGCTCGCTGATCATTATTAAATATTATATCATTTTCGTAACAAAGATCCGGAAAGTATCGTCATGGCAGGCTGATTATATACGTTCTGTTCAAATTGTTTGGAAAGTATCGTAAATAATTATTGTGGAAGATTTTCAAGATAAGATTAGAAGTGTGAAAGTGTGGGAAGCAGAAAATAAAATTGATTTCATCCCTTAAGGACATCATTATATTATTCCCGAATTTTTCTAATTTACTACTATTTTGTATTTCATCCAACTAATTTCTTCGTAAATGAAAAAATTGCTGGCACTTTTCATTGCACAATGAACTAAAGGACACTCGTGTTTATTACGTCATAAACAAATGTAAAGCCCACTTTCGAACATATTTGTGTTCGCGATCCCACCTTGAACAGTGATGAAACAGTATCAGAAAAGGAAATGCGCTTGCCTGAAAATTGTTAAGGGATCAGGTTTCCAGCAATCGAGGCCGATACCTTATTCAGTCATACGTATTTGAGTAGGTGACCACTCTAATCACTCGCCACAGTGTGGCAATCCTTTGTTTTCCCGACGAAACGTGACAATTTCGTTGTCGCATAAATTACAAATTGAATGCATTGTTGGTACTTACAATTATTACAAACCTACTCACTGTGTAAAAAAATTTTGTAAGTAATCATCATTCCAACACATCAGTTACACTGTAATTGGTACAAACAATTGCTTTCCAGTATAATGACCAATACGTACTGTCGCAATCACTTTTATCAGGCTAATTATATTTATGAGCAACCTGAATCGATCGAACAATTTCGCAAACAATTGTGCATACTTTTAAATGGAATTACTGAAAAGCAAAAATCACGTTTGTAAGTGAAAATTTCAGGGAAAACGGTTTATCGATTGTCGACGCAGCTAGTGTAGCACGGAAGTTCGCGGGACTCCATTCATCTCGTCATTCAGAATCGCCGATGTCTACGGAATAATTAGTCAAAACAGAAGTGTTGTTTACACAAGTGGCTGCTTGGCCGCGTCTGAGCAAACAGCCCGCAGCGTTATTGAATCAAGTAGATCTGAGCCGCGAGCTTGCGACGCGAATTAGTAAGTCACAACACGTGTCGCGTGACACGTGTTTGGACGCGCGAAAACCACGGTGAAAATTATGGCTGTGACTGAGCAAATTTAGCCACATCGTGTCGCGAACCTCTTCGGGTCTCGGCTGCGTTCTGTCCTCGAGGCAGCTGTCGAGTGCACCGGAAATCGAGACACCGGACGTCGATACATCGATCGAGGACCACTCTTGGTCACTGACAGCACTTGGACCAGGAATCTCAAGAATTTCTAGGCGCCGGACGCACACGCGTGTGGCCCTTGATGGAAGCGCAGTGGCAGACACATGCTTATGTATCAGAAGACGTGATTGTACTTACAGGATCTTTGTTATCAAAATTATAGAACATTTAATAATTATAAGTCACAATTTTTAAGATGCTATTTGTATACTGTTTATTTGGATATTTCTCCAGTACAGTAAATATTCTATGGTTTTCTTTTAGTTTTCTACGTTCAACTCGGCCTTTAAATAACAAAATAATAGTGTCTCTCTACGAACTATGCAAATGAACCTCTCCAAGTCCCTTGTGTCCATCGAATATTTACTGTATCTTCTACGATAATTATTTCTACAAGAATTCTACAATAATTATTTACGATACATAAGCAATTTAAAAAGAACGTACACCGAACACAACAATTATTTACGATACATACGCAATTTAGAAAGAACGTCCACCGAACACATTCGTGTTTTAGCCGCATGACTAATTAGAGGATATTATAGCACTGAATAATTAATTAGCTGATTTATCATTAGCATTTTAATGCTCTCGTGAACATAATCCCTTAATTACTCTAGACGATGTAGACGATTCAGCGGTTATGAAATTCGCGATCGAAAACCGCTCGGGAATGATGAAACTCGTCTTGGCAGGTAGAAAATTCAATAAATACATGAATAATGAATTAACGCCATGCTAATTCTGGTTGCAGTGTTTCTCGAGTTATTGCAGTGGACACTTGATCGATGGGATTTTCACGGAACCGACCTTGGAGCTGGGTTACAATCTAGTAGCTACAGTTCCTCGAGGTGCTTTGGCTCTGAACGTGACACAATTGCGACACACGGAGAATTATTTGGGTAAGGGAGTGACAATTGTATATTTAGCACCGTTTGTATTTTTAGGCACGACGAAAATGCAGTATAAACTCGCCGTATACGAATACTATTATTCGGCTGTCCATTCCGTTATCCAAACAATGCGCGGACTGAAATTCTGAAACATATTTCGCGATAATATCGTGCCGATACTTACGAGCCTAGTTCTTGGAATCTTGTAACTCCATTGCGAGAATGTTTCAGGATTAAATTTCACGTGCGCACATATCGCCTGGTGTGATTAGTGTTATTTGGAATACTTCGATTACGAATTTAGCGCTCGCCACGCTGCACACATCTGCGTGACACAGTTTCCTGTTTAAGGTTAAACAAATTCAGGTTGCAACAACAATCGATGTAGTAAATCTTGGAAGTTTCGTATTGGTTAACGTGGCTGCGGTGACGTTGACAGATTTCCACGTGCTTTGGCAGCCAACACGGTTGTATTCGATGCTGGTGTTAGTGACATTCGGTGGTGTCTGTTAAAAAAAGAAGGAAACATTCCAGTTAGATCAACCCTATTTAATTGTTAGAAATTCAATAACCATGCAATTTTTGTAGACGAATTTAAAAAAAGTGGAATACCATCGTGCACAAAGATCTGCAGTCTACTAATAACTTGATGACGCTCGCGAAGAAATGATTGCATAAGTTCGTGTCCGCTTTTAAAATAAAATTCAATGGTTAAGATTTAAAGAATACAGCTTTACTAGTCAAAATTATATAGTCATTTCTAATTATAGACAAGAATGGTGACTATACATATAATTCTTTTTTACACTCCTCCGTACAGTACAGTTTGCAACATCTACGAAATATAATCCGGCACGAACCAAAATCCTAGCTAATTCGGACACTTTTTAAAAAAAATAAGAACATGACTGTCTGAATCTCCTCGAATTTATTGAAGACTCATTATCGCAAACTCGTGTCACCGAAACGCGGACAGTGAACACTGCGTGTTAATTGAAATATCGGAGATCCAGCCGTACATGAATGACATCATTAATGACAGTGTCGGCGAGGTCGACCGACAGGGCAGAAAACCGGCGATTTATGGAATCGTAAACACGTCGTTCGACAACAAAGGCATGAAAGTGACCGGGGGGTGATAATAAAGCGGAACACGAACGGGCGCATAACGAATGAAGAGAAATGGGATCAAACGAAGGTTGCCTGGCAATATTGAATCAGGCTGATACACGTAGTCCTGGTTCGCGCCGCGCGGCAAACTGATTTTAATGAACTGTGCCAGCGAGCGAATCGTCGCCGTGATTGTTCGGGATTGTAAGCAATCAGCTTGCGTCGTCGGTTTCGCGATCGCCCTTTATTATCAACGCGGGAACTGTTATCGTACGAATCCGTAGGATGAACGAGTCCTCGCAGCATCAACCCTTCACGTAATCCAATCTCCTGTTTGCGTGCTAATTGGGACGTGTAGAGCTGTCTGTGGCAAATGCACTGCAACAGCTGTTGATAGGCATGTCATATACTGTGTTGCGCTTCGAGAATCTGGTTTCTAGGATTTCTTGATAATACCTGACGTGTGCTGGCTGCAACACCGATAACGATCGGGATTTGTTTATTTAAACCTGTCTGGTTCTCGCATGACAGATTTATACACTCGCCGGTGACTTCGTTGCGGGTATTTGCAGTAGCTGATCAAATTATTACGGGATTACTATTCCCAGGTTGATCAACTCGATTTCCTTCAACTTAGTTCGCTGTCTCATTATATCGTCGCTCTGGATCGGCGTATTTTGTTTTCTATCTTTAATCTCGATCTTTCAATGTACTGGTGAATTGCGTATCTGCTTCTAATGCACCTCACAACTAAAAACAAAGTACCCATATGCCAACATAACAGCATAATACAATTTATTATTCATACAGCATAATACAGTATATTATTCTATTTATGTATGTGTAATGAAAATAAAAACCACGCTTATATTAGACGCTTATATAACTTTTTTATATAAGGGAGTCGTAAAAAAAATACTGTTTCGGTTGACGGCTAATGAGCCACCCCTCTACACTTCTGATCGAGGTAGAGATACGGGGACCTACTTTTTGTATTACTTCCGTATCCCCGTATCGATCCCACAATCACGCCTGTTCTTATCAATTAAAAAAAACCAGCTCACTCAGTAAGTAAACTGAGCTTCTTCGCTGCGAAGTGGGCCAGTGGAGCGGGGTCGGAGTCGGAGTGGGAACGCGTAGTGGAGTAGGGAGCGCGTGGAGTGGGGTTCGCTGCACCCGATGACGTACTATCGAACGTCGCGCGGCGTGGGGAATATTTAAAAATATTGTTCATATCCTAAACGCACAGATATTTAAAAAAAATCTTTTTGAATATTGCATTGCTATTCAGTTCTGAACTATGTTGAAAATTTCAAGTCTCTAGCTCATCGGGGAGTGGTTTAAAATTCGATTTCAAGATTTGACGCATACAACGACAACGACAACAACTCGGCAAGCTAATATAAGCATGTTATTCTCGGCGTAACGGTTTGATCATTTTTTCTAACCGTTGCGCCAAGAATAAAATTCATAATATTCGAAAGATAAATTACGATCGATAAACTAATTAATTATTTAATATAAGCATGGTAAAAATCAATATAATGTTTCGAATAACACATCCCAAAGCATGTTACACATCCTCATCGGTAAGAAAGAATTTACTACACACTCTCATGGGTGAAATGCGAATAATAGAAGCGTATTGTTATTATTGTTGGAATGTGTGCAATAATTTCGTACAGAGGCACATAAAATTCCGCGGGCGAATTATCGCTGATCGGTTTCATTTTCCCGCGGCTTGCGAAACTCAAAAAGGTGTTGTTATGAATATGCCGTTTCCTAGAACGTATCTATCGCGGATCACATAAATCGATCGGTCGTAAAATCCACGCCGACTAGCGCGCCCTTGCAAGAAGGGGGTATAATTCTTGGCTAAACGATTGCGATCGGGATTTTTACGGCGGTCAATCGACGTGTCATAGATCGGTAAGAAGATTAAACGCCGCGCAGAACGTTTCCGATGTGTGTCCATTCTTTGGATATGAAAGGGGCTAGGTAGGTGTGAAATAACGTGAAACTAGCCGAAGGTTTTAGAATAGTGATCAATCTCGTCAGCATTAATGCGAGTTCCTGACAACCGTTTCGCATGTCTATATTAAATTGGTAACAGAATCGAAGGCTCGTTGGCATTTCCTCGAAGTTATAGATTTCCTCGGGGTTTAGAAACCTTTGAGTAAGCTGTATTAATAGAACCTGTTTATGCTTTCTACGATTCAACAATGTATCGTGACGATCTGAAAACTAATTTGTCACCGATCGGTTTACTTAAAACGAAAATACTCGCTGGTACACTATCAATCACGTGGACTATTTTTAAAGACAAATACGTACAATAATTACGTACGAAGTGTTCGTTATTTTACGGAACGAGATGTAGAGATTGCAGTTTTTCCTCCGAGCGAATTTGCTCTCTAATGGCTGCTAATATCAATCTAATGTTTCGTTCAACTACGCCCGGAGAGAGATGAAAGACAACCAGCGGGTAATAAATGACGTGTCTATATTTCTAATGTATCATATCGCGTACACAACACCGACAGAGACAGCGATTCCCGTATTCCAGCTCCGTGAACGACTATACGTTTCATTACATGACTGATTATGCGATTTACTTCTCAACGCATGACACGAGCGTGAAGTAATTAGCCACGGGGGGTGGGGGAGGCTGTTAGGTTTATCCACTGTGATCTCTCTAATAGTCTCTAATGCACTCGTGAATGTGTTAATTCGAATCTCGAAAAGTACTTTCTGAAATGTGGTTTTGCCACGTGTTGCATTATTACTAGGTCGAACAATGAAAGAGAATGATCAGCTTTTGTCATTCACGTTTGAATCACGATCAAATGGAGAGAAGTTTCAGCTTAATAAAATAATTCAAAGAACAGGACCGTGCCGCAAGAAATCTCAAGACGTTCCTGGATTTGACTAAAAATTTAGAATAATTTAGACTGAACTTAGATACTTGGAAAAATGGTTCGATTTCAACGATTCATATTCTAATTATTACATTGCGTGAAATGAACCTTTCGAACTTGACAGAAAATTAAGAAGTAAACATCTGGACGTGGAATAAATTTTGACATTATTTTTTCAGCGATCAAGTTACAGAATGGCACCTTTTTACTCAATGGGAATTACAATATTAACTTCTCCGGCAAATATCAAGCAGCTGGAACAACTTTTGTTTACCTTCGTCAAGGATCTCAGCATCTGGAGAGCTTCTCTGCTACTGGTCCATTGCAAGAGCCAATCGATGTCATGGTGAATATTTTATCTCTTGCATACTTACCTTATTATATTGCATATAAAGTCTGTATATTAATGTTTCCCCTAGGTTCTGTACCAAGAACCAAATCCGGGGATAGTTTATCGATACATCATCCCTGGAAATGGCAACGTCCCAACGAATACTCATTTTGGGCATAAAACAGGTACACATTGCACTATTAAATACATTTCCCAGTTTTTATTATTTACTTATAGTTTCTAGCAAAGCTGGAGAACCAGTTATACCGAGCACACTAAACAGAAGGTATTATATGTAGATTGAACATAACGTTTATTTCTAGTCTTTAACTGAAGAAAGATGCGTAATCGCCATCGTTATTTTTCAGAATAGAAAGCGGTCTCGCGATCAACAATGGCACCCAATCACCGTATCCTTCGAGACGATATAAAAAGAGGAAATTCGTTTGGAAGGCGGTCGGCTACACTGGGTGCAGCCAAACTTGTGGCGGAGGTACCTACATCATTGTTCATCTTTTCTTCTCATCTTTACGAGTCTTCCATTAAACTCAATCATCGTCAATTAAATCAGAATTTTGTTAACGCGTGTCCTTCTTTCTTCTAAATTCAAGGTTTCCAAATGTTAAAATACATATGCATAAAAGAACACACGCAGACAGTAGTGCCTGGGAAAAGATGTCACACAGAAAAGCCGCGAGACGTTCAACGTTGCAATACCACGCCTTGCCCGCCCAGGTGAATTACTGCACAAAATATTAACATTTAAATTAAAAAATAATTTCATTTAAACGATTAAAAGAAATTTAAACATTTGTGCCCATAATTATGAAAGCACTATCGTTTCATTTCTCACAATATCGTAAAAATTACATTGAATCAATTTAGTTTTAGATAATGTGATATGAAACAACTGATAAACTCATTTTATTTAAATCTTCATATAGACTAATATTATAATTACGAGTTTTTAGCTCGTTTAAATTATTAAGCGGAAATAAATAAACGTTTGCGTAGCTCCTGTGTTGCGCAAATCTTGAAGACAATATTTATATTGCATAAAAATTTGTTGAAGATGGAGAGCCGGTCCTTGGAGCCACTGTTCGGTGACTTGCGGTACTGGGACTCGTGCGCGTGAATTAGAATGCGTGCAAGAGATAAAACCATCGTTGGTAATGAGGATAGCTGATGGCGCCTGTATGGAGCCGAAAATTCTTCCTACGAACGAGCCTTGTGAAATGCCGGCATGTGAATACGACGCGAAAATAACGACGACGACGATACCGCCTCCGCAATGGAACGTGGGCACATGGTCTTCGGTATTAATCTTCTCCTATTGCATATTACGCACTTCGAACACCTTATTCGGTTTTAGAGGTTCATAAATCTGACACGCTCGAAAACAGTAAATAGCGCTTACGCGGTTAATCCAAATTTATTTTAGAAACGAATTCTGGTTTATCCAGAAGAGTACAGTAAATCGTACTTAATAATAATCGTATGTGTAAGGTAGAACATTTCTTACCATTAAAGAGGTCATCACTTCTGCTATACGTAGGAATCTGTATGTTACTTTCTATATTCCATGGAACTAATAAACGCTATCAACTGTTGCAGTCTATAATTGAAATTATAAGAGTAACACATGTTTCAATCAATTTCATTTCGAATTAAAGTGCTCCGCGTCTTGTGGGCCAGGCAAGAGGACAAGAATGGCGACTTGCGTCACACAAGGACCTCCCTGCGATCTTGAAACGAAACCTGACACTCAAGAACCTTGCGATTATGGACCCTGTTCAACTAAAGCGCCGTCGTTAATCGCCATTTCTACAGGACTCCAGAGTCCACAGTGGTTGTACACTGACTGGTCCGAAGGGGTAAGAATTCCCATGAAGTTTTCATCAAAGTATCAAACTTCTGGTTTTACGAACAGATGTGTATGCATGATCCTTTCCCAGTGTTCATCCGAATGCGGCACAGGCGTGCAAACTAGGAAAGTTTTCTGCGAAAGTAGACCGCATCTGGAATTCTGTGATCACTCGACCCGACCCGAAACTACGAGAACTTGCTCTAGCAATAGGACCTGCAGCGGGCAATGGTTCACGGGACCTTGGTCAGAGGTACAATTATTAGTAGAGCAAAATTAAGCAGATGAAATTAAAAATTTTTCAAATTGAAAATGTCAATACATTCTCCTCTGTTTAAATCATTACGTAAAGAAATAACATTCAATTTAGTTTCTATTCCTTACAATCGATGTAGACAATTTTTATATTGCATGAAAATTCGTAATCTAATGATTAGTTTCTCTATAAGTCAAGCAGGAAAGACGGAAGATAAAGTTATCAATTTTACATTTCCAGTATTCTTTCTTTATTTTTCAGTGCTCTTCGCAATGTGACTCGGGTGAACAGGTTAGAGAAGCAGTCTGTGTAACCACTCTTCTTGGATCGCTGCGAAGGGTCCTGGACATGAATTGCCCGGCAACCAAACCGGAAACAAGGAGACCATGCAAAGGTCCACCATGCGAGTCCACGTGGTTCATATCGGAATGGGCAGAAGTAATATTAGCGAATCAATTTTTACACCTACGTTCTTTCATACATTCTGCAGTGTACAGCAAAGTCGCGATCCAGCTTCCTGAGGACCTCCACAATCACTGTACCTTCGCCTACCCCTTCCACTGCTGAGTTACCGTGTTTATATGGCACTTCCTTTCTACGTTCGGCATCCTTTGTACTTTTGGCGCGGTCGACGCAGTTATTAGAAAATAGTATTACTACACGATCTCTGCCCCTGCTTGGAACAGGCGGTGGGAGCTAAATCGCGACTTTACTGTAGTTTACAATTACGTACAAGGTGTCTGAAAAATTAATCCACGGTTAGAATGAACGTACGTTTGTCTTTGAATATACACAATATATTTTCTATACACGCGTCAGCCTCGGGGGGATTTGGTACAGACTAGCTATTTTTTATCAAAGCAGAACGTAGAGAAGGACAGCGCGTGTAAAGAGAGACCACTTCCTTTCTTTTCTATATACCGAGCCGAGATCAGATTACTAAGTTCTTGGTCGCATCTATCGTGTAGAAATTGTCGCGTCTATAGAAAATATACTGTACTCTTAAACGATTCCAGTGTTCCCGATCGTGCGGAAAAGGCATTCAGGAAAGGGAAGTGAAATGTCTGAACAGAAACGGCCAATCGCCGGAGCCTCACGAACTTCATTGCAAGGAAAAAGACAAGCCTACACCTCGACGGACCTGCAACGACTATCCCTGCAAGGATGACGTACACGTCTCCGAGAACCATCACAGAGTTCTACAAGT
Source organism: Lasioglossum zephyrum (assembly GCA_028455615.1). Lineage (NCBI taxonomy): Eukaryota > Metazoa > Arthropoda > Insecta > Hymenoptera > Halictidae > Lasioglossum > Lasioglossum zephyrum. The sequence continues at coordinate 7,808,847 of CM052321.1, read as the reverse complement.
TCAAGACGATCCAGAAATCTCGAACGGTATTTCAAAGAATCGTTTTCTCTTGAACAGTGTTTCGGCAATGTAGTTATTTTATTTTCAGTTCTAGACGAGAATCCTCATTGCAAGGACAGTATATCGAACTGCAATTTAGTCGCGCAAGCCCGGCTCTGCACCTACCAATTCTACAAACAGGTTTGCTGCCATTCATGCTCTAGAGCGAAGCAAGAAATAGAGTGAGTTCTAATTGATCGAAAGTGTCTTCGATTGAAATGTAACGTCGAATAGTTAGGCTCGCGACTGATTTACGGTAAGTGTCGTATGTACGTGTAGAGTTCTGCTTACCTTCACATCGTCTGATAGAATGTTCGACGTCGATTTTTATACGGGTCGTTTCAGAATTATAGATGCAATTTGACGGATTCATTAAGACACGTAACGTAGTATTACGATTCTAACAAAGTCGTAGGTTTAGAGAGTATCTTTCTTAGAGATCTAACAGAACTTACAATCATATTTATAGGTTTTGTACTATTCATTTGCAAAAAGGTACACTTGGAGTGCAAGATCTGTACGTGTATAGTTACGAACTTATCTTAGAGTTTCACTCATTGTTTACTATTCATTAATTTCAGCTGTAATTCGAGAACACCTACCAGCGAAAGGTGACACTGTCCGCTAAAGTATGATTAAGATTTCTATGATTTATATAAAGTATAAACATTAACAACTCGACACGTACTCCTCAGCGAATCTTATCAATAGTAAATTATAACATTTATAACGTTTTGTACCTTTTAGAAAGCGAATTATTTATCAAGTGCGGTATAATCGTAGGTATTCTATAACATATATATACTAACTGTTCAAGTTATCAAGGATTGCGCCTTCGGTATCATGAAATTTCAAGTGTCGATCGACAACCTGATCATCGACGAGAAATTATAGACTGTGTACATCGGTAATAAGGTACATCGATATTGGCATTTAATTTGTATCATTTTCCATTTATCTTTACTCTGCCATAATAAATGTTACGCTTTCTACGTATTATATTGTTTTCACTCTTCACCGAATAGGATCATTATGCTACGAGGTAAGCTTAGGATAAGAACAGAAGTCGTTGTTATGGAAAATAGAATAATTATTGAACAAGCCATATCAACGAAGAAGAGACCAACATAATAACTATTTACAGTCGTTATTGTAAAAAAAATTATTTCCTACAAATACTACGCGCTAACGCAATAAATTATATGTACATACTTTCGCCGTTTGCGATTAACATCGGCAGTGTTTACAGTTAATTGTGGACTGCGAATTATACAGAAATCTGCACAGTCCGAGAAATTCGAAAATTTTCGTTTTTCTGTTGTCGTAATCCTCGGTCGACTTTCAAATCAATGAATTCTGGCTTTCGCATAAACACTCGCAATCTACTTATTCGAGATGAATCGTTACACTGCACAACGAAAAACCGAATCATATGCCTAGACTTATACATTCTTTGTAATCCATTAATTCCCACCCAATAAAAATGAAACTTAATTAAAGACAGATACGATTCAAGATAATTCGAGAGTTAATGGATTAGGAGAACATTAATTGGCAATCGTAGAACCGATTAAAATCTAACAATTGATTGTACGACTATTTAGTGAAGATTTACGACTCGTCTTCTTCTTAGGAGGTTCAGGAGCTAGTGGGCTCTAAGCTTTCTTGAGCATTCATTGTACTATTGTCATGGTTTTTGTACGCCGAGAAGAACGCGAGAGCTTTCATCAGCTGATAGCTCTTGCTGATGGGAATGTTGCTGTCGTATAGGTTCTTCGATGATTTACAGTCGACGTAGAACCACCAGTTACATTTCAGGATCGTTTGATCGAACAACGTTGATTCGGGGCACAGGAAACTCTTCATAATCAGACCATCGTCAGTTAATGCGCACACGTGGAAAACCTGAGTACACAGAAATTTGTAATCACATTCTTTACTTGAGAAAACCATAAATTTTGGACTTTTTGTATAATCTTGTAGATCGTGACGAGAAAATGCCAAAAATCCAAGTTTTAACTTTAAAAATTCATTGGTTCTAAAGTTATGCGTGTTTAAAGTTAAGCGATTTAAGCGTTTTCAGTACTCTCCGCGCCTTACAAGTTATATTCTAACAGAAATTCGAAAGGAATTCGGCAACTATCCATCCGATTGGACATTCCAAACGAACTTTCGGTTCTAGCCGAATGATTGGCTCAAGTGTGTGACGTCAAGCCTAACTATTGGCTGGAGGTCTTCTTGTGAGGTACGCGGTGTAGGTAAAGGCGACGTCATGTTGGTAAGTACTCAGATCCACAAGTCGGTAACTACAAGCACGAGGTGACGTCGATAACGTAAATTTGCACCTGACCAACCTTCTAAATCAAAATAAAATCGCTCAACCTTACACACGTAATACTTCTGAACCAGTGAATCCCCGAAGTTAACACTTGGATTTTTGGAAACTACTAAATTTGCAGAGTTAAATCACAATGTCATTGTGAATTTGTAATTTACCATGCATCCAAGGTCTTCGTCAGCATACAGCCCTGGGAAATGTTTCTGATCACCGCAGTAGAAACTCGTATCCGGAAGATCGACGCGACTAGCGAAATTGTCATCGAAATTCTTGTCGTAACCCAATGGATAGTATTCTCGAGGTGCGTTCATCACTTTCGTGGCTCCCGAGTTATATTTACTGAAGAAAGCAAAACAATAAATTTTATCTTTGAAGTCGAATCAAAGAGTCTTAATAAATCCTGTGCGAGGTAAAGAAAATTTAGATTACGTTTTGGGAGGAGCTATTGTCGTAGTGGTGGTGGTGGTGGTACTGGTCGGCCCTTGTTGTTTCCGTAATAATTGTTGTTGCCTAACTAAAATAGCAGCTTCCAGAGCTTCGAGAGTGATGTTACTAGCTTCCGCGAGGGCTTTCAGCGACGTCTCCATTCCTTGAATGGGTGCCAAAGGTGGCAGAGACGATGGTAACGATTGTCGTTTCTCCGTTTGTTGTTGGCGGAAGTTGTGATTGTTATCGGACGTTATAGGGTGGAGAGAAAGCAATGTCATTTCATTCACAGAGGATGCTACGTCATCTCCAGGTAATGACAGCTGTAGATCAATAAATAGACATTATTAAATCAATGTCCTTACGACACTTATGTAGAACAGTTTGAAGCCAATTGTTTTTGACAAAGAAAAGGATTACCTGATTAGGGTCGTCTTTGGAGACTTCATTGTCGGCGTCTTCCAAAATGGTTGGACTGTTGCTGATCCTATCAGTCAACTGTGCTGACGATGGAGGCATTGAGAGGAACGGTGGCAGACCTGCGGTCGCAACTACCGTTCTCGATGCGGAGTCAGGTTCTACTATGCTTCCGGCTGGTGGAATCGCAGCAACGATGTTAGGCAGTTTCCCTGGCGTTGCAGCTGCAACTGCGAGTATCTGGGGTGTCTACAAATGTAAAAAGATGTATAGATTTATTATGAAATTCCGATCCGAAGACAAAGAAGCACAATTACCTGATCCCTTTTCACCTGCATCTGCTGATGCCTCTTCTGCTGCTGCGCCACCTGTTGCTGCTGTTGTTTCTGTTGTTGCTGGATCTTCTGCAACTGCTGTTGCCTCATAGCCTCCTGTTGCTGCAACCGTTGCTGCTTCAGCACTTGCGCTGCAAACGCTTCCTGCTGCAGCCTTTGTTGCTGTTTCTGCTTCGATTCCTGTTGAATTAGCTGTTGCTGTTGTTGCTGCTGTTGTTGTTGCTGTTGTTGTTGCTGCCTCAGCATATCCTGTTGCGTCACCGACAAAGATGGCGCAGGTACGGTCCTCAGAGCTGTACTATTCTGCTGAACAACTAATTTCTGTCGTTCTGGTTGCTGAGCCATCGGTCGGACTGCACCCGATGGCAAAGGCTTGAAAGGAGGCACCACTTGCCGATTGTTATTCTGTGATTGTTGTCGAACATCTCCTCGATTAATAGCCTTGAACAAGGAATCGAGCAATCTTTTACAATCTTTTTTACTAGATTAAAAAATTTGAAGATGATCGGTTATCAAACTAAGAGCAAGATCCTGTTATTGAAGGTGAGATGTTTCGAATTACAGAGAGAAATCATATCTGTTCACTCTTCAAGGATGACCTACGATCGTCGTTTCCTTTCTGTGCGATCGACTTTCTATCATGTTACACGTGTTAGCATAATCTGTAGGTCACTTTCCGATATTCGCCATTGCTCCCGTCTAGAAATCACCGGACACTTATCTCCAACAAAACGGTAATTAAAGAACACAAGCTTCCAGTTTGAATATATTGTTTCATATCTATCGTTTTTATCTCATTTCTATTTAAATAAATGTTGGAAGAAAGAGATTGAAAAATTGTGAGATGATTATGGACAGCTCTAGAAGCCAAATTGGAAAAATTACCCCAATTAAATGTAACAATTATAAAATATTTGAATAATAATTAAATTTTACAAAATATTTAATTTTTATTTATATAAATAGAAGAGATAGATGTAGGTCCTTCAATTACGAAAGATCGTCTGCGTCCAAAGTATATGTGACTTATGCACGGCAATTTACGCAATGACGGATGGAACTGTATCGCGTCTAATATGCACTCCGACCTCATCGGGTTTTGAGTGGCACCATAAAAATATCTTTCCAGCCTTGTTCTCATTCGTTCGTCCTTCCTCCTTGCTTTTTATTGCATCTCGATACCTATTATTTGTAGTACAGGCTGCTAATTTACTACCGTTAATATATGCACATGTACCTTGTACTAATCGATGTTATTGTAGCACACGGTTGTTCGTGAAAAGAGGTGGATCGACATTCATGCACCAATTACCACAAGGCCGAACTTGTGCTTTCGGGTTGAGTTTGTGCCGCACTAGGCATCTCACCCGTTCGACTCGAGAGAAAGTAAATGATCGGATAAAAGTACAAGCATTCAATCATCCAAATATTACGTTTTAAAGAATCGAAATTACTGTAAAGACCAAACATTTCCGATCGACAAATTTTGAAGCACGAGTTTTCGACACAACTATGGAAACTCTTACTTTTTTATAGATTAACTCAATTGTTCACGGTTCCTAAACTTTGTTTAACAACCATATCTCTATTTCAATCAATTTGCAGTGTTCTCCAACTTTTGACTGCGGATGTTTATGCAACTTTCAATTTTTTAAAGTGAATCGAATAGAATTTTATTTTTAATGATAATATAACCATTGTGAACCTATAATAAATAAAATGCGTACTGGATTATATCGAATTGTGTGTTCTAAGATTTTTTGAACATTTTCGTAAAACATTTCGAACTGATTTAGCACATTTTTTGTTTTCGTATTGTCAGTGAATCTATTTTTATTTTATTTTGTACAATTTTTTACCGTGTTTGTATAAGATGGTACATTTCCTCTAGTAGACACGCTTCTCCTTTTGGAAACTTCGACATTTGACAAAGATTGGCCGAAACCCAACTCGTCGCCGACGGAAAATCCTGAAAGTAATAGTGCCGATTTAATAATGCAGAAATAATCGACTATTTTAATTATCGATATATAATGACACATTCTGAACCCTTAATAAATGCAATGTTATTATATACAATACATGTTATCATGTAAAACACACACTAATACATACACATAAAAATGATAAATACACAGAAGCAATGCAGTTACCATTTCATTAATTCTCAATAACATTAAAAGATTTATATTAACCACTGCCAAAAGTAAATTCCAAGTTTCGAAAGAATTTCTTTCCCACGACAATCCTTAGGCATACAAAAATCTGCTTTCGTTCTGAATTATGCATAAAGCAGGCCCCGTTGCTCCGAAAGGGTTTAAGATCAACGCGAAGAAGAAACCTCGAAGAAAGTTGAGCAACTATCGATTACGTAAGAGTCCACACCTGCTTTTTCTGTGGTCTACGAACACGCAAATTAACGAACCATCATTTTTTTACAAAGAGGCTTGTTTGATCTTTATGGTTTACACACTTCTAATGCAAATTGAGTTTCCGTAGAGGTGTCGTCTTTTTACCGCGACACAGGCGCCTCTGTCAACGATTCAGGCCAGGTCAAGGTGGTGAACCTTTTTTCCATAGTCAACCTCGGATTGACAAAATGCACGGTGGAAGTAGGTTAGGCAGAAGTATGTGCTTCGATCAGATAGTCGTCTTTAATGTCATCCTCGATCATGTATATGCCTCGCACTATTAATTGCGGTATACTTGACATACTCCTTCACTTTCTGCATCATTTTCTACCGAACTGGATACCTAATCATGTCAAATGCACGCATAATTTTCCGGACATTAAACGCACCGAGTATTTCCGGAGCTACAGAGATTATGCGAGCGCGTCTGGCTCTGATGAGACTCTCAAATTTTTGACTGGCCGATTTTATTGATAGAATTTAATCAAATATTTAAAGTAGAAAATTTCTTTGAATTTTTGCTCCTATGAGACTGATAGTTCTTCCATCTGCAAATATATGGTCACAGAGAAAGATTTTATTTATTCACTAAATAATTTTGCTTCATTCGTATTCATTCATCTATAGGTAATTACACGTTTATAGGATACTTTCAGAGTGTGCCATAATTTGTGCCTTATGTAAGAATCTGGGGCATGGGATTGAATGTAGAAAATTAAATTTTTTCCTTCGGAACGAGACGGTATATTATTTTGTAGGCTGGAAAAATTAGTCGCGAAACACGAAGTGTAGTTAGAAATAGAAAGTACGTTATTAATACGTTCGCAGGACCTCCGATAATTATCGTAACACAAGCTGTAGCTATAAGTGATTTATTTACGCACGCAAAGCAACTACAAGCAAGCCTCCACCAGGATTCAGAAATACATACATTTTAGATATTAATAATAAGATAGATATATTCACAATAATTCCACAAAGACAGATTTAAATCAGACTCATCGGTCTATAGATTAATTAATAGTTCGAGCGACGAATTGCGAGATTTTGGATCGTCTGTAACGCGATTGAATGATCTTGTCTTTCGCGATACATGACAATGACGAAATGATATTTTTCCATCGGCATCGGCGCTTGTTTCGACTCACCCAAGCCTACGTAGCCTTTGACACCTCCAAGATTTCGCACTCGAAAGAGGCCGGACTTTTTGAAGGCACAGTTTAGTGCAAAACCGAAGTCCGATTGAAACACGCATGTGCCTAGCGTCTCCCGCCACGTGCAGCCTGCAACCAAACGGGAAGAAAAGAACACCATGGATCTCTGTTCCGATCCAATTTCGTAAAGCCGCTCGTGAGAGCTTCGACACTTCTCACTGGATTTTCGAAACACCCTACACGTTCCATCGTAATTAACATGCGAGATTTGCATGCTTAAATCGAACTCGAGATCAATTTTAAATATCTTCTCTTTGGCAAGAGCGTTTAGCTCCAGGATTTATCTCTTTTTGAAACATAAATAAACGTGACTTGAATTCGCTCGGACAAGTTACCACGGCGAAAAGTAACCCTATGCAAATTTTGAGAACGGGAAAATACTTTCGGAGAAAGTCTGTTTTGGAAACCGGAAATTTAGCATTTTGTCTAAATGAAGCTAGAATTCTTTGAGTTAAGGTTTCTACATACACGTCCGGCTCCGGCATCCGACAAAATATTGTTACCCAGGTTTAAGCGAGACCGTCCACAACCGGCAATGTCTGTCCGATTTTCTTCCGATACTTTTCCTTCGAGTCGGACAGGTCATAACTCGCGAGAAGAGAAGGTTTCTATGGGCTCTACGGCTTCTCGAGTGAACTATCGGTAGTTCTCTTTTACAACATCATGGTAATGAGAAACATTCCTACTCAAGTTGCCTCAAAAATCGACCGGAAATGTACGGATACCGAAAAACGCCAGCCGGTGCCGGCCGGACATGTGTGTAGCGACCTTTAACAGTCGGCAAGACTCCAATGCGTCGACTCAAATGATTTATGTTCGTATGGGCCTTCCTTCACTGCACCTAATCTGTGCTATCGATCCTTTATCATTTTTTTGAATATCGTGATGGGATTCAGGAGTCAGGAATGATTTTTAACGAAACATGGATCAAGACTGATCATACCTAAAAAGCGAAGTATGCTGTGTAAACTTTTGGGATGATTGTTTTGTAATTTTTGTCTTCGTAAATGAACATTGGCACATTTAATGAAATTATGAAATAGATGAAAATGAGGTATTCGAACCTTCAAACACTTTGTTGCATCTGAAGAGTTCTTCCGTTTTGAGACACTCTGTAGATGAATCCTATATGCTACGGAGATTGACAGTAATTTCAGAACGACGTTTATCCCCTGCATACGGCGTAATTGCTTAATGTTTTCGCGAGATCGTTTTCTTTTCGAGAAAGTAATCTTCCAGTGAAATGAGTCATCTAGCGTTACATATTCTATTGTCAACCATAATCACGAAATAACGACGACAGGTTTCTACCGCTGACCGTCAGATTGTCCCCAGGCGTCAGAAATAATGGCATTTCTTAAGGAAATCACGAAGTCGTCCTTTATTTGCGGTTCCTGGAAAGGAACGTGCCAACACCGTGCCATAATTCAAACATACATTGTGTGCACTGAACATTTCTAGCATATGCACTAAAATGGAAATTGCTAAATAATTGAAAATCTCCTTCAGATGATTCTTAACAAAATGCATCGGTCAATCGTCCCAGTTACTTTCACTTCTGGAATAAATCGATGAATCATGTCGATTCTGTCGAACAAACTCGGTAAATTCGTATTAATTTCCAAGAGAGCAACATCGTAATTTCGATAATTCTAAGATGAAAAATATAAAACTGTGAAAATATAAAATGGTAGGTTTAGTGTTAATAAATATTGTGGATTATTTTCCGACAACATTCATTAGTACATTTCACGTACGTGTTAATCTAATTTAAGCGTGTTTTCTAATTATTCAAAGAATGTCCCAAAGGTTGTGAAAGGTAAGTCCGGAATTCGTGTTCGGAAAAGATTTGCCGGATCTCAGGCGTGCCATTGAGCCACAGCCTACTGACCCACTTGAACAGTCGACTCATCTTTCGACCATGTTGACCGACGACAGAGGTTCCTCATACTCCAAAAGTCAGTTCCGTTTCTCACTTCCTCCAGTTTTACGAAAAAAAAGGAAAACTCGTAACATAACCGGACAGATTTACAGACGATGGGAGCAAACCAGCTCGTTTCCATTTCATGCCAATTTTCTCGACGATTCTCCTTCATGCTCCAAATAGTGGAATGGTTAGTGTCATCTTATTGTTTAGCACCGACTTTGTGAAATTGCACAATGTGATTGTCAGATGAAATAATAAAATGTCCGAGTAAAGATTAATTATGTAAGGTTGGTGCGGATTCGATATGGAATTACAAATATTGTAAACTGCATTATTATTAATAAACATTTGTCTTTAAATCAATCTAATTTTCCGTATTTACTGCACGTAAGTACAATTTAAAACGTGCAAGTATGAATAGATTTTTATGAAGATTATTTCAATAAATTAATGTTTTAAGAAAATTCAATAAAAATTTGTTTCTTGAATTCTGCATGTTGAATGTACGAACGAAGAGAAACGAAATTATGATGTCAGTTAAATCAAAATGGTTGTATCAGCAGATAACGGAACCTGCGAAAAGAATTCCGAAGAGTGCTAAAAATGAAAGAGCCTGTAGAAATTTTATAGCTGTTCGAACACGGTGAAATTTTCGAACGAGAAAGCTTAACTTTGTCCAGCACAATGAGAACTAATGAGAATCCATCTGCTTGACCGGGTTACGTAGGAAGGAAATGTCAACTAATTGCTCGTTCTTTTCCATTATTAGGCAATTATAATGAACATGAGTTCTTAGCCTGACATCTCGAGCAGTCAATTTAATCTACTGTAACCAAACACTAGTTCTCAGTTTCTGCAATGTAAAATGATCGTAATGTATAATATGTACAATAGAAAAAGAAAACGCTGGAAAAATTCTTGTCGCCAGAATTCGCTGTATCTTAACTTCTACGAAACCTGACGAACAATAATGGCTCGCGTGTACGTCCATCAGACGAATCGTATGTAGCACACATGAATGGTTGAGAACAATTATTAGACAAATACTAAAAATATTTTTAAAGAATTTAAAAACTACATTATTTTCAACTTATCAAACATCTTAAGGAAGAAAATCGATTTCTGTTTCGCTACGATCTAGGACGATGACTTTTGCGGTGCAAATCTCAAGGATACTTTCACTGCTCATCTCAGAGTACACCTAATGTAACCGAGTCATGATATAATTGGGAAGCAGCAGTAGGCCATGAATCAAGGCAAAATTCTCTTCTTCTCGGCTAGAGGGTCCCATGATTACCGTTGTATTTAGAAACGATGTACGAACAATCCTGCGCAACAGTTTCCCTTGGACGACCTTTACCTTCACCTTGATGGCGACTCGTCTTCAAAGCCGCTACCTCAATTTTCATTTGTATACAATCAGATGAGGTAGCCAAGTATTTGTTTTCTAAATATTACCAGCTGAAGATGTAAGGAAATATTTTCTAATAAGTAGACTGCGGATTTTTATGCAAAATAAAAATATTTTCACGTAGTCCGTTAATCGAATGTTCACGATTGTTCACCCAGCCAATTTCTTCATGAATGCATAAAAATCTGCAATAAGAAGCTGAGATTGCTTAATAAAAAAACAAGTTCACTTGATAATCGACTGGCATGGAACACATGGAGGGGTCCTACGGCTGATAAGAGGTGGATAGAAAGTATCCAGTCAGAAATAAAGCGATCGCGCAGACCCGTTGTTGACCCGGTTCCCCAAATAGCCGAACTGTCGAAATCCTAGTGGGAATCATTATTTATCATCCCACGGAATCCAAATTAATTTCAGATATTCACTAGATACCATAAATTTTTAATCCGTCCGTATATGAAACCGAATAATAAATAGAAATTTATTTTGTTGGGAGAAAGAGGTTTGTTAAATTATTCGAACTTACAAACTCGTTAGAAAATCCTCGACCCAATGGTAATACAGAAACACGTAAATTTTTCTAAAACGTGTCTATGCCACGACAAAATTAATTTTATATAATTTACTGAATTTTGAGTCGCCTGCCAAACGCCTACTTGCACGCGATTCGTGTGGCGCGTTGTTGTAACAGATCAAGCAATTAATAGGTGAAAGTTATTGTTTCGCTAAATACAGGGAAAGTGTTACGATCGATTTGACAGGATAATGGTGAATTCATTACATCCTGCCAACGAAAATCGGTGCAGGTAGACGAAGTCACTGTGTCGCGTAGACACCTTCTTCCTCTGACCTATATTCTATCATAGTCGGTGCGTGTGTTACAGGAGCATTGCCTCAAATCTCGAGAATATGTAATTACCATCGATTTCGATCCCCTTTCCCGCGCGCCGGCAATCGAACGGTGGAATTGCTTACTTTCGTCGACGATCTGTTCTATTTCTTTCTGTTTTCACGATCTGGCCATTTTCAGCAATGATACCCGATACTTTTGCACTTTCTAGATCGCAACGGTGCGTACGATCGACTAGCCGCTGCTCTGCCGATGTGCATGATCCTTCTCAATTATTATTAGTTCTAATAGTACGTAATAACTAAATATTATAATATTCAAGAGTATCCAATGATACCTAGTCAAAAACACAAACACAACGATCCTGATGTTTTTGATGTTCATGGTCATTTTCAATTAGAATGGGTTCCTAATAGTACGTAATAATAACAAAATATCATAATAATCAAGAGTATCCAAGGATACCTATTCAAAGACACAAAAACATCGATCCTGATATTTTTGATGTGCATGATCATTTTCAATTAAAATGGGTTTCTAATAATACGTAATAATAACAAAATATCATAATAACCAAGAGTGTCCAATTAATCCTAGTAAAAGACACAAAAAACATCGATCCTGATATTTTTGATGTGCATGATCATTCTCGATTAGTATGGGAACTATTGCGTCCATAATAGTACGTGATAGTAATAAAATGTACTAATCGTTAGAGTATCAAGTAATACCTTACTCAAAAACATCGATCATTCATAAGCATAAGAGCCTTGCTCTAAGAAAACGAAAACCATAGGATCTACGGAAAAGGAATATACCATCCACTGCGGGGTATACTGTGTGTAAACATGCTTCTCAAAGTAACGCCTACGATGGCGTCAAAATGAATTAACCCTGTGCACTCGGAACTATTTTAACTCGATAATCAAACATTTATTCTGACAATAGATATGAAATTGATATAATACCTCATACAATACTTAAATGTTTAGCAATTGGTTAAATAAGAATGTAAACAATATTTTAAATAATAGTGCAGCAAATAGTGCTAAGAGTGCTAAGGGTTAAGCATGCTGCGGTCAATTAAATCTGAATGATTCGATTCGAAATCGAGTTTCTATATACGTGCAAGATCGATTAATAATCTTACACACGGTTAAATATGTTGTAACACCTGTTATTCAGTCATCTATTTACATCACTATATACATTTTTATCTTTGTTACATCAAATCATAATTTATCCCGTACTATATTGTACGAAAAATGTTAAACATTATAACAGTTTATCTATATTTTGAGAGGTGAGGTTTATATTTCAATTTCATTTATTCATTCCTTCGCGTGTCTGACTCTTTTATGTGACACGAATTTTTAAAAGAGTCGTCGAATTTTTGTAACATAAAATGCGAATAAAAAGCAGTATATAATTTATATAATCCTTCATGGCATATCGAATCTAACATACGAGTCACGGTTACGTTGTCGCGAAGAAAACCGTGAAATGATCGTAGATTATATTTGTTGTCTCGCGAGAGCGCACGGAACCAAGCTCACGAGATCAAGAGAAGTAACCTGATTTTACAATATTTCGTATGCAGGATCGTATTTACAAAGAGATCTTCTGCACTCGAGTGAAGAAAGTCGCAGATACCACTCTGAAGAAGTACTACGCCATTAGTATCGAAAGAAGAACATTATTTGAAGACCACGTGTGTTATGTCCGATAGTAATGGGACCGAGTAATAAAGGATATTTGAGTGATTAGATCGAGTGGACAGTGCAGCCAGTCGAGATAAGTCAGGGCTCGATAGCACAGAGTATAAATAATATGCTTTAATACAAGGCATAAACTATATGGAAGAGGCCCGAAAAAGTAACCCAAGAAATGTAGACACACGCTTCCAAAGTAAATTCGAAATAATTCAGTGGTAAAAGAAAGCGATTAAAATTAGGGACCCGTGACTAGATATTTCGTAAAATATTATAATAAACATGGTAGCAGCGAAAACTGCGTACGGATCTCTACTAAACATTTCATTAAATTTTATTAAGACTTCTGATTCTACCGAAGCTTTTATATCCTCCTTTATATTAGGGGCACAAATCATTGGTTTATTCGTGAATTTATTAATAATAATCTCCAATACTTTCTACGCATTTAGTCTATCTTACAAGTAGCTAATCACCAATATAAAGATTGAAAATTTGATTGCAACATAAAGTTATAATATATTCATTTCAATTATGCACGAAACCACGATTTCATTTGTGCACTTAATTGGCTCTAGTTGGAATCTTAATGTGAATTAACAATGATTAAAAAAAAGATGCACGAATTTAACAAAATGTTAAGTAGAGAATTTTTTAAGGCTTATTGCTAACACTCGGATATTTGCACATCCCCGAAAAAGATAGATTTGAGATACATGGATGCACCGCGATAATTGCATCTGCATATCCAAGTGTTAGCCGAGCAATCGATACCGCAGTTTCTAGTTTCGATATTCGAGAGATCAGAAGAGGATGCAACACACAAAAAATCAGTTATTAAAATTGCGATCTCTTGTGATAATTACGTGATCCATAGTGCTTACACTTTCACGTTTCTACGCAAAATCATTACGAAACGTGACGCGTGTACTGTGCCACCGAAAAGGACAACCTTTTAGAGATTGTCATAGGGGCTTAGCTCCCGGAAGGTAATTTATTCGGCCTGGTGACGTTTTAGACGCGGACATAATTGCGTACATAATTATGAAAGTGGTCTAAGTCGTATGATTTCTTATTTCGAATAACAAGCACTATTTAACGATTCATATTTGTTTGACAATATCGTAAATATTACAAATATCAAATAAACTATTTTCTTTTTAAATTTTCACTTAAACCACTTTCACAATTATGGGCACAATTGACGTCGACTAATCAATGTTCAATCTTTCCTCAAAAATGCTCATGTTTCCTAAGAATTTGTATCCTTTCATATTATTATAAACGATCTTATCAGAAAAATACATTATAAATCTCGTGAATCTATAATAAGGACTTGAACCAGCGCTGAGATCAGATTTAATTAACATCACTAATAACACTGCAACTATTCCTTTCCTTTTAGCTAAATCAGACTCAAAGCAACATTCACAGATAATTAATACCATTCACAATATCAGGAATATTTTTCGTTCTCAAACATGGTCGTTCGATTTAGACGCTGGTATAAATTAGGTTACTCCTACATAAATGAGAGCGCCTGTAGTTCATTCATTAGTAGTAAAACTTCTTAATCACAGACAGTATATAATACAAATTACAACCAAGTTAAAACGAATACGAATAATACTTCTGAGCAAAATTAGGAATGTACGTAATTAAATGTGAAACGCACTCAATTAAACACTAAATGCAGAATCAGTTAGTTCATAGAATATAGAGTCTGTTGAGGAAACATCCAACGACTTAATCGATTAAAAATTAATGGATCGAAGCTAGAAACTGCGTTTAGTCGATGAAAGGGCAAATCGTACATACCGACGACAACGAAGAGGAACAAGGTCGTGGCGATCTTCATACTGGACGATCCAGTTTTGATTTGTCACAGTTCTTAGAAAGTTGATGGATTTCGAATGTCCTCCGATGATGTTTCCTTTTCGAACAGGAACAACTCGAAAACTTATGTAGAACGTGTTCGCACAGTGATGGAGAATAGTCACCTGAAGGAAACTGTTCTACCGAGCCGCTGGCGAACGTGATTGCCAACGATTGGGAGATAAAGAGGTGCGACAGGTAACTCGTTCCCGTGAACACTAATACTGCATGGATATGTTCTTCGAAGGCGACCACGCGGGGAACTTTCAGAACCCATCTGGTTTCCAGGGACGGCTGAAACTTGGCTCCACTTTCTTGGCCCCCACCCTTCCCCTTTCTCGCGCAAGTGTAACAAACGTTTTATTAGTTTATATATATATATATATATATATATATACATGTACACCTCTTAGGTGCGTGAGTTGCATACACGCGCGTACGGTTGATCAAAATGCACGCTTTAACACTTATATAAATGACAAAGCTCTATTTATTCGTATTGTGTGCATTTTTGATTGCAACATGCGTTTGGATAAAGACATTTATAGAATCAATCCCCATGTAAGCAACTTCATCATTTTAGTAATTATACAATGAAATATATCAGTGTTAACACTAAACTACCGAACAATTAAAATGTTTTAGCTTATATCAATGACAAGGCTGTATTTATATTGTGCGTAATTTTGATTGCAATATGCGTTTGGATAAAGAAATCTATCGAATCAATCTCCTCGCAACTTCATAGTTTCAATAATTGTGAAACGAAAAATCTATCATTAAATCATTAGATGTTACTTAGATTTATTCAGATTTTTGGCGATTTTTATGAAACGACCAAAGATTGTCGCAAACGATTATATTTCGAAATTCTGGTAGTTTGATTTAGTGTTCGGAGTTTTAATGGCTCGTTTGATGTACTATAGTCCAGATGAAATTATGAAATTTTTGAAAAAAGATGAGAAGGGAAGATCGTATTTTCTGCGATTCTTTGGGAATATGGACGGTACTGTTCAACCCCACCAAGCTTCCAGAAGAACAGTCTGTTCAGTACAGGTTCGATACGTGCACATCGAGGCAGCTATGAGTAAAACCTCCTGTGTCGAAGTGTCGGTGACCCACTCGGATGAAACGATAACGGGATCCTCGTGCGTTCATTGAGAGTCCAGCGAATTGATCGGCCCGTAAGCAAGATCGAATAGTTTTTTCAAGTAGGTCTTTAAAACGTTCGACAAGCTATTGAAATTGTAGTAATAATAGATGTGCTCGCAAAAAATAAAAACAAGAATTGTTACTCGTATAGGAGTTGCAAATTTGACAAATCTTGCTGAGATCCACATTTATCCTACTCCATCAAATGCAATTAGACTATCACAGTAACAACGATCAACACGGTCTCTGTATTTTCAATTTTCAGTGGCACGACATTATTAAATTATTCAATTATCGTCCAGTATCGTTGAACGACAAGTGCTCGTTAAATTATTTTGTCTGTGCTTATATTTGCTAAAAATACACTTTATAAATTAGTAAATTAATAGTGATGTTGACAGATAAATAATAGAAATAATATGTTTGATTTACAAATTCATACGAATTATGTTATCGATTTTTTCTTCGATTTCTTGTAGATATGTGATTAAAAATATGCCTATATTTATTCATATGTTTACAACTGTTGCGGATGGTTCAAGTTCCGAGGAAATATCGAATGACGTAACAGTGCATTCCGCTACACCGATTTTAGAGTGAAACCGTGCCTTTTACTTCGCCGAGGAGCGTTAAAATCTTGATCAACTTATTCTTTATTTACTTCAATTATGAATATTCTTCTAATTAGCATTTTTATTGGCAGAAATGTTAAAGATCGTAGCTACTTTCACTCGAACTAGGTGATGGCTAGTCTCATTCTGGAAGGTAGGTGCAATTATGCACTTGACCCTGTGCACCAACAATCCGTGACCTCCCAAAAACTATGCCGTTTTCAAACGCCATCTAGGATATTTTGTGGCTGGAGTAAGAAACAGAAAGCCACCGATGGTCGTCGGTGCAGAAGGCCACTGACGAGATTATCATGGCAGGTGGTTGGAGAAGTTGGTATTGTAGTTGAAAACCTCTTGACCATTGCTCGCGTCACTTTCGAATCAGAATCTTCTGCTCTGGTTTGCTTTAGTTTTTCTCTTTGAAACAATCAGAGCCTTCTGCTCTGATTCGGGTTTTCTCTTTGAAAGATTCAAATCCTTCTGCCTGATTCGCCTTTGGTCCCCCGTGGATCGGGTACTTCTCTTCCGATTCACACCTTTTGCTCCGCGATAATTACTCGACATACCTGCGTAATTTAATATAAATCTGTCGTTCTAAGAAAGGGAACCAGAAGGAATATTGCATTCGTTCTGACTCCCTTTCCGGGTCTCTTGTGCAGCAACCTCCTTGTGGCGAGACCTGAGAAATCGGTTTTATCCTCTATTTGTAAGAACTTCTAATATCTTACAAGCAGTGGATAATATAGAGCTAGTAACTGCACTTCGAATTTGTGTTAATATTTTTATTAAGAATTTGTGTTAGGAACAAATGTATTGAAAGATTTTTAATAAAGATCTTGTAAATTAATATCTCTATGATTATTTCAAGCCTGTTCCTTTCCACAAGATTTTTCAACGCCACCTTACCTCAGAACAAAATATATTATTCAAGGTTGTTCATCCTGGGCATAAGCACTCTCGTATGTGCTCATAGGTATGAAAGTGTTCTAAGTGAAAATTAAAAAGAAATTAAATCACTTAGACCACTTTCATAATTATAGGCACATATATTCTCTGGTTCTATTTAAGTAGAAAGTTTTTCGTCATTGACAGAACTTTTGGCAATGGTAGTATTGGAAATCATTGTTAGGTTTTGGGCCCAGTTTTGGCGCCGCTGAATATCGTATCTAAATACGTCCGTGATTAAAAAGACATGACTTGTTAGAGAGACGTGAGATAGACTTATTACTAGACTACGGATGTTTATGCATTTATAACTTATGAAAATTTTCAAAAAATGTTATAATATAAAATTCGATAGAATTTAGTACGATTTTTGTTTGTTTTAGATGTACAAAGGCTGTTCCCACGACAAATAGAATTTTATTTAATTCCACTTTTTTTAAATTTGTGTATAAGAATTGGAAATTACATAAACATCCGCAGTCTATTTCTTACAAATAGATTTACGTAAGATATGCAATCAAATCAAAACGTCGACAATATTTACACCAGGTTTATTTTTAAATATCTAATAGAAGATTCAGACATTGCTGCTTCAAATTCTCCGCACGTCAGACATACTATAATCACGTTGCGCGAAAATGGCGGTCATCAAGTTCGCTTTATTTAAATGAATTTCCACATTAATTTCCGTATTACCCATTGTATGCTTATAGATCATCATATATGGACGAACCATCATTGTAAGCGCTGCATTCGTCTATCGCATGAATGCAGATAACTTGAGTTTTGCATTCACAGAGGCGATATTCAGCGATCGATGCACTTTAAAAATAGCACCTAATGATTCCAGAGTATTTAATTCGGGGTTTCCATCAATACTGCGACTGATAAAATAAACCAAATTACGGGAAATTCTTGTTGTGTCGCAGCAGGGTTTCTACAACCGCAATTATTTTTTCAATTGATTGGACAGCTTCAGTGAACTACTAAAAAATAATATCTATATGCTGCAACTTTAAATTACAATTGCTTGATCAAATTAATCCTCGTCCTCTTTTTCATCATGTTCGCTGCGTTACATCGACGAAATAATAATATTTCACTTACTCCACTCTGATTTAACTAGCAATTTCATATTGAGATCCGTTCCGTTTCGCGCACACATGTGACTTTTCAGAACGTTATTTGTATTGGCATGCGCCGAGTTATGTCCTCGAGACTAACGAAAATGCATCTCCGTCGTAATACTTTCAGTAACCAGTTTATAACATCAATCGTATAAATAACGAGCTTACTAACTACGTAAGCTGCATTCAATAATCATAAAGAAAATATAGGTCGATTATGGATTTCTTCTGTAAACAAATAAACATAGGTACTCGCGAACAAAAATATTGTACACTTCACGCTTGCTTTTGCAACTGTGCTAAAATAAATGTGCATTTGGTCGTTGTATTTTCATATTTGCATATTTGATCATTTGTAAATTTAAGCATTTGTATACTTTACTCAATTTTCATCTTTATTATTACATAGCAAATCCTTACCAAAGCACTTGCTGTCTTCAATGTAGACATTTTTATTGTGACAATAATCACGTAAAACAAGAGCTATGTTAACAGTTTAAAATAGTTTGAAAATGTCAAGATTAGACAGCCAGCATTATTATTTCTGACAATCTATACTTGATGATGAACCAAGTTTATAAAATGGAATTATAGCAGTTTGTGTACTACTGAAACAATTTCAATGGGATTTAAAATCGACTTCAAACAGTTCGCGCCTTCAGCCATTTAACGTGCTCAATTTCATTGCCGTAATTGCTTTGCATAACACTCGAGCCAGTTTCTAAGGGGCCGCGATTGCAATTCATGACTGTTGGCGGTCTCCGCTGATACAGCGAGAAAGAAGCTTCTCGTTAATGATTATAACACTACCTTCTCTGTTCATCATTTTATTAAAGCTGTCTTGATACGAGAACGCCAGGGCATCCGGTATTAAGATGCAAAAAATTCACCGCGAAATTTTTTCCATCACATCCAGCGAAAGTGCTGATCATTGCGAATGTATATGTAATGTTCAATTTTTGCAGGCAACTTTCCTCGAATAAATAAAAATCGTACAAAATTCTGTGGAATTTCATATTCTGCATTTTTTAAACATTGTTAGAAGACATAAACGCATAAAGATATGGTGTTTGTTTAAGTGATCCGCGCAATGATGGAAAAGTAAACGCAATTATGGATTTCGATCGAGTTACATTCGAAGAAACTGATTGGTATATGTGACGGATAGTAATATATATCTTAGTTTAAGTTTAGCGTGTGGTACCCGTGTAGCAAATTGGATAAAAAAGACATCAATTATCGGTCGTCTCGCAGGCACATGAGAGTTCATTCACCTCGAGACAATTCTATGAACACGTGGTGACCTCTATGTCAGACAAATATCGTGTAGCCCGCTTTCTGCCGAAAGTTTTCCTTCTGTACCACGTTTCTCTTCGTTTTCGGTATAGCGATACGTAGACGCACAGGACAACTGAAAATTGCACAATTTAGCATAATTAAATTAAACGTAAAACTCTACTTACCTGTACTATAAAATTTCAAGTCAGTTTCTTAAATTAGATATTTGCATTAGATATTTTGGATAATATATTTACAGACTTATACGTTGTTATAGTTAGGCAGCGCATTTTATGCATTTATGAGTAGATGCCATTTGAAATTATGAAAACATTAAAACAATTTAAAAATACTGTTACCTTATTTTCAGCCTATTAACCACATTTATAAATAAAATAAATTTCCACTTCGCTCCAATTTGTTGCACTTCTCGTAAAAAATTATTTTAGAAGAATTTCAGATATAAATTTTTTTTCAGATGGAACAATCGTAATTTTAACTGAAAGCTGTATTTTCGTTTTAGCATAATAAATGAATGAACAAAAAATTCATTGATATAAGTTTTTCTTCGTCACATCAAGTTTTCGCGACTCCACTTTCTCTGGATGCATTCCAAATCTTGACTAATCTTGTATCAAAGATCGACGCCATTCGTAGGCAGAATCCCAACCTTAATGTGTCCTGCATCCTTGAGGAGGATCGTGTTTACTCAGAACACGCAACGAGCCTTTATCGCGGCGTGCGTGAAATTATTTATCAATGTGAATGGCGAATGTGCCGCGTTGTATACAAAAAAAGTATATGCATTATTTATCACTTTCTGCATACCAACGAAATGCTGCTGTTTTTAACGTTGGGCTTGCGATCAAACATTCGTCCATTATTTTTTATATTCTACCCTTATTGGGGAACTCTATTATTTATGTTTAGTGCATAATAATTTTATATCTTATAGTCGCACATAAAATTATGGCATTGATACCGATTGCACCTAGATATCATATTAAGTACCAAATAAAAATATGGAATTGATAACGATTTCATCTAGATATCATAATAATACATTGTTTTTATTATGATTAGGACTAGACTATGCATTTCTGTGCAAAATAAAAATTGTCAAAAAAAAAAAATTTATTAATTATTTTACTAAATGGAAAATATATACAACATTTTATTGTATTTTCATTGCATTTCATTCATTCAATTTCATCGTTCAATTCACATTCTAGCAATAATTCAATTTTCTAGAAAATTAATGGGAAGACCATATTCAACACTAGTAGCACAGAGTCAAAATTGTTTTAGTTATGAGTATTGAGACTGCAAAGCTATATTTTTGAGGAATTATTAAACAAGTTAATTTCTTCTACATTCCCAATACTTTTCGTTCAGAATGTACCTAGCTCAAAATCAAAACTGTCACACATTATTCAATCTGGTGCATATCAATAACGGCTAAAAAATTCCGCGGGGGTTGTCGCGGAAATGTGGCGCCAAAGTGGCGGGTTGCGTCGCAGTCTTTAAAATCGAGCGCAGGCGCACTGTCGAGGAAGCCGTCGATTGTAAACAAAACCGGAGGCGACCGCGTGGTTCGGATCAGTGAGCCGACGACTCCCGCGGTCGAAGGAGTCAGTGAAATCATTTTTCTCTCGATCGGACGTATCGCAAGTTCGTACCGTTAATTCTCCAACCCTTCGCCGAGAGAAGAACGTGTCGAGCGATCGACAAAGAACGGCGATTCCGATCGGGATACGGTGATCGAGGTCCAAGACGAACATATTTCTTTGAAACTTCGTCGACAGTCGATTCATTCGAGAGAATAAGGGATGAAGTGCTGGAGAGATGTCTTGAGAAGATCTCTGCACGAGTGCTAGAGACACGACCATTGGTAACCATCTTGAAAGATTTTAATTGGAAAAAAGTCTGGTTTCCAGTCGTTTGAAAAAATATATTTAAAATATAGTGCTCTGGAGAGATGTCTTAAGACTTGCAAGAGTGTTAGAGTTAGTACCATTGGTAATCATCTTGAGAGGCGATTTTATTGGAAAATAGTACGGTTTCCAGTCGTTCGAAAAAACAAAATTAAAAGTATAGTGCTTGAGGGATGTCCAAGACTCCGTTTAAACAAATCTGCAAGAAGAGTACTGATTTCCACTTGTTTGAAAAAATGAAGATATAATAGAAGAGGAAGAGCTGCTAAAAAGGGATGTCCGAAGATTTCTAATGTGCTAGGATCAGGATTGAGTATTTGCAATTATCTTCAGCCAAGTTTTTAATTGGAAAAAATCTGCAGGAAGAGGACTGATTTCCACTTCTTCGAAAAAATGAATAAATGGCAGAAAGGGAAGAAGTGTTAAAGGGATATCCGAAGATTTCTAAAGTGCTAGGATCACGATTGAGTACTTGTAATTACTTTCAGCCGAGTTTTTCGAAGGTTTGCGAGAAGAAAGCTGTTTTCCAGTAGCCGTATAACTATCTCCGTTGAGTTCCCTTGCCAGCGACTGGAATAAGGGCCCAGGGACTGCAGGTAGTCTTACAGAAGGGTCCAGGCCCAACGTTGTCACGTTTCTTCGGGAAAGTCGGCGCAACGCATCGAGGAAGAGCAACAGCGCCTGAGAGAGAACGATGCGATAATAAAGTACCAAAGGTACATGATAACTGGGACGATACGCACTCGAAATCCGTCGAGTGTCCCTCCGATAGACGATAACTATGCTCTCGAATAGGAAAATCGCTGGAAAAATCCATTGGCTCGTGTAGGAAAGACAAAACAGCTCACAGATCATTTACAATCGATTACCATATCCACGGTATCGAGGTGACGGTGAACGAACTTTATAAATATTGAGGTCCCTGAATCACGATACGAGCTGTCCGAACAACAGTCTGTAATACTGATCGATCATCATCATCATTGGTTTTCTGGTTATTACGAGACTCGTCAAAAATGTCGCTCACCTCGACTGAAGATTGGAACGAGACCTTGTCGATGTTAGGATTCAATTTGACGACCAACACCGTTCCAAACATTGTTTTGAACCCGCCAAAACGACACGTGACCGTCGCCGCTCAATTCGTACTCACCCTTGTGTACTTTACCGGAGTGATCGGCAACGTGTCGGCCCTAATCATTCTTTTCCATCGTGATAAGGTAATTACGTCGAGCAGAATGTTAATCGATACCGTATTAATTAGCCCGGCCTTACCAGCTTATGGGAAAGGGCGCAGCAACAGGCAGTTTTACTCGTTTTATCGTGAAAATTGAGCCTGTCGCTCAGGAATCCGGATATAATAATGCAAACATTTTGTAAATAGCTTTCCAGCCTCTTCTGCTCATCGTCTATTTTACACAGAATTCTTTTTATTTGTGTTACACAAGTTTGAATAAAAAGTGAACTATCAACTTTATAGTAATGTACGGTGCACCATGAGAACTTTATACGACCGAAGTTATTCTTCATCTCTGTCGCATAAAAGGGACAAGAAATTCGTACCTTGGGGGTCGTTATAAAGGATAGTCTTCAATTTTCATATCTATGGTGAATTCAGTCACAAAAAGTTTTTCGATATCTTCAGAGACGTTTCGATTCGTAGCCATTTGGGGGAAACTTGTATTGAATTTCCGCCCGCTGTATCATGCGGAAACATCCTTAAAACTATGTATTTCAAGTTTTAGAATGAGTCAATAGTTATTGATGAAAAATTTGAATGGAAAGATCAAATTAAAGATTTGGGGAAAACTTGTCTACAATTTTCCCTCCTCTGTGTCATGCGAAAATATATAGGGGTTTCAAGTTTTAAAATGAATCGATACTTATTGATGAAAAATTTGAATAGAAAGATCAAATTAAAGAATTGATGAAAGATGTTGTTTTGTTTAGATGTTGATTGTGTTTTTCCAGAGGAGAAACCCAAAACACTTGCTAATGCTGCGATGCTTGGCAACGAACGATCTCGTTGCGCTATTGGGGATGCTGGTACAGATGTATATCACAATATACGTAGGCAGTGTGATATCCACTAGAGGGTTTTGCTCCCTTCGTGTAGTTTGGAGGCTATTTGGTTTATTCAGTGGTTGCGTAGCGATCGTAATGGCTGCTGAAAGGTGGCTGGCCTTGACGAGGCCCTTCGTTTATCAAAAGGTAAGTCAATATCCTCGATAACTTTGTTTCGGGGCTGCATGGAGTTAAGTTTTCTTGACCTGACAGAAAATCGACTGCTTTCTCAAACTATTTATAGATATTCTAAAAAGGATAATGAAAGTGTTTGTGCAAAAAAGAGTCGAATATCTGAGATTTGCAAAAATCATCCTCAAAATGTCATCCTCAAACGAATGTGTCGTCTTATCGAATTTAAATGACGTCAATTATTCAATGAATTATCAATTTTAAGAAACATACACACATCAAAGAAGTCAGAAGATACGTTGCGTACTTTCTTAGTAAAAATAAGCTAATTCAGATAAATGCTGAAGCAAGAAGATATTTTTTGAGTTCTGCCATCGCTGTGGGTTTTATCTGTGTGTGATAACACTCGTATTACGATGGCCTCACTTTACGGATGGGACTGACCCATTTTTTAAAGCGATTTAACGCGTCTCCGATTGTTGTGACTGCCAATGAAAGTGACAATACCGCTTAACGTCTTATTGACGTTGGTACACTTCCTTGGCTAAGTTGTTGTTGAGAGAATATTTGCAATGAGTATGGTAGACCTGACAGCATTCTCTCACATGAAAATTCATTAAAATTGATAAGTAACCTCTTTCATTCTGTAATAATGAACGAAGCTCATTTATTTAAAGTCTCATATTATGTCATCCGTATGTAATAGCCATAATCAATCTTCAATTAATGTACGTCCAATTAAGGGTTAATTAGACAACTCATCTATAATTCTTTCATTGAACGCGACCATTTTCTTTCGTTCACGTAACGGAAAATACGGAACAGCGGATGCTATTATTAAGTAGCAGTTCCCAGAAATATCGACACGAGAGGTCTATTCCTAATTATGTCATTAACTTAAACGACATTTTCTTGGCGCATTAAAAAATTTCAAGAACAGTTTAATAGTGTCCGTTTTCTCAAGGTTAATGGGATCATTAGCTTGCGTAGCATACGTATCGATCGTTTACGCTACCCGCTGACAGAATCTATGATGGAGGAGACTATGCATTGACATTCGCCGGATTCCGCAAGGCGATTGTACCTATAGTTATCGGATGGACACCGCGCGAATATTAACTCCGCGGTAATACGTTTGTATCAATTTGCGTCCTTTTAAAACGCGACGGAAATAATTATTTAAACTGGCTCCGCCGTAATAGAATTTGACTGCCGAAACTGTTCACTTCCGGTCCGCCCTCTGCTTCGTTACGGTACTTGTGGAATTAACAATAAACCTACCGAGTATTGAAGGTGTCAGGTAAATATAGTCTTATGAAAATGGCTAAATTTATTAAGATCGTCTGTAATTTTCAATGCAGCTCATGCTTGGACAAGGAAATTTATTCCATAATTTTCCATAAATGAATTTTTATAATTCCAATCATTGGAAAATATAAAACCGGTCATTTACCGTTGTAAGTTCAGTGTTAAAGAATCATAATTTTTCCAGTATTCTAAAATTCGTGAGAAAGAGTTCAATAATTTCATATTGTACATTAAAGCGGCTCCCATTGAAGTTAATAACGATTTTTGACAGATCGATAACTCTCGTTGTATTTGAAATAGATAGACTGTCTTATCTTTACCTAGTTGCGTGGATTTTGGAACGGGCATAGTTACATTTTTAACTGATTCAGGATGTAACGATTAGGGAAGGTCATGGGTCATATGGAAAGACGCGCGTGTACCTCGTCATCCTCCCGATAATGATAATATAATCAGTGATAGCTCGAAGGCGCCTTTAACTACATTTCTGAGAAAAAGACGGAAGCTACGTGATGGCGAGCATCGCGCCCAATTACGTATTTCGAATCCTCGAATGGCACAGAGTGTACGTTTCTCGCCGCTTGTATTTCGTTTTGTTTGATTTAAGGTCGTTGTATATGATTGTGACTGGCACTGATACTGCTTCTACTTAAACTTGTCATGTTAGAGGCAACAACTTCTGGCCCACATTGTGACCCAAATACGGTACATAGTAAGTTACAACTACAATATGTCCAGTGTCTGTCGACGTTTTTCCGATTCCAACAGGCATTGAAAGTTGTTTTATTTTTAATTTCTTATCGAACTTGTCTAATTAGGACTTTCTGATCGAATTTAGACACGGAACGAATTTAATAATTAACATATGAAGAAGTCAGTTTAACCCTGAACTTATAATTGAAGGTTGGCTTATTTTTAATTTATTATCGAACGTGTCTTACTTGGACTTTCTGATCGAATTTAGACATGTAACTTTATTAATTAACATTTAAAGAAGTCAGTTTCACACTGGACCGAACATTGAAAGTTCTTTTTATCGAATTTGTCTAATTAGGACTTTCTAATTGAATTTACAAAGGGACCAAACTTTGGTTAAACGACCAGTTTCAGACCAGTTTAAAATTTTTTCTTGCTTTGGTAATAACCCTTAGTGCTGTTGTCTCTTCTTTTTAATAGTATTGTAAAGTACGCTCTCGCTTGGGAGTCCTGAGATATGTAAGTACGCCCACTTTTGACAGACATCTGGCCAAGGTCGGAGAAATTAAAGCTGAACCTTGCTGAACAGATGTGAATGAAGCTATGGAGGATTTTTACTTTTTCTTACGGTACGTGTATCCTCGCACGTACATGCATTTTATTGAACCCTGAATCGTGTTGTTATGACACTCGACACGATCGTACTCTCCGAACTTATCATTTAGCTGATTAACTGCCTC
This sequence comes from Lasioglossum zephyrum, assembly GCA_028455615.1. Classification (NCBI taxonomy): domain Eukaryota; kingdom Metazoa; phylum Arthropoda; class Insecta; order Hymenoptera; family Halictidae; genus Lasioglossum; species Lasioglossum zephyrum. The sequence continues at coordinate 7,781,905 of CM052321.1, read as the reverse complement.
ATTAAATCTTACACTATAAATACAAATAAGCACATTACATTTCGTTGATATAGAAACATCTTATTTCTATTTATTTCATTATAAATATCCGTATACAAATATTGGTTATCTTTTAGTAAACACAGATTGTATTACAAGATTTTTCGTAATACAAAATAGTGAATCATTCCAATTCTAGTATACTTCTATTAATTATTTCGTATCACAAGATATATCTAAGTATGCACAAATAGAATTATTTAAATAATTATACTTTTAATATGTTATTTTATACAAGATTATTTACAACAGTATTACTTAATTAAATAGATTGAAATAAATGTTATTACGGATTACCGCGAAAATCTTACTTCCCTGAATTTACAGTATTATTTTTCTGATGATCAAGCAAGAGTTTCTACTGTTTAGAATGTACTTTAACATTCGCATGTCTCGTGCTTCCGGGTCGCTGAAGTATCTTTTAAAATAGGTCACCGATTCTAAGCAAATTGGAAAGCAAAACCCATACGAAAATCTGCGCTCCCTGTTAGTATTTCTTCAGGGAATCCTCTATTACCGCGTACACTATAAATTTGTAACACGACGCGATTTACCTTTGGCGAACGTGAGATCGAAGTTAGCGATAAAATACAGAGTAGAATGAAAATCACAGGCCTAAGTTAACTAGAACCAGCGAACAAATTTAATTCAGAGAGATCTGATCAAAGTAAACTAGCCTACCGATTTGACAATGTGTGAAATTATTCTACATATGATTTGATACAACTGGTCAGTGATGAAACTTGGTACAGTATTAGTAGATATGAGGCTTCAATAAAAAGCAATGGCATCAATTTTATAACGGTTACGAAACACAAGCTGTCCACTACGATTTTCTTTTACATCTGCAATAATTAGGAATTTGAGAATCTACATTGATATCTAACAAAGATGAATACCTAGTCCTGAAATGTTGTTCGGGAGTCCCGACATTTTCGAGACCCGAAATACATCCGGATCTGTTTCTCACTCGTCCCGAGGTCGGGCTGCCGGTATTTTCGGGCTCTCGCGCACCTAGTAAAAATTGCAAAGAATATATTTCTTTAAACAAATTGAATGGAAACGAATCCTACGTTTTAATTTGTTATTTTTAATTTTATCTCGTAGCTGCTTGCTTTCATTGTACTTTTTTTCGTGACACCAAAGTTCTGAATTTGATTTGTAAGACTGGTAAGATTTGTTGTACTTTGTTGGTTTCAAGCCGGCAAGTCTAAAAGATGTCGTGAGATCATTGTCCTTAAAAAGATTGGCGTCAATCAATGGCGAGAATGTCCTAAGTGAGTAAACAAGAAAATTTTAGACAGGCAGAATGTATGTGGCTACAGAAATACTGATGGATTTCAGGCTTGTCCGTGGCGGAAGCGTGAAAGAGTCTATTGAAATTGACGTTGAGTGATTCATTAGGTGAAAATGCGCATTCATAAGCAACCGAAATCGAAATTTCGGTTCTCGTCGAAAATGGACCGCCGAAAAATAGAACCAATATTCTTTAAACTTTAAACGATCTTCGTTTTATGGAATTACGTCATATAAGTAACGGAGAATTTTAAAACTAGTGTTATTTTTAAACATTTTATCGTTTGAACAAAATTATTTTCCTCGTTTTAGCCATTTATCAATCAAATATTCTTCACTATGATGAATATAGTTTATCTGCTTTATAGATGCTAATATTTCATAATTTGCAAGAATTATTTTTCTCGATAATTATAGCTATTTATCAACCAAATATTGTTTACTGTCATGACCATAGTTTACCTGTTTTCTAGATGCTAATATTTTATAGTTTGAAAGTATTATTTTTCACGGCTATTTTAGTTATTTATCAACCAAATATTGTTCACTATCATGAACACATGCTTCACAGATGCTAATAACGTTTATTGATGGCATTGACGAGGGTCTAAACTCTGAACTCACCGAGATTGGCTCCGAAGTTCGATCAACGAACACTTTCGTTTCTCCTTGGATCCTCTCATTAATCATTTTTTTTTTCAATTTCATTCTTACCGTTCCACGTTTCCCTTATTTCGTAGATTATTGATTACAAAAGGAGCAATATCCGCGAAAACTGATGCAACTTAATCTGTGACACCTATATATTTTCCAGCAGGTGACGTATCCGATGATTGTACGTTGTATGCTGGTACTGTGGTTGATTGCCCTAGCCTTGACTAGCTTGCCGGTTTTGGGGTTTGGTTTGTACTATAAGGGCGAGCGATGCGTCCGATACAGAGAAGCCATTGAACCAGCAGATGTTGCGTACGCTTATGTTTGGTTCTTTTTCGGTGAGTACACGGAAACTATAGCAATCGATAAGTTCATTCACGTATTTCTGCTACTATATTGGTCTATTTCTATGTTATGATTAGGCTGCGGATCTTTATGCATTTATAGCAAAATTGAGAAGGTTAAATTCAAAATTGTTGAAAAATTTCAAATATTGAAGATGTCCATATATCATTTTTCCTCTATTTAAATCATTAAGGAAATAAATAACATTCTATTTAGTTTCTATTTCTTTGAATCGATGCAGACAATTTTTATTTTGCATAAAAATCCGCAGTCTAATTATGATTTATCGTATTTTTCATAATCATCAATTAACACATTCCGTGGCGCGTGTACCACTGACATATTAATTTAATGCGCCAAAAAAAATATATTGTGTAACAAGTTTAAGACTGTAGAATATATTCCCGCCAAAATAATGAGGTATTATAAAAAATGCAGTACAGAACGAAGCAAATGGCCTTTAAATCAACGCGTTAAAAAACATTTAAGGAGCGACATTTGGAAGACTTGCATCATAAAGAGACATTCTACCGCACGGCTCTCTCTCGAGGGGTTGTAGAAGTTCTTCTATTAAAAGTTGAAACATTCTGTTCTTTTTTACTGCTATTTCATTTCGTCCGAAAGTTTGAAGGTGCTCGTAAAACGTAACAAGACAAATGCTGAACGTTGCCTTTCAATTTCAGGTACCGGTCTCTGTTTGTCCATAGTCTGGTGTAATCTCGCCGTTTCCAGAGCACTTAGCAGACTGAATCGAAAGGCCGGTGCTTTACGACGCGTAACAAGATCCTCTTCAAGACCGAAACCATTATTGACGATGGCTAGTCCACCGTCAGAAGTCGTCACAACCGCAGAGGAAAGAGCATTCGCGAGGCTGATGGCTGTGCTGTCTATATCGTTCGTTATTTGTTGGATGCCACAAATGGTATGTACTTTATTGTCTAGATGTTACATATTTAATAATTATTTTTAAATGACGAAACAAAAAGATTCGAAACATCCCCTATTTTGGTCCATAGATCATGCACACAAAGTTCAACACATATGGACAAACAATTAATAAAAAATATTTCCAAGAAAAGATGAATTCTTTAAATATTGTTTAAGCAAATAATTTTTCTGAAATCTTTTTATATGACTGTGAAATTGATTTGCAAAAATGTGAAATTGATTTACAAATGGGTGAATTCGGGGTGCAAAACGTACGTCTCTGTCAAAGATAGAGTGGTATTATTAACCCCTGCTTGATTGGCTCTCTGTTCGCGGAACCACTTACCCTGATTGCTTGCGGCTACTGTCGGGACATTTATTCTTCATCGAAGACACGGAACGCTTCGGAACATGAATTTCGTTCTTTACCGAAGGCAATAAATGCTTCGAACAAATTAAGTTCAGTACCAAAGGTACACTATAAATCAAGTTTCATAACATCTCGTTACAATCTTGATAAATATCACGGACGATATACACATTTCCACAACGAACCGCAAGAGCTGTCTGAATGAAAAAGAAACTTCCGGCTAGATTCCTTTACGGGAAGGAATGGCGATTACGTGAATTGCTTGCGAACTCTATCGGTCGATAATAGTATTTACCCTCGAAGTTGGAACCTCGATAAAATTCGTATTCACATTAATCGTGACGAGACTTTCAATGTCGCCTCCTTAAATTATGAATATTTAAATACGCGTTGGAACGATAACGAGCAACCTACTATCCCTGAAATAAAAATCAATATGGCGATGAATTCTACACAACTCCACACACCGGGAAAATGGAAAGCAACTTTCTATTCTTCAAAATCATAATCTTTCCGCTTATTATTAAAGGCTTACGTACATAAATAATTCAAAAGTCTTACATACATGATTATTCAAGTAAGAGAAATTATGTCAATTAGTTGGAAGAATGTTTGTCACTCTGCCAGCCGCATTCTTCGCATTTCCAGCACAATATAATCACTACTTATCCTGCCTTGACGAATACAATCGCATCGAACAATGCACCCGGTGCTGCTTCAATCGCGTACAACTTCCTGCAGCTCCATCTTCTTATTCGATCGTTTTTCTTCTCCTGCACGCCGGAAGTTTTCTTTCGAATCGAAATGAACGCTCGGATCGTATAGTCGAACGACCGTTTACAAAGTTAAACAAAAATATGTCGAACCGTTTAGGCTCATAGACGCGTGTACCATAGAATTAATGTAGCGATTCGACCGTGTAAAGTTGCTAAATGTGACGCACTTCCGCTAGCCAGCGTGAAGGTTGGAAACAACGATTTAGTTTAGAATATCTTCACGTACAATCGATCGCGACATCCGCCAGCTATCGATGCTGGTTCGAGTATGTACCGGATGTAGAGCGATTTGGAGGAACGATGGAAAAATTATCGTTCCTCCGAATCTACGTCAACATTGTTGTTAGTTCTAAAGAGATTAAAACAGCATTGAAGCATTTGCTTCACCTTATCAATAGTTAGTGAATCTTCAATCTGTCAGATCGAATTCTACACCTAATATTTTATGCTGCGATATTTAACGCTAAATCTACCGACCATCAAAAGTGACTGATGCGTATACCGAGGGTCTCGGAGCACCCGTACATTTATAATCTAGAAAATAGGTTATTTGCAAAAAGTCAAAGCATTTCTTTCATAAATCAGGTGCGCTTTATCAAATGGTAATTTTTTCAACTTCAAACAACGTTTTGAATTTTTGAAAGTAACCTATTTTCTAGATTATAAATGGGTGGTACGGGTGCTCCGAGACACTCGGTATAATAACAAGATTAAATTTATTTATATTTCGTGCGATTTTCACTATAATATACACTGTACTAAAAAATATATTCAGTAAATTCCCATGAAAGCATCTATACAATCTCAATAATTGTGAAATAAGAAATCTAAAATTAAGGTATTCTTGTTGCATTATTTTCATGACACATTGTCGGCAGATCTCCATTCCACTGGCACAGTTTGCGCTGCAGTTACCCCAGAAGGCGATAGTCGCGAAGAAAGCGATTCATATGTTCCACGTAGCCGCAGACGTGCTCCTTTGTATTCATTTCACTCTGGATCCATACATCTACGTACTGTTGAGAATGCCTAGACCACGATTCCGTCTCCTGAAGCCTCTTTGCAAGATCTGTTGGCCAGATAGAAGCCGGTCGAGTTCATTCACAGGTAAGCCCTTTTATATGGAGAACAACTTCCCCGATGAATTATTTAAAGATTCGCTACGACGCACTGATCATCGTCACTTTGAAAGGATTAATAGAATCTGTTGTTTAAAAGAATTAACTCAACCTGTTATTTAAAAGAATTAATTCAACCTGTTGTTTAAAAGGATTAATTCAACCTGTTATTTAAAAGAATTAATTCAACCTGTTATTTAAAAGAATTAATTCAACCTGTTTTTTAAAAGGATTAATTCAACCTGTTATTTAAAAGAATTAATTCAACCTGTTATTTAAAAGAATTAATTCAACCTGTTTTTTAAAAGGATTAATTCAACCTGTTGTTTAAAAGGATTAATTCAACCTGTTTTTTAAAAGGATTAATTCAACCTGTTATTTAAAAGAATTAACTCAACCTGTTGTTTAAAAGGATTAATTCAACCTGTTGTTTAAAAGGATTAATTCAACCTGTTGTTTAAAAGGATTAATTCAACCTGTTGTATAAAAGAATTAATTCAACCCCTGTTGTCTCGACAGGCACTACAGATCACCACGGAAGCAGCGGTGATCCATCGACACCAATCACTGAGGCACCCTCTACACCTGTCAGCGAAGTACACGATTCACCCCTAGTGACAATGTCTGTTTGAGGCAGGTTTCAGCGAACAATCTTCCAGAGACCAATCGAGAGCGGTTGCGCTAGCTACGTTTGAGCCACTCGAAGGTGTCGGGAGATCTTCGCACAATGCAATGAAATTGATTCAATTGATAAATTCGAGAATGCGATGATCGCAGTCGAACACGACGATAAACACTTCGGTGGTTCATGTTTGGAATCTCTGTTCCTTTGCTGGAACTTTGAGGTCCCGAGTCGTTGAGGAGCTAATCAGTATGTTGAGAATAATACCTCGCTGATAATTCGTGTATGCTACGATTTTTCTGATTATGCGTTAAGATGTACAGAATTTCTACGTTGCCATAATTCATTCTCTCTGGATAACAGCGTCGACTTAAATGAGCACTAAATCGAGAACCACTTTGCGAGATTTTTGTTTCCAATAAACATTCTTCTTATTTTTAAGATTATTGCTTACCAAAGTTAAGAAAGATATTTTAATTTACAACTGAGAGCGAGTACGTTTTGTTTGAATGGAATTACATAAATGTTAACGATAGATTGCGCAGATATTCATGAAAACTGACAGTTTGATAATTTATCAAAAACTAGTAGTTTGATTAGCTGTATCTGCTGTGAATACAGTCTAATCGTCAAAGCTAATGCAAGAGAAAAATGTAGAAAGTTAATATAATCGATAACCAACTAAATGCATCAAAGAGAAAACATTGCTTTACAAGATTTTTCTGTAACATTCGTGTAAATGTATGTCTAGTCAATAAAATAATGCAAGCGAGCAAATGAACAGAAATGTAAGCACAAAATGTGTACGTTTATCAAAGTATTGAATGTTGAAGTGTATCTAATCGTACGGTGTACTTTCGCAAATAGATTTTAAGAGAAATGCACATATACATATTTTTTCGAGTATACATTATACAAATACAACGACGGAATAATTTATACGTGCATATAACAACAGTTTGTTACTTTGAAATGTAATTTTACTATATATATATCTGCCACTGAACCTCATAGTCACATATATTTTACGATCTTTTACTGTGTTTATAAAAACATATCAATAAACCACATATGTACGTTTATCTTGTTTGCATCTCACTTGCAAAACCATTACTGTATGTGTTTTTAAGAACAGGTATCGAAACAGATCGCACACAATGTTTATCCAGGATCAATTTTTATTCGATTGAGAAATAATGAGATATGACCCATCGGATGATAATTGACTCGGTCGAGAAATGATTAGGATAATGAAATAACGACACCAATAGGAAGGAACGAATACATATAATACAAATATATTTCTGCGCAGTTGCGTATTTTGCTTCTAGTTATCATTAATAACATTAATAACAACTTACGGGCGCGATCGTTGCTGTACACATGACACCTTTCTTATTGCACACTAGAAATACCACAGATGCATTCATACAGTATCAATCGCGACACAGCTGGTGTGTACTTTCGCATACCTTACGTGGCTATAATAAATAATATTATTTCTTGTTATCTGCTTTCCACTAACGACCGCGGTCGTCGGCAAAGACAAAACGTTTCAAACCGAAACTGCTAAACTGCGAATCCGTATATGAAGTACAGAAGGTCCAATAATTTTTTGCTCGTTGCACGGAACATTTCTCAATTTGTTCTAATCTTTCAACCGACTCCCTCATAAATCAATAAAACTCATAAATTCACAATTTAGCAATTACGCGAACATCTCGGGCTCCCTCCCGACTATTGTCGATCGTGTGCACAATTTTCCGCTAAACTTCTTTTGCACATAGCCTTATTCAAGGTGAAAAACTCGTTTCCCAAAGTGAAGAAAATTTGTAATTATTTTATCGTCATTTTCTACCTTGCCAGGATTATGTATAATAAACATCAAACATAATCATGTCCAAATCTAATCTAGACTTAAGGTAGAAATTATAGGAAATGTTTTTCCAGTTTTTAATGCAAAACGAACCTATGCGTAAAATTTTAACCCGATCCGATTTCACCGATTTCCGGAAGTTTGCCCCCATTTTTAATGGTACTTCGTATTTAATCACACACACGCACACACACACACACGCGCGCATACACGCACCACGCAACAACGACACGATTACACGCGTCAGGAGTAATCATTCACTTCGCGAAAGGTAAACGCCGAAGACAGAATTCGCCATTGGATTTGCAATGATTCTTGTTTCTCTGGCAGGCAACCATGAACTCATGCAAACGTCTCGATAGAAATCACACCGATAAATATACTATATAAACCCTGTACACGGTTGATAATTTTGTTGGCAAATTGGGCGCTCCGCTTGAATAATTCGTGACGAATCGGCATGAATTATAAATAATCGGAGCCACACGACCGACAGGTTTGTGGAAAGCGATCATCACACATACAGGTGCAGGGAAAAATACATCGAAAAGTTCTTAAACTATTTGAGGAGCGATTTTTAAGCGGTGATCGTTTTTCAGTTTGAGCCAGTCAGGTTGATGACAGAAATTGGATTCCTAGCTAGAATCGGAATATGTACCAAAACTATTTGTTTATTGTATTTGTACGACGTTATGATTGGATCGCGGATGTTTATGCATTTTCTAATTTCTGCAGACAAGATTCATGAAAGTGGAATGAAATAAAATTCTGTTTTTAATGGGAACCAGAACTGATGTAGATCGAGAACAAATCAATTCTGATTTATATTCGAGCCTTTCTTGAAAATGTTCAGGAGCCATAAATGTGTAAAGATCCGCGATCTAGTTATGACAATTGTTTTCTGTATCATTTTCAGAGATCGTATTCAGTCTTGAAACATACGAAACGAAGCGACACTCGGCTCTTTCAGTAAAACGATGCGACCCTTAGTTTAGTGTATTTGGACTGCCTTCTTATCACTGTTTCCGTGTGTATGACTGTCTGTGTGTGTATGTGTGTATTTATAATTAGGTAACGGGTTGTACAATGTTTCAAAAAAGTTCGCGATGAATATTATAGTATTCTGCATTCTGAAATAAGAAGCGCTGATAAATATAGAAAAATTGTAAAGTAACAAGGTACATCGCGTTCTACTCGAGGAGAAGTCATAATATTGGGTTCAATCGTTCGAATCGATATTTTTAATTGTCATGACACCTGAGCAGATATGCGTAGACTATCAATATTGTCTGAGAAAAATGATTCCGCCGCAAGTCACACGATCTAACTACAGTTTTCGTGTTACGGGAATTCCTGGTTTATTTGTCAAACAAAATGGGACGGATAATTGACAGGGTAGAAACAATTTGATCTAATTATTGTCAAATAACAAAAAATGAATTAGAAGATTTTATGAGTAACATTAAAGAGCATCGATAGTCGAGAATTGTTTTAAAAGTTCAATATGAACCTTGATTTAAAGATCGTAACATTCTTTTAACGTATTATTTTTCATTTGTTCTTTCTAATAATTTTCAGGTCGAGACTATCTTGCAAGCAGAACAGAGAATTTCGATTCAATTTATTTTTTTTTTCGTTTGAAGTCCAATTAAAAATACATATATTGTATGAAGTCCAGGGACCATAACTGTTATGCCCAAGACAAAAGAATCGTAATTCTATAAAATTGTTATTTGCAACTGCAACATTTAAAAATCGATATTTTCTACATTTTCTGATGATTGTCCTCGACTTAAAGAACTACCAAGTTTCCGTTAATGATTTTTTTAAAAGAACGTCGATCGTAACTGTTGTTTGGTCACCGGAAGAAAGCAGTGCGATCCCAATATTATAATCCCAGTAATTTTGGGACTCTCCTTTTGGAAGATCGTACCTTGAAAAAGAGGACTATGAAATCCTTGCAACAACAATCTTTAGTGATGAAGCGTTCGAAGCTGAAGTCCGCGATTCGAGAATCTAAACGACAATCTTTTATTATGAAACACGGCGAGTGAAGACGAGCGACGCGAACAACAAAAACGTTTCATCCGATTTTCAGTTGACGTCGTCGGTGTGTGTCGATACTTGGTCTCGCATATCGGATCACTCGAATAAACATTAATTATTGTCAAATACGCTGTATGTTTAATAACATGGTTGATATTTCTGTGGATCGTTGGAACCTTGTAGAAAAGTGTACGAGTCGTTTAAACTGTTTAAGCGGTTAAAACGCGCAGAAGGTGTAAAGAGCATAAAGATTTAAAGAAAAGTACAACACGCTTGGGGGCGGGGGGTGGCCAGGGAAACTGTACAAACTGGCCTCTTGAATATTTGCGAGCATTCGTGCAGTCAACAACGATTGAACGATTTTCCTCGAGGTAATTATCGTGGCGAAGCTTCACGAAATGTTCTCCTTGCCCGAATAAAAATATCTCGCGACTATCAAGTGACTTTTCTGAATCTCTTTTCCACCCGCGACAACGTTTTCTCGCGTAAGAAGGCGGACAAACAATCTTACTAAATATCTTACTAAATACATTATCACCTCCCATTCAACAAATCAAGTTTCATCAGTTGCTGTCCCCTCGATCATTTAAGGGGACAGATTATAATATTTAAGTCTCGACAAACAACTACGTAACAGTTGTCCCTAGAGACATCTCAATTCAAAAAGACTATACCTCACGTCCCAGGTTCGCAATGGAATCTGAACGAATCTCACCGCGTTCAACACGAACACATTCAGTTTTCTATCGGTTAATAAAACGAATAATGAAGTACGTCAGTTCTTGCGCAGCGTCGATCGATGGAGAATGATAAATTCGTTTTGGCACAATTCATTTGATTAGTCTCTTTTTCTTTTTAGTGTCTACGTAAAGTTAGGCCAGTATCGGTTGTATAATAAGCTCGATTCAACGCTCTCCCAGGTACCGTACCTCATTACGCTAATCACTCTTCTCCAAACCAAGTATATGCGCGTTCTTTGCCGGAGCAACGCAGTCTTTCTCTTCGACGAACAAATACATCGATAGCAAACGCAATTGCGTGACAAATCCAACACGAAACTTTCTCGCAATTCAGTGCAAAAATACAAATCTCCTGCAAAACGATTTCCCGAGGCCAGGCTTGCTTAGCCAGTCAGTTTGAGGGGGTTGTTTCGTTTTCAAGATTCTCATTTCCCAATGATGCAAAGATGGGGTCTTTTAGTAGTCAAAATAGCTAAATAAAAGATCAATCTAGGCCACTGTCTCTCTCAAAAGTTCTATTTTTACGTTTCCGAAGAGTAATTTGCATTACTCGCATGTAGCTATTTCATAAAGCTAACTTTACGCCTCGTATACGTAAATATAGGATTATTGAAGGACACAGCAATCTAAATTGATCTTTTATCTAGCGCTTTTGACTACTGAAAACCCCCAACTTTGCATTTATCGATCCTTGTAATTCTGGAAACGAAACTACCCTCCTGAAAACATTTTTTCGAGCGATCATCCAATCGGTTTCAGAGCTTCCTTCTGTCCGCCTGATTTCAGTAAATCGTTTGCACAGTCCCGTCACGTCTCCGTCTAAAACAACTCGATTTTCAACAATCGTCGAACGAATCACTCCGTTTCTCGAAGTCTGATGCGTTATCAGCGTCGAAGGTAACTCGTGAAAAATACCTACTCGGGTTCCATAATGCTGCGCGACCCGTTACTCTTGACACCTTGCGAATTACGAACCTCCCTCATTCTGCTCTTGATCCACTCGGCTAAAACGAGCCAGAGAACCTTCCCACGTTCCCTGAAAAATCGTCGAGCGAATACGTCCTGAACAGCCACGATCGGACGATGTTGGACCCGACCACGTGTCGGGTGCACACGTGACAACGATTCCCACGGCGTGTCATGCCGACGTGCGTGAACTGCGACCCTTGCCTGCCGAACAGAAATCAATTACCATTGTAGCACACAGTCACAACAAATCCATTATCTTAATATTAGGTTTTACACAAATAATAGCACACATCAAGAATCACATGATTAACCCTTTGCATTTGGAAGAAATTGATGTACCGTTATTCAAAATATTAAATATTTCCTTATATCGATCGTAGAGTTGTTAATAACAACGCTATTTTAATTAATGCTATTCAAAAAGTTATTCAAAATATTGTTCATATTATTAAATGTATCGGTATCTAATCAATAGACAGCGGATCTTTATGCAAAATAAAAAAAATTTTCACCTGAATTGCAACAAACTGAAGCGATATAGAAATTCATTTTCTTTCGTAATATGTCTGATAGCTTGAAAATAATATAATAGTATATTTAAATTCCTCTAATAATTTGCAATTATCACAAAATCTTAAAAATCATAGGGAATGGAAATATTCTAGATCGGAAGATATGTTTAATTTACAAAGGGTTGATGCAACTGAAATTTGATTCTGTGTGTACGAGTGAGAACAAAATGATGTTCAAATAACTCACCGAGGGTCGTTCTAGATCACATCACACTTTCCAAAGCAGCAGATGATTGGTCGAATCTTCGCGACCAGCCTGCGGCTCAGCGGAAGCTTGAGGTCCTCTGAAATCCTCGTAGCCATCCCCGCCAGATATCACGAGAAGTTTCCCGCGGTTGATGTTGTTCGGTTTGCTTTTGTTAGGTTTCAGTGAGTATCTATTCGTTTTTGGACGTGGATCCGGCTTCGATGTCGTCAACGTCTCCACGCACGTAAGGAAACGCACGTGGCCGGTGTGTCCATGGGGAATTCCTGAGAAATAAGAATCATAATTAATGATGTTACTAATAGATGTTAATAATAAAACGTTCTAGAGTTCCAAAATCCTTCTCGAACATATTGCTAGCACAAATCTATCTATCAAACTACGAATTTAATTTATCCTCGTACGAACAAGAGACTCCTTCGCGACCAAGGCGCACAAGTACAAGTTCGACTTTCAGGGGCACTGTCTCTTTTGATTTATTAAATTGCGACTAGCTAGGATTTTATAAATACATCGCGTACGGGTCCAAAAATTTCACGAATGATTGATCGAACTTGTATCTCCGCGGTGTCGGTGCGGACACTTCGCGAGAAGTGCTCGAGTCTAGCCAGCTTCTAATTATAACGAAAGCAATAAGGATGCTCGCTTATAGACGATTAAATCTGACGTCAATACTGACCGGTTACAATTGGGGGCTGTGACATTCTCTGAGTGGATGGCTTTATATGGGGAATTGGCACGGTTAGGAGTACACCGGCGCTTGTACCGATCCAAAGTAACTCGTTGCAAGCCAAAAGTGCGGTAACTCGAAGACAAGCAGCCTTGTGTTGTCGTATTATGTCATCGCAACCTGCAGCAAGTTTAAAGCTTCCGTTAAAATAAATACCATAGACGACGGGCGATGATGATTCCTGTTACAGTAAGTCTGAAGAAAATAACAGAACATGTATAGTAGGACCTCGATTAACCGGATCCCGATCGTAAACAAATATGCGTTTCATATGATTATATGATAAAGGGAAATAAATTTTCAAAAATAAAAAATTTATTTTGAATATAATGTACATTTTAATTATGTCCCTCATGTCTCGATTATTCATCGAGCCTTAATTTATCCGGGCTGTTTGTTTCCCGATGAAGCCGGTTAAACGAGGTCCTACTGTATTTCTCTGCCACATCCTGGTAGAGACTTACTGGTAAGCATTTTAGTGACAGCCGGAGCAATGTTGATGTCTGTCAAGCACTCGTAAGTTGTAGAATGGAATAGTCGCAACACGGCGCTGTTATGCAAAGAAATCCAAACTCCCAGACCACCGGAACTCGCCATGCAGGAAACTGGAGTAGACGAGTCGTTGCTGACGGCGAAACTATGCTCGACTTCGTAGGTGTGGGTGTGCAGGATCTTCACAGTGTTGCGACAGCCGCACCAAAGTTTCCCGGACACGGAGAGCATTCTTGTGATCGGAGTCGCTTTCGTGCCTACCGTCACAGTTGTTGGGTCTGGCGTGTCCCAACCACCCACTAGAAATTTACAGTTGTGTTAACTGTGTTCTTTGATGATTTTAGTTTCTGCTCAGCATTTATCATCACTAGACAGCGGATTTGATGCATTTATTACAAAAATGAATAGATGTAATTTCAAACAGTAAAAACATTAGATGAATTTTAAAATACTACTATGTTCTTTTCAACCTATTAAACATATTAAGAAAAAAAATAAACTTGTGTTTTACTCCAGTTAAATTTATTGCAATTCAGTCACAAATTTTCATTTTGCATCAACATCCGCTGTCATCGCTCGATGATTGCTAGAAGCTAAACTCTTCTGTTAGTTACATAGGACAGTGATCTTAATGAAATATATAAAAATCAAGGAAATTGTAGGTGGGTCCCTCCAACAGCTTTTCTGTTTTAATTAGTGGATTTTTCTAAGATTTTCAAGTCTTTCTTCAAACTTACAGTGATCTCGAGTGTAGACGGTGATATCTCCATTGTCAAGTGACACGAACACCTTATTGTCCAAGTATCTAGAACATCAAATGCAAAACGTAAGGAGTGTTATTAACAGAAATCGTACAGTCGATTGACATAGAATCTTACATGATGCTATGCACGCTGCTATTATGCTGGAGCTTCACTTTGTTCTTCTTTATTCTGATGTTGTCGTTGCAATTGTAAACGTGTATGCATCCATCTTCCGTTCCCAGCCACATGGTGGCTTGATTGGTCTCCTCCTCTGTCGTAGAACTATCGATACTTGGAACGTCGCCGCCCAAGGTCAGGCTACCCGTATCTGCACATGGAATGTCGTCCGAGTCCGAGTCCTCGGAGCTCGAGCTAACGCGAAACGATTTCCTCAGATTACACAGACCAGTAAAACTCTTCTCAAAAAGTTTAATTAAAAAAGAAGACCAAATCCGAAAGGCAAATTGCTCTATCAAGCAAGGTTTTCGAAATTCCTGTTAGATAAATGGTTTTTCACATAAATACAAAAATAGAGCGTATAAAGTGCTCGTGTCAACCCTTGTTCAGACGTTAACAAGCATTTACAACTATACGAAAATGCAAAATAATATAATTGAGTATATGGACGTATAGAGGAGAGTCCCCTCTATCTTTTCACTCGAACCTGAACTGTTTCAGGTTTAGTTTTCGCGTAATACCTCATTTTTTAAATCAAAGTCATGCATTTTTACAAAAATCAATGTTTCTCCAAAACGTTGGATAATGAAGCAATTTTAACTAAACAAACTTGGTGTTGTACGATCGTGTTTAATTAGGGAAAGAGTATAATCACCTTTGTGTACACGCCGGGATTCCAGCGACGCACAGAATCCTGGCGTTGCAAACACCGTTGCAGGAAGTGACATGCGGCGGTTCCGGCATCAGGCTCAACACGCACACCTGGCCAACAAAACCGTCGCTGTTGCACACCCACACATCCCTGGAGACCTGGCCATTGGTCAAGGTGGGCGCAGCGCAAGTGAACTGCAAGCCAGCCCGAGTCTTTCGGATCGGTAGAGGTCCCACAAACTCGGGGCAGGGTCTCCTATCAGCGGACAACGCTGTAAGTGAAGACATCGAGAGTGGTCAGCTTTGTTGATTTCTCCTAACGAAAGTTCACGATGCTCACCTAGCTTCTGTTTGGCCTCGTTGAAACTCTCCTCCCAGCTGGCCCTCTTGTCCGGTTTCGTGAACATGACGGAGATATTCTCGATACCGGCCCTAAAATTAACGATGACCCTAGTGTCACAAGGCGCTAAGTCACGTTCAAGTTTTTCAAGGAAACATGGATTACTCGGATGTTATCATGTATGTCTGACAGAGCGATTTGTAAAAGTATCTACTCAACATCAAATGATATTCATGAGAAAAGCGATTTTCTATCTTGAAGAATTAATCGTGTGATTGGAATCACAGAATGACAAAAATATAATTTGGCGAAATAAATGAAATTCTGTAAAATTTTGAAAATACAGAGGTGTGACAGAGCGATTTGTAAAAGTATCTACTCAATTTCGAATGATATTCATGAGAAAAGCGATTTTCAATCTTGAAGAATTAATCGTGTGATTGGAAGACACGGAATGACAAAAATATAATTTTCGCGAAATAAATGGAATTCTGTAAAATTTTGAAAATACAGAGGTGTGACAGAGCGATTTGTAAAAGTATCTACTCAACTTCAAATGATATTCATGAGAAAAGCGATTTTCAATCTTGAAGAATTAATCGTGTGATTGGAAGACACGGAATGACAAAAATATAATTTGGCGAAATAAATAGAATTCTGTAAAATTTTGAAAATACAGAGGTCTGACAGAGTGGTTTGCGAAAGCATCTACTCAATTTCGAATAATATTCATGAGAAAAACGATTTTCAATCTTGAAGAATTAATTGTGATTCGAAGACACAGACTTTGACGAAATAAATGCAATTTTGTAAAACTTCGAAAGTACACTGTGACAATAAATTGTTACTCACGGAGTATTAAGCGTTAATTCTAAACAGGCCAATTGTGAATGCGCCGCATTTCTTTCAGCTAATTGACGTTGCGCTTGCACCAGCATGTCCTTGATAAGATCCTCTAGCTGCGGTTTCGCGCCGTGTAACGTTGATGCGAGTTCCTGAAGTTGCACCAACGTAGCGCAGTCTTCTCGAAGGTGGTCCACCTCCCGTGCCATTCGCCTCAAATTTTCATCTTTGGCTGTTCAGAGATAGTTCAATTTGAATCTTATTGTACCTCCTCGTGTTTGAAATTTGAAGATCAGTTCGATAAAATACCTTTCATAACTTCTAGGTCGTCCAGTGGTATTCTCGTTAACATTTTGTACTTATTTGCTTCCAGTAGGCCGACCAAACTGTTCGGACAGGAACTCCTAGAAAACATAAAGCTTAAGTATCTAAAAAGATACTATTCTTTATAAAAGTAATTGATTAAGAAGCGTATACCATGGAGCCAGGGTGGCTGTAAATTACCAATAGTAAACTATTATACTTAATAGAGACGACTAGGTTTAGTAGGAGCAATTTGAAAAATAAATTTTAGAACAGCGATGAATTCCTTCTGACTCATTCAAGTTATTAAAGAAACTATGAAACTCCTACTTACCCTTGCCTCTTGCAATTATCGTAGAAAATGTTTATTTAGTCTTGTAAATAGTGAGGGCCAAAGAATTCAATTCTTACTATGTTACTGTTATAAACTGAACATTCCGAATGCAACAACAACCTTATGAATTTTAATAATAAAGATTTTCACGGTTTGGTAGAGTGGGAACTCACGTCGACGGCTTCTTGATGGTTCCGCTTCTCCGCTTGATACTGGTGATGACGAGCAGATCAGAGAACAGGAACAACGCGTGTTCCTTTCTTGCTCCCTGGTTCGAGGCAATGGTGACGAGATCGTGGCGGACGAAAGCTCTGCCGGCAAAAATAAATATGCCAATGCGAACGGATCTTTATGTTCTTTTCATAGCAGTTTTAACCGCGACAAACACCGCTATTGGGAATCAATACAGTATGCGCACTTAAAGATTGAATAGCTGGTGAAATGAAAAACCGGGCACAACGGTTTCGCGTGGATGCGGCGGGGGTATAGTTGAAGGAGTCATTGTACATTCGTTTCCTTTCAAACAGGAAAACACGTCGTGTCCAGTTTGAAAAGACACTAGAAACTAGACACGCTAAACACGAGGGACAAAGCGGCGCGAATCGTGACATGCCACGGCACAAACATACTGACGGAAATTTGTTGTTTTTAATCATCCTTTTACGAAACTTTTACCAACATATGCGCAACACTTTTTTCATTAAAATGAGCCCAAACACGGCACAATTCTAAATATATTTTCTTCTTCAATCGACGATTCGGTAGAACCTCGATTATCCGAACCGATGATGTTTGATATATTTATTAAATATGCTGGATGAACAACGAATGGTTTCAAGAGAGCTTTTGCGTGTTTATAACAAGTTCAGTATTTCAAGCTCACCTTCAATTGAGACTCTACTGAATTCTAAATTAAACGAGTGAACATGATCGAAATTGCGTCATATTTGGTGTCATGGTTTGAATTGTTGCAAACTAAAAAGCGACTGATTTAGTTTGTGATCTGGATTTGGGGCAACGTAATAAATACAACACGAGATGCATGATAACTTCAAGGTGCTTACCTGTCGTTGGTAACGATGCCATCCAGACCCTCGACGAGGGCTTGAACTTCCTTCAAAGTAGTTTGCTGTTGCTGCGCCTCGAGGGACTGTCTTTCCGTGCAATTGATCTTCACGACTAACTCGTGCACCTCTTTTTGGGCAGCTTGAAGTAACTCGAAATCAGGATGCGTCGCATCGGTATGCTTCAACAATCTTTGGATGAGCAGCTCGTAACGGGGTATCTTTTGTACCGGCTTGATTAGTAATTGATCTAGTCCGAGTTTTCCCTTGTGCTCTCGTTCCATTGTCTGCGACGCAACAATCGATAATATTAACTTTCTAATCAGAATTCAAAGAACACGATACAGAGTGTTTCTGCCGGGTCGTTCTAATTCGTGATTAAAATTGGCACGGTGGAAGCAGAGGGAACAAAACCGTTAATTGAAATATAGAAAATGAAAGGGTATAGATCCTGTGTACCTCGAGGAATCGTGCGAAAGCCGGTTTCGCTTGACAAGCCGTCTTTATCGACTCTCTCGCGGACTTCCAGTTATCAAGGAAAAGGGTGTACGTGTCCAGGACGACTGGCTTCGTGAACTGTAAAGAGAATTTCAGAAATTGTGACCAACATCACCATTTATCATTGACTGTAATTATTATAATAAATAAAGAAATGCTTGGTGTTGCATTCCTATCACATATCCAAACCTTTGCACACGGAGCTATTTTTACTCGAAAATTAGACATTTCTTCTCACCTAGAATATTTCCATTCCCTATGGTTTTTTAATTGGTATATTATAGCTCTTACAATACCTAAATATTTAGTAATCGATAGGAATAATGGTACAGCAGTTTTGTAATGGCGTCTCAGAATCGTCACTCAAATGCAAGAATTATTTATTTTTAGTTTAGTAAATTTGTGGTTGAATTAAATATTTCTAAGAATTGAGATTAAAAAAACGTCTGGGTTACGAATCGAGCATCGACGAACGGAGATTCTAAAACCGAGGTGTTGGATAAACTTTATCGGATTTCATTTAATAGAGATCGACTGTCTTCTATCGTGTATATACAGAGGAAAACATACCACATCGAGAAAGACATCGCCAATTGTCTGTTTAAGTTCCCAAGTATCGAGCTTTTTGCGCAGTTCCTCCAGAAATACTTCGTGATGATTGAGGATAGAGGGTACCTGAAACACGTTAAAACCATCTTTCAACAATGCTACTCGTCCCGTTGATAAGGAACCATTCTACAGGAAATAATAGACCGGATAAATAGCACTCTGTGCTAGGCGAGTCGTATTGTACTTCACTTGCATTCAGGAAGTATTTTATGCGAAATGAATATGGATGCAGTAAACTGAATTCAAGGACTCTATCGTCTGAGATTCAGCTTTCATACTGGTTTCGACTGTGTTACGCGAAATTTCCAGTGCACTGTATTCAATCGAATTTCAGGCAAGTAGAGAAGTCGAAGCATAGTCAGACCTGACCGACAGCGGATTCCATGCATTGATGGCAAAAATGAGTAGCTGTAATTTAAAACAGTAAAAACATTCGAAGTATTTTAAAATACTATCATATTATTGTCAAATATTAAACATATTAAGATAGAAAATAAATTTCGGGTAAAACATTTTTATTATGCATAAAAACCCGCTGTCTATTAATCATTCTATTTATAAAAGGAAAATATAACCACGCATTAATTGTTTAGAAATAATGTACTAAATGTGCAGATAATAAAAATAATAATGTTGTTTACCTGGTAAAAGATTTCGTCCACTGTCGCTGCATCCACCAAACCGGCATTTTCGGAACTCTTCAATGGTTGCAGGTATTTCTGAAATGAACCAGTGATTCACAATAATTTAATACAATTAAAACTATATAATAAATGGTTCTGTACGAAGAAAGAGTAACTAAATAAATTGCAACAGAAACTGTTCCGTAAGACGGACCATCGCTTCGAAAATAATTCATGGAAGTTGATCAATTCTTCAGCGTTTACGCGAAGTATATTAAACGTATTTAACAATATATTTATTTCTACGTGGATGTTTTTGTTTGTTTTCTGGATCATTAATTTTGTTATTCCGCAAATTTTTCATATAATCACAAGTATCATTTTTTCTTTTTTTTTTTTTTTCTTTTCTTTTCTTTGTAAATACTTATGTATAAAAGGGCTTCTGCCCGTCTATAATAAATAATAATAATAATAATACAAGTATTCCCTGACTTCAAGAAAAGTATGAACCACTAAAGCGTCTCAAATTTCAAAAACATTACCGACATATTTAAAAATGCCGTCGCGAAGTAACCTTAGCAAAGGGTTGAGAGCGACGTTAAATAAAAAAAATTAATAATGAAAACAATAACTCGAATAATGGTACAGCAATTTTTAGTGGTGACTCTGAGTGACCACTCGAGTGCTAGAAGTTGAATCCGGAACACTCGCCGGTGGCGTATGTCGAATGGCGGGTGCGAAGGTTGCGACCTATTTACCACGTAGATTTTCAATGGTGCGGTGTTTATGAAGAATCGTCCTTCCTTGATCATATCGAGTCGCAGAGGCGGCACGGTAATTACGAGGAACTAATTGCAGGCATTATTTATCGATCGGACGCGAGGGGGTGGGGGGATGGCGAGCCGTCTCTCTCTCCCGGTACCGAGTAACGCGTTGAAAGCGGAGACGCATTCGAGACGAGCTTCTTGAAATGTCAAGCGGCGAGGAAAAGTGTTTTCTCCTCCGGGAGGGTTTTGTTACTGCCGTGTTGCGCATAACGATTTTGCATTCCTTTCCCGTATTTACAAGAAAAGAAATGCAATTGATTGGAGAGCGTAACGATGAATAAGTGCCCCCTGATACCTCGAAGGACATCGATTTTATTTTATAATGTCCGTAAGGTTGCAATTGTCTGGCTATTTAATACTGCGATATACATGCACTGACTCTACGAATTATAAGCACACCAGATTTTCTTGTTGTCACACTAAACTTTTTATTTCATATTATACGGAACGTTGCAACTCTTGCCTGGCTATGCAATTTCAAAATTTCATTTAAAAATGCACTCATTCCATTTTTAACGAAATTCTAGCAGGTTAAAGTTAAATGTTACGAACATGAGCTCATTAACCTCCCTACGGTTTGCGATGTTTTAGCAATTTTACCGGTGCGATTTCAATACAACTTATATATAATTATACTACGGGTCAGTTTTCCACGGTTGAGAGCGAAATGTCATTTCCGTATTGTCATGGCAACCTCCATTGATCATCGGATCCGAATTTCTCTGAATACCTACGCCGATTTCGCTAACTCATAGTGCCGTTACTTTGAAGTCTATGTTTGTAAATGTCAGAAATACGTTTAACAGTTAGATACATGAAATTCTGTGATGTTGGACTGTAATGACGCACGCAATTCGGGTAATGAGGAATTGAAGTAGAGCCTCCCTCGCTAGGATTACTAAAAGCTTGGCTTCGTGACGCAAAGTGGGAACTTCAACGAAATCATTTCTATTAAAAAACGTGTGGATGTTGTTTCATTGACTAGTCGTAAAGATACAATTTCGTATAATTCCTTCAAAAACGTAATCATTAAATTAATATCCAGAATAACGACGATTTAATTTTATCTTTTACGACGCGAGTTGAATTTACTGTCAAAATTTGTAAGATTTTATGGTAATTCATTGTGACCTTTTCTTTTTCCGTTTAATTTTCCTGGAAAAGAATGAACCAGAGCATTCTCACTGTGATACTATTACGATATAAACGAAATTAAAGCAGTTTAGTAGCTTTCGCAAAAATCTGCAACTTTCGTAATAGAACTTCCACGAAAGCTTTGTGCAAATGGACAAACATTTCCACTTCTTCTCTGTTTCCACATTTAACGTTTGGAGAACGAATGTCGTCACGTTGACTGCATCAGACTTGTTTCTGACATACAAATTAAATCAAATTCTGGATACAATTTATTCGTTGGTTTTACCGTTTCAAATCACACCTACCCATTTTTGTTAGAAATGCATCGAATCCGTTGTGTAATTATAATTGATCGGAGTGATTGTCGGGACAATTTCAAGAATTCACCGCATTGCGCTCGTAATCCGCGCGCGGCATATTTAATCAAAACAACAACCTGGAGAGTTACGGGGCTGCATAACTTAGCGAGAAATTGCTCGACAAGTAGATCACTGAAGTGGAATCCTTGTCCGAAGTAAATAAACGGGCAACGAGCTTGTTTACGAGAAACAAGGTCGCGACTTCAATGTTCTAAGAACTTTCGTGAAACACGTTTCAGTCGATACTTCACCGGAAGGGAAAATTATCGCTAGCGGAACACCTAACCAAAACCATTTTTTAATGAAAATAAAAAGAAACTCTCTCCTTATTAACAAGGAAGGAAAATTTCCTTTCCAGTTAAAGAGAAAATGTACATTCTTCTATATTTAATAGCGGTCTTCAATTAACTGTTTGATGCAAGCGCACTCGAAATTACCCACAATCCATTTTCCAGTAATTCGAGCATTTTGCATTAATATGTTCGTGTAATATTATTTATACAGTGATAGCATTATTAGTAAATAACGTTCGCGTGGATTCTAGAATTATCGAGTAAATTGGTACTTCGGTAAAATACGCTTTCCAGATGCGATACGGCATTTCCTAATTTGATATAGCAAAATTGTTTTATAATTTCTATTAACGTGTACTTACATTGACTAGTATTTGCAGTGCCTCCACATAAGATCGTTCAGTATCATAAAGCTCCACGACAACGTGAGTTCTGGTGTCCTGAAACATAAATACGAGGCTCCCATGTAAAATCAATCATTTACAAATACTTCTGCGTCACTCCTGCTCGTATTGCAATGATCGAAGCTTGAATTAAAGTGAGTAGGTTTTAAAGAAATCAGAAGCAAAAAATGACATAAATACAATATTTATAGAAGTACGATGCGGACAATTGCATGAAAGTGAAAGGAAGAGGATAATGGTGATGTGAACATTCTTATTTAATTATTTAATTCAATTCTGGGCAACTGGTGCTCCATATTTTCGGCCATATAATTTTGCGCAGTAAAAAATACCCCTCACGATCTATGTCCCAGCACGGATCCGAAGGTTTTCGTCAACCCTTCCGATCCGACGGAGGTACGCCGTCTGTCCCCTCGCACGGTCGACGCGACTTACGGTTTCTGCACATTGCTTCAATATCTTTATATTCATAAAAAAAATAAAGACTTATAAATAAAAACCAAAAAATATAAATACGATATTCAATATACTATAATAATAATACCGTTTTTATTCAGAATATGTATCGTAGAATCATAAAAATACGAAACTTCGTCGTGTCACATCAGGACGTTCACTGTACGTCGTTTGTCCGCATTCGAAAGATCGTGAGGACGTACGCCGTACGTCCTTCGGGTCGGAAGGGTTAAATCAAGGTTTTAGACTCTTTTAGATTTGAACTTATTCGATAATATGCTAATAATTAACACGCTACTTTATCAGTAACTGAAGAGTCAAGATTTATTATAATCACTGTTTTTTTTTGTCTTACTTATACTTCGTGGGTCCTAACAAAATTTTTATGTAGTCTGTCTACAGCCGTATGAATTACTGTTGAAATTTGGTAACAAAATTACGCCAATCATATGTGAACAACATGGTGTAATTAACGCGTTAAGAAGATACACTAATTTTCAGTAGCTAAACCTCTGGTAACGTGTCCTGAAGGCTTGTTGGAGGCACGACGATGCTGATCGCGTTAACTCGCGATAAAGATCACATGTGACCACATATCGCGTGAGCACGTGCTTTCGGTCACGTGTTCACCGTTATTGTCATAACACTAACTACGAGAAAAACTGTATCTATTATGTAACGTGTAAGACTCAAGAGATAATCTTACGTCCTGGTACCCGACTGCAGCGTCGTAATCGAGGATTATGACATAAGCGTTAATGCATCCCCGTGCATATAATAATCTATGCGTTGATGAAGTACTCTGTCAATTATTTCATTGCGTCTGACAAAATTTACTATATCGAATGAACTTAGCTTTAATAATTATCCTTACAACTAATACCATCTAAAATAAAGAATTCAAGGATTTCGTGATAACAAATAATACGACACATTCAAATGTAGGGATTATCGAGTAAACGAGAAACAACAAATTGTTGATTGGAAGGTAGATTGAAATGCAACTACAGTGTACAGGTTTGCTTGGTGCACGCATAAACAAAATTTCGTTACAGCTGAAAATCGCACAACTGTGCCACCAATTGCAGTTTGAAAGTTAGAACAAACAGAAAAAAAATTGGTTTCACGGTCCGACCCGTTCTGCCAGAAAGAACAACCCTTCCAGCGGAATGCAGTGGTGCAAATCGTTTGGAGAAACAACCTTCACCTTCTGACTCAACCTTCCGTATATTTTCCAATAGATGACTAATAAAATGAAATTTCGCGAATGTAGAAAGCGTGGTGGGTGGAAGCGCAAACATACATAGATTTTGCGTCGTATATCGACTAGGCGGTGAACTGGGTGGGGGACGGTTGGGAAAGCGTAGAATGATTGTGTTTATGGCAACGTGTTCTGCATTCGCGAATACAGTGGGTGCTCAAATGATTAGGGCACTCGAAACGCACGACTTTACGCTAAATCAATGCGAGCCTTTCTTATTGTTGTCATACGTGATCGTGCACCTTGTAAAAAGGGTTGGAAATAAAGGATCATGCAAATGTAAAGCCCAGGTGTCTTTCTTCCTTTCCACTATCCCATTCAAATACCATGAGCATACTCCAACATCCCCAACTAAGGTCACGTATTAATCTCGTTATCAGAGAGGGGGTAAACTGTATTCCCCTCGATTTCCCCGATCTGGTGACACTGCACCAGATTCGCCAGATTGAGACTAGTCCCCCACTCTATTTACCCCTTCTACTATCAATTTCCTACCCTCCCATCACGACCGCCGGTCGGTCATGTGACGCGATTCGTCGCTGTCGTGCATGTGTCACAATCTCACGTGACTAATCACGTGACAATCCACGCGACGAAGGAGTTCCACGGAAATCACCGACACTTTCACCGACTCCATATTTGATCGACAACTACTTTGGCAGACAACGCCTTTAACCGATAACGATTTTGACCGACAATGATTTTAGATTCTTTGTCGGCCAAACTAGTCGTCGGTGAAATGTTGTCAGTGAAAACCGTGTCGAGGAAATTTGTGTCGGTATTATCCATGGGACTATAAATAAATAACTATAAATAACTACATTTTGAAAAGTGAAAAATTATATTAGATTTCACTTCCAATAAAAACAGGCTCGGAAAAATTTCAAATAATTTACGTTTTATCAAAGAGAAACGTGTATGCGCGTTTTTTTGATGACCCTTGACATTTCGCGTGTGGTGATTCTGATCATTTGAGCACCCAGTGTAATAAAGTGTAATAAAATCGGGTCAAGAGTGCTGGGAGGGAAAAAGTGGTGACGATGGTAACAACAAACACCGTTTTCGATGCGGGTGCACGGTGCACGTTCAGATGGCTCGGATTCGTGTAAACATGAAAAGGAAAACTACCCACGCGGTCTGTGCTGACACGCTCGTTACTTTCGCTGTCCACCGACGTCTGGCTGATGAGTTTCCGACCAGCGTTCATCGTCATCCTCTTCTACCACCTTTGCTAATCCTTCGCAATTACGTGAACTTTTCACTCGCATATCAATCGCGCGGACTCCTATCTGGATCGCTCCGCGTTTCCGATCGACACTGCACGGAAAAATCGACAACCACTATCATCTCGATCCAACTTTTTCTCCGGCGTCGATCGTACTATACTTAAACCGACGAGACACACGATTCTTTCCAATATTTGCCCTATTTGTTCTTTCTCTTGTGGTATTTAACACAAAATCGATCTTTTCCGAAATTCGATTACTAGTTATTGTTGTTACATTTATTCAAAACTCGCGGTGATTATGTATCCTTATGACAAAAATAAGTAGATGTAATTTAAAATAGTAAATATATCTGAAGAATTTTAAAATACCGGTGTATTATTCTCAACCTATCAAACATATGAAGAAAGAAAATAAATCCCTGTTTTGAAAAAATGTTCATTTCCCCGAATAAATGCAGTTTATATATTTCGATACACTGTACAATTAATATAGTAAGATAAATACAATTGTGTTGAAAGTAATATCCATCCGATGATAACCGATTTAATAAAAGAATAAAAACAGCGAAAATAGAATGTAAAAATGAAATATAAAAATGGTGCGTATTAAATGTAAAATCGCGCACCACTCGAAACATAACGAATTCCATTTCAAGAACTTTTCCATTTGATAGATAAGGGGAGAATAGAATTGCATTTCTATTGGAGACTTGTAGATAATTATTTATCCTAGATAAATTCTTACGAACCCACGTTAACGAAGCACTTGTGTTTTATTTTTAATGAAATACTACAGAACACCTTATATTAAACTTTCATGGTCCCATTTTAGAATAGACTGTATCGTTACTTTGCGTGAGTTTAATCACGTTTACGTTTACTTTATCATCAAGATTAAAGGAGTAAATTGAACAAGAAGATCGGAGACAAGTTCGAACGTTATTTAAAGTACAGAGGATTTTGTTCTCTGAAAAATTTATCGTGGTTGAATGCAATTTCTTGTAATTAGCCAAACAGTAATTTCAACACACGTTTGTTTGTTGGAATGAGCACGAGATCATTCTCAGAATACGTTTACCCACATCGGCTGTTCCAGTATAAATACCCTGAATCGCGTAAAAGTTGTACCCGTTTACAGAAGCGAAAGAGTTATAATATCGGAAAAATTAACGATGTGAGGAAAGGAGGTTTCTTTCGATCAAGGTTCCCCTTATCAGCTACAAGGGTCATTAATTTTACACCGCTACTTTTACTGGTAACATTTCCTTGACACCGTGGCATAAGGATTATTAATAACAAAGAAGGATAATTACAGGAGAGTTACGTTGCTCCTAATTTCCCACAAAAATCTTCAATCTCTACCAAGAATATTACAGAT
This sequence comes from Lasioglossum zephyrum, assembly GCA_028455615.1. Lineage (NCBI taxonomy): Eukaryota > Metazoa > Arthropoda > Insecta > Hymenoptera > Halictidae > Lasioglossum > Lasioglossum zephyrum. Next base: position 7,754,600 of record CM052321.1, on the reverse strand, counting down.
GACGGTCAGAAATAATTCCGAAAATAATACAAGAACAAAGTACCCCATAAACCAGTGGCACAGTCGTTAGTAGATGATCCGAAGCGTGAAAGTGAGTGGATCGTGTACAATTAAATTTTTTCATACGAGGTTTTATTTCTGTAGTAACTTCATTGAACGTGTAACAGGTGAACTGCATCCGTTAGCTATGACTACGATCAACTAAAATAGAAAATAGATTCTAATAAAACAAAGCGGCTGGCACTAACCCTGGCAGAGAATGTGAATATGAAAATCGTAAATATGATGTCGCAAGAAATCATTGAAGTATTTATCCGAGTCGAAAAACAGTATTAACCCTTTTTTAGTCTCGGAGCTATTTTAACTTGAAAATTATACATTTTTGCCCGACCCAGAATAATTCCATTGTATATGATTTTGTTAATTTTCTGGAGTATTAAAATTTATTCTGCAGTTATTAAAATTAAAAACATGTATTCCTGGAAATTGAATGAACGCATATTTTTATTCCAGTATATATTAAGATAGAAATATCGCAAAATCTAAATAAATTTAATGTTGTTATTTTTATAATACAATATGCACATCAGACACTTAAAAATGGCTGGTAATTGATGAGATGCGAACATATTTAACAAGGTAAACAATATTGGGAATAATGGTACTCCTCGATTGTTGAGGGTTAAACGAATACGATAAAAAAGTGTGACAATATTTAAGAGAAACTGTTAATAAAATTGCTCTTGTCTTCTAACTATAAAATGTTTGCCAAGAATGTGGAACACCGCCCCGTGAGGCGGCCTGTAGACGAAGTGAAAAACATTGAAGGTTCGTGGGAAAAACTGATGGGCGACGGCTCGCGTATATTGATTTAATGATCGTCAGGCTGCGTACCCTCGATCGGAGAAATTCTGATCTCGGAATTACGGACAAAAGCTGTCTCGTGTCTTTGCCGGAGGCTCTCGTTGCCGTGTGATTCAGCAGCGCCACTTTAAAAGCTCGGCCCGCACTCGTCCGGCAAAGTTTTGGCGTTTCACAGAGCTTTCACACTTCGAGTTGGATGATCATACGTCGAACACGTCGTACGTGTGCCGTTCAACGGTGTGTTATATTTAGCGAGCTGACTCAGGCCCCCCTCGTGAGCTTACAAGCTCCCTTTTCTATCTTTTTCGCTCCCCAGGCTTTCCTTCTTCCACCGAGAACCTCGCTATTCCATCCGATTACCGAACTGATTACTAGACCGCGGATGTTTATGCAATTTACAGTTTTGTCGGAACGGAGTTTACAGTCGAAGATCAAATTATCGGAGCCACAATACAAAAAATAGATCTATTGTGTATTTAGTAAATCATTTTTATTATAACCGTCTTGAAAAAGGATTCGAAGACATTTCTTTATATTGGGACTGCAGTAAAAATTGAAAAATATGAACCAAGATTTTATACAGATATCTATCACAATTTCTGTTATACCTACTGTTTTATGTCGGACACATCGTTTTTATTTATTGTGTGGATCTGCCCCCATGTGGCATTAAACAACGACAGCTCAACGAGAAAAGATCTGAGAACTAAGGAGCTTTTCTAAGAGGCAGGCAAGCGGAGAGTGCACTCTTTGACCTTTTTGTAATTGCAACGCAGAAGGTACATGACGAGCGACTTTACTCGTAACTATTATCGACAACCTTCCGTGTTAAAAAGGAAACATAATCGTGCGACATAAACGTGTTATCAGAAGTCCGTGTTATTGAATGGATGACAATTGATGAAAATGTAACATTTGTTACTTCATATTTTCTTCATAATATCACGCACGCAACAGAGAGATAAATTACGATTGTTTGATGCGATGCGATAAAGGCGAGTTCAATGATTTAAAATAATGCAGAAATTATATAATATAATTGCATGCTAGAATCATTGGGCAAACAGCATCGTAAAAACGGTAATGATGAGGCTATAAAGTCGGACACGCACCACGCAAATCAAAAGAGATATAATTACATTACAGTGTTAAGTAGCGATGCGTATGATTCTGAAGTAAAATATTTTTAAGTAAATTTTTGTAAAAAAACGTCAAATCAAACGTGAATTATTTATTGCAAAGATATGCATCAGATACTAAAAAATGTAAGAACACTGTGTGCAGATATGTGTGCTCATTGTAGCCGTTTTCTGTTTAATAAATTTAAAAACTGAAAGTACACATGTATTTATTGAAGTGTATTGAGGATCGTGTTGTATGTTTCCCTCTCCCTAAATAAATATATAATTTAATCTAGATAAATGAATAATCAATTCTAAATATTCTTAATCGGTGAAATTGATTTGCAAAATGGTGAATGAAACTATCGTATCAAAGAGATACGATAGTTTCACAATCTTGCAAAAGTTTGTCGATGCTTGCAAAAAAGAATATTATTTCGTGCAAGCATTTGATCAGCGAATTACTTGAAAATTTCGAGAAAGAACTGGATCGCACCCATCACTAGTGTTAAGTAGTCGCGCGTGAAAATTAGTTACCGATACGCACATTCAGCTCAAAGGATCCCGATACGAAACTATAGCTCACGAGTTTTCACGTGTTTCAAAGGAGCTGCGCCCGTAATCCTGCCTAACTAGCGGCGGAACCGAAGGTTAACCTTTGACCTTTGCAAAGTATCAGTATTAACCGTTTAGTATTTATATTATTTCTGTTATCCTCCAATTAGGCGGATCAAACAATTTCTTACTCGATACTCCGAACCGCATCGCTGCGCGATTCTCGTGATAATTTTCGATATTAATTGCACAATAATAAAACGAACGCGAACGGTCCGCCATGCCGTTCCATGAACGCGGAAGCAGTAGCTGAATACAATTACATCGCGGTTTACCATTAACTGTGAAAAATTATGATCGACCGTTTTCTCACGATTGTACCTCGAAAATGTTAATTATTGAACGGGATATGGGAAAACGATGTGCATCGTCGGAATACGTTCCACGGTCGAATTCAATATTAGACAATACTTTAACTGGTCGCAGTCTGCATTGAAGCGGATGCTTCGTTCCAGCAACCGTGCAGTCAAATATGACATTTTATCCGTACGAGGTAAAGGAATTCCATGCAGATGTAATTGCGTTTGGCGTTTTCTAAATTCTTAGTAAAACTAATAATTCTTTGGAAATACGTTTGAAATATGCATTAATTCCAATATACAGGAGTCAAATGCAATAGACATTTCTTTCTTCTCTCAATAATTTCAACGCGCCGAGGGCAATATATTGAAATTCATAAATTGTTTCAAACGTTGAATGTATTCCCCAATTTTAAAAAAATACATGGCTGTTATATCTATCAATTTATGAAGGCAATTTTCATTCCACATAAAAATTTTTGTGTTTCGCTCGTCTGCCATAAATTTCTGCTATCATGACAGAAATGTGTGAAACACAAATTAATGAAAATATAGAAAGCTATGAAAAATTCGATTATTAGTTAATTTCTGAAATCCTTAAGAGAAGAAATAAACGTCTACGCAGCTTCTACTTTTGTTACAATCGAGGTGCAACATTCTTGTTTCGCCGAAAAATCTGCAGTCTAGTAATCCGAAATATTTGAGTCGAGTGCGGCCGGCGGGCGCGAGCGTGTGAAATAATTACGAGCGTAGAAGTGGCCACTCGACTTGCGAGAGCAGAAGGTCTAAAGATTCGCATTTAGCAACCGGCCGTGCTACTTGTTGCAGAGACGCGATTATTTCGCACGATTTCTTAGATTATGAGCAGCAAGTGGTACACGTTGATCCGAATAGAATCGAGAATAAATAGAAGGTGGCCGAGCTTACGTGATGCACTAGCAAATATGCCGTTACTCTAGTCGGGTAATATTAGTTCTAGCCGCGGCTAACAGTACTATGAAGTCTTTGGAATCTTCCAAACAACTTTACGGTCGATACTCGTTTTCTCTAATCCGACCAACAGAGAAAGGATATTTCAACAATTCTAATTAGCTCCTCGTCTACAGAGGGAGACTATATACCCTGCCATCCGAATAAACATTATCTCCGGAGCTATTCTCCTCGATCGCAAACGCAAACAAAAGACGTAGCTACCACCGCTGTGACTAATCGCTCTACCACATCGAGAAATTCATTCAAACTAGTCTACAAAGCGTACAATGTTCTCGTCGATTACCGTTACCATCCTCGGGATACGTTTTTCAAAGGACTCACACGTGACGGACACCAGACGTGACGGGTGTATCGAGAGCTGCGGCCTCAGGGGGATAGTGAAACTTCTCTGAAACGTCTGATCGTCACGAAGGGTGTCTAAACGTCCCTCTTGCTCTAAGCTACACGACGATGATTCCCTTCTATCAAAGGTATATTCCCGAGCGTCCCGGCGAACATGTCCCGGTGGCACCCCGATTTTCCTAGGAGGCTCACACGTGTCGGCTTTCGATTTTCGCGGCAGGTATCCCGGCGAGATTCGCGAGATTGCTGGAGAGCTTTTGCGGAGCGACAGCGAGACACGGCGTTACGCCTGAAACTGGCGACCCGTCGCACAACCACGGCTAGTCTGATCGATGCCCAAGAGAATAGCGGCCGCTGCGGAGGAAGAGAGGCAGATGTTTCGGTTCCAGAACGCCGGCGCGCAATCTCACGTGGATTACACGCGCGCCACGGTATCCTGCCTGCTTGATCTGCCTGCTCTCTGCCTGCAGTACTCTCCTCTACTCTGCTGTGCTATGCTCTCCTCTGTTCTGCTCCGATCTCCCTGCCTGCCTGCCTGTCTGTCTGTCCAGCTTGCCAGAGCTTTCCCGCCACGACCTTGTCCCGGGGAGCCAAGCTCCGACGACCTTGTTCCTTTACCACCAAAAGAACACCCGATCGACAATCGCCTCTCTCGCAAAGCGACGCTTTCATTCCCGACTCACAATTTTAGTCGTCGTTTCACCCTGCAAAAGCTCACGGATCTGCCTACAAAATTCCCGTAGAATTCTCTCCCGCGAGCATTACAGTTTATTTCCCGACGCCAACCTTCGATGAAGCTCTCATCTTTTTGCAATGCTGTCCTCAGAATTGTGCTATCGCAACGCCATTATGTTTTTATTGGATGCACCACTTTGGCTAGTGAAATTGGTTACGCAGACACAAAAATTGTAGCTTTCAATTTCTACAAAACTTTGTTATAGAACAGATGGTACAATAAATGTACGGAAATATGTAGTAGGAATTGTAAATATTTTTCTGTATTTCTATTTTTATTTTCTTCTACTTATACTAGTATCTTATCTCCTGTTCTTTTTCTTTAGCCGGCTTGATTTTATCACGTTTTTTATCTCTTTATCCAATGTTACTACAAAGATAAATTTTCACTTGCTTCTTGTACCGTTCCGTTATATGAACTAATCGGGGAACAATAGTCCTCCCACAAGAGAATATTCACATAATAAAACAACAATGATGAAAGTGTTATTTCGTAAATGCAAGACTATTAACACCTTACCGTATTTTAACAAGTCAGGCTCGTGATGAAGATTTTAACAGTCTAACAAATATGAATGTTACGCGTTTCTTTCTGTATCAAAAAGTTCTACGGCATTTTTGGCGATAAAGACGTTCTAATCACTGTAACTGTAAAGAAAATGTTACTGCAAGGAGTGAATCTTTTTATCGAACTCAATAAAAATAGCCGATAATTGAAACTTGCTGCTAAAACATTCAAATTCAACCAGAAAACTTCTAATTCATTCTAAAAACAGAATATAAAGTAAGAAAATTAGCCCATCGACTGAATGAAGTAGACCACATGCTTCCCAAATGATCCATTAATCCTCTAACGAAGTTATTCGCAATTACACGGTCAGAGGGATTATTGAGTGGACTCTCGCTTTATTTTCTCGCGTAGTTGGTATGAACTCTCCGCATCGAGCATTTGTAAAAAAAGGAATAGAATTTCAGACACCACGCGTTCATCAAAATGATGAAGTGGGCGGGAGGGTCGCTATAACATTGCGGGCAACGTACGTGCGATCGAACGTCACGTTTGCCGTCGACGTCACCGCGCCCGAATGCCGTAAATTGTCAGCATCGCGATCCATTCATGAAGATCTCGAAATCTACGCAATACCGTGCAAACCGATGACATCAGGAGCTAGATAAAGAGCTCACCTGAAAATATCTTTGTGTATCTGAATAGTGGCCCGCTACTTTCGTTCATCCTCGTATTTCATTAACTACCGAGAGAACGTTACGTTAAACTTTCATTTTTTTTCCTCGATTTAACGAAAAAAAATTCCGATCAACGTATCGACGGCGTTTGGCAGGTCCGACTATTTCGTTGAGCGACGTATGTCCTCTTTTTCTGTGGAACCGTTGCGAGACATATCGGCTATCGATAGTCGAGATTCTCGCATGAAATTCAACCACCGGAGGTGTTCTTCGTGTTTTCCTGGTTTATGTAACTCGACATTTCGTTCATCCCGCTCTGTATTCTTGAAACTTTATATTTTTAAATGTCACCGTATAATGGTCACTTCAAGTTGAAATAAAGCTGAGTAATATAAACCTGAGGAAACGCAGAGTTCCGATACATTTCCGTAAGAAAATCGCTGGCGTTCCGTGATCAGCATCACGAACGATTTTGCTTTCTCTCAATCGGAGGAAATCCATTTTTCTTCGGTATGACTAATTTCCGCACGCCGTTGGTTCGCATTGCGCACACTAATCACGATATATACGGCCAATGTTGTTTTCGGAGTGAAACAAATCTACTTTCATGCGTCGGGTTCGTCGCAGTCATTTTATCTTCCGTACGAATTGTATAACCATTTTTATTTCGTCTGAATTTTTCTGTGAAAATGGGATTTTCAACCCTTTGCCGTATTTCAACGAGTCAGACTCGCGATGAAGGTTTTAACAAACTCTAACAAATATAAATGTTATGAAGTTCTTTTTAGATGAAATAAAATTTGACTCGTTTGCAGTCAATTGCTTAAGTATTAAAATAAATGTAGCCATAGAAGAAAATATAAATTTTCTTCTCTCTGTTACATTTTTCAGGTCAATTTAAATATTGCTTTTGTTTGTGACGACTAGATTGCGGGTCTTTAAACGAAACAAAAATGTTTTACATCGGTTGTGGGAAGCAGGAGTAAAGTAAACAGTGATTTCGTTCCTTAATAATTTCATTGCATTAAGGACCGCATTACAATATTCTTAATTTTTCCGAATTTTTTACTGTTTTATACCCCGCAAATTTCTTCATAAATGCATAAAAATCCGCAGTCTAGTCATTGCAAATATAGGAGATATTTAGGTAGCTACATTTAGGTGGACGTCTCTAGACAGATCTCTGAAGAGTATCTTCGCTAGTGAGCTTTTTAGACAAGATTTGTGAAAACGCACTGGTTAAATTGCATTATTTCTTTGAACCTTCCGATTTTGTTTTGATAACTTTATTTCTGGTAAATGCGTGAATCCTATACTAGAAAGCTCAATTAATGCGTAAGCTAAAATTTTTCGAAATTGTGACATGCGAGGTTTCTGCTTGCAACCACAGAATTCTAGCTGGTGGACATGATCGAACTGGTAGCTCCGCAGGCATGTGACAAGGAGGACCGTCGTCAATGTATCAAGGTCGGATTGCATAAAAATGTTGGTCGACGGATTCCACGCGCATCGGCAGAGACCGATCAGTCCCCGGGTACACCTAAGGCCAGGAATATCCTCGTAGATATTCTCGCAGCCGCCCCCGCTGTGCCAGAATCACAAGGGGACACTCTGCAAATCTCGAGTGCACTGGCCAAACCACCAACTCATCCCAGAAATATGGCCGAACATTATTATTAGATTACATTTTCCCCGGCAGCCTGGAGTCGTGTATTACAAATGACGACTGTTTGGATAGTTTGTTCCTTCATTACTGAAATGCCCTGTCCGAGAAGCATGGAAACATTACGTTGACGAGGAACGAGTGACCGAGCCCCTACGGTGTCACAACTATGCTGTGAATCTTTCTGCAAATTCACACTTCTGTTCACAAAACGAACTAATAACTGGAAAGCTCAAAAGCCAATCAATATATATAATTAAGTCTTTCAACACTCTCCAGTCCAAGTACAGGAATCTCCCAGCAAGACATTTTTATAAATAAACTTCGGTGTAAAAAATACTGAACAACATCGTTTAGCTTTCTCGCGACCGTTACAATAAAAGCTCTTGCATTTGAACAACGACAAACAGTTATTCCTGGATCAGTCGGAACCCCCTGTTTATGAACGAATAAAAGCGACTACCTTGAATATGTTCGCAACATAGAAAAGTTACTGAAAAATTTGTCGTGTAAGTGACAACAATTTTTTTACACGAGTCGCTTCGGAAATTGAAGGTCATCTTTGTATAGGTCATTAGAGACTCTGGTGAAAAATATGGTGACCTGTGCTACAAAAATGAATTCAAGGTCGCGTATAAATAAACATTTATTTAATGTGAACTATAAGCTGGTGTGTGTTTCAATCATAATATTTACAACATTTTACTCTTGCACCATTTCTTAGGTCGCTCAGAGCTTTCTAGATGTTCCCATCGAACTAATGTAATAACCAGCTTAATGGTACTCACGTTTCGATGTGCTGGTGCGCGGGCTACCCTCTCCGAAGAACCTCGAAGTAGTTCTGCTAGGAGTTCAGGACTTGGTCCCGGAAGTCCTTCGAGTTTGCTCGGGCTGGAGGTTGTTCGATGATGGCAGGGTGTTGGCGGCTCGGACCCGCTGTTATTCGAGCTGGCGGTGTACGAAAGATTCGCGGAAACTTTTCTACGTGGACGAAGACCTTCCTCGAGAGCGATGTCGGTCGTCCGTGGCTTCGCCATCTCTGCCTCGAGCATTTGCCCATAGGGGCCTCGGAGAGGCCTCTTACTATATCTGAACAAATAAATACAACAGTGACTGTAGATCTTCAATCTTAGAAATAAATAGGAATCTAGAATTAGAAATAAAGTAAATTGTGTTGCAACAATATAAGAAAAACGAAAAAATTAAAATGATGTCATACCGGTATTTTATTATTTCTGAAGTATAACCAAAAAATATCGACATAATTATTTCTGGAGGCATGCCACCAATTTAATTTCAGCACTTGATCTTGAAGAACTTACGGAATAAAATTGTATTCGCACATCCCTTTGGGCTAACGGCTACCTGTGTACCAAACAACTTTCTAAGGCATTTGTGTTTCAAGATTTTTTTACCGTTACAGAGGACAGAGGAGTATCGATTTTATATACAAGTGCTGTATATAATTTGTTTATATACAAGTCCTGTTATTAAAAGTTCGACCAAAAACTTCATGTGATTATAGCAAATTTCTCGAAAAAAGCAATTTTTTGTAATCTCTTTTGCACTGTCTATTGGAATTATGGTAATTATATAGAAAAGTACTGCCCTCTCCGATTTTGATGAAATTTAAATATGTTATAGACATTGACATTTTGAACAACTTTTTCCTTTTCCAATATAGGCGGGTCGCTTTTAGTTTTCGAGATATTTGCAAAAAACTATCGCGAATACTGTATTCAATTTTTCGTATTCCTGAACGCTCCCCTGCAACGTAGACTGTTTCGGTGCAGCGTTTGTTTACATTTTGACGCTGTAGAGATAAGAGAGAAAACAGGGGGGGGCGGAAAGGGCCAGCCTGACACCACACACACCCACCCAGTGCTTAACACGCACCCATTGTTTCTAAATTATACTCTAGATTCTTACGTATTTTCACGTGCTTATTACGAATATGATATTGAAAATTTGCACAAATGTTAATTTCTTAACGGAAACCTTCTTTTTAGAAACATTGGGTGCGTGTTAAGCACTGGATGAGTGTGTGTGGTGTCAGGCTGGCCCTTCCCCCCCTGTTTTCTCTCTTATCTCTACAGCGTCAAAATGTAAACAAACGCCGCATCGAAACAGGTCTACGTTGCAGCGGAGCGTTCAGAAATACGAAAAATTCAATACAGTATTCGCGATAGTTTTTTGAAAATATCTCGAAAACTAAAAGCGACCCCCCTATATTGGAAAAGGAAAAAGCTGTTCGGAATGTGTTGCTGCATAACATATTTAAATTTCATCAAAATCGGAGAGGGCAGTACTTTTCTATATAATTACCGGAATTATTTTTGCAATTTTTTATGTTATGATACTTACAAATTGGTGGACAGAAATTGTAGGTGTATTTGCATTACATGTTATACCTGATAAAAACATTTTCGACTACTTATAACAGAGTAACTGGTCATGATTAGTGACTCACTCACTGTATACAGATTTTGCATTTCGATATAAATCTCTGTTGAAAATTCGCTCAGTTCAAAGGTTAATAAACATTAATAAAGTACAAGAACCATCACGACATGTCTGCCTGATTTCCCGCTACATACACAAAAGGAAGGCGACCAAAAAAGGTACTCTTAGGCAAACAGCGGACTCTGTTACGTCCTTTTCTCTTAAATCGTACCCGTAGGCAGACACTTCAGGTCTATTTGCATTCTATTCCGATATATTAGCGGTGGTTCTCGTGTTACCTTCTAGGCGTGTGGCCCTCGCAGTCGGAGAGGTCACTGGGCGTCGCAGGTGGCTCGTCTCGTTCCTCGCTGCTCTGAGCTGACAGCTTGTTCCTGTCGGTGTCCAAGGGCTCCGGCCATTGGGTTATGTACACGCCCTTTCTCCTTTTGCTGGTATCCCCTCTGTATCTTCTCGTTTTACCCGACGGCGAGGACGTCTCCGAGGGTGCCTCACTCGCTGCCTCGCTACCCTCGCTAGCTTGGCTCAGCCGTGGCTCCTCCGGTGGCGGTGTTATTATCACTTCGTGCGGCTCTATCCTATTTTCTGGGAGATACCACTTCGTATAATTTATATATATACATATATACATATATATATATATATATATATATATATATATATATATATTTTCTAACATATTTCTCTTTCTGTTCTATTATTTTTTGCTAGTTTTCAGCTAGCTTATCATTAGACAACGGATTTTAGTTTAAAACAGTGGATTTTAATTTAATACCATGGACTTCAATTTAGTTTAAAACAGTAGAAATAGTGGAAGAACTTAAAAGTAGAACCTCGATTATCCAGATCCCGATTATAAACAAATATGCGTCTAAATATGATTATATTATCAAGGGAAATAAATTTTCAAAAATAAAAAATTTATTTTGGAATATAATGTACATTTTAATTATTTCTCTCGGGTTTTAATTTATGCGGGCTGTTTATATGCCAACCAAGCCGGCTAATCGAGGTCCTACTGTATTGTCATATTATTTTTGATCTAATAACGTATTAAGAAAGAAAATAAATTTTGCACGAAGATCTGCTGTCTACTTCTCGAATAAACCTATGAATAAATATCTTAATTTTATCTGTATCTTTATCTACGAATTTTCGTTCAAATCCAACAGTACAAGGTATGATCAAAGTGTTCAGAGACATCACGCGTACAACGCAATAGTTGACACTATAGAATCTGGGATTCGTAGAGGAAACGAAATATTTGCAGTTGTTGAAGAAACGGCACGCTGGCGAATAGTATTCGTCATAGTTAAACAGATCCCCGTGAGCTAGAGGATTTATTGTGATTAGCAAACTCCAGCCACGGCTAAACGGGCGTGAAGTCATCAATAAGGATGGCTATAATCCGATGACGCTGAAATTTCTATTTCGTTTGCTGGCAACCACAGTTCTGAAAATAGATCGGCGTGAAATAAAATGGAAACTCGGGTGCACCTTTCTAACTGTATTTCCGTCGAAGTACCGAAAATAGTGCTTTATGCTCTAGCCTTTGTCACGGTGAACGAGCGAAAACATTTTCTTGTTTATCCGTGTCGCTTTGACGTTGATGTGATTTATTTTGTTAACAATTTTAACGGATCATTTTTTGCTATTCATTATTTTACCGACTCACTTTGGTCACATATTGTATCAAATAAAAGTGTCAACAAGTTTAAGAACAATAACGATTATTTATATATTAAATTCGAAAAGTTATAGTATAGATCAATATGGTTCAGAGGATGGACGTCAAGAGTATGAAAGTGATCCTGACGTCCGCAATGACTGAGACACACGGAACAAGGTGTGAATCTGGCACGAATAAAGTCATTAAATTAAAATTACAAGCCCTGACGATGTCGGCATTAATCTATACTATGTTGCCAATTTCTACTGACGAAATCAGTCGAATAATAATAAGCTGTCCGGTTACACTGTAACCAATTTACAAGTTGAAAATCCTGTTTCCTAAACACTGTCAAGTGCCAATCGGATAATTGTACAAATAAAATTGCAATGTGAATCCAATTTCAACAAATTCTCTTACAGGAGCACTGGTCTACAGGCACAAATCATCTGTGCGAGATACCGACAAGCTCCGCATAATAATTTTTGTTACGGAACATTCATACTCATTTGCAGTAATTTCTTTCTTGACAGCCTGATCTAGTGGCTTTATTAAAGGTCTCGAGATTCGCACAGTAGAGCTTCCGAGTGTTGAATGTCAACGATTAAGAAAGAGATTTCAAGTAATCCTTCTTAATCCCCAACGATCGGATCTAGGCGTCTCGGACTGGCAAGTGACACGAGCAGCAGACACTTTGAGTATTTAAAACCAGAGGTGCCTAGCAGAAAGCCCACTAATCACTGCTCCGCAGGCAACAGACGACATTTCATTCAAGAACAAAAATCGCGGCTTGTTCTTGTCAAAGATCTCATTTACCCAGCGAAATGAAACTAAATTGTTGTAATCTCGTGCCCGATACTAGCTATCGTCTAGACAGTGGACTTCACATATTTCTAACAAAAACGAATAGGAGAAATCGAAAGCAGTTGAAGGATTAACCCCTTGCCGTAAAATCATGTTTCAGAGGCGTCTTAGATTTCGCACGTTATACATACTTGATTATTTCTAAAAGCAGTCTAAAACTTGCTGTACCATCATTCACAATATTGCTTTCATTGTTGAATATGTATCTATAATATTGTATAATAATATTGGCATCTAAACAATTACTACACATTTAACACATTATCAACCGATGATTATTGCTAAACACTTTTTAATGGAACCTTCAATAGCAATTTTCATTGTGAACTAACAAGTCTCCCTTAATAACGTCTTCTAGTTGTTTTATTTAAGATTGCAATGTAAAAGAAAATTTCTATGCTTTCTTTTGATACAGCACGATTATTAAAAATCCCGTTAATGGCATTCCAGTAGATTAAGTATTGTATGAGGTATAATATCAATTTCATATCCATAAAATGAAAAAAATTGCGTACAAAAAGTTTTAGATTGAATTCAGACTCGACATTAATTTTTGCGCTTTCTACTTTTACCGATTCACGTTTACATTCTTCCATAATGCCAAAATTGCATGATACGCGAGAATAATTGTTCTTTATTCATTTATGACTTATAAAAATTATCAAAGAAATGCTGGAGTATTAAAAATTCAACAGAATTTAGCACATTTTTTATTTATTTTGGATGTAAGAATGCTATTAGTCATGAAAATAGAATTTTATTTGGTGTCGCATTCTTAAAATTTCTTTACAAAAATTGATAATTGCAAAAAATATCTACGGTCTAGTATAAGAAATGTAATTGAATTAAATATCAAAAAAATTTAATTAAACAATTTTAACAACTTTTAAAAGAAAAGTTAATCCATTTTCGAAATCCTGTATAACTGTAATGGCGTCGCTCACCTTTTTGCACGGTCTCTTCGATCGCCGAGTTCTCGACGAGCGGGAACACAGGTTCCGAAGTAACGATCTCGATCGGAAGACCATCCGGTTGCACCAGATCGACTCTCGGCTCGTGGATTTCAGGAACCGGTGGTTCCGGGCTGGTGAGGGCACTGGATGTTGCCAGGCTGTCGGAACCATCGCTTCTAGGTCGAATCTCTTCGAGATTTCCGGTTTGCGGTACACCCAAGCCTTCCGCCGAACCGACAGCGCTGTCGACGCTGGGCGTCGATGTTCGTGGACTTTGACGATTCGGGCTGTTCTGCGGCGTCGAGACCACCGGACTGACATCCCCTCGCCTTCGTGGCAATGTGCTCGCACGGACATCCTTGTTCTCCGTACGGTTCGACGTCGCTATTGGCTGAGCCTTCGTCCGATTCCCTGGAACATTCAAATTGTCGTTCAATTTCTGGAAGCCTACTGAAACAACATAATCGTAAAACCATACATCAATGAAACCTCACGGCTATTATTAACAACCGCTCGACATTTTGCCTTGAAACTATTGCAATAATTTTATAACGAGCTGACTACAGATTTTGTGCATTTAGAATAAAAAAGAGTGATATATTATCATCAGCTTACTAACATTATCGAAGGAAGAACATTTTTATTCCGTTCCAGTACCTTGTGATTAATACAGAAAATTTTTACTTTGTACAAAGATCCGCAGTCTAGAGGTAAAAGATAATTATCGTTACATGTAACAAGCTGACTGCAGATTTTACGCTTTTAGAATAAAAATGAGTGGAACATAAAATACGAGAAAGACAAAAGGAGAGTATCGATATATATATTTTATATATCAAAATGATTAAAAGAAGAAAGGAAATTTTTATTTCATTCTAGTACCTCGTAATTAATACAGACAATTTTTATTTTCCATAAAAATCCGCATAGTCTGGTGATTGTCGTTCCACATGCTAATACCACTTACGTCCCAGTTAGTACTAAATAATAAGGAACCACGTTGAATTACATTTTTTAATAAACATAAATTTCTTTGATAAAATAAGCTTATCGAATCCTCCGTTCGATTCCAGCAATCAAGTAATTGACCTTTCGCGCGTTTCCACGTGAAACGCTGAAGGAGGGACTCGGTATAAAATAAACTTGGACGGAATCTATTTGTTCCCGACACCTTCTCGACTGGGTGAATCATCAATTTTTTAATCGAACTGTCTGTCATGGAACACCGCGTGCACAAGAAAAAGAAAAAATACACATCGGTGGATCTTGTGTGTTCGTCGTATTTTTAACAGTATCTCGGCTGTTTTTGTGCCGGCTGCCACAAGGCCATCGGAAGCGGGACCACGCGAGAAAGAGAGAGGAAGTTCTAATTACCTCGTCGAGTGTTAGGTAAGTTTGGCAGCTCTCTCAACACGAGGAGGTGGACCATTCCAATAATAACAAGAGCGGAGTGTGAGAGTGGGAACGGGAACGAAAATCTCGGTGACGCTCCAAATCGACATCACGTCTGCTTGGCCGAATTCCGGCAAAGATAGCGTTTGATCAACAGACAGACCTTGCTTCTCTCAAAGCTTTTCTTGATCCTTTATCGATTTTATATCATTCATCGGTAGAACGTATCGTCCAAATTCAACGGATATTGCCATCTTTACAAGTACGTTCACCCTTAAATGTTTTCGTTCCTGATGATTCACGACCGTATAGTAATAGCACGCCACAGTTGGGATGGTCCACCCACGTTTCAACCTTTCTGAATGGTTGTTCTTAAAAATTGATGGAACTTTTTTCCGCAGGTCTATTTGTCATTTTTTCTATATGACTCTTTCTTTAGGTATATGTTTCAGGGCTTTTGCGATTCTTTAAGTAACTTCAGGATGAAATGTAATTTTCACCGAGTTCAACATGTTGAAAAACGCGAAAGAAATGATATCCGATGGTGCATCCTCTCCTTGAACAGCACGTCATTTTTTCTTTCGTGCAGTTGAAAGGTTAGAAAGCACTACAAGTGATGAAGATCGTAACAAAACTAAAAATATGAATGTTACGCGTTTCTTCTTAAATGAAATAAAATTTGCTTCGTTTCTAAACTAACTTTAAGCATTGAAATAAATCTAGCCATACAAAAAATATAAATTTTCTTTCCTCTTCCACATTTTCGGGGATCAAGACATTTCAACCACTGTAACTGTGAAGAAAACGTTACGCCAAGAGGTTAATTGACGGTGGTGTGCAGTAAAAAAATATATTCCACGACATTTTTGGGGATCAACCCACAATCTCTGCAACTGTGAAGAAAATGTTACGCCAGAAGGTTAATTGACGGTATTGTGGAGTAATATAATAAACAGTTTACTAAACGTAAACGTACTACTATTCATTTGAAGCTATTGATGGAGTGTCAGAAAAATCTTGATCAATCGAGGATTAAAAAGACGAAGAACACTTTGTCCGACACACCCTATAAATTGTTAATGAAAACGTCTTACTCGTCCACGTCGTCGAGTCTTCACGTCCGTAAGCAATTTCGAACGGATCGTTCCCACAGAACTGATCGCTGTCATCGCGAACATTTATTTCCAACACAACCGGATAAAGGAAATCTATTATCTCTTCTGAATTCGTCCGATCTGTTTTTTTATCCCCTGATCATGCCGCGTTCTACGACGGTTAATAGTCGAAGATCGTAGCGGCCGTATTTCAGAAGATACCTAGTTACCCGTCCTCGTAAACCGTCTTCCGAGCATAAAAGGTGTCCCGCGAGAGATTTGTTGACGCGTTAGCGCGAAGCGTTTCCGGCTTGCGCGGCGCACGCGATTCGTCGCGTTTCACGCCTTCGACCTTGTTACACACTGATAAATCAACACACGCTTTTTCCACTGCTTCTTTACTTTACTTCCCCTCGATTTCGACTTTTACTTTTCATTTTCATCGGCGAGATGTTGCTATGCAGATTGTAAATAACATTAACATAATTGTAAACAATCGTCAGATGAAAAACGATCAGATTCTTGAAACCATGCTACAATATCTGATAAAAACATTTTCGATCGGACTGCTAGTAACATATTGGTGGTTCACACTGTAGTTCGAGATAATACAGTGCAGTTTCACGCAATTATAGCCATCATTATTTAAATCACCGCAGGGGTTCAATGATATTGATAATCAATCTTCTTCGACACTTTTAGTGGGACGATAACGCTTTCAACGTCGGACGATACAACAATCAAATTCTTCAAGTTGATGGTTACAACCTTTTTTTACGTGGACCTATATAGAAAATTTACAAAATACATTTTGTAGGTCTGTGTCAATAGTATATACTCTGAAAATTTAATCGAGCACAATGTTACCTTAGCTTAATATGTTGATCAATTAGATTTCTTTATTTTTTGACTACGGACTCTTTATGCAAATTCCGACTACCGCGAATTATCTTATAGAAATCATAACGGTGGAGAAGTTCAATTAATGAAGAAAAAAATTAAATTAAGGTAAACATTATATGCATTTATTACGAAAGATCCACAGTTTACTGTCTCCATTTACCACGGAAGTCTGAGAAAGAAAGAACGAATATTTGAACGAAATTAGCAAAACGATTGCGAAACGAGATTCACTTAATAATTACCGAAGTGCTGGTTGATTCAGGTCAGGGACGCAAATGCGTTCCATCAATGCCGCAGATAACGGTCTCTAGTGTCTCCGGTGCTTCAAGTTCTGTACTATGAAACCGAATCTGCCGTCATGTGTCAGTATGTAGTTCAGGGTTATAACTATCCACCTAGACGAAAGTCAATGTTACGTTGCCGAAAACACGGAACGTCGAGGTCCTCGGGGACAATCGTTATTTTCAGGCCCCTCCCGAATAAAACCCGACGACTTTTTCCGATGCGATAAAACGGTCGCGAAACGGCACGACGTCTGTAATTGTATCGGGGACTTTAGAGAGTATTCGTGGTGTCTTCGCAGTTGAAGATTAAGTGCGACAACGGGCTTAGCGTTGATCGACGGGAAATTTCGCTGTTGAGACCAACGGTGTTCGGTACCCTCGGAAATTATTGAACTGGAATTCGCGAATAAAATATGCCTCGGTCGCGTCGACGAATTTAGGACGCGAACGCCTCTTTAAACGCGCGGAGAAACGTTAAAATCAGCCTTGCGAACCGCCCAAAGAAAAATTTAAGGAAAATTCTACCGCGTTGTCCGAACGACAAGAACTTTGCGAGGAGATCGTTCTCACCGATTTAGATTTGTCCCTATCTTAGTTATACAAACTGACACCTACATGAATGTAATAATAGACATAATGGGTAGTGTTTATTTGGCGAACAGCCATGCCGCCGAAGTCTGCATTCTCGCGGGAGCCCGGCTCTGGCCAATATTTACAAGTTACTGTATACAACTCATATAATTAATTGACAATGTTTTCCTTTCCAAATTTCCGCGTTTCACGGCACACGCGCGATTATTTATCGCGTCTCGAACGCGGGCGTAAAACGATCTCGGAGGTTCCACACCGATTATACGTATTAAGCTGATATTATATGCAGTTCTACTTTCTTAAGCTGTTCAGTGCGAAATTTTTTGTCTGCCTATGTTAATGTAATTTTAGAAAATGTTCCGACTTGAACGGATTAGCTGGGTCCAATATAATTTGGGTTAGATCTGGGTTAAATTGCCTAGATTTAGAATGGGTAATTATATTTATACGATAACGAATATCATGTAATTTTAAAAGAAAATTTAAGTGAAATATGAATATGAAACGCCTAATTTTATTTCCTTTTTGGAAAAAGGGTTGAATGAAATTGCTGGGTCCAATAAAATTTGAATTAGATTGAATTAAATTACTTACTACATTTAGAATGCGTAATTATTTTTACACGATAAGGGGGTAATATAATTATAAAATAAAATTTCAGTGGTACGTGATCGTGTACCAATTTTATTTATTTTTTAGAAAATGTTCTGCGTTGAATGAAATTGCTGGGTTCAATAAAATTCGGGTTAAATCTGGGTAAAATTTCCTACATTTAGAATGGGTAATTATAGTTATATGATAACGGATTAATGTCATTTTAAAATGTTCTGGGTCGAATAAAATTGCTGAGCCATTAAAATTCGGGTTAGATCTGGGTAAAATTGCCTACATTTAGAATGGGTAACTGTAGCTATACGATAACGGATTAATGTCATTTTTAAATATTCTGGGCTGAATAAAATTGCTGAGTTCACTAAAATTTGGGTCCCGGAGTTGAAATGACTTCGAGTGCAAAGGGTTACCATGCGACCCTCTCCATAGTTAGTCGAACAGGTAGCAGGTACGGTCAACTTCTCCCTCCTGACCATTCTATTCGTAGACTATACTTGATCTATAGCGAGGGTTCGGTGTTGTAATCGCAATGCTTCCAGAAGCCCATCCGTAGCCACCCCAGGTAGATCACCAAAAGGGTTTTAACGAGTGAACCTCCTATGCTATCTCTTTGTCAATCCTAACATGGGAAGCAGGCTGTGAACTCTTAGAATCTAGAAGCCTTTGGGTAACAGCAATCCCACATTTGTTACAGGTATACGAATTACGAGACACAGAATTATCACTCGGTGAAAAGCACGTACAAATAACAGAAATTG
Organism: Lasioglossum zephyrum; assembly: GCA_028455615.1. Lineage (NCBI taxonomy): Eukaryota > Metazoa > Arthropoda > Insecta > Hymenoptera > Halictidae > Lasioglossum > Lasioglossum zephyrum. Next base: position 7,735,203 of record CM052321.1, on the reverse strand, counting down.
TTTCTGTGTACCGTTACCTGCAAGATTATTAAAACAATCTCATGGGAAAGACAGATTAGCAGACTTTAAAAGACTTAATCTAACCAATTAATTTTTTATTGACCAATCAACGCCTCAACGAAATCAGTTATACGCATTATAAATCGCGTAGAGAGTTGATCAAATAAATTCCACGTTTAATCTGAGGCATTAATTCAAGATCAGTGTTTTGGAATGTACGATTTCACCTATTTTTACCTAGTTCTTCTGGCATGTTTACCACAATGGTTGGGATAGGGTTAATCATTTCTCGATCAGTTTCAAGATTTTTGCGGATGAAACGACGCAGACGGGGATAAAGATTCTTCGAATAATCGGTAACAATAACATTTTCCGAGGAAGTAAAGCAGAACCTTCTGCGGGGAGCGACCAGCAGAACCAGTTTCAAGCAGGTGAAGACCCGAAAAGATAAACACGGAAACAAAGCACAATGAATGCTTCGGAGTAACTGTTCTTAGGATCGCTTCGGCTCCCACCATCGCGTCCATTTAAATAACTTCTGGCATTTTATTTGTGATCATTCGACCGTAAAATTTGATATCTCTTAACGAACTTCCTAGAAAACCAATAAAAGCTCGGCTCTCGTTTAAAAAATAATCCCTGAAGAATTGATTGGGTCATTGATTGGTTCTAGGAAACTATATCTAGGACAATAATGGTTGTTTATCGTGGAATTAACTATTTTATATGTCTTCTGCACAGTTTCGATAAATAGAAAGAGTATTAATGCGACAGGACATTTAAAACTGTACGGGCTTCCGGATGCGAGTACTGTATCGATGAAAAATGACATCAATGCCAGCATTCAGTTGGCTAAACTCCGAAGATACAACGATACAGCACCCAGTAACCTTAACTGCAAGAACCCGAGCCGTGAACATGTTGAAGAACTCGTATAGCATTTAGACGACCTATTCCTCGCTGATTTTGATACATCGATTGTGGGAAATACCGATGCGCGAATGGTTTCATAGCAAAATTAGACGAGAGAGCGTCTTGGCAACTATGAAAGAAGATTTTCAATAACGCGGGACCAGCTTCTAAAAGCATCATTGAAGATTTTCACTCGCTCTAGAACTTCAGAATTAAACTATTCATATATACACGAACACTATTCAATTGTGGAAGAAATAAATTTTCCCTTTGTCCTCCTACATTCAACATAGACAATTTCTATTAGGTTCGAGGGAAAGTTGTGTCCTATTCTAAAGAAAACGTTTGAATCAATTTACAAAAATATATATTTAATATTGTTTAATATCTATATATATAACTTGTCAATTTTCATTTCCCAATGATTCACTAGCAACATGTGTATTTCATTTGCAAGCAAAATTACCTGCTTACTTAAAATACGACAACACTTTCTCTCCAACCTAATATTTTGCATAAAAGTTTGCAAGTCTACTGATCAATGAAAACCCGGATTATTTTTATGATGGACCAAGAAGATTCAGAGGGGTTTGCTTAAATTGTTTTGTTATGCACTGAGGTATGTTCAGTTACTTTGGGAGGAGGTTGATTAAATGATTGTTTGGGTAAATTGTTTTGTTATGCGCAACGAGGTGTTCAGTTACCTTGATTGAAGTCTACCTGTCCAAAGGAGGCGCTTCTGAAGGGTGCACCAGCCCTGTGGAAGGTAAGAAGAGGTCCTCTCGGTTCTAACCTGGTGATGGCGTCCCTTGCCTCTTCGTTCCCGCTGGAGGCAGCGTTGAGGTTGTCGCACAAATCTTCCACACACGTTGCACTATCCACCACCGAATCACTATACTGTCTCAAATGTTTCGCCGCGTTCACACTGGCGTTCAGCTCGTTTTTTATGTCACTTACATCACCACTGCTCCTGTCGTGTTGCCTGCCCGATCGCAACGATCTCCTCGAATCGGCGCAAGTCTTCCTGCACGTATCCCTACCCGACTCACTGAAACACTCGTCACCGACACTGTCACTTCGGCCGATTGTCTTCAGATGATGTTGCTGAGGATGCTGGTTGTTTGTCCCGTGGCCGCTTCCCTCGCTGTAGGTGTAGCTCCGGCAACTCAGACGGCCATCGCAACGACCGCATCCTTGACCGATTGACTGGAAAACAATACCGTTTTTTACTAGTCATACTTTCAATATTTCTTTAAGCCAGTGGTTCTCAACCTTTTTGAAGTCAGGGAACACTTTTAATTATATGAAAAATTTGCGGAACACTAAAATGAATGATCCAAAAAGCAAACAAAAATATCTCGCATAGAAATAAATATATTATTAAATATATTTAATACATTTCGCGGAATTTCGCGAAACACTGGTTAAGAACCAATGCTTTAAGCCTCAAAATTTAAGTGAATAGACTAGTTTTTCCAGGACTGAAAGGATCGGGGGGATGTGCCTTCTTCTGATCAACATTGCAAAGATAGGCTTTCTCAATAGTAAAACTTGTTAGATAAAAGATATAGCCCGCGATCGCCCTCACAAGTCCTATTTTCACGTACACGAGACGTAATTTTCATTGTTTGGAAACATGTAGTTGCACATGTAACTATTTTCACAAAGCTGCGGCAGCTACATGCTGCCGAATAATGCAAATTACGCCTCGTAAAAGTAAAAATAGGACTTTAGATGTTTCATCTAGCGCTTTTGACTACTGGAAACCCCCATCTTTGCATTATTGGGAAAGGAGAACGTGCGTCCCGCACCATTACAACTCTAGAAACGAGTCTACTCCCTTAAGATTTGTTGAACATTCTACTTGACAGTTGACAGTTGTAGATGTCTACCTCCTTCGATAATTTATTTGCACTTGAGTCAGAGGAACGTGTGCTGAAATTGTGAAACCCGAGGTCTACAATTTTTTGAACGTCGCAGAGAAATTTGTACACTTTTAAAATGTAAAGGATCATTAAAATGAGTTTCTTCACATTTTATGCGACCTCTCAAACTGTATTGGACTATTCGTTCACTACTGAAGTTCGATTTTTATAAATTCGGTATCGTAAACATTTTTAAGTAGGAGCCAAGAACTGTAATAAAACGGTCCATAAAAACCGATGTGTTTTGTTAGACTCCGTATTTTCAGATACTAAGTATTCCGGTTTGTGTACATTCCTTTGATACAACGTGTAAATCTCGACCAACTATCAGACATACGTTAGGAACGAGAAGACACGAAATGTTAAATGGTTAATAAACATTTTCACATCGCCGAAATGTTGTTTGCCCTGATCGAAGATCTTCACTTCTACACGTAAAAGCGTGTAAACGAACGCAGCATAGTTTCTTTACGATGAATCGTAAAGCATCGTTTCAGCAGATTTGTTGTAGTAATGCAGAAATCGATGGTCGTAAAATTAAAATTTCTTCGAATCAATTTTCTCGAGTGATGTGGTCGATATCATTAAAAAATGTCATATTTGTATATAACCGTTATTTCAACCACGGCACCTGAAACACGCCCATGCTCGTAATGGCGTTCCACCTTACTTTTATTATTTCAGATTTGTAATACAAGAGTGGACAGATCGTATGACTATGGGCGTATTTGAGGTGTCCAATTTCAAAAAACAGTGAATACCAGTTTAGTATTGAAGATAGAGGAATGCGTTTTCACAGCAAAATAATTTAACACGTATGAATCACAAATGTTTAGTCTCCTGACTCCTTCACAATTTATTTTACCACCGACATGATCTACTCTTTTTGACTAATCAAGTCTATACGAGTGTCGAAGATAATTTTACATATTAGAAAGCTTATAGGAAGACAAACTTGTAGAAGGGGTTGAAGTATTGAAGTTAGGCTCTTACTTGCGGATAATTTTGCGGGGTTGGCAGATATCCAGTGGGTGGTGGAGACGATGCTTGCACCCTGGAAGGTCGTCTCGGGGGTGGCACCGGTGCTGGACCCTTTAGTTTCTCGGTGAGCTCTCGAAGGCGCTCGGCCTTGTCGCTCCGGGGGGCGGAAGAGGACTTCTTGCCGCTTCCTCCTCCGCCCCCGCTCCATCGGAACCTGTGCAATCGGTCCACCGCTATCACTGCTGGTTCCTGAATAAAAAAAGTCAACGTTTCCTATCAATCCATCCCAAAGACAAAAATCCTTTCATTATTCCCCTTCTCCAATTGGACCAAACTTCAGATCAGAACCTCACGTCAAGACGCATCCAAAGATCATGCACTTGTAGCCAGACCAATTTTTGAATCGACTGTGCTGCGCAACGTGCGCTGCCTCGTGCCTGCCGCAAGGGAAAAGACAGATGACGACCGAAATAGAATATCGCTGTTCGACTAGACACCTACGTATCGTACGTACGAGTTTCCGATTCTCTAGGCTACTTTTTCACGATCAATTCTCTTTTCCGAGCTATCTCGTTGAAATTCGTAAATTAAACCAAACAGCAAATTAAACGTATTAGCGACTGAATGATAAATCGTAAATCGTTTTCGTAATCCTCAGAGTGTTTCGAAGAAGAAATTCCTACCTTGGAACGTGGAGGCCTATCGAAAATTCTGGCATAACCGCGATACAACGCAGAAGCGAGTATTCGAGAGACTGACACGTCCGTGGAAAGAGATATTGATGGAAACAAGGGAACGAAGAAGAAGCGAAGCGTGCGACTCACACCGAATGTTCTCGGAACGTGTCTTACTATGTCCGCAGCCATTAAAAGAGCTGCGTCTATACCAGCCACAGTATAACCCACCTCTCAAGTTTTGACACAAAGCGTCACAGGTCGAAGACACATCGTCCCAAATTCCGACCATCCGACTCACTCTTACGAAATCACAACAGTTTTTCCACGGGGCCGCGGTCCCTCCATCGACGGCTCACCAAAAATATCCTCCATTAACAAGCCTAACTGCAGAACGTACTGATTCCAACGATCGACGACTGTCGATTCGGTTGATCGAGACGATTGCACAGCTAGGTGGACACGACGACGAGGTATACCTGCAGCTTCAGGGTCTGATGCTTGGTCCACTGCGCGAGCTGCCGCGGCACCGAGACGGACTGCAGCGTCGGGACGTTGGTCGACGCGTTGAACGACGTCGAAGAGGATGACGACGAGGAGGACGGTACCGCTGCCGTTACAGTTGCGGACGATTGTGGTGGATGGTGCTGGCCAGTGCTGTTCCCCACCGACGTTTGCAGCATCCCTTGGTTATTATTAGAGTTCACCAACGGTTGCGCCGACGTCGTTGGCGTCGTCAGCGTCGCCGGCTGTTCCATGCCGGCAGCACCACGGTTGTTCGAAGACGTGGGAGGCCCAGGAAACGGAGTAGTCTGTCCACCTACTCCTCCACCGCCACCTCCAGCTCCACCTACACTTCCTCCTCCGACGACCGCACCACACGTCGACGACGTGTACGGCGACGCCGTCACCGTCGACGGCGGGATCCGCGGCAACGGCAGACGGGACCGCGGACCTATGCAACAACAATCCGCGATGCTCGAACTCAAGTCCACCACAGGACTCTCCAAGGATTTCTCCGTTAAACGTTCCCGCAAGTCGTTCTCCCGAGAGTTCCTCTTCTGCCTTCGCTCCTGAAACTCCTCCCTCGAGTTTGATGGCGGTAGGCTTTCCTGCAAACAAACGAGCTGTGGGTTTCACGTGGAATCCGAAGAAATTCAATCAGGAATATATGCTCGTCGATTTGTCCATGTGGATCATTCATATCGTGATATCGCGAATTTACACTGACAAGATTGAATAGATACGGAGTGGATTCTACGAGGATTAAACAAATTGGAATTTGCAGGAATTCGATCAGGAAGATCGTTCAGCGGTATTCGTTCATCAAAATATGTTCTTTAATTTGTCCATATGGATCATTCATACCGTCGTTACATCTCAAATTTCCACTGACAAGATTAAATAGATACGAAGTGAATCTATGAGGATTAAACAAATTGTACATGTCCGACAAATACCTGCGTGCAGAAGTTGCTCGTCTGTCAACTTTAAATAGATACGAAGAGAATCCACAAGGATTAAATAAAATGAACATGTCCAGCTTGTCGTCGAGTTTCCGCATCTACTGGCAACATACGGGAGCTCCAAAAATGAACTCCCAATAATTGCTGAACGTTGAAATCGACATATCTTTCTAATCAGCAATAAATTAGCTGTACAAGTGTTAACATGGTATTGGAATTTCGTCGAAGAATTCAGAACCATGTTATACTACCGAGAAGTATAGAATTTCGTCCGACAGCAGATTGCTGAGATCATATATGTACTGTTCTATAAATGTTATTTCAATTTAAAAGAAAAGAGTGGCAGTTATGAAAACTGCAGGATCGCGTTTACAACTTCCGTGCACAATTATTGTTAGCATCATGCTGGTGTGGAAATGTTTTTATGTAATTTCATGCACACTTCGTATTCTCCAAAATACGAAGAAGAGAACGCGCGCATACTTTCGCTGAAGGCATTTAAGTAACACGAGGAAGAGGGATCTAGTTATCTAGCGATGATGTTCTCATTTGTACGTACAAAGTACTTTACTCCTAATTTACGGGTTACAACGTAGAAAAAGGGGACAATTTATGTGTGTAGATCAATTTAAAGTTTTACTTCCTTGTTCGATACAGTACGAAAGAAGCGGAACAAATGAGACCGTAAAGCCTATGAAGTGGCTTCGTGTATAAAGAGAATCAAAGACTGCTTTTTGCCGCGGCGCATAAAACGAAACGTAGGAAGTAGAACTCGCCTCTACAAGGTAATTTCACCTTGCCCTTGTTCCGTTGAGAAATAAATTTTCTAATTCAGATCGTACATTCCTCGCGGAAGCATGAATCAAAAATTTGCCAGACATGAACAGCTGAATTGTAAAACTGTTAAGCTATTAGAAGAATTTCAGAAGATTGCTACATTATTTTTGAGTGATTAAGATCGTCCAAAGAAGACATACATTTTTCTTTCATTTCTGTTTCCCACAGTCGGTCTAGACAATTTTCATTTTACATAATAATCAACTGGCAAGAAGATCGATGTCGAGTCTCACTCGTTAATATAATTGATAATTTCCCGAGATGCTACCTGTCACGCGAGAAATGATTTCCTTCGATTAAAACTGACCAGGTATTTTTAAATGTCAGTAACTCTACGTAAATCGTTGGTCACGTTTGTCGAAACTACTGAACCCGCTTTCTGTATAGAGTGGAACGATTATGGTAAAGAGTATCTGAGAGGAGACAATGGCGTTGAGGTAAGATGATGCTGTTCCTTCCCTCGAACGAGCTGGAGATAAACTCCTCTGAAATAGATCTCTGACTCTTATGTATGCAACACGGTGTACAGAGGATATGCTGGAAAGTAGAACCATCTAATCTCCTTTCTCGAAATCCACCACGAGATAACGAGACACGTCCTGAAATGTCTGTTTCGATCTTCATTCTGACACCGCATTTTACGTTCCGCGACCAGAAACATGATACTACGCAGAAATGCATAAAATAGGAAGATAACAAAATGCCAGTGACCGGTATCGTTATATTTTCGCGGGAGATTTATATTCGCGTGGCTCGGATATCTAACGCTACTATTCTGGGTCAGGATAGACCCAGGCTCCGCTGTTCTTAACACTGTACGTAACACATTACTACAATTCTTGAAAGTATAAAAATTCATTTGTGGAAATGAAAATGGAAAATTGTGAGTAGACTGCGGAAATCTTTATGTGTTTACGGCTTTTAAAAACTTTCAAAAGATGCTAGAATACAAAATTCCACAGAATTTAGTATTATCTTTACTTATTTTAGAACTACAAAGGCTACTGAAAATAAGAACTTACATGATTCCACTTTCTTAAGTTGTACTTACAAATATTGAAAATTGTATAAACATCCATAATCTAATTACGAGCAATCTGAATAAATTCAGTGCCGCAATTTTTATAAGACGACATTTACCGATACTTTTAATGCGTTTAATGGTTTAGTGTTAAACGAAACATAGAATTTCGAACAGAATTCTTTTGAAAAAGATAACTGTTGCTTTCTATGCCCGTAATGCAAAGGGAGATTGAAAAGCATACCGGGAGTGGTTTTAATCGGCTGGCGAGTATGCCGAATGATCAGCTCTCGATCAGCCGGCGTATTCGCGGTGATTTGTCGCGATTGAGAAGACTTGGCAAAGGTTCACCGGTTCGTCGATGTGTGTCGCGCGAGATTCACGTACCCGCTACGTGTGCGTATGATGTCAACTTGGATATTATTCCGGTTGAGCGAGGACGGTTAGCCAGAAAAATAGGAAGAGGAAGAAAGAAGGAAAACCGGGGAGATGGCTCAAAATCGGACCGAGTCACTGACTGGCGGCATTCTATTTGCGCGATCGGCTCTATATTTAGATTTCTCAACGTCTTCATTTTCCTCATACGAAACTTCGCTGTCGCGGATCCGTCGAAGGTCGTCAACGACAGCCAACAGGACTTCGGATTCTTAGCCGAGTGGAAGTCACGTGCTCAATATGGACAAGTTTGTCTATTTTGCATTATTTCAGAAATATAACGAGAACGTACGTGTCTCGATTTTCAACGATTTTCTTTTCCATAATATCTCTGGTTGTATAAAGTTTTCAATTTCGCAGATTCTTGCCATTTTTTCTACCGTCAATCAATTATATTTTGTAACAACCTTGATCAATTTCGATGAAACTTCGTACAACAACTTATTTAAACCTACCAAAGACACCTTCTATATTTTCATTACTGGCACAGATGAAAAATATTAATAATCTATTTATAATGGTATTGATTTTTTCATTGAATCTTTGCAAAATTTTAAAATACAACTATACAGGATTATATAATAATACCTATCGATTGTACCAGTAATATATATACATATATAATACTGGTATATATATATGTACCAGCATCTTTCTTTTTGTTGCAAACACTTATGTAAAAGGGCTTCAGCCCGTCTATAATAAATAATAATAATAATTACAAATCAAAAGTTATTCGCTTTTAAATGCTGTACGAATTCTTTGTACACGCATTGTGTTTGCTTAACACTAAACCTATCGAGCCTCAAAAGTAACTAGAACATGCTCCCTTGTAAAAATAACAAGATTAATTTGATTTAAACTTTATGCGGCTCTTATTATAATACGAGCTCTACTAAAGACATCTATACAATAATTGTGATTATTTCAATAATTGTGAAATAAAAGATATGGAACCGGTCATTTTAACCGGGGGTGGTAGATTCAGTGTTAAAGAAATAAATTCATTGTATGGAACACTCTAAGCACTTGTGGGCAGTAGTGGTCGTAAAGAAGTTGATTTTGGACAGTATTAAATCACATGAACGAGATGTAGTTCTTACCTGAGAAAGTCGGAGACCGTATCTCGTGCCCCCCAAAACGACGTATCCGCCACCAACAGTAGCCCCAGTCATGGCTCTTGCTGCACCCCCGAGCCATCCTCCGAATCCGCTCCCTCCTGCCTTCTCCGACCCGCCACCCCCGTCTCCACCGACGCGGGGCATTCTTCATCCTCCCTTCACCCTGCACACAGACACCATAAGAAAACCATTAAGAAAATGCTCCCTTCAAAAGGACCGCTCTGAATAAAATAATCAACTTATCGTCTATTACCGTTACAACAACGGTACGTTTTATGAAACTACTTTCTGCAGTAACTTTATTACACTATATCAAATTACAGTATTTTTTCGTAACGTTTTATCGCCGTACGGCGAACCTAATGGCGCAAGATAAATCTAAATTGTATTTAGAGTAAATACGCCGTCGAGGCACCGGACTCGATTTGTTAGCAGAGACGAATATAAATTACGCCGGGACGTATAAGTATAAATAACCAATGGATATTTCTTTTCTCTTCCGTTCATATAAAGAACCTGAAGGGTTATTTGTTAGCGTCCTGTTTCGTCACTTGTTAACGTCTGTGGTCTGCGAAACCCCAACATTTTTGAGTTCGTTAGTTCATCTGTTACGCAAACTTGACTTAATTTATTCAGAATTGTTGTGGCGCCTTTTTCATTTTCTGAGAAGGTTCCAGTAATTGATCACTTTCCATCTCACTCTCCATTTATAGCACACGAAATATTGAAATTTCCCGAAGAAAGTACAGTTACGTTTGTAACATTTACATTAACACACATCAACGACTGTAGAACGGCGATTGTATCACATTGTCAGATTCACTTCGATCACAAATCAACCATATTAATATTATTATTTAATGAAACACTGTAATTTATATATTCAGAATTATTGCGACGTCTTTTTCATTTTCCGAGAGCCTTCAATAATTAATTACTTCCCTTCACTCTCAATTCATAGCGCACGAAATACTGCAATTTCCTAAAGAAAATACAATTGCATTAACAAGTTTCAACGACTGAAGAACGGAGATTATGTCACAAATTCAGATTCACTTCAATCACAAATCAACCAGCACAATTGCCTCGCTCCTTACGGACCGTATCGGTCCATAAAATGGCGGTAAAGCATTTGGTAACGGCTTGACGTATACTCGCAATAAGATTCGGATAAACTTTGATGGAACTCGCTCGCGAGTTTCATTCACTAGTGACGACGCACCGTAAATAAATAAAATCCTACTCAACGGTTGTCAGAGAATGTGCAAACGTTCGCAGGTATCCGTGCGGAATTGAGCAATCGTTAGGCGTGCGTAAGTGCGTGCGTGACTTCGCATATATAAGCGAGTCGATCCAATCAAATCTGTCGATACGATTTTATTTTCTTGATTTCAATGTTTAGTTTACGACACTGCATAGCATACTTTAAAGTGAAATTTCGCGGAGACTGTTCTTCGAACAGAAAATAATTACGCAGTTTAGCTGCATAGGCCGTAACTATGTACACGTATAAGTGAATCGGAAATCGACGTCATCAAACCGTTACATCCGACTCAGGTGTCACTGACTGAACGTGAACAAGAAAGGAAAGCACTTAACATTAATAAACCAAGGGGAAGCAAAACATGTTGCAATGCAACTTACCTTTTTCCATGAAAGGAACGAGAGAACGCATTCAATATGGATTAGAGAAATAAACGGTACCCGCATGAACTGGTTCCGAAAGAACTCAATTTTAAAAATAAAACTCTCGACGAATGTTAAAATCATTCGTTAACATTTACAGTTGTCGACAATTTTACGATTAAATTAAGGTGCTAAAAAATGCATCATACTAAGACTAGAACCACGTCATTGAAACATTTGTTTGACAAATTAATTTTCTAAGTCATTTAGAAACTTATTTAGAGAATAAGTTTTACGACACTTTGTTCTACGATCTTTTAATAGATCCTCGAATAATTGCAGTATAATGCAAACAATGCAATCGATGCTTCGTGGAAATCTCCAAAAATCCACCTTCCACCGAAATATCACCGCGATGGCGGCTTTATAGATGCAAATATTGAGAGTTTATAAATACTCCCGTATGTCTTTTCTATTTCCAAGAGCTGAAGGTTAACTATATCGGAAGTTAGAGTGGCTCCGCGAGTCTTCGTAGTAAAGAGGTATTATCGCGAGCAGTTTATAAGCGAAGAAATAACAATGAAGATTGCGAACCTCCAATCGATAAACAATCAGTTTCGGCATAACGACTAACGGATCAATATATCATTAGTAGAATTCGAAACGTATTAGATCATCGCAAATGTTCTCGTCCAATTTGACCATGAAACTTTCTATTGAAATGTTTATCCAACATACACCAAACTTTTATTTTGCACAAAGATCCGCGCGGCCCAGTCGTAAGAATATTTTTTATACGAATGCAATTTCCTACAGCGTGTTTATCAGTTATTCATAGCATCGTAAATCCTAGAAAGACCGTTTGATTTTCGTGTCACGTTCGTGTACCATCCGTGCAATATATTTTCTATCAGATAGTGGCGGCCAAGTGACACTCAATTCCCGAAGTGAATTATATCTTCGTATCACTATGATATAGTGAGAGTCCCGATAACATTGAAATCGATTTGGCTAAATCTCGATAAGATATTATTCACGATAAATGCAAAAATCACGTTTCGACTTTAATCTCCATTTTATAGGCTAACAACTATACAGGGTGATTCTGGGAACTGGGACAAGTCCCTGCTCTTTTTAAGTAAAAATAGAAAAAAATGACAGAGGAAAAAATCGTGTGTCATAACCACGTCCTAACTTCCTGTGGCTTAATTTTTTATGCGGATGCAATAAAATGTTTTTGTTCAACCAATCGATCCCTTTTATTATCCTACGTATAAATGAATGTTTTTAATGAGTGATCACTATTTTATTGTCCACTTTGGTACAAAAGTGACAAATTTAAATTAAACAAGTTGGAACAGTAGGAAAGACGTAACTTCCAAATCTTGTATAAAAATTTGTCTCTGTATTAAAATTTATTCCAGCGATAATATAAGTAGTATATTAGAACAAGTACAATATTAATTCGATCACTGAACAAGTTTGAGAGCAAGTGTGGGCGATTCGCTATAAATTCGCACCCGCCGATACATTCCTTTCGAGAAAACGGTCGATTGGCGCACGGGAAACGGTCCACACTTTTTCAGAGTGCCGAGTCCAATTGGCCAAAATGAATTGAACTTGTGCCAGGGTCGCAAAGCGAATAAAAAGAAGAAGGAGAGGAGAACGCGACGCGTGGTGCTCGCGGCAGGATACGTCGAGGGTGTTTTCTTTCACTTTCTTTTCATTCCGTGAACCGACACCCGCGATATTCTCGAATTCCGTCGGAGATGCACGCGCACGCACGCACACACGCACGCACACGACCGGATTATTCTGAATTTTCATCTTGGTTTATGTCGGCACGTGCCATCGGAATCGCGCGACAGCTAAATTAATTAAATTCAGAACGCGACGCCGCGGCGCGGAATTTCGAACATCTTGTACACAGCTGGGGGTGACTTTCCTCCTCTTTCACAACAGAAAACCCGTTCCTCCTACGCGCATCGGACAGACATTACGGAAACACGATCGATAAATTTTAACACGCAAATAAAAAAAGAAAAGAACGAAACGCGAATGTTAATGTCGTATTCATCTTCTCGGAAGTGCGCGAATAGTAATTTGAGCTAGTCGATTTATGGTGTTACAATCTTGTCGATCTGCGAGATTCAGGAAGCTGTGCGAATGAAATACTGGGTGACTTGTAAATGATGCAGATGATTCTTATTTTGGCAATGATATTCCGGAATTTTCTAAGAATCTCTTCAGTGTTTTGTATATCGCCTACTTGTTTATGTCCGAAATGCGTAAAATCCGCGGTGATTAAATTCGACAAATCGTCTCTTCGTATTCTGAAGAATTCTAACACATCTATGATTGCGTTTCTAGTTAACAAGAAAAAATTCGCACTCTGGTTGTAATATTCTGAAATTCTTCGAATTTCTTCGGTTTTTGTTTTCGAAAGTGCATAAAATCACGCCTTCGCGTGCTGAAGAACTCTAACACGTCTAGCTGTGCATTTCTCGGAATAGATCTTATGAGGATCTTCAAGTTCACAATAAAAAAATCCGCGAACGAAATGACAAGAATGTCCTATATGTAAATGGCACGCAGTCGGACTCACTTATTGGCACTCTGCCTGTCACGATTTTCGTCGGGAACTGCAACGCCGGATTTGGATGATTCAATGATCGAAAAGAGGTTCCAGATACGTTGAAGAAGCGGTTTGGCACGCGGGATATACATACATACGAAAAATTTGAGGGACAACGTAAGTAACATAAATACCGGAGAACGCGGACCTAATATTTCATCGCTGGAACAGTTCGATATAACGAATAGTAGCTACTAAAAAATTCAGGAGAGTCAGACTCTTCGGTGAAATAAGCAGAATGTGTGCAAAATAAAAGGCGAGAAAAAGTCTATCAAAAGTACCCAGAATTCCACCAGTATTAATAGACTCATTCTACAGAAACTTTTTTTGAAAAAGAAATATTTTTCTCCAATTCGTTATAAGTTTCTTTGTTTGAAAAGAAATATTATGGGTACATAAATGTGCCCATAATTATGAAAGTGGTCCGAGTCATATTTCTTGTTTCTAAATGAATTCCACATAATGTTGAAATAACAAGCACTATCTTGCGGTTCATTTTTGACAATATCGTAAAAATTACATTGAATTAATTTTGTATGAAAATGATTACCTACTTTTTTAAAATTCTAACTTAATGCTAATTCTATCTTGTTTTCCATATTTTCCTACGCTACTATATATCTTAATTTTACTAATATAAAATACAAAAATACGCACTAGTAACGTGGAGTTTGTCGGTCACAATGTTACCGCGTGTTTTAGAAAAGTGTGGCGCACTGCCATAAATGATCCGAAGATTCTACCGTGCGTAATCGTCGCAGTAAACAGAAAGACGGTTGCGAGATTGATTTTCGGTGCTCATTATTTGGAGAGCTGCCTTTGTTGGCAAATTAGGACAGGATGCGAATAAGGAAAGCGTCGAAGAAAAAAAAAGAAAGAGGCAACCGCATTCCGTTTGGGCGACGTTATTTGCACGAGAGACGCAACGCGCCTCGGTGCAAACAACCGATAAACATGCGCGTTGCTTTGTCATCGCAATCTGGCAGAAGGCGTCGTTGGGTTTATTTGCGAAACGATAAGCTGCCGCGACACGCTGAGACGCGTCCACGAGAACTCTTTCACCAATTCTTTTTTTTTCGGTCAAGTCTGACTTAAGGAAAGTTTCACCTCCGAGCACATTAGGATGATAAATAAAGCAAAAAAAAAGGAGAACTGTTCTCTTCAAGTCTGTGTCAGCGCTTCTTCTGAAATGTTCGAAACAAAATTTTACATTCGATAGAACAGCGATCGTTTGACAACAGATCTTTATCTAAAAATGGATTTTTTAAAATTATTTGTTAGGAACATCAATCCCACAAACTGTGCACACGTTTCTGTCTGGTCATAATTAAAATAATCAACCGGAAACACACACACACACGAGCGTGCATAACTGACAATAGAAAGTTTGAGATACATAACTAGATTTGTTCTAGCTCACGCATGTTTAATTAAGCTTGAAGGTAATTCGTTTGGATGTTAGATCGCGCCTAATGATATTTTCCAGAATGAAAACGATAGAAAAGATCTTTGATTGCGTAAATGCAGCTTTTCTTCGTGGCGCTACTTGTTTCAATGACAATTTTTAATTTCGTCTGTTGATGTTCGAGCGAGTGGTCCGCCATTTTGTGCAGGACGAACTAATAGTTACCTCTGAAGGCATCACACGGTCGCAAGGAGTCACTCGTACAATGTAACCTCTGCACCCAGCCATTTAAAAATGTGAACACTTTTGCATTGTCGAGGCTTTCTTTTCGGGGAAACGTTTCTAAAGATAGAGGGCACACGCGGTAACCTTTTAACACGAGCATGGTCGTCGTTCGCCCTCGGCACGCTGTATACTGCCCTAATTTGTCGCGACGATTCTCGAATCGGGCAGATTCGCGTCAATCACTTTTAATTGTCGTGAACATCTGCCTGATGGTACGGCTACACACGTAGCCCAGACAATTGCAGTCAATGATAAACAATGAACACAGCCGAGATAAAAGGCTCGCGTGCCTCAACTTTATCCGTCGATCGTTATCGTTGCTCTTTGAACAATCCGTTCCGTGTTGATACTGTAGATCTAACTCGCATTCAATGTAAATGCTAAAGGCTTGCCTCTCCGAGAGAAGATCCTCCTCTTACTGCAACACGTTTTTCTCAACCAAAATCAGTTTTTCAAATTCGTTTCATCGAAGTGGAGAAGCGTATTCTCGAACAAAAATGTCTTTATCGAAGGAACACAATAAGTCTTCAATTTTTAAAATGTGCTTCTCACCGCTCCAACGCCTAAGTTCAGGTAAATATGTTGGAAAATTGGTTCGGTCGAATAACAAGCAGCTACGAAGTAGAGAAGAATATCCTCCGACAGGAATTTATTTATCGAAGACACGCGATAAGCTCCCAGTTTGGAGATGTGCTTTTCAACATTCCAACGCGCAAGTCCAGGTAAACATGTTGGGCATGAAATGTGCAAGATTACTGAATGAATCATAAGAACCACTAGAATAAAGTAAACGGGTAAACACATTCCCTCGGACCGCAACATATATTAAGAAGACATACAGAAGCAACAACAAACGGTACGAAGTTTCAATTTCACTTGCCAAGAAGACAGACACGCGCATCCTCTGTTGCTCTTTCATCATGTGTTTCTATATTTACCGCAACCGTGTCATTATATCGAGATTATTCCGGCGGATCCGATGTTTCTTGTAAGACGAATTCTCGCGGCGATGTATCAGGACCCTTCGATTGCACAAGACTCATCAACAAACACATCGTCGCCGAGCCCGAGTTGGACAGTGTCGCTTACCGGTTAATCGAGACGCATGTTCACGTGGATGGGTATCCAACATGGAGAAACGATGATGTCTGGTTCCCGGTGTCCATCGTGGATGTATCACGAGCACCGATACCGGGCGGATGTCCTCGAGAGGTCTCTCCGGCTCAAGGTCACGTCTACGTCGCGGCAAGTTACGAGTGATGAAAATCGCGAGGTTCGAGTTTGCGCGACACGGGCGTGGCGATCGCCAAAAAATTTGATCGTGTACTGGCACAGGGTTAGCCAGCCGTGGACCGAGGAAACGCGGTCGGTTCGCGGATCAGGAATATGATGCCACCTTGGTGAAAGCCTTCGCGAAGAAGAGGCTCCCTTGCCGCGCCGAGTGCCGCTCCCGCTAAGCGGAAGATTATCTAAATAGACTCCGTGCTACCAGAGAGTCGAGAGAGAGGGAGAACAAGAGTGCGGGGCAAGAGGACCCGAAACGAGGTGGTATTTATACGTCGTGTCTTTTGGAAAGCCAGTGGATGAGACTCGGACCAGGAACATCCCTCTTCTTCGCTTCGAGGAACGGGACGAACGCTTTCTCTAATGTTCATCGTCTCGGGAATTCGAACACCTCATAGGAACTTGATGAAAATTCAATCATTTTCCACGGAAGTGTCTTCTTGTTCTAATAATTATGGGATAATTATAAATCAGGTTATAGGAGCGTGGTTAGTTTGATGATCATTAGCTACGAAAAAGTTCAGGGAAAGTACCAAAGACGGATTTTCGGAAGTGTCCTCCAATTTTAACCCTTGACACTCGAGTGGTGACTCTGATTGTGAGAGAGGCGCCACTGAAATTACTTTACCGTTATTCAAAATATTGTGCACATTATTGAATGTGTAAAAATCATTTACTAAACATTTAGGTATTGTGCGAGGTATTACACCAATTTAAACAAAAGGTTAATAATTATAGAATATTATAAACCTGGTCAGTCGATACGAAAAAGTGTATGATTGAACAATGAACTTGTCGTTAATAAAAATACTAATGACATGCAATTATAATTCCTTCTAGAACCTCCGAGTAACAAAACAGAAACGAATAAACGATCAATAATAGAAATCGTGACTCGGTACCTTGGATAAACCGAGCCATTAAACTGAACTCAATAAAATCTGAAGTTATTACCGAAGGTACTATATTATGGTCTTTTTATTCGTTCGTAAAAATAGCTATAGGAGGAAAATCAGAATTATTGACGAATAAATAACTATAACTCCGCGAGGCTATCCGCGTACGCGCAATTCCTAGATCATCGGCGATTACTCCTAAAAGGAAATAATCAAGCCAGTGACACGGGTCTTCGATAAATTGATTCTTCACGCACGACTTCGCAGGATACCACGCTAATGATTACCACCGAATAATTCACTACGCCAACAGATTTATGTTAAAATTTCCATTACTATAAAGAAACTTTTCCTTCTTCATAAACAAGGAAGATATTTTCAACCATTAACGCTCACGGACCAGGAATGAGAGAAACTTAACACTAATAATCACATTCCGTGGAACGGTAGTCGGTCGATGTCGGAAAGTGAATATTTATTTGAATAGTTCGACACTTGTCTTAATACAGCTGGCGAAACTGATTACCACCGGCCATGCCGAATTCCTCGATCAATAACGTCATACCGTAATCGGGTACCGAAGAATACGAATACGAGAATGATCGACGACTTATATTATAAAAACTTCAATGTACTGGTACGTTACTTCAAATTTGAACTCGACTATTATTTATTTAATAAAATTTTCAGTCTATTATGTGGATGTGGAAATGAGACAAAAACATAATGAGTACTGAGAATATATGTGTTATTGCGGATTATTTAATACCTTCAATGCAATAAATCAATCATTGTACAGTACAATTTCTACATAAAGATTATTGTTTGTCATCATATCTTATAATTATACCGAGTGCCTCTTTCTTTTACACAGTAGTGTATCTTCTATTTTTTATGGAATTAATATTTTTTAAAAATCTTCGTCTGCAAAGAGCTCAAACTTTAGAATAAATTCCAGCTATTTTATAAAAACGACCCGCCGCGTAGCCGGTAAAAATTGCGAACGAAGCGATCCGCGCGCCAGCCACTTTCTCGTCCCTCGTTCCACGCGTTCTTTTATCACCGCAGGGATCAAGATTCGTCCCCGATTTTCGCGCGATTTATATCCCCCTGGCCGGGAGCTTCTATGAAACGGGAATCAAAAAACCATCGGCACCCGTTACGGTTCGTCGTTTCGGTATAGCCGTAATGGGCCACGGTTCCAGAGTCTCTCAGCATAGCGAACGTGCTAGGCACAGGATTCCTAGAGCACAATGCCGATTTCTTTCCTGCCCGACGAACAACGAGGAGTAGAGCTGGGCTTCCGGCATTGCCGAGATTACCGGCGAACTTCGACTTTCACCGATCGTGAAAAAATCAAGATCTTTTCCGTTCAAACAACGGCCCCGAGCTACACAGGACGATCGAACATTATATTCATAAATAGCGGACCAACATGCTCCATTGTACTTTCTCATACGGTTATCGAAGCTGCACTCGTTCACCAGATGGATACGGATCGTGATTGTGGTACAGTTTACCGTGCATCTTAGCAGGTGGAGTACGTTTTCCATTTTTCTTTTCTTCTGGCTAGACTATTCTCAATGACAGCGAGCAGGATGGAAGTCTGGAACGAGCACAGTCTCCTGCAACCTACTTGTGTAGGCTGGCTCCTTCTTTTTGTGGAAAATGATTGGATAGATTTTTTCGAGCATCGATGTTCAAGTTTCAAAGAAAACAAAAATCGAAAGCCTCATCGTTCGTCGTACAATCGTTGAGTGAGTTTACAACAAATTTTGAAGATACTGAACATTATACTTCATTTGGAAACAATGTGATTGAGAGAGAGAAAGACCTAATGAGCAAGAGGCAGAATGTATGAACTGCATTTATGTCCGGTGAGAAGAACATAACAAATATTTGTTAATTTTTGTAGATAAATTCGAATAAATTGGAATCAGATAAAATCTTATAGTATAAAGTTTTTATACGTCACAAGTGCAGTCTGGTAATGAGACAGAATGTACGAAGTGAATCTGGTTGAAAATTGTCAGTCGTTGATTGAACATCGTTTGCGTTCCACGTGATATGTTTTGTTGAAACAATTGCTAATTCTATCCACTGCTTAAACACAATGTGCAGATGAAGATTAAAAGCCTCGCTGAGTGACGAGTACTTACTCCTGCGAGGGTTTGAAAATGCTTCCATCGACGCCATCCACATAATCCCAGACGAGAAGATATTCCCGTTGAAGAGACGTGCGGATATCCATAACAAGAACTTTGTTAGACCAACGACGCTTCGTTCACAGAGAATTATCACCGACACCTTGGCGAAACACGAGCCGCAAGACACAACGCTGACACGTTGCACTTCGAAACAGAAATTTGTCTTATTCTCGAGCTGGCCGCATCGCGTGTCGTTCGGAAACGTTCGTTGACTCGGTGTCGTTCAATCGCGTACATTACTCGGCAACGAGGCAGAACGTTTAAACGATAATGAACGTTCTTCAAATCTAGATGCTCCAGTTGCGTCTGTTTGTTTCTTTCTCGATCTCTGTTCGCGAGACTCTTTCTTTCGAACGTATCAAAAGCAGAACTCGTAATTCCGCAAACGGTGCTCCCTTCTCGATAACGGCAGAAAGATTTATCGGAAATCCTTGCTTGCCAAGATTAGAGAATTCGCTTACCGCTCGGCGTTATCGGAGCGGAGATAATATTATCGTAATAATATATTTTCTCGCGACTCTGTTTCGTGTTGATTACAATTCGCGAAACCTGTCCGAGCAACGTTTGTGGACCGCTTTTGCGACGAGCAGCCGCCGATCGAAAGTCAATGTGACTAGATTGGTAAATAACGGATCCGCTTCTGCATCAGGAGTCACGTATCAGCGGAGAGCCAGCTCTTCAGGATCCCTCGGCGATGCCGGAGAGACCGCATTTCTCCGGTCTTAATTAATCACGAATGCATTTAGAATTAAACCGCGCGGAATGCAACGGAGCACCCGGCGACCAAATGAAAGCACTTTCACTTGAAAACTTTTTCACGGAGCCTTAGCAAAGCGAACGATCGATCGATTTTCGAGCGTTAATTGACCAAGGAAATTACTCCGAGGAGCGTTGATACCCTGGCGAACACCGACGACGTTCGACCGTGGAGTAGAAATATTTTTCTTTTCGAGAGCCCCTTAGTTTTATCTTAATCGTACCCGCGAGTGCACGTATCGCTTTTATCAGTTCACGAGAAACGACACCACGCGAGCGCTTTGATTTACTCGGGCCCCGGTTGCAATGGAAACATTAATCTCCTCCTCGCGGTTGTACGCGGAATTGTGTGTCCGTAACAGTAGCGCGTTAAACACGCTAAACAACGAACAACCACTAGAAACCAGTCCGAGAGAATCGTCCCAGGGCGATTAATTGATTAATCACGGGATAACTTGGCTTTCTCCACGCCCAGAGCTTTCCTGCTCCGAAAAATCAACGAGACTCTCGTCGACAAAAACGAAGAACCACCTTTTGACAGATAGTCGACAACTCCTTCGGAGACGCCTCGGATCCAAGCTATCCCGTCCGGACGGAAAATTAGCACAAGGTTGACCGAGCACTGAGTCACGGGAGCTTCAAGGTACGGTGTCAACACGCTACGAAACCCCGGCGAAATTCACTGCACATGACGACGATCGTAAATCCTGTTCTCGACGGATGATCCGAGCGGGCCCGCGCTATTTCCACCATTCGGGCCCCCGAATTCCGGCTTCTCCGCGATCGAGTTCGACTGCGAAGTGGATCCAGCAGGTTTAATTAGCAGCCGCGTGATCGGATCGTGGCCACGCGCGCGCGAGAAAATTCAGGCTGCATCGGAGCGACCAACAAGTGCGCTCTACGGATCCAGACGTTGGGACCGACTCGGCGACGCTCAACCGTTCTGGTCTAATCGAGGCGATCCACACACGGCCGATGCGGTTTCACGGCGAACAGAAAGAGAGAGAAAGGGAGGGGAACAGAGAGAGAGAGAAAGAGAGAAGGGGGTTACATCAGATCACTCCGAGAGACACGCCGCTGGTTTCCACGGCGAGATGACACACACCGATCGAGAATGGATTATCCGGTGCTGGTTCGGCGATGGGCCGCGTGAAACGCCGACGAAGAAACCGACAAATGAGCGTCCGGATCCAGCTGGGCACCACGAAGCTGGCCCGATTCGACACGAGAAACCATGGCGCTGTGCACGAGCCGAGCCGGACCCGACCGCGCGAACCGGTGCGAAGGAAACCTTCGACGTCGCGAGAGAGTGTGCAACAGAGACCCGAACGGGCCCCAATCTCACTAGAGGGGACCCCTATAGCGCCTTTCTCTTAACTCCAGACGCGTGTACGTACAACTCGGAATTCCTCGGGCTTCGTGCTACTAACGCTTTTTCGGACAGCTACGTTTCACGACGCCTATTCCGACCGTAAGATCATTCTCGAGTAACGATCCACTCGCGATCGAGTAACAATTCTAGATATTCTGGGAATTATGGGACACCTGTAATTCCATTTGCTGGATTGCTGGATTTATATTTGTCCCTGTTTCTTTGATTCGATCGAATTATCACTTAACCCATTCCATTTGGCGGGAAGCAACCGTGGTTTGAACTTGAACGGTGTTAGGGTATACTTTTCACACTTCGCTAAATCATTTAACAGTTTGATTTGTCTGTATTATGAGTACACGGAACTTTGTGCGAGATAACAATTTTCTATCTGAATCCCAACAAACCGGAGTGACATAGAGATTTATTTTTTCTCTCAACATGTTCTCCGCTATATCGTGTTCCTGATAACTGTAATAGCTCGGTGCACGAGCTGACCCAACGAGAAATACGAATCATCTTTGAATTTTCCAGCATCTTTTTGATACTCATGACATCCTGAAATGTCACGAAAATCTTTATCTCGCAGTTAAAAACACGCGTCAAGGATGATTAGAAGCCACGATATACTTTTCATTTGCCGCTCGTTTGAACAAAAACAGCAATCATACTTCTTCTTCGCGTAAGGAATTATACATGACAGTAGATGCATTTCATATGATGGTGAAAATCATATATCATTCTATTTGAACGTATAGTGTCCGAGTGTGAAGCATACTTTACGATCGCCCTCTAAAACTGTCAACATGGTGACGGAATATCTTAGAAATGGATGGAGGGATACAGTGTATTGAAGCAGGACAGACGATTTTGATGGTCCGAGGTATTGAGAGGAGTTCCACGCATTCATACTCACATATTTATAGCTTTTGGACTAGCCGGGTTGGGACTACGAAACGCATCTGCTGCTCTAAGATTGGCGTCTCGCTACGAAGGGAATTCCTGCTTTCTTATTTTACTCTGCAGGGTAGACCAGCATTTCTCTTTTTCGAAAGAGTAGTTACAGGACCAAGAAAGTATTTGTACACCTTTTTAATTTCTTCCCATGAAGAAGAAACTGTAAGGCACACTTTTGATTGCTTCATTATGCACAGAAATAATATACTAACAGATCAAAATGTTTTTAGCAACTTAATTACTTATATTCATTCATAACTGAATTATTTCTAAATTTTCATTACAGGCTCAGATAAAATATTTAAAAATCGTAACCTTCACTTTTTCCTTCGCGATTGGGACCAATAACGATACAAAATAAACATCTTTTAACGTATCAATAAAACTGAAGCTGTTGGGTGCAATTTTGGAAAAGTTATTCGTTTTTAATTGGTGTAGTTTTTTCACTGTATATATTGTTAATTCTACAATAATTATACATTTCCTCCGCTGAATAATTGCACAAATTCAATCGAGTCTGTGTTACGCAGTCGAAGTATTCCCACGACGAAAACGGTGAGCATATTACGACGATACCCTACAATTTTATTGTCTCGGAGAATGGTACATCCATTACAAAGTGCGCTATTGTGTTCGATGACTATAGGAATTTAAAATCGTCGAATAGATTGCGCCTGTTCCACACGATTGTATAGTAGAATCCTGACATTCCAACAGTAAGTTTCTATCGGGAGATTCGCCTAACATTTAGAACAAATGCGTTGCTTTCAATTAGATTGCCTCGAAAGGTATTTTTTTTCTTTTTTCATTGTATTTCCCTGGACGAGATTACGGTAACTCTGTGTATACGTGTACGTGTGTGTGTGTAGGTTTAGAAAGTTAACGGATTCTTCCATGGACATAGTTATCACGCTTATAACTTCATTGTTTCACGAGTCCCGGAACTATAAGTATCGGCGTACGTGCAATTAGATTGAAGATCCCTATCCTTATACGCAGATATAATTCTAAAGTGAGTGAACATTGAATGCACTGAACGGGGCTCGTTTTTCTTTATGACTGCATTATCAGTCGCAGATCTTATCTGGTTTCAGGCGGTTTATTTTGTTTTGCGGCACCAAAATGGCTGCTCGCCGCGGAAACCGCAATCAGGTAATTCGAAACCATTGAACTACATTTTCTACGGGTTAATCACCGACAATGCTTGCCTCTTGCTAATACGCGTGTCTTAACTGCAATATTTTTAGCCCTGCATCGTCACGATGCATTTTATCACAGACATTTTTTAACATTTGTCTGCTGACATCAATGTTATATATTAATAACATACGTTTATGACAAAAATAAGTGAGTGACATTAAATATAACAGAATCACTAGGTTCTTCATTCAATAAAATGATCAAACGAAAATGCATTCATTAAAATGATATATGCATACAGAAAATTTTCATTTTGCACGGAGATCCTCAGTTTCATTACAAAAAGGCTTGTTGAACTTATTAAGTTTCCTGCAATTTTAGCAGGAAATCGATTATTCACGACAATGTAGAAATTATTGCGTATGCCATCTCATTATGCAAAATGAAAATCTATGTAATAATGTTTATATTTTGTGGAAAGTAATGCCAGCCATGGGGTGGAAATATTCAATGAAATTGAACTCGATATCGAACATCCTCCTGATTAATTTTTATTTTAGCAGGATAATGATTATTCACACAACAATGTAGAAATTATTGTGTATTCCATCTCATTATGGAAAATTGAAAATCTATGTAATAATGTTTATATTTTGTTGAAAGTAATATCATTGGAAGCGTGGAGATATTTAATAAAATCGAATCTGATATTGGAAATCTTTATCCAACATCTTCGTCAGAAAAATGATAATTTAAGAAACAGTAAATCCTGGAACATGAGCACATCTGTTGTTTGAAACAGCCGGCATCGTGACCTGCTTCCAAAGTGGAGGGGATTCAGCTGGCAACGCGTCGCCATTAACAGTAAGCTTACCGACGCGTGGATGGCCCTGCATGCTATCCGTAAAATATCTTTTAAATGGTTAAGAGTAAAATATTCATATAAAATTATTCTGTAAAATATCTAATTCCATAATGATTCATCCTTTCTGGACAAGTTTAATTTCTACAACAAGTTTAATAACACGAATTTAACGTAATAGACACAGCTAGATACAAATTATAGTTTGTAATTTACATATCTGTACACAATCTCGTGTTTCCGTTACATTTCTACAACTAGAACCATAGTAAAATAAGAATTTCAATATGATTACACATATACGGTTCAAATAATAATATAATAATTTTTATATAAATAGTAAAAATTGTATGTACAATTTCACACTAACATTCTTCTTAGAAGCGATTCATCCTTTCTGGACAAGTTTCTTTTATAATTATGATGCTCATCTTAATTAATTTTGATGCACTGAAATCTTGATAATTTCGTAGTATTAATCACTAATTACATAATGGACACAGCTAAATGTAGATTGATTTATAATTTACGTATTTGTATACAATTTTGAGTTTCCGTTTCATTTTTACAACTAGAACCGTAGTTCACCATACACACAGTTGGCAGACCTGTTGCGCGTCGACGCCCAAGCTACACTAATAACAAGTGGGTGTTGTATACTAGTTCGATAATTCATATTTTGTAGCGACTGTAAACAATATACACGTTTTTCTTTTTGCAGGATAAAAATGGCAGTTCTGGAATCGTGTTGGTCGCCGTTCGTTTGGACTAATAGTGTGAAAACAGGATGCAAAGCCATTGCTGTTTACACAATTGTATGTATTTATATATCAGCTTTACTTTCTCTACGTGTTAAGCTTGCGATCAATTCAGTGAAATTCAAGAAATTTCTTACTTTCAGGCATTATGTATAATACTGATTACATTAGTCGCTTACCAGCTACATGGAGGAGAATCGTCACAACTGTATAATCCTTTATTCGAAGCTGATGTCAGAGACTGTGAGTTCTAGTACGTATACACATGTAATAATATCATTTTTGACATGTATCATTTTCAGCTATGCAAATCGTCGGAGGGTTCTTCATACTTTATTTCATCCTTCTCATCACGGCCTCGTTGATAATGGTGTATGGAGTAAAGGAGAGAATACGAGGTTGGCTACTACCTTGGCTTATATTGTGGTTCATCGCATGTCTCTTCCAACTAGTTTTTGGGCTTTGGCTCGTAGGAGGATATTATATCTATGTAAGTTTTCCAATGAATTTTAAATAGACTCTGGGAATTAAGAAATTAATATATTGATATTAATATTTCCAGCTTGAAGCAACATTCGCAGCAATGTGTCTCTGGCTTTGGATGTCATATAATGTGAGTACTGTCTTTCATGTAATATACATATTGTCTCAAGTTTTAATTGCCAAGTAATTATCTAAATAGCTTATGCATTAGACTGTGGTCTAGAATGGTCTTTTATCTACCGCTTTTGAATAGTGAACAATCCCATCCTTCCCTTATTGAGAAAAGAGAAACGTGTCTACCTCCTTAAAACTTGGGACCCTAGCATAACAATGTATTTCAACGTTCTTTCAATTTTATTTATAGGTATATTGTTGGCTGGTTGTTCTCTCTATGTACAAAATATTCGAAAAGCTACAGTCTCCGAATATCGAGCTTCTATGGCCCTAAGTATTCACGTACTTTCGAGTTACAGAGTACATTGATTGGCACCAAAGTAAGATACAATATCTTTAGAGACGAGTTTATCAGATTTTATTTTATATATTTTTTATAAAGGATAGCCAGATCGAGACACCATTATTTACAATAATATAAATTAAGCAAAAACGCGATTATCTGCCATGTTCAATTTGCTTTATAATTATTTATTTCAATACGTATAATACTAAGTGTCATTAATGTACAATCAGTCCCACATCTCGAAGATCTGGGACATTCATTTTATAACAGAAGACTGATATTGGTCTAAGAAAACATCCGTCCAAATTTCAGAGTTCTTTATACTTCTGTTAAACAAACTTATGTAATAGAGAAGTTTTTGTAGCTGGTTGCTTTACACAACCGAAAATGCATGTAGATCTAATAAACTTTTATAGAATCTTTTAAATACTCCAGTGTCCTAGTATTTCTAAGAAATTATTGATTCAAACAAATCACAAATGTTAGTACAATTTCTATTAAAAATAGACTATAAGAACTCTACAAATGTAACTTTATTTTACGCAAGTATCCGATTGAGATTATGTATTCGTCCTATAACAAAAGCATTATATTTTTTTAACTGGGAAAGAAGAAATTACCAAATAAGAATAGCGTCTATTTTCTATGCTAGACAACATTTTGTAAAACTAATTCATATAAAAATCCTCCATGAATAACTCCGACTATCGTCTTTATTTCTACCTGAATAGCCGAATAACCGGCTCTGAATAACCGATTCTGTAGAAAATGTTTTGGCAAGGTAGTGAACTCAATACCGTTGGACGGTAAGTGGATGAAATGGGCGCGGGGATAACGTCACCGACGAGATACTGTTAAAGACTGCCAGCCTTACGGGACTACGTGTCCCACGAAAATTTCAGTGTTTCTTACGCCCTCTAGGATATATTCTGGCTTCAGCCAAAAAGAACAGAATGCCTCCGACGGCATTTCGTCGGTGCAAAAGACCACTGAGGAGATTATTATTAAATGTTACATTCTCCGCCATATTTCAGACGATATTTTGCCACTATTTTGATACTATTCTCGTCGGTGGAGCAACTTTTAGCGATGTGGTATTTCAGATCACTGTAATTTCCACCGTTACCACCCCGCCCATTGCGCCCACTTTTTGGTCCCGCGGGATAGCACGGGGGCTGGCAGTCTTTAACAGTATCTCGTCGGTGTCTGATATAAGGCGGAGAATATAACATTTGATGATAATCCATATAGTTTCGTGATGATTCGCCGTCAGACCGACGCGTCGCGACGAGAATCTTTTTCCTTTGTGGTCTTCTACACACGAAATGTCGTCGGTGCTTTTGTTTCTCACTCCAGTCAGAATATATCCTACAGGGCGTAAGAGAACATCGAAATTTTCGCGGGACTCGTAGTCCCGTAAGACTGGCAGTCTTTAACAGTATCTCGCCGGTGATATCAGAAGGCCATTGACGGCATTTCGTCGGTGCAGAAGGTTGAACGGATCTTTAGATTTTGTCGTACAACTTTGAACAAACCACTACAGATGGCGCAACGATGTATTTAATGCGCCCGTCGTTCTGTAGTACAGTAAAGTCGCGATCTAGCTCTCCCACTGGGGGAATTCCCGCGAGAGACCAAAAAGCTCGAACTGCCGTGTTTACATGCTGTTCTTTTCTACGTTCGGCATTCATTGTACTCCCGGTGCGGTCGACGCAGTCATAAAAAAACCGTTTCTCTACACTCTACGCGATCTCTGTCCCTACTTGGGACAGGCGTTGGTAGCTATATTAATCGCACTTTACTCTATTCAGTTTTATAGTCACGTGACTAGATTGCGGATGTTTATGCATGTTCCAATTTTTGTAGACAAATTTTAAGAAAGCGAAATAAAATAAAATCATGCTTTAATTTTGAACAACCTTTGTAGATCTAAAACAAATAAAAATTGTACCAAATTCTATCGAATTATATACTAGCGTGTTTTGAACATATTCATAAGCCGTAAATGCATAAATATCCGCAGTCTACACATTATCATCCAACAATTATTGATATTTGAGAATAATAAGTTTACAGTCACTGGTCACTCATGGTTCACTTCGGTCGTTGACTTAGAACATGTGAACACAGAGATTGTGTAATTCTTCTAACCGAATAGAATGTTTAAGAAACTATATGTTACATTCGTTTGAAACGAGGGAAACACGAATAAAAGCATTCAATTAAACTAGATAAAATGATTAATAGTTTCTGCATCAAGTTGCTCGGCGATAAGGTCAAGAACAAAATTTTTCTTAATCGCAATTCGCGATCGTAGGCGCGGCGGTAGTAGAAGAAACTTGGTACACTTTCTAAGTCTCTCAAGTTGTACTGTTCCTGATACGGTGATTAATGACGGCTCGAGAAATCCTCCCTCGTGGACCACCGTGTTCGCGTCTGTCGAAGTCAATATTAATGGACCGGCACCAGTGAAATGTTTCGTATCTTGCATGTAATTAGCAACTCCAGCTGTCCTCGGGAGAGAGTGCGTGCGCTTGACAAATTTTCACGAAGCGATGTCCCCAGCCCATAGTGGCGATAACAATCGCCAACGATTGACGTAACAACTTATGAGAAAGTTTTATTTATTTTCATCGTTCGTATTAGTTTGTTAAAAATTACCAAAATTTTTTGAAATATCCACATGCTGCGTTTTTCGTCGCCACCAAAGAAATGTCGCCATTACAACGCAACTTGCGTCCGCCGACAATGGTTTCGTAAAAGATGGTAGACACAATAACGTACAGTCTTTATTGTCACAACGATACTTTCACTTCCCGAGCGACCACACCCCGACCGATCGATCTCCGATGATCATATAAGCATCTATAAACATCCGTCTAATATTCTTTTGAGTTTATGATAGTGCGATATCCAAATAATTATCGAAGGAAATATTAATAGCAAATCGGAACGGTCACTATTTTATAGTAGCGCACCGGTGAAAAGCGAAATCTTGCTTGGAATCGGTTCGGCCGTGATATCGGTCTCGGCGGGTCGATCTACTGTCCGCGTTTCGAGGATTAAAAAGTGAAAGGACTCGGAGGCGTTCATCGGGAATGATCTCTGAAATCTCGAGCCGGAGAGTGTAAGTAGGTGCCCGAAGGATTTCACCCTTGTCTCGTGCAATTATAATCGGTAGAGCCGATCGGTGATCGGCAAGCGCGTTTTGCCCGTGCCCCGAGGTTCGCCTTGGCCGTTTCACGACTCGTTGTCCACCGCTCGTTAAGCCGGTTTCGCGATTTACGATTCCGCCGTGCGAACCGCGAATAATCAAGGGAAAAAGACGGAGAGGGAAAGGTCCAACGGTGGCGGGACATAGAGCGAGATAAAACGAACGGAATCGCTCGTAATGACTGTGAAGTATCCCGAGGTGGATCCGCTGCATTATGCTTTCATAAAAGATCACGAGCGAGTCTCGCTGGTGGATGGTAGAAGCCGAGCCACATTCAGTTTATGTCGCTTGTACATAAAGCGAGAAACGCGTCGTTCCATGCGCGGCTTTGCGCCCCGGTATCGCAATCAACGTTGCGTTAACTAGCTGTGCGTCTCGCACGGTTCAACATTGCCGGAGAAAAATTGCGTCATTCGTTCCGCCAAACGAAAATATTCCGGTTATTAACAAATGCATCCTGCAAAACGATTTATCTCAACAACGCTCCCGCAAATTCGAGTCCTCCGATATAACCAAGCTAATTCATTTTTCTTTACGAGTTTCAGGCTGTTTGTTACACGGCACTTGGTTCTTGTTATTCGCCACGGCTTTTTGCATAATTGTAGACGTATTAAGTGAATTATCATACGCGTGTACCGCGCTTTTAGTATCACGCCCGGACAAGTCCGAACGTCCGCCGCACCGGTTTCAGCAATAACTGAAACAATAATTAACTCTGTCGCGTCTCGTTACGCGTGCCGTGACCAGTGGACAGCGAAAGTTTCAGTCATGAAAGCTTATCTGACGTCTCGGATCTGCGGTCAGCGGAGTTACGAAACGAGCAAGTGTCATCGTTAGAATTCGCGGCGGCGCGCCGCGCGGCGTTTCCTTCGCACGACTGTAGACTGGTTCAAAGTTTTATGCTTGAACGATCTTATATAACGACTTTTACAACGATACGCGTACACGGTGCATGGCTGCTTCTTTATTTCATATCGATTCTGCTTTTACGACACGAGCAAGTAGACATCCACCGCGGCTTAACGCGCGTTACATCTCTCGCTTCGCTAATTGAACGATCTATTCGAAGATCAAAACATCGTTTCGTCTGCACTTGTTCGCTCATTGAAGCGGCCGAGACAGATCTAGATCGAGCAAAACTTATTCTCTGATATTTGTTCTTCGCTCGCTATCAATCTTCGTTGCCGATTATTCCCCGACCAACTGCTCAAGTTCTTTTTCTAGGTGAATAGTCTTTGATCCAGTTACATGCAATGTACATCAAATTTCAAATTAATTTTCGTAAAACCATGTTCTTCACGCTTGTAAACTATGTTTACATTTGTAGAATTTCTTGGTACTACTGATTCCAGTACTGAAGCATACCTAAGAAATTTTTAACATTTTTTAAAATGTAATCTTGTAGATTCTACTAAGAAAATGTCGAAAATCCAAGTTTCAAACTTAGGAATCCACTGATTCAAAAGTTATGCTTGTTTAAAATTCAGCAACTTGCACCGTTTTTGTCAAGTAATGGCGCCTGTATATTGGTATGTAATGAGCGTCGCTAGATGGCAGCACAAGCACGCGTGGATGTCGGCAACGTAGATTTCTTATCGCACGTCAAAAGTGAAAACGTGAGCGGTGATCAGAAAATCACAAGAATTTAATAGCGATCGCTATTTTAGCCATAGCACAATCGAACATTAGTCGAAGAAAGTCGCAGATAGTGGATGCTCATTGGAATATAATTTCGCTTGTAAAACGTGCTTCTTGGCGAGTCGAATCATAATCGAATGTAGAATCGTAACGCCCTCGAAATCGTGGTTGGACGATTTCGAACGAGCTCCATAAAGGAGTAGAAGACATTTTTTCGTGGTATTATCGGTGGAAGAAGAATGTTCCATTCATACTTTTACGCAGCCATGTATGGACGCCTCTCGCGCGATATCAGTCTTATCAGCACTTCCGTGCCGCCTACAAATTAATGCGACTGTATGCGTATGTAGAGTTATCGGTAAAGACACGAACGGAGGCCTGAAGAAGCGCTACCTGCGCGACGGATAACCGTGGAAGGTGTATTCAAACCGTGTATTCAATGCTGATCTCGACGATTCTATGTTGGTCCAGTTCATTGTTTTTTCTTCTTCTTATCTGCCAATGGTGTTTACGATGATATTGTGAAATTGTTGGGTTTTAACATTCGAATCGTTTCAGCCGGCCGAACAAAGTAGTACGATAATATTGTGATGCTAATCTTTACCACTGCTCAATTCTGTTCGGAAATCACGTTTCTGGAGTATCAGATACGCTCAGGAGGCTCACAAAAGGCTCAAGTGATTCTAGAGAACTTTTCTCTGAGAACCTGTAAGATTTTATTTAACAAATACTGTAACCGAAGTGAAAACTTCTATGAATAACGTTTCATCTCGGACCGTGATGGATTAGACTCATTCACTGCCCAGCGATTGTGTACACGGTGCGCCTAAAAAAGTTTTCATTTGAGAAATACTTTCGAGCTTTGATCAGTTCATTTTAGAGAGAGGTAGCAAACACCAACATTTTCTAATATTATCTAATGTAATTCTTAACATCAATATCTGTTATAACAATTTACCATACTGTTTACTTAATATGTTTCTTGTTTCCTTAATATACAGTCGATCACAAAAATATTGGGACACAATATAATTTTGAATTCTAAGCTATGTAGTAATTTAAAGGGATATGCAATCATGTACAAATCTGAGTTGAATTATGTTGAAGTACAATATAACTTGTTTCTGATTAATAATTGCGTCAGTGTAAAAGAAAAATTGTAGGGTACGCTCTCTCTAAAAAAGTTTTCACTTGAAAAATATTTTTGTGTTTTAAATGGTTCATTTTAGGCAAACATAGTAACCCCAACATTTTCTAATATCATCTAATATAATTTTTAATATACACTTAACTATGTATTTAGAAATCCTCCGGATAATCTCTCGTCAGTGTTGCGCTGCGCATCGCTATTCCGCAAAATCCATTTGTTGACAGGACGTTGGCTACCTGTTGCCTGCCACATTGTGGTCAGACCGTGGCGCGCTGCGTCTTGACACTGACGACTGCTTCCACTGTTGACGAGTGCTACTTGCAACTATCAACGTCCCGCCACGTAAACGACTGCTACCTGTACACGATTGCGGCTTGCAACGTAAATGACTGTCAATTACATTCACTGAAATCCCGTTATGTGTTTCAGTATTACATGCACTTGCCAGAATCCCGCAGCGAGCGTTATCTGCGTTTGCCAACATCCTGAGACGTTGCTATACGCTATTTCTACCTAACAGAGTAAACGAGTGTCAACTGCGTTATAGTCACGCAGTCGACTCAACATTGTATACGAGCATCTGCAGCCGTTGTCACCAACACCCACGATGTAGACTCCGATGCCATTGTTGTCGTTCAGAGAAATCTACAATGTTCTGTAAATAAACGACAGCGCGACCAATAACAGCAAAAGTACCTCTTTCCATTTCAGTTGCAGTCTGCTTACCGTCACTCGTATTATGCTTGTCTCGATTAATTGCCAGCACAGATGATACGTTCGCTTCTTGGAAGATGACCTCGACTCACGTATTCTTCCTTTAATGCAACTGCGACATGTGCAGACACCTTGTCGATGTCAACAATGCTGCTGATGGACACCACGTGCGTCGACGGTGTCACTCTTCGGTAATTACATAGACTAGGCTGCAGATTTGATGATTTTACGACGAAAATGAACAAATCAAACGAAAAAATACTGTGTTGGGTTGTTCCCAACTCATTAGAGTCATTAAGAGAAGAGATAAATGCCTATGTGGTTCCTGTATCTGGAAACGAATGCAGACAATTTTTACTTCGCAGAAAAATCCGCACTCCAGTTATTACGTACTTGTCACAAGAAGATTAACAACAGGATATTTAGTGAGCCAATATATTTTGGAGCCACCGAAAGTTCTTCAAAGTACTGCGGAAGCTTAACAATACCAGACTGCAGATTTTATGCATTTATGACAAAAATGCGCACAATAAACTGCAAGACAGTGAAAACATTTAACGAATTAAAAAATACTGTTGGTTTGTTCCCAACTCATTAGAGTCATTAAGAGAAGAGATAAACGTCTATGTAGTTCCTGTATCTGGAAACGAATGCAGACAATTTTTATATTGCAGAAAAATCCTGAGTCTAGTTAACACGTGACGAAAGTGTTAAAATATGCAGGGTACCTCAAAATTCCTTTAACATCTAGAAATTGAAGATTTTTGAGATCATTTGAAGCAATATTTTCCTTTGAAAAAATGACTTCTACGGCTTTGTTAAGGAGTTATTAATGAAAAATAAGGACTAATCAGAGTGCGACCTAGTCGCGTGTTGGCACAGTCGGCCAATTGACAGTTGGAGCGCCGGGCCGACTGTTCGAACAATTGTCAAGGTCACGCTCTGATTGGTCTGTGTTTTTCGTTTATAACTCCTTAACAAAACCGCGGGCGCTGTTTTTACAAAAGAAAATATTGCTTCAAATGATCTCAAGAACCTCCAATTTCAGGATGTTGAAGGAATTTTGAGACACCCTGTATATTGGAGCCACTGTATTTTCCTCAAAGCACTGCCAAAGCATAGTGAAAGTCTGATAATCGTTTAGGCATCCTGAAGCCAAGCCAAACACTAAACCCTCCTTCAGCAGAGCCGAGTGTGTTTCGCAGAGCATACACATAAAAGTTCGCCGTTTTGATCGGCCACGTCATCGACAACCGTCCAACCTGTCAACACCGGCGCAGGAAAACCAACAAAAGGCCTCTATAATACAAGAGGGAATACGAAGCTCTCGCTATTCCCTACTTTCTAGTATGACAACAGGATAGAGTGAGCAGTGTGCGCGAGGAGACCGTCTCCTTCGATGCAACTATGATTTACGACGTGTCACAGGAGAGGTCGTCAGTCAAATTGTTTCACATTGATTTTGAGGTCGAGAGACCCGTACTGTAGCGCGAGTGCTGCCCACACGCAACGTCTCTCCGCAAATGCATTGTGGTTTCCAAGCGCTTATTTATGCGCGGCCCGCTGTTTCCGCCCCTTCCGCTGTTTCGGGCCGTTGACTCGGTTCACTTCATCGCACGACAGTTCTGTCGCCGGTCTCCGCAACACTGTCTCACATTTTCGGTCGTTCGGTAGACGAAATTTCTGTAAGAACATTATTACTTAACGATATGTTCAAATCACCGACAAATCGCGCTTTTGCCATTTGCAAAAAAATGTATCCACTGAAGAAAGAAATGAAAACGTAAGGTAGATGTGACGACTTGGAAATTTTTGTTCATTTAAACGTATTCTGTAATTTACTTTGCAATATTTCTGATAATCTGTTGATTATCAACCTTTCTTTCTGTATCGTCAAATTTTTTCTGGATGATTTTGCTCAAAAGCGAAAGAAATATTAACGAAGTTTTGACAATTTTTTTTTATCCCACAGTGCAATAAAATCGTTTTATTATTCTCTGGTGTATCAGAATTTCGTAGTATTTATTTTGAAAAATAAAGCAATACTAGGTACTTTGTGTTATCTTCATTCATTTCTATAAAGTTTGTAACTGGTGTATTTACCCTATTTTGTGTATGAAACTGTTCTTCATTTGACTGCAAGATCATTTTAGCCTAAATTAAGAACACTTAAAATGCTCTTAGGAAAGTCTACATTGGTATCAAGCTTTGTTCGCAGCTTTTTTTTGCGTGAGCAACGGTCTTAAGAAATATATGACATTAACTCACTTTTATGCGCACGATTTATCGTCACCTTTTGTCTTCGAGTTCTGCGACGACGAGCAGCAGAGGAATCGAGCCGTTTCAGATTTACAAGCGAGAATTCCTATTTTTGGGGAGCATCTTTTCACGGTCCGAGCCGGACTCGCCTCTTTGAAGCCCGTCATCCGAGGGCGAGGGTTAAATTTGGTTTTGGACGCGCAATGTTGCTGGGCGCGTGCATTCTTTTCGTCCAGGGACACCGCTTTGTCGAGAGGACTATGATATTTCTGTTGGTTACCAGGCGCCGGGGCTTTGAAGATGCTCGGGGGACGTCGGCGAAGATGATGGAGAAGAGCCGAGTTAAATGCGTCGTCACGTGTGTTAACAAATATGTGACGGCCTATTAAATGTCCGGCCACTTTGTGGCAAAGACTTTTGTGGCGAAATTAGCGTAACTGGGTCATCGCCACACTCGCGGCGATCTTCGACTCGTTCCAGTTCTACGATATGCTCGGTGAACTGGGGAAATAATTCTACCTTTAAGGGAGGTACAATATTCTGATTTAATCTGAGATGCCAGAGAACGATCCTAAACTGACCACCGTGATTGCTCGGTCTCCGATATTTTTTGTAGATTGAATTTTAAATCGTGACTCGCTGGCTTGCAGTTCAGTATTTATCGTTCGATCTCCATTCGAAAAAATAACACTTCACGAAATGTCGGGCCGATTTCATCTTTGCCGGGGTATTGCTTCGGGGAAAGGTCAGGTGCTTTTTTAAGGGAACACTCGAGCCGTAATCCGCCGCACAGCCATTTTCTTTTCGACCGTTGAAAAATGTTGAACAAACATTTTTCAAACGGGGACTTTTTAACATGGATAAGGACAGATACGATTTAAATAATAGTGTTTTTGATGGTTCAAGGTACGATGATACTTCTGAACGTTAACTTGAAATAAATATGTAACATGTGATTAATGGAGTGCGGGTTTTATACGTTTATGGGAAAACTGAGTAAGTGTAATTTAAAATAGTGAAAACATTGAAAGAATTAAAAAATAATGTTATATTATTTTCAAGCTATTAAACATATTAAGAAAGAAAATAAATTTCTGTTTTACTCCAATTTGTTGAAAATCAGGTAAAAAATTCCTATTTTGTATAAATATCCGCTGACTACTGATTACACATAAAATTTCGTACTTTCATATCACTAGGCAGCGGATGTATATGCAATATAGAAATATTTTCTTAATTTGCAACAAACTGTGGTAAAATAGTTAATTTTCTTTCTCGATATGTTGAAAGGTAGTATTTTGAAATAGTTATAATGTTTTCGCTGTTTTAAATTTCTTAAAATCCGCTGTCTACTTGTCACAAACATATATGCCTAAGTTTGTAAATATTCACAGTAGTATATTTCATGAGCCGGTTGTGTTTTATTTTCAAATCGGGCAGGGACTTTTGCAATCGTCTAATAATTCAAGCACGTATTGTAGAGGTAGTCAGGGATCGAGCATTGGGTATGCAGATTTTCGTTGATAGTGCGATTTGCGTGAAAATGGTGGCAAAATAGGTGAAATGAGAGTAAGAAACGGTGACCGAGACAACGGAGGCGGATCGACGAAACTCGGAAAGAGGTTTCTCGAGGAATCAACGGTGATTTTTGCCGGAGCCGCACACGAGGCGCGTATGCAAAGAGGCCGAGACGGGCTCATAACGTATGTATCTCGCTTTCTATCGGAGCCCCTGGAACCATATTAGTGCATCCTGTATTGCGCAAACTGCAACCGCCGCCTGCAGTCCGGCTCCATATTAGTCGGCATGCCGCATCCGTGTCTGTTCATTAATTGGGACATTTCTGTAATATTATATTATTATATCGACCTGTTCATCATAATGTTCATTGTGCATACAGGGTGAGTTACCTCGCACAAGTCTGAACAACTAGTTTCCGAGGTGGAAAACTGTCTTTGAAACGTACAAATTTCCTGAAATTAGACAATTTTTGTTGTAAATAAGATTAATCATGATCAGACTGCGGGTCTTTATGCATTTATAGCAAAATTGTACTGTACTGTAGGAAAAATTGAAGATGTATAAAATGGAAGAAATAACATTTTGTTTGGTTTCTATTTCTTGCAATCGATATAGAGAATTATTATTTTGCATAAAGATCCACAGTCTAATCATGATTATTGAAAATAATCTAATACGTACAAAGTTCTACAGAAATGCAGACACTTTTACAAGAATTATTTCAACCATTATTATTAGACACACCTGTAACAATGCAAGTTGTTGATAACGTGCACGGCTCGACTGACAATGAGTTTTAATTGCACTCTTTACATAACGCGGCTTTGAAAACAATTGTTTTTCATCCTTGAAAAATGACGCGTGTCAGGAAGTGCAGAATGCATCTCCAGTTTAATCGTCGGCAGGAAATTTGATTTGTCAAACATGAAATTGGAGAACGACGATGTAGATCGTACGTCACCTTCAATTAATACATTACGTAAAGTGAATATTAGTTTGGCCTCTTATCGAATACTTAAAAAACAAAAAATGTTAGTTTCCGCCAACAGATTGAGATTTTCAAATGGTTTTTGGATCCACCCTGTACGTGTTCCGTGTTACACGAACGAATAAAAAGAGCGTAGACCACGTAAAATACGAGGTTGAATTGCAGAGCTATTATTAGATCCGAGATCTTAGGTTTTAGTTCTCCATTGTGTTCAACAGCGAGAAACAATGGCGTATAAAATTCACATCGCCCGCAATATTTTTCTAGAACGAAGTTTAAACAACCCCAGCAGACATATTGCCAGTGAACGACCATTGAAAGTCTTATTGCGTCGTTTGCCGACTCCATAACAAACAGAAGAACTTTTTTGACCGATCAATGGAACAACAAGTGGCGCGATGGCGGCCGCAAGTTGACACAGATGGACGAACAAAAAGAGATACGACAGCTGTGAAAGAAAGCAACGGAAAGCAGGACGAACAGAGCGAATTCGGTCCAATTGAGGCGGCGAGTTAGACAAATTAGCAGTTATTGCGACCGGTGTGCGACCCCCTCGCGTTACTTGATAGCGTAATTAGCGTCGCCTAGCTTGTCGGCGTGTGAAGCACGCGCTGGTAAATACAAGCGATCGTATTAATCGTTAACTATCTTGTACGGGCAGCACGGTTCACGGTTCTTTCAGTCGCCATAAGGGCGTATAATAGTGACAGTAGTAAAGTTAAAACCACGTCCAATTAATTCCCAGCTCGGCCCAGCGCCGCGTCGGGAAACGATCGTGTTCCTCGGACTCGGATATCGCCTCGTCCCCATAGAAATTAATTTGATGGTGTACCTGCAGACGAATACCACCATCCAAATGCAACCCATTAAGTCTTTCACTGATTTACCGGTTCTTCCTCAGAGGAATTTGGGACTCGTTATGATCCCACGATTTTCAAGAATTTTAAAAATCCGACCTCCATGGCCCACGGGAGATTGAGTCCTTATTGCCCACGAGTTAATTGTGAATCTTCATGTACATGCAGATCTGTAACTCTCAGGTTAACTGATCCAATTAACCCTTAGCAGTCAGGGGTGCTACCCTAATGTTAACCGTGTACACAGGGGTAATGGACATCATTCATTTTTGAGCAGAAGGAAAGAAAAAATTTGTCCGCACAAGTAGGGCACAACTATTACAAGATAAGAATACAATACTTAAAAAATTTGAAACATATCACACACAGCATTACTAGAAAATTTTATGAACTCCATGCACACAGAGAAGGTTAAATATGTCGGTATTTAATTAATTACTAAACATTTAGGTACGAGGTATTGTACTAATTTCATATTCAAGAATACAGAAGAAATGGGTAATTATATAGAAAAGTACTGCCCTCTCCGATTTTGATGAAATTTAAATATGTTATAGATATTGACATTTTGAATAACTTTTTCCTTTTCCAATATAGGGAGGTCCGCCCCCCCTGTTTTCTCTCTTATCTCTACAGCGTCAAAATGTAAACAAACGCCGCACCAAAACAGTGTACGTTGCAGCGGAGCGTTCAGGAATACGAAAAATTCAATACAGTATTCGCGATAGTTTTTTGCAAATATCTCGAAAACTAAAAGCGACCCCCGTATATTGGAACAGGAAAAAGCTGTTCAGAATGTGTTGCTGCATAACATATTTAAATTTCATCAAAATCGGAGAGGGCAGTACTTTTTTATATAATTACCAAGAAATGTTTAATTTTCAAGTTGAAATAGCTTGACTGCAAAGGGTTAATGAAAATAGGAATTACATTAAAGTTTGGTTCACCATCTGAAAATTTTGAGTTTTGCTCAACAGTTTCATATCGAATGGAAAGTTGCGTTCTCATAATCGAAGCAATAAATTGTCTCGGACCGAGCTAACTGGAGAGATGTTCCCACAAAGTCCCGGACGCTGAGGATAGAAAAAATCCGAGGAAATGGTCGGTCGTGGTTCGCTATTAATCACCGTAGCCTAAAATGTCTATTATTATTAAAATCATAGCATGTCAGCGGTTGTCACGCCGCGTTAGGGCTACTATGTTTGCGGATAGTGTGTCATTATACGGAGGGTGCACGTGCGTTGAAAATTGTTTTGCTTTGTGTGTGTGGTCCGCGTATCACGAAGGTTTTAATACGTGCCGGTGGAATACGTGTTTCTTTCGATTCAGGTAGGTAGCTGGGTCAGGTAAGATGCAGTATATTCTTCATACGAAAATGAAAAATCTTTACACTTTTCGATCTTTTTCACATATCGTTGAATATTTGTGTAAATGTTTCCCTCGTTTGAACTGTTCGAGTGTGGACGCGCCACTAAGATTAGACGCCGTTCAAGCATTCCTTCATTAAAATATATTTGGACGCCTGTTTGTGGGCACTCCATCGCGCGTTTCTGCTTCTAACTATACCGAGCAAATTACGGTACGAAACACAAAACACTTTTCAAATCCTAATTTAACCTTGCACCAGCCGCGCTAATTTTACTGCTGGTTAGGCGCACGGTTGACATGCGTTGTCCAATTAAAGCAGCGCCATTTTGATGGTTTAGAACTATTGAAACGCTCAAAATGGTTCCTAACTTCTTTGATCACAATTACCGAAATTACAGAAATGTATTCATCAGATATTTGTTATAGGTTGAAAATAATATAACAGAATTATTAAATTGTTTTAACGTTTTTATCGTATCAAGTGGCACCTACTCATTTTTGTCATAAATGCATAAAATCCGCTGTATACTTATTAGATACTTATTGTCAAATTTTATTTCCACACTGAATTACACGAAACATTGTTATCGTAAGAACGGAGACGTTGAAGAAAAAGGTGATTCTAATTGATTAGCAATTCAATTCGAGTATCCGAGAGCTCGAACAGAATCGCAGGCGAGATCCCATAAAAATTCCAGATCCCTGACACGGTTAGATCCATTGGGAGAGCCGTATTGCACGCATGCAAACGATACCGCCGTTGGTAAACCAGATTATAGAGTTCACGTGTCGTATTATCATAGACAGTGCAATGTCACGAGCTCTTCGTCTCGTGTTTGCACGTTAAAGGCGACTGTAACGGCACGGTATAATAGGGTGATCTATACATTGCGGAATCGATGCATACACAGCTGCAGGCACACGTATTCTATGTACACGTCGAGGTAAACGAAATGTGGATGCCACACCGTGAACCTTGCCTCGTCCGTAATCCTGATCGTAGCTTTTCAATCTATGTCGTTGAGCCTTCTATTTCTCCTAACAATGGAAATTTCCTTTACCGTGTACTACCTTCCCATTAATTTCAGTATTTTTTAAACACTCGTTTGAAACAGTGAAATAAAAAAATCAGACCAATACTGTCCGCATAAGACTGAAATTAAGAAAAATTTTATGGACATTGCGTACCTGTTTGTTTCTCGCTCGAATATCGTTTCATCTTGGAGCGTGACGGATCAGACCCATTCACTGCCCGGCAATTGTGTACCCGGTCCGCCTAAAGAAGTTTTACTTATTAAACTGCGGATTTGATGCATTTATGCAAATAATGAGTAGGTGTAATTTAAAACAGTGAAAACATTGGAATAATTTAAAAATACTATTATATTATTCCCAACCTACAAAACATAATAGGGATGAAAATAAATGTCTAATTCACTCCAGTTTGTTGCGATACAGGTAAGAAATGTTTATTTTGCATAAGGATCCGCAGTATAATTATTATTACGTATGTTAAACATATTTGGTTAACTTTGAAAACAGTTCCTCCATTTTGATGGATGCACGTAGACTTTTTCGGGCGACTATGGGTCGGAGAAAAATGTTTTAATTCGTAGGTACGTATTTTGGTTCACGAGAAAACCGGTCAACGAACGCCACCGTGCGATTCCGCGTAACGGGCAAAGCAATCCGATTGTTACTCCCCGGTGAAAGACAAAACAGGGACGAGAAGTAACGCGAGCATCACGCGCAACATACTCGTTGCTTCTGATCCCACTTGCGAACCGCCTTGAGGCATTTTCAACGTCGTAACAGACGAACGAAGCAATGCGCTCGACTCGTGGGAAGATAGAATTGGGTTAATCTTACGGACGGCTATGTTTCGGCGGATAAGGGAACTGTCGCGATCAGGCTACCCTCTACATTTGTCAAAGTCTACAGGATACCGAGCGAAGCCGGTTCGTTTGAAAAATGAGGGAACGCTTTCGGAGGAAGACGCATGGGATGCGACCGCGTAACGAATGCTAAATACTTCGCCGACGCTGAATTATGTAAACGATTTGCGAAGAACGCCGACATCAGTCGGCATGTGCAAATTCTATTGCTACTGGATACTGGGAAATTGTGTTACGAACGCGCTGATCGTTATAGCGGGACTGTAACAATTCGCGAGTGTTGCTGCAAAATTTATTCATTCTCAGTCAGGGAAATCTGTCCGAGCAGTAATCATACTTTACGAGCAAAAGGTGGTGATTTTGGGGCTAAGACATTTTGGAACAGGTTTCGGTCTTTATTTGCTTTGAATCTGCACCTGTCGCAAAATACTGAGCTTAATGCGAAACAGATGGTTCGGTGTTTAGCTACAAACCTTCGTGCCAAAATTCATA
Organism: Lasioglossum zephyrum; assembly: GCA_028455615.1. NCBI lineage: Eukaryota > Metazoa > Arthropoda > Insecta > Hymenoptera > Halictidae > Lasioglossum > Lasioglossum zephyrum. Next base: position 7,692,609 of record CM052321.1, on the reverse strand, counting down.
CTAAACGTTGGTCTGCTTTGTCCTCATTATAGAGGGCAGATCAGTCGCATTAAGAACAGACATAGTCTTGTTCTGAGGGTAAATATCGAGCACGATCAGACTAAACCTTGCTGTAGGAGTGAAAATCGAATTTTATTCTAATGCCTAAATTATACAATTTTAAACTAATGACAATAACGATTTTTCCCGATGTTTACTCTGAAAGCGAGGTTAGGTTCGCTCTCAGTGCGACCGACCTGCCCTCTACAACGAGGACAGATCCTGCCCTCGATTTGGCCTGCATTTTTTTTAAATTTTCGCTGCAAACTTTACCGTCATGTTCATACGAATCAAGACTAAATTGCTTACTGAGTTAGAAAAGCGTACATTTATTGTGACCAGTACGTTCATCAGATCAGTAGATCGTTAGAAAAGAATGCTGCATTTAAATCGTAACTCGACAACAAGCTGAGAACTTAACATCCTTCTCACGAGGCAGTGACGACTGTGGAACGTAACAGAAGAGCTACTCTCGATTTCATTTGTAATCCTCATCGCATGTCCGACTTGTCGACAAGAATTTTCAAAGAGGTCTCGCGAACAGGAATGGCGACGGTTCTTTGTTCACACGGATACGTTGTTCGTTCTCACTTGCAAATAGATTCACAGGAGTTTACCACACCTGAGCATCACGCCGCGCCGAGCAAAGAGAAAGATGTCGATGGATTCGGGCCGTGTTTCGTCGAGACCGTACGGCGCGACCGGCCCCGGTCGAACTGTCGGAGCTGATCAAGATCAAGATCCCTGGCAATCGTTCGAACCTCATACATTTCGCTTAGCATACATGTAGATCAGTTCTAGTTAACATATTCGATCTTATTCGGCACTTATCGATCTGCGAGCTGTTGACACCTTCCACTATGAGAATTTCAGATTCGATAAGGTTCCCCGTTGATATATGCGAATCTGATACATCGGTTAACGGTTGGGCTCCGTCAATATCTCTCCTTGCTCTGATGTTTACCTGAACACATCTCTTGTGAATTAAATATTTTAGAAGAGAATAAGTGATTTCTTCGGGTTCTAGAGAGAAATGTAACAATCGAGAAGAAAGCTGAAAGATAATGCACTGGGACGGTTTTGTGCGGTAGGGCAATTACGTAAGGGGATCAAGAGGAGCGACTGGTAACCCCGAAACATCTCACGAACCAGTGGAAATAATGTTCTTCCATGAACACGATCCACGGCGTTTATACGTAAAACGGACGGTGCTCCTTTGAACGGGATACCAGGTCGGCGTGGATTCGAGGATCACGCACACCAGGATGAAGGGTTTCGGCCAGGCTACTTCGGTGCTGACGTCTCAATGCAGCCACTGGAAGGACCACCCAGTCGCAATACTTCCTACGACCGCCCAAACCTGAATTCCCGGGAGAAGGACCAAACGAAGCTGGAAGAGTAAGAGGCAGAGAAGAAGTGTGAGAGAGAAGACGACGATGAAGTGAGAAGGGGAGAGAAATGTTGAAGGAATCGCAACACAACAGGACGCGGCGGAGGAGAAACCAACGGCGGAGGCGCACCCGCGAGGGAGAAAAAGAAGTAAAAGACTATGATTGGGACGCTAAGCGGCGAGTGAGATACGATCGCACTCGAAATTTACTCATTCGGCCGTAATTGCTTTCGGGATGCGCACGTACGACAGGTAGAGAGGCTCTGGTACCACCTGCGCTCACGCGATCCACTTTCGAAAACAGCACCATAATACCCCGACTGGATTGTCAATGAGAATAAATGAAAGTCGGACGCTTAATGAGCCCGCCGCGCCGTTTCCTTCCGTCTCACGATTTTATCATTGTCTTTTCGGAATAACGGTCCACGGTATCGCCGATCGACGATGTAGAAACCGCACAACTGACATACCGATCATTTCCGCGATACTGACAAATGTGGAAAAAAATAAAATGTCTCTTCTAAACCTTTGTACTCGCAATGACTGGCTTCTATACAGTAGAACAGCGATGGGCACGGTAGCGGCCTCTCAAATACCTTTATCATTCTCTTTTTAGAATAACGGCCCACTGTATCGCTGATTCACGATCTAGAAGCCGCATAACTAACCAATGCTCCATGATACTGAAATGCGGGAATAATAAAATGTCTCTTCTAAACCATTATACGCGTACTGACTAGCTTCTGAATACAGCAGAACAGCGATGGGCACGGTAGAGGGCCCTCAAACTCCTGCTTGCCCCACTAACTACTCCTCCATGGCAGTGGTGAGATATAAGAAATAGTGCCGAACCTCGATCATTGAAATATTCCATGTGCTATCTAATACTGTGGTGCCCATGGTGGTTCGGAACCCATCTTAACCCTTCACTGCATGATTTTTTTAATTGATCTGAAAAAATAGAAAGATGTCAGTTTTTGTATTTTATTTAACCCTCATATACTCCTCAAAAAAGCTGCATAAAAGATACTACGATAACAATTCCCCTATTTTTATTTTACACGTTAAATCAACACATTATGTTTCATTTATGGCGTCACATTTTAAAGAAATATATTCCATGGTATAGACATAAATGGATGAATAATTTTACAGTATGTGAAACTATTGAATGGGTGAATTTTCACCGCGATGAACGTACGAGGGTTAAGGGAAAAATATTGAAAAAAATTAAAACAACATTTACAGAAAAATAAGCATAAATAAACATAGTAAGAAAATACATTCTTAGCTTACTATATACCAGATTTGTTAACTGTATCAGATATGATACACTATGCAGCGAATATACATAAAATAAAAAAACCCGCTCATTGTAGGAAACATCTCACATTGAATAGAGGAATTGTGAAGCACATCTAGGTACCAAGTTCAAATTTCTGCAGTTCAGATAATACTGTGGGCGTCATGTTTTGTCGATTACATTATGGTTACCCGCGGATGTTATCTCGCGCGGCAACAATCCGACAAGCAATTATCGATTTCACGAGCGAGAGATTTGCATGCGGGACCTTTAATTATAACGCTTGTAAATATCATCGCGCTCGGCTCCGGCCGTTCTTCGTTCCTGGAATACCGTCACCGATCGTCAGATCGTCTGACGCTGCCGGATTATAAATCACTCGGCCGTTTCGAGGGCCGAATTAAATACGCTGGAATGCTATAATTCGATTCTATGGATTTAAGAGGGGGGGGGGCCCGGCTGACCATACTCCTCTCAAAACACCGTGTCCGTATTCGTATTAATTCCATGGTGTATCCAGGCCACGCTGGCCAACCGTCGCAGTAATTAACATAAGCTTTTATTCATTGACAATATTCGAGAAGGCTCGGCTAACTCTCCCGTAGATAATCCGCGTGTAGAAGCCCCAACGGGGAACGGACACGATCGGAGTGTTAATAATTACTACGAACACACTGTTTTTCGATAGCGACCAAGGATTTCTTGGAAACTTGCTGAAGTATAAACAATTACTGAAAACACTGTTGCTACATAGAGTGACGTAAGCTAAATGTAAAAATCAGGTGGGACACACTGTATAATCGAATAAACCCAATAAAAGGGGCAAGACCCATCGGAGCAGGGAGGGTTAAATTAAAGTGATTTCTTGGAAACTTGGTGAAATATAAACAAGATTGACCTTCGAATGACCCTTATGCATCCACCTACGAACGAGCTAATTAATTACTAAAAATATTGTTGGTACATAGAGTGAGCCAAAATCAGTATATCAAAAACATATGACTTATGTGAAAATCAGGTTTAATCAAATAAATACAGAATGAAAGTGAAAGCACTTAAAACCACTTTTTAAGAGACTTTAATATAATAATAAACGACACGTCGCGACGATAATTTGATCGAAATCATAGTAATTAATTTGTCAAGCCCTTTTAGATCCTAATGCAGATACGTTGTATGTTGAAATAATCGCATGTGCGTGGGAACGAGCAAATTGGTTCTTAAATTCGAATATACTCCGACTTCCGTGGGAAAGCCAGGCTTTATTTGAAAGTGGATGAATATTTACATGCGGGTGTATCTACAGCATGATTCGTGGGAAGCGATGTTATGTACCCAGATATTATTTCTCCCCCTATGCTATGTTTCACCACTGCTTTTAATGTGTCTGACCTCCTCGTCTCTTTACAGAGTTTCGTTTCCTGGGTTCATCAAAACTGCATTGCGCGAGGTCATAGTCTGCAACATCTTGCGGATGAACTGATGTCATCTCGCGACGACGGTAATAATAGAAGTGATATCAGTAGTTCAGATCGGCTGTCACAAACATTTGTTATGCCATCAGTAGACTGCGGATTTTATGCATTTATAACAAAAAATGGATAAGTCCAGTTTAAAAAAAGTTTACAGGTCAAGAGAATTTAGAAACACCAATGTATTATCCTTCAGCCCACTATTAAAGAAGGAAAGAACTTTTTCCTTGGCTCCTGTTTCTTAAAACTGATGCAGAACATTTTTATTTTGCATAAAGATTCGCAGTCTAGTCGTCACAAACAAAGATAAAATTTTTCATTGTTCTCACAAGAGGTGTTCGTAAATAAATTTTAATGATTGGTTGTATGTCTCCTATGGTTTACGTTGAATGGTATTGACGCCGTACACGCGAAAACATGTGTTCTAAAAAATATTTTGTTACTGATTTCGTATTGCAACGAGTGATACTTGCTGAAAGATAATTAGACAGGTGTCTCGCATGTCTATACTTTGTATAATGCAACACATTGAACAAAAAGGAAGAGGGCGGCATACACATATTGACTAAGTATGTATAGGGAGTACTTAATCTTCTTGTGGTACGCAATTATTCTAATGAAGGGACCAGACGCGACTGACATACGAAGAAGAATCTTTGGTCATAGGGAAGCCAGGGGTGGCTACAGACTACAGACCCCCGTTGTTTTTCAATGCGTTGTTCTCCGCTTGTTACGGATCATCTCATGCATCATTTGTTACAGAACTGATCTACATAGAATTTTTGTCCAGGTAGATTCGGCCGTTTCATTGGAAAATTGGATTTATAAAATATTGTAAGTATTTTAGGAATTATCACAGATTCGATGAAATGTCTAATTCTCATTTCACGAACTGAACGTGCAAATAACAAATTCATGAGTTAACATTTACATCTTCGGTTTTTCGGTTATGTGTTTCGCATTAAAAAAAATTGAAAGTCCCAAAATTTTTAGCAAATTTACCTACAAATAACAGAACTTGTTTCGGGAAAACTGTGTGAAATTGTTACGAGGGTCGGATGAGAGTCAAATAAATAATTATCGGTAGAAATACGATTTAATTGAAAATCTAATTTGTATAGACACATCTGGTGTATTCGCGAACAATTTCTCAGGGCTTATAAACATAAAAAGTCCATTGATCATAGAAGGTTAGATTACACATCGGTTGGGTCATAAGAAAAACACTTGGAACGATCAACAGAGACTTTTAAAGGCGAATGTAATGTTACTTCATCGCCGACTGACTGATATTGGTCGAAGAACTACGTCAGATTTCGCTCCAGAACCATGTGTGGTTACCTCATCTCCAATTTCTTTTAAGCTTCGACATCTTCTTTCGCGTTGCACAACACTGTATGACAGAAAACATGTAGACCCATTTTTCGACCATCTCATCGATCAGGAATGATTTTATGGGAGCTCTTGGATGATGATAAACTTCTTTCGATGACGCATCACTGCTTGCGACACGTTCTAAAATAAAATCGAACGAAATTGTTTTTTTTCCAGTACATCAACTTTTTAATTTAATCTGTAAACATGTACATTTTGGTTAATTGAACTATACATCACAAATATCGCCGATTAATTATGTCTTGGCGAGCGTTTTACAAATGAAGTGATTACATCGTGCAGCTGATTTCCATTGAAGTGAGAAGTACCAATAGCAATCTTCTTCAGAGACCACTTCGTGCCCTAATTTCCATAAAACAGTGACACACACACACATTCCTTCGAACGACTCGCATCGTTTCTGCTTCGATTCGTTTACATGGCGTGTACTGCATTGTTTCTCGGAGTTGCTTCGTTTCCGCGATAATTGCAGCAACAAGACTCTACTTAGCTGGGGCCATCAGGCCCTTAAACTAACCCTGCTCCGCTGCCCGTGCTTCTCTGTGTCAGTGATCTCTCTTTGTCCTTGACGCCGTATGCAGTGTGGGAATTTTACGGATGATTCAGAAGCATGAACGATATCAAAAGCAACGAAGCGCAAGTGCGTCGCAGAAGCTGCCTGCTCTTTCCATACAATTTAATATGACGTGGCCTGACGGGCATGGTACACAGTGCAATTCTATTTCGGAATCGTTTCATTCTCCTTAATTAAATTCGCTTCTTACCATTAGGTGTTTCGCGAAGCAAGAAACGCAGTTCTATGTTGCACCTGTGCAATCGAAGTAGAAAATTATTTTCCATAAAGATTCGACGCCTATCAATTATCTACTTTTAGTAAAGTAAGAAAGTAAGACACTTCTTTAAATTTTAATTTTGTTTATTTATTTGATGATGTTTTATATTGAAAAGACTTATTTAAACAGAACTGCACCACTGTAGGTATTTCATGAAGCATTTCTGTGTAGCATCTGTTTCTTGCAATCGAAGCAAAAAATTGTTATTTTCCATAACGATTCGAGTCCTATCAATTACCTATTTTTAATACTTTTTATGTGCGAATTACTCTGATCGAAGCGCAGATTAACGAAGTAAGATACTATTTTAAATTTTGATTTATTTATTTGATGTCTTATATTGAAAAGCATGAAGTATTTCTGTGTAGCATCTGTTTCTTGCAGTCGAAGCAGAAAATTGTTATTTTGCATAAAGTTTCGACGCCTATCAATTACCTATTTTTAATGCTTCTGATTTGAAATGTACTCTGATCGAATCGTGTATTAACGAAGTACTGCGTGCAGGAGGAATCCACTCGGGAAGCGTTCACTTTTGAAATCATTTCTTTGATCCGTCGCTGGAAGTCGGTCCGCCGAATCAACAGAGCGTATTGTCGGACAGTTCGTTTAATCCCGTCCCCGTCACGAGAAATAGCCCATAATTAACTAGTCGCAACGAGGTGTGAGTCAGAAGTGACGGCGAGAGAATCAGTCGGACGCGTTCCACAAGTTTATGTAACTCGCGCGCCTTTATGTTGCGGACAAGCCTTTCAAGCAGCATTTAAACGAGCCAACCATGAAACCTTTTTCTACCGTTGCTCGCCCATGAGCGACGGTATCGCCGTGGAAAAAGTCTGCAACATGTTTGCGGAGAAACGACGGCGTGACTTCTCGTACGACGATTTCATACCGAGCCATTTAATCATACGCAATGAAACACTTTACCTACCGAAAGACTATTAACCCCTTGCCGTATTTTTACGAGCCAGACTCGTTTTGTTTTCGAGTTTTGCACTCGACTTTTGCCTCTGAGACGTCACTAAAAGTTGCTGTACTATTATTTAAAATATTGTTTACATTATTAGATATGTCGGTATCTAACCAATTACTAAATATTTAAGTATTGTATAAGGTATTATATCAATTTCATATCTAAAGATTAACAAAATTTAACAAATATGAATGTTACACGTTTCATCTTTGATGAAATAAAGTTTGATTCGCTTGTGTTGGAAATATCAGACACCTTCAGATAACGAGCAGATTTTGTAGCATGAATAATCGACGGTACTTTACTCCATCACTTGACATAGTCACGGCGATGCTACGTGACATGACACGGAGTTTCGATTATGATGCCTTTTAGCATCGAAGGTCACAATGAGTCCTCAGAATGTAGCTACAAAGAAGAATTTTCAAAGTGGTAATTCCTTCGTTAACTTGCGCGTGTCTGATCATTGAATGTTCACCGCGTCACTTGAACACTATTCAAATTTACAGAGTTTTGTATTATAATGGATGAATAGCGTCTGCGCAACCTTAAGTATACTCCACAGTCTTGACCGCGCGACTGATATAGCAAAGCTTTATGGAACAAATTGAAACGTATAAAACGCGGTATCCTTGATTGTTCTTTTCCTTTGAGATAAGGTCTGACCACCCACATGCACCTTTATGTCCCGATTAATTTACGACCTTTAGATAACTTCAGCCAGCATACGGTTCTCTGGGTTTCAGTTTGTCATGTCAAGTATATTTTACTTGGACAATTCATAATTCGTACATATCTCAAGAATAATGAACTCGGTTTGCTTGTGGTGGCTGCACATTATTTGTTATTATATTGCAATGAGATTAGAAAAAAATTCAACCACATTTTCTGACCACTTCGATGTTGATGATGCTTCGCTCACTTTGCACCCTCACAAGGGTTAAAATACTGCATATAGGATATATATTCCAAATTCATCGTTTTGCAAATCAAGTTTAACCTTTTATGGGTCTTGCTCTCCAAATTTATCCTTTCGCAAATTAATTTCATACGGCTTTGGAGTGCGAAACCTGTGAAAGGGTGAATTTAATTTGCAAAAGGTGTAATTTGATTTACTGAAGAGGGAATTTGTAGTGAAAAACCTGTTAAAGGTCGAAATTGATTTGCAAACGGATGGATTTGCTCTGCCTAGAATTTCTTCATTGAAATTTGTCAGGAGCGTCGAATGAAGTGCAGCGAAGCAAGGGGAGGAAGATCAATGACTGAGAAATTCTCGGAATGCTACGGTGGTGGGACGCGTTCAGCAATTAGTCTAACAGCGGGCAGAACGAGACAACGATTTCGATCGGAGAGCGACAAAACTCGTTTCCCTTCGGAGGCTCCGGCAGCTTATCAGTTTTCCGTAGGCAGTGCAGCACGTCCGCCTGTCGCTTTGTGTGGCTCTTTACGCCGCAGAGAAACCACAAACGGGGTGTCAGTGTCCCATTGCGTGAGATAATGCATTGGGTTGCGAGTGTAATGTCTACGCACAATGGCCTCGACAGCTTTTGTGACTTTGTACGGTCCCACCACTTGGCCTCCTTCGACCGATACAAACCCTGCATAATAATATCATACAGCATGACCTGCCCCGGTGAATCACGGTGGTTCAACCACGACCAACGGAAACGAAATTCCCGCGGAATTGAGTCATTAGCTGCTTGATCGATGAGTACTCCCTCCAATCGATGACAATACCCAGTCAGCGGATAGACACTTAAATACATTCAATTTTTTTCATATTTTTCAACGCAATAATAACCACACAGTCACTACAATTTTTCTATTGATTATTGATATTAATTTATATTAACCACAATACGGTAGAGCGCGCGACTATAGATGCCGTGGTCGCGGGTTCGATCCCACCGCCGGCACCTCTGGAAATATTCCATGTGCTATGTAAATATTGTGGTTCCCAAGGTGGTTCGGAATCCACCATAAAAACAGTAGGTCCCACTGAAATTGGCTGAAATAGGCTGCAATTAAGCGATAGTGAAAGTGGAAAGAGAGGGAGATTGGTGTATGAACTTGAAACCCTGCGGGGGCCAAGTATCTATCATACATCATACATATTAACACATATTAACCACAATACTACAATTTAACCCTCCCCGATTATTAGACAGCAGATCTTTATGCAAAATAAAAATGTTCTACCTCGAATGAAATAAAAATTTGTTTTCTGTCTGAATACGTTTAATAGGTTAAAAATAATAAACTGTATTTTCAAATTCTTCTAATATTTTTACTGTCTTAAATTGCACCTTATTCAGTTTAATCATAAATGCATAAAATCCGCTGTCTACCAATTATACAGGGTGTCTCACCTAATGGACTTGCACTTATTTGTGCACAGGTGAAAAGGTTCATTAAAATGATGTGCACGTAAACACGACAAGGACCGAATACTTTTTCGATAATCACTATATTTGATGATAATTATACGCCCTTCCAGAAGGGTTACAATGTTTCAGCGACGACACAATGAGAGAGCTGGGGGCAGATTCAAGCGCATCCAGTTCACAGTGTATCATAAATTCCAACAAATACTTATTATCCTGTCCGGCGTGACACGTCTACGCACCTTCCCGAGTGAATTCCAACGATCGTGGGGCAGCTGCATGTGCAATGTGCCCGGTTCTCGGTTGCGACTCGCAAGAAATCCAGAAAAGTTTGCTCGGTCTCGTTAAACGCGGCCAGTCGTTTTCCGCCGGTCGGTGTTTGTTGCTTCCGTTTGTTTGTTTCTCCTCTTTCGCTTTGTCCTTCTTCTCTTCCTTTCACTTCCTCGTCCAGCAGATGATTCGTCCTTTCTTAGCGTGCACGCATGCACAAATGGAGATGCACAAATGCATAAGAAATGGAGGAAATCGTTGCCCACTTTGACTGAATCTGTTATAGTTTGCATGACCCATCCCCACTCTTCATGTACTGTTATCATGGAGTCGAGTCGGACTTCGTTTGTTCGTTTCTTCCCCTTCACCTTGTTTACAGTCCTCCCTTCCGCCGTTCTCGCATCCTCGTCCTGGCGGCGAATGTCATTCCTTCTCTGTGGCGTGCACGCATGCACGAACCTGCAGCGCCTTTGTTTGTAATGTAACCGCACTTTTTCTTCGTCCTCCCCCTCGCACACCGCCATCATGCTCGCCCTCCCTTTATTCAGTTTATTCCACGATGATGCGTCCGCGGCCTGGTCTCATGCGATTTTTCTTCACCCTCCTTCCTCTTCTCGAAGGACCCGATACCGTCGACTTTTTCGGCTGGCAAAAGTGCGCCGAGATTTATGAATGAGCAGCCATTATTCGTGACGGTGTCCACCTTCTACGGTGTTGTAACTTATACCCCCGGCTGTATGTTGAAGGGCAGTGGCCAGTTTTTTCGGTAAATAAAAAATCAAACAGCTACCAACCTCGAATTGTTGGCGTATTTAACCCTTAGCAGTGGAGGGATGACTCAGGGTTACAACTAAAAATTGCTGTACCATTATTCGAAATATTGTTTACATTATTAAATATGTTGTGGTATCGGATCAATTACTACACACTGAAGTATTGTGGAGGACATAATATCAAATGCATATCAATTTTCATAAAATGAAAAAGATTATGTACAATGGAATTATTCTAGGTCCGAAGAAATGTTTCATTTTCAAGTTAAAATAGCTCCAACTAGAAAGGACTACTATTAGCCCTATTTGAATAAAATAACAATGGTACTCGCACTGTATTCCACGGATTAGAGATAATAATGATAATAATGAGGTTGAAGCTGATCTATCTATTGGGACAATAATGAGATTGAAGCTGATCTATCATTTCACGATTCGTTTATGTTTATAGAAAGTTAGGATAAACAGGACGCAAAATGGTGCGTTTGAGTTCTTGGATGAAGGACACAAGATGACTCACATATTCATTCGCGCGCGCGCGCGAATAAGAACATGACCATCAACCAGATTACCCAGAGTGGGCGTAAGTCAGGATATGTTGTGGGGTGCAGAGGTTTCTGGATGTTAACTTGCCCAGTTTTACTACGAAAAAGAAACATTAAGAGGCACCGAGAAAAACAGGTTTACCTAATATTAGAAGAAATTTCAGAATTCAGATAGAACAATTCTACAAAATTTTTTTCAAATTGTCACACGTTCACCCTTTTGGCCATGGCGTTCTCATATATGAACATAAAAAAAGATCATAATTTAATTCAAAGAATTGTTTAGTAAAGCCATGACTTTCTTTCCAGGAATAAATAATTCATGATCGAAAGGGTTAAAATAGTTGTTTATTATCGAAACAATGATTAGGCTATTGGGAATGACGTATACAAAGATGGAGCACGTTACTATAATTTTTATTCACAATTAAGTAAAAGACAGTTGACCTCCGAGGCCGTAAGGTTACAAGAATTTATCCCGGTTCTATCCTTCAGCGACGCCCACTATTTCCACCTCACATAAAAATGAATGACATGATTCACATGCAACAAAACAGAATTCAGAAGAAACTGAAGTTTCACTAAAACACTGCACATTAAATAAAACGAATTAAATTAACTTACTAACCATCGTTACTTGAACTTCTTTATTTTCAGTTGGCTTGAAGCAGCAATTTTCTTGTTAATTGAACCATTAATTCCATAATATTGAGGACTAACTTCATTGTGGAGAGGTCGAAGATTCAAGACTTGAAAAAATCTCAAGGTTGATCGCTTTGGCTTGCAACAGCAATTTTCTTATTAATTGACCGATTCGTTCCTTAATATGGAAGATTGTAAATAATCTTTTATGTTGTAGACTTCATTGTGCAAGTTGAAGATTTAAACATTGTGATAGGCTCAAGGTTGACCGTTCGAAATGATCACCGTAATAAGCTGTTAAAGGGCCCGGTGTACCTCATTTTAGTGAGAATGTGAACGTCTATAGTCTGTGTGGTCCGACAACAATGTCGCCAGGTATCGTATCCTTCCAAATGGCGTGATTTATATACTTACAGAAGGGTTTTAAATTAGAAGTTATAAGCAATTATACCGAGAAAGTGTTATTTGCCAACAGCGGTTAATGAAACCACTTTTGTGGAACCTATCATCAAGTGGGTATGATACCTCTCGACATTGTTGTCAAACCACATCGAAAATAATATGGGGCACCTGCGGACTGTCGATGTTTTACCTGAATTGGGGTGCACCGGGCCTCTAGCAGCTCGTTATGACATTAATTTGAAGACTCCATCCTGGAATCATGTTTATCTTCGAAAAAGAACTGCAGAGAATATAGTCATAAATCTTTCGAGTTGTTAGATCTACAAAATACGAATTTGCTTACACAATCACAAAAAAGAATATCCGCGCGCGCGCGCGCGTACATATTCACGTATAATTATAATAAATAATTAATTACACCAAACATTGTTCAAGCGGAGTAGAATTTTTTTGAAAAGTGAAATGTTTAAATTTTCAAGGTCATTATAAGTTGATAAGGTTTTCCTGTTCTCCTGCAAAATAGGACCCAATTATGATTGCACGAGAGCGGACCGTTGATCGAGTGACACTCGGTTGGCACTGGTTCCTGTTGCTTCTAACAACAATGTCTTACACGAGAGTGCATAGGTCAAAGCGCTGTACCGTTGGACCACCGTGTCGCGTCTCGGCAGACCACGAAACTGTAGCGTTGCCAACGAAAGACAGCTCACCGCGCGGTAAGTTTAACGTTTCATACACGAAACAGTGAAATCACGATCTTTAGGGTCCCTTACGTGCAACATACATACGTCCGTGTTAAAGTCTAGGCTTGTGACCTAGGTGGTCCCGCTGTCTCATTCGTACACGAGTCGAACAGGCCACAAAAGCTTCCCCCGCACCGGTTACGTACAGCTTCGCGATAGTGATGGGAGTGATCCAATTCTTTCTCGCGATCTTCAAGCAATTCGGTAATCAAATTCATATGTTACTATTACGAATCGATACAATTTAAAAGGGTCATACCCATCACTACTTGAATCCCCTACCTCGTTTAGTCACAGCCTGATTCAATAAGAGTATTGTTTTAATCAAACATATTAAAAATAGTAATTAGTAGTTACCGGATCCACAAAATAATTTTCTGCGTCGATTACAGGAAACCGGAGTTACAGAGGATATCGGAAGCATCTAAACAATAAATTTCCGATTCTCTAAAATTGTCGATGTTTATACTGTGATACTCGTTTATTAAAAAGTACCTAAAATAAAATGATACGTTGCTGTTAGGAATCGATAAAATTGAGAAGGATAATACCCATTACTACTTGCACCCTTAACTTTGTTAATCCAGAGCCTGATTCGATTAGAGTACTTTTTAAATAAAAGATATTAGAAATAGGTATGTTTTGGATCTAAAATAATTGAAACGGGAGCTACAGTAGATCGAAAAAAGGCGCGCAGTCGCCGACCATGCCGTGGTCGCGGGTTCGATCCCACCGCCGGCACCTCTGGAATTTTCCATGTGCTATTTACTGTGGTGCCTAAGGTGGTTCGGAACCCACCTTAAAAACAGTAGGTCCCGCTGGAATTGGTTGCAATTAGGCGATAGGTGAAATTGGAAAGAGAAGGAGAGTGGTGTATGGACTTGAAACCCTGAGGGGACCAAGTATCTATTTCCTATCCAGTAGATCGAAAAAGTATATGAATAAATTTCCGATTCTGAAGAATTGTTTACCTCAAATAAAATGATGTGTTGCTATTAGGAACCGATAAAATTGGAAGGATCGGGCCCATCACTACTTCACGATCGCACGGTATCGTTCGACGTTATGAAATCAGACGTTCCTCCGGTATTTTACGATTTCACGGAAGATCCTCGTGCAGTCAAAACACGATCATCCTTTTTCCTTGCTATTTACGAGCAGTATATTGCACTTTGCTAGATAGACTCTTCTTATTAGTCTGTCCCAGTGATATCGGACAGCTTTCGGATTATATAAACGAATCGTAAAACAATGGCCACTAAATTTGAATTAATTTCCATTGAAACACGATAATGGGAAAAATTGATGTTTATTGATTGTTCAGACGTCTCGACAAGTCGTACGGACGAGCAAAGCTTATTTGACTTTCTAAGATGTTTCAGGAAGTTCGTACTGCCTGGGTCGGGAATGAAAAATTGTGTCGTGTTCGATTATACGGCGATGATCGAAAGTAGAATATCACGAAGTTTTAAGAGAAACATTATCGATATCAAACGTGTCGCAACTTCGTGAAGGAAAGTCCGACTGAAGTGTACCCAGATTTATTCTACAGAGTTGAATGTACAGTGCTGCGACCCTAAGTTGCTTTTTCGAGGATTTTTTCGCACTAGAAAATATGTTTTGATGTTTCTCCGAATATTTTTAAGAGGTCACTGAACAGAACGGATTTGTAACGAAATGTTGAAGTTGGAGTTTTTCAAAAATTTTATATGTAAAATATGTTTGTGCTTTTCAATAATAATGACTGAAATTTGAATAATAATCACTTTGTGCGAGCGGCGAGTCGCCACGAAGTACAAAAGCTTATTAAATAGACGGTCGCGTTGAGCCGCGACTGAATAAATAAATTAATTATAATCTGGCATAAATACGAAACTGTCAGCTTTAAGGATAGTCTAATTTTCAGGTTGAAATCGAGTTATGAAAAACAGGGGATCGTCTTTTAAGCATACAATACGATCAGTTCCTTAGCTAGGAACTGGCTGAAGTTTCAGTCGACGAAGAAAGGACATTAAATAATTGTTGCCGGGTTGTTGTCACGAACAGCTACGTTGGCCACTTCAAGGTGGAAGCGTCGTTGGTCTGTGCTCATCTGACAGCCACCGTGATCGGGAACGCCCAACGCCTCGTTCGGTAGAATTGCGGGGAAACGATCGCTGATGCAAAGCGTGTCGTTGCATTAATGCGTCATTGCATCTTCATGAAGCAGCTGCGATAACGCCGCCTACGAGTTTCCGTGATACTCATCTATCTTTTCCCGAAAATTTATGATCTCTACTTTTGGAGAGCCATTTATTAAGATTAACTACCTCCTTGAACGGAACTGTTCTTAGATTTCTGCTCCGACAGCCGATGCAACAGTTTTTTGTTGCTTTTGCGGTGATTAGCATTTAATTATACATATGCACTCTGGTCGCAGTCGTCGTCATGCTAGATACAGAAACTGCATTGGAAACTATTCATTTTTTTATCAAATGCATTAGAAACTAACCAGCATATCCGTTGGAAATGTTATGCACATAAATAAACTGCGGATCTTTATGCATTCATGAAGAAATTGGTTGGGCGAAATATGAAACAGTGAAGATTTAAGAAATTCAAGAATGTTATAGTGTTGCTTTTAATGTGATACAGTCGTTTAGGGATGAAATCAATTTTTATGTTATCCCTGCTTCTCGCAATCAATGTAAAACATTTTCATTTCGCATGAAGATCCACAGTCTAGTCGTAAATAAAAAGTAATGGCCGTGGAAGGCAAGTTTATGAACAGCGATGACAGATTGGCGCAACGTCGCAACAAAGAGTATTGTTCATACGGCCCTCTTTGAAATGAATACACCGCAAACGTATTACTTTCATTGCGAGTTACACAAGTGATTCATCTATCTTTTCTGTGAGAATTTATGGCCACTGCATTTCGAGAACCTCTTATTAAGATTAACTACCGCGACTTCAATGAGATACCTACTGGATTCACGTTTTACCAATTATTTCCATATATCCTGTCCCTCTGGTTCAAAATCATTTTCGTTTGACTTTCAACCTGTTCTGCATCGTTTTATTAGGATTCAGTGAATTGTTTGACATTATTTTTTCGTTTGTACGATAATGCTCCACAAATTTTGTTGCTCATCACTCATACTATTCTCTTTCCACCTCTTATTCTTATATAATATAATTGTTTTTTGTTCTTATTTATTTGTTCTTATATAATATAAAAAAAAATATTATAAAATATAATATATAATAAAATAATATAATATAATATAGTATATAATAATATATACATATATATGTACAATTTATAATTACACTGTACTTTGAAATTGTACTTCAATTGCAAAAACGAATTGCATTGTAATTTAATTGAATGAGAAACCAAAATTACAAACTACAGAATTGTAATTCGATTGAATGAAGCGACTGAATTTCGACTTACTTTGTAATTATAATTCGTGAATTAATTGAACACAACTCTGGTTACAGTTGCCTTGTCTAAAACATACTATGTACATAAAACGGCCTCGCACTATCTGCGCATGACCGTGAAAATTCGTGCGCGCTGTTATAATAGCAGAGGACCGAATTAGAGCTGCTTCCTGGACAGGGTAACGACTATGGAAGCCTTGGTTGCTAGTCGTGGGAAGGTTAATGTTTCATCGTCATAGCGCCGTGTCGAATCGCACAAAGTGTTCGCGGCGAAATTGGTTTCAGGGCTAGCTCCGTAGCGTTCTTGTCTCTTCCGCTGCCTCTCTTTCATGTGTAGTAGTCGACCCCTTGGCACTATTCCTTCTCGTTCTTCTTACTATTTGTTTCCTCTTCGTTGCTGCCCCTTTCTCTGGTCTCCATCTTTCACATATTTATGTCCCTCGACCTTATTTTACTTCTATTTTTGCGTGGTGTACATGCGTTTAGTTTCACCGTCGCGACGACACACGGCGGAGTATTCGCCTCGAAAAGTTGGCCAAAATACGATTTTTTAAACACTGTTCCTTCCCGTTCTTCTTACTATTCGTTTCCCCTTCGTTGCTGCCCCTTTCTCTGATCTCCATCTTCCACATATGTATGTACTTATGTATTTTGCTTCTATTTTTGCATGGTGTACACACGTTTAGTTCCACCGTCGCGACGACGTACGGTGGAGTATTCGGTTCGAAAGGTTGGCCAAAATACGATTTTTTAAACCTTGCGTAAGATGAAAATTTTTATTATTACATGAACAACGGTGTACAAGTTTTATATATTTTTTATCTATGTAAACGTGTAGCGTTGTTGTGCATTAGAAGTAGAGACTTTTGCAATATTCATTCTTCTTTTCGCCCATTTCTGGAATATCGCTCGGCTATTAGATCTCATAATCATAATATCGTGAATGATTCGTAACAGAACTGACCCGTTTCATTGAAAAATTGGATTTGTAGAATATTTTAGGAATTCTATTAAAAATTTTACAAATTCGATACATGTCCAACATTGCTGAACCCTCATCTCACGAATCGAAATCGTCCCTCGGCGTCAAGACAATTTCGGGAGAATTTCTTCAATTTCAAGAGGATTGGTAAAGTCCTTAGACTTTATTGCGAGATTCGAACAAATTCTTGGAACACCGTGGGTGGTTTGCAGGACGCAACGGCGTCCAAAATAAACCGGGAATTAAAAAGTTAAACGATCGTATGTACGGTAGCCTCGATTCCCAGCCCCGGCGAATGGGGCTCATCGCTTTATCACACGCTATTAATCTGCACCCAGTTTTTCTTTGGTCTGTTCTCTCGTCCGCCCCGTCCCCGGCTCTGAGGTCGCGTGTGAATTACAGACAAAGGGGGAGAAAACGCAGCTTTCGACCAGGCATAAATCACAATTGAAACGTTAACTGGTTTCTCAGCGCCTTACATGGTCGCCGACTTTCCGCCACCAAACGTGGCCAACAACGGTTTATGTAGATGAATGCTCAGCCGAAACGTATCGCCGATATAAATTATCCTGTTGAGCGAAAACGGAGCCACTTATTTCTACAATGGATTGACTCAATCATTCCCTTTTTCTTTTCTTCAGAGATGGTATTAAACCGCGCCGTATTATTTCGTAAGCTGCTTTCACTGGTTTCTTTCTGCTCTGTCATTACGCTTTCACTGAAAACTCTGTCGTCGATCCCTTTTCACCAGTTTTTTCGGAAACGTCACCAAGTTATTCATCACTGGACAGCGGATTTGATGCAGTTGAAAATGCGGTTACATTATTTTTAACCTATCAAACATATTTCGACAGAAAATAAATTTCTATTTCATTCCAGTATGTTGCAATTCAGGTAGAAAATTTATATTTTGCATAAAGATGCGCTCTCCGTTTATCACAGACACATTAATCATCGATATTACGACAGAAACACGAATGAAGTTGATTTATAAATATTTTTTAACGTTCGATAGAATCCGGGAATGTCAGGCTGCGTCGAAAGCGATCGTTTTGAGGAACGAGAAAGGTGTCGACAAGCTGGCTCGTTCATTATATCTTCGCGGGGTGAACGCACCGTCCACAATCACGAGATGCACGCACCTACGTGACCGGCTTCCACAAGCGTTGACACATCCTGTCGCGAGCCACACCTGCGATGGTAACGATACATCTGTTACGATAAAATTGCTGGAAACGATCGGACACAGGAAGAAAATATTTGCCGTGCAAGCCACTTTTCGGTCGGGACGTTCTCAATGCCTCTTTGTAGGCTCCGGCACGCGGTGCACCGTTTCTGAGGAACTTCGAGTATGTATGTATAGTATGTAGATACGTGCTCTTCGATGCTCCATTCATTAATATTCATTCACCTCTGGGCAATGATTGACATTAAACGACCGACGATTTCGATATTTTAAAGAGATTTTTCGTCAGCCCCCGGGCGAAGCGTGACGTTAAGTTGACACTGATCGCTGTAATTTCGAATCCGATTAAATTATGCGCTGTCCCGTGCAGCTGGAAAATTTCAAAGTTCACCGTGCGTTATCTATTACACACCCCGCTAGATTGTTCTATTGTAGTACGTCTTTAGCGAAACATTTCGAACACGTTTCTTATGTCATATTATCCACGAATTCATTTTCCAAAAAATTTAATCAAATCGAGCAGGTTTAATTCAGGTAAAAGTATCCTCGCCGATTTTCTTGCGATTTTACTCTTTCTTAATTGTGGAGAAGACACAGTTAACAATTTCATTTTGGTTCTGTTAAAGGAATTTCTTTGATTTCGTGAGAGTTTTTGAATAAGATCCAATAAGATTTTCCTTTAATTTTACTCTCTTTTAAAGGTGAAGAAGAGATAGTTATAGAATAGTTAAAATGGTAATTGTCGCTGGGTTTTTTAACTTTTTCTTTTTGGTTTCAATAACCGAATTATATACTTTGATTTCGTGGAATTTTTTAAGGTGGAAGTTCGGCAGCCACGTGTTAAATATTTAAACGCACGCTGGTGCTCCTGTTTTGGGACGGAGCGATATTAGTATGCTCATTGCAGCTCGGCATGCTTTCTTATTGAACCGTTTCGTACAATGAAAAATGTGGAGGGACGCTTAGAATGATCCGTAGTAGCAGGCTGTTTATTACCTGTTAACGGATGGCACTTCTTCATTCTTTCGATCATTCACAAGCCCATTCAACAGTGGCATTGTCGGAGGCTGCTATGCCATTCAGCTCTCGTTTCACTCAGGTTTTCCTTCGTGTGCTCAAGAACACCGACTGGTTTTTGTCACGTGCGGATCTCGTTAAATTCCATCGTCAGTCCGTTTTATCGATCGTCCGAACGAGATCCACACGTTTCGATCTTGCTTTACGCGTGTATTATATAATCCGCCTCCGGCTCTCTGTACTGCACACTGCTGAAAGCAATGTCTATCATATTTCACTTCGTTAACAGTTAACCTTCTGCAGATTTAGGAAAAACACAACTTGGGGTGGTTAATTAAAGTTTACAAATATGGAGATAGATAGACAGATCTATATGTATACGGATTATATTATGGAATTGTTAGAAATATAACTAGGTTTCACACACACACACAACCATCAGAAAAACACAACAAAAGCACAATTATATTTATGCCATAATTTTTTTTTTAATTGTGGTATGATAAGCTACTTAATTCTATTTGGGTTTCTGTGCGAGTTTAACTTCTATAACTACGCTTATATTAGCTTGCCGAGTTGTTGTCGTTGTTGTTGTATGCGTCAAATCTTGAAATCGAATTTTAAACCACTTCCTGATGAGTTAGAGATTTGAAATTTTCAACATAGCTCAGAACTGTATGACAATGAGATATTCAAAAAAAAATTTTTCAAAGACTGTGCCGTCAGGATTTAAACAATATTTTTAAATATTCCTCTTCGCCCCAGCAATCCCCACTCTACGCTCCCCACTTCACTACGCGTTCCCACTCCGACTCTGAACCCGCTACACTGGGCCACTTCGCAGCGAAGGAGCTCAGTTTACTTACTGGGTTGATTTGGATTAGGTAGGGCGGGTGGGGGGGGGGGACAAGGACTGGCAGTTCTGCTCGGTAAGCGGGCCTTACTAAGTACGCTCGGTAGTAAAGACTGAGAAGTAAAAAATAAACAAACTTTTTAAAAACTACGCTTATATTAGAATGCACTAAAAAAGGAGAAAATAATATTTTTAGATATTAGTGACTATAAATAAAAGCGTGGAACGTGAAACTATACTAATGTAATCTTCGTGGGCGCTCCACGCTTTTATTTATAGTCACTAATATCTGAAAATATTACAATATTTTCTCCTTTTTAGTGCATTCTAATATAAGCGTGATTTTTAAAAAGTTTTTTTTATATATTTTTATTATATAATTATACGTGTTAATATTATTATTCAAGCGTGCTTGAAAAATCAACGATAATGACCGGCATGTAGGGACGTTCATTAGAGGCAGAAATGATTTTTCGACTTTCGACCATTGTGCAACCAGGTCGGATGAGATTGACGATATCTCGTCAGGAGTTACCATTGAGACAATGAAGCGTCTGGTGCTCGCCTCCCTTCGATTTCTAAACACCTTCGGTGAACAACGGCTTCGTCATTGACGCCTACACAGCCTATTGTCATATAGGGGCCCGATGACGACTCGTATACCGCGGAAACTGTCTTTCGATGGAGCTACACTACTCATCGAGGATGTGTCAATACTCGGTTACGAGCTAGCCGATTTTATTCGATACGCAGAGTATCTTGGTACACACGCGGAAACTACTGTGCATCAATGATTCGGAAAGCTATATGGTCAATGTAGACGGAGATCCCCGTGGGTGGTTCGTTGCAAAATCATTCAAACTGGACAAACGAGGTTCCGATAAATCTTGGAGTCCTTTGAAATTCACACTCTATTATGTCTACTTTGTTGCACTTGTATGCAGTTGTCGAATATAAATTGCGTTACTTCGAGTGATTATTCTTAAAACTAAAGACGTCTATACAATCATTTTTTACGAAATAATGTTTATTATCTCGATATTTGTAAAATTAAAAATCTGGAACCGGATAATTAGACTGAGAATCTTTATGCAATATAAAAATTATCTACATCGATCGCAAGAACTAGAAACAAAATAGAATGTTATTTCTTTCTTTAATGATTTTAATAGAGAAGAAATCGTATATCGGCATTTTCAATTTTCGAAATTTTTCAACAATTTTGAATTGCACCTTCTCAATTTTTCTATAAATGCATAAAGATCCGCATTCTAGTAATAACACTATGAAATCCGTGCTATTCATTGTTGAACCACTAACTTAGGTGTTTTCAAATATCCTTTGAATTATTTCCTACTTGTTTCTTCAAATGTTAATAAGACACGTAGTACACGTAGTTGAGATCGTGAAGTAGATTATATCCTACGTATCAGATTAGAATAATGTCGAGGCAAAATCAAAATATAATTGAAATTTACGAAGGCGATTATGCTTAAATCATACCACGCGCACTTATGGATACGCAATCAAGTGAAACATTCCGCTTAGTTAGTCAACTTCATTCATAAATCTCAACCGGTACTCGTGAGAATCTCGATGGAGAAATCTCACTTCGAACTTTCAACATTTCGCTTTTCCTAATTATCCGTATTCACTTAGAATCTTTATATTTGTATATTGCGTTAGTACTGCATACACACCCGGAGTGCATACATATACCGTTGCAAGCGTTCAATTTTATACGAGGTATTGAACGTAAAAACTGTTCACGCTAACAAGGAATAAGAAAGCAAAGGATTTCTCTGTGCTCACGTGAGATATTAATGGAATGACAAATACCTTTGCTACATTTCAAAACGAAGAATAAGAAAGTTAAATATTGTCTGGTGAAAGCGTTCAATTATCGTCGAGGAAGACTTGCAACTTAGATCATGAACATTGGTCATGATATTTGTCTGTCCACAGACAGCGGATTTTATGTATTCATGGGAAAAATTAGTCGATGTAATTTGAAACAGTAAAGAAACTAGAAGAATTTAAAAATACAGAAATAAAGAAAACTTTTATTTCGCATGAAGATCCGCTGTCTACTAAAAACACATTTTCATTGAATTCTACAAACTTATTCAGAGTAAGATATGTATTTGTACGTGATTCGATGTTTCCCTCCAAACCAATACATTCTCATTGAATTGTACAAATCAATTCCAGGCAAAATGTTTATTTGTACGTTTCTTTAATTTCATTATGAAAAAATGCTGCAGTAAAACATACATTTTCAGTAATGGGTACAATTACCCTATTTGCTAAGTTGATCCCCGTCAACCCTAATAATAATCAGTGGGCAGTTGAGCCGACGCGACGCGTCCCCCTTACCCTGTCAGTCCGCGACGTCCCGTCGGAAACACCTCGAAGAAATCGGACTGGTTTGATTTTGTCCTCTTATCTCGATCCTTGACCGGCCTCCCCGTGAGCCGATGCTGCGCGGCGCATCGTAGCGGGACGGGTTCCGTACAAGTCGTAAAGAGTTCGCTGGCCCCTCGGCTCGAGTGTCGTCCGGGCGGTGCATCAGGATGAATCACCTGGGCGAAGGCTGTTTTATTATGCAAATACGCAGCGGTTTCGCGCGAGCCACGCCACACCACACCGTGCGCCACGCGGATATACGCTAAATACAGGCGGACGGGATGAGATGGGACGCGCGCGGATCCCGCGTTCATCGACTGGCCATGCCATGGGACCTGTTACCTCTTCGATAACGCGGATCTGGACAGCCGGCCTTATGGTCGTTCAAATATCGTCGCATCCACCGCCCTATACGTCGCGTTTACCAGAACCGTGGCGACGACGGTCGAAATCCGGCTTTCGTGGTTTACGACCGTGCCGCATCTACGCGGTATTAAACGCCGCTCCGGGAACATTTAACGCTCGCGATTAAAGCGATTTCGTCGAGAGAGAACCACCCCGGAATCCGGTGACGATCGCCCGTCGTAAACCGACCCGGACTAACCCTCCGCGAAGTCGATCCAACCGGGTTTTACTCACGTTTTTAAGCCCAGCCCTTCACACGGATTATCGCTTCGGCCCTTCTATGGATCACGTCCCACAGTGGTTACGCCAGCCGATTTTGCAGATCATTTGGTAAATTTCATTTAAAACATGTTGTTTTTTGGTAATTTCACGTGGAAATGGTTGAATTCAGTGGCACACAATATTACAGTGACTCAGCATGTCCTGTCAAATTCGAAGTTTAAAGCGGTGCAAGAGGCTGAGCAGAATGTCGGGTGAGCACAAAAGTTTCTTTTCGAACATGAATGGATTGCATCATTTTATTAGAAATATTGGATTGGCAGGAAAGTAATTTCGGTATTTTGAGGTACAATAAAAACCCAATTTTTTTTATCCAACCTATGAACTTTAATCAATCAAATATTTTCTGTTTTGTTCGATGAACTTTTGTCATCTTTTTGGTAGCTTCATAATTCCGCACTCGTAACACCTCCGGTCCTTATAGGCAAAAAACTGATCCAACTGCGATTTCAGGTTATCATCGTTAGTAAAGGTTTTACTAAATGAATGTGACATCAATTCCCAACCAAGCTCCTATAATTTTTCACGTGTTGACTATGATAACGTTAGACCACACACATCTTTGGTAGGATACGATTCTAGATGAGGAGTATTATAGATAATAATAAAAACGTGGTAAAATAAGTTGGTGAATGAAAAACTGTTCATTCACTGTACAAAGAAATCCTACGTCGACCGCGTCTATAATAATAACCTAACATCCTAAATAATAAATTATTTGATTGACCCATCTATAAGAAAATTAAGAGCAGCTCGTTAAATTACATATCTGGCTCAAAGTTTCTTATGACTATTCGCCGAGACATTGCTTACATTTATTTAACTTTCCATACAGCAATACCTTCATTAAATGTACCAAGTAAATAACGAGTAAGTGTATAAACATTAAAACCTCGATGAGGAATCGCTTATCCTTTTAATATTTTTACCGGCACGATAAACGAATCAGTTCACTGAAAAAAAAAAAGAAACGAATCGCATTATCAGATAGACGATTATGTGCGAAGAAAAAAATGTGTTCTCATACGTAGATGTACCACGATAGTGGATTAACTGGATCGATTGAATAAAAAAGGGATCGAGGAAAAAGGAATAAATTCGAACCAGTTTCTCAGTTACTCGCTTTTTGGACTTATTCCTTGACGAGCACGCGTGCTTTCCAATATCTTTGATAACGTTATTATTTAAATTTCAACGATGTTACTGAATTTTACGAAAGATCATCAGGATTTCTTGAAAAACGAATAGTCATTATATCTTGAATTCACACAATCGAAAACTGCAAACCTATGGCTTCGAGGGTATCTAAAGTGAAAGGTGGTCTTTCTGTTTACTTTACCACTTGATCATTTGCTGACATTTTCGATATGACGAGTAGTGATGAAACCGTGTCCATCGTGTACGCATAAATGTTAATCAACGACGTGTTCAACCTTTATTTCGATAACCTGAATCTGTACATGTAGAAAATATACATGTGGGTAATTGTTAATTAATTCTTCTCGAGAAAACATCTCAAGAAAACTCAAGCAAAACGTTAAAAATCGGAAAAATGCAAAACCAGGATACCTCCTGAATGTGCAACGAAAAAATGGAACTAGGAAAGGCTGTCGGTGCGCGTTTATAAGTTTTTCGATATTCCGTCGGTAACTCGAGGGAATAATACGGACGCGTAGCTATCCGTGGAAAGACTAACGAGAGAGAGAGAGAGAGAGAGAGACCACCTCTCGAGCACGCAGCACGTCGCCGCATAATTCAGATATTTTATACAGTGGTTTTACAGTATACGCTGTATATCAGATTCCAGCGTGCGACGATGAATGTAACGAAGGCGAACAAGGGGAACGAAGTTCGTTTTATGCGGGACTCGACGTCCCTGGCGACGGAAGTTGAAGAACTCCCCAGCAAGTTTTTGCTGGATTGGCCGAAGCATAACGAGTGCAAAGTGTTCCTTGAATCGCGACGCGGACAGCTTTGTCGAACCGTTGGAAAAACGTAGGGAGAGTACGCGCGGCGAGTATTTACCCTCTTTTGTTACGCGTCGCGGGTGAAGGTGTGCAAGGACCCAAAAGTGTGGGGCACTCAATGATCGCGCCAGGTCGGGATTCAATGCGTGAAAGGTTAAAAGGGATAAACTATTTCTTGCGTAACCAGAAATTTTTGCCTTTCCCCTACAAATGTTTAACTTTTTCTATGCTATCCAGTCAATTTACACGAGAAGATGTGAGAAATCCAAGTTTCGATTCTGGAGGATCAATGGTTCAATAGTTATAAACATTTAAAATTGAGCAATTTCCAATGTTTTTCACAACTTTCACGTTTGTAACTTTTGAACCATTGATCCTACAGGGTCAGAACTTGGATTTTTCACATCTTCTCGTCTAAATCTACTGAGTAACATAGGAAAAAGGTAATTTATAGAAGAAATTTTAAAAATTTCTGGAAGAAATTCCATACTAGGGGTGTTGGGGAATCCCTAGTATTCTCGGGAATCCAGATACATTCGAAAATCCTGTTTTCGAAAATTCGAATATTCTGTAGGAAGAGCAGAAAACTGAAGGAAGATTCACGTGGGCACGGTCCGTAGGTAACGTACCCTGTTCCAACGAGAGCCATCCTATCAGAAGTCCATTAAGTCCTTTCGCTATGTGGGCACACGCACGTGGGACACGCGAACACGCCGACGCACCCACGCGTCAGGTTTCGCGAATTCTCGAATCAAATTGCGATACGCGCGTATGGAAGGTACACAAGGATCTCTTATACTCCCATGGGTGATCCTTTAACGGAGGCGAATCCTGTCCCTGCGGCGTACATAACTTGCCGTAGTAAATAGCGTGTCGTTGGATTTTTTTCTTTCCTAGAGTATAGATAAGAAGTGGAATGATGTTGGAGGGATGTTGCTTCTACGGTGGTCAGAACGTAATCAGATTAAGCGAACAATCGGTTAGTTCTTTTTGTACCGAAACCTTTTTCTGGCGAGTCTGTGTTAGAAGAATTTTAAAGTACTATTATATTCTTTTCAACCTACTAAACATATTAACCCTCATACGCTTCTCAAAAATAGCTGCATAAAAGAGACTAGGATAACAATTCACGCATTTTTATTTTCAACGTTAAATCAACACATTATGTTTATGTATAGCGTCACATTTTAAAGAAATACATCTCACAACATAGACACAAAAGGATGAATATAGTTTTACAGTATGTGAAAACTTTGGATGGGTGAATTTTCACTCTGAGGAACATATGAGGGTTAAGAAAGAAATTAAACTCCTGCTGTCACTCCAATTTGTTGCAATTCGGGTACACAATTATAATTTTGCATAAAGATCCGCTGTTTAACGATAACGGAAGACGACAACGGGATATACAAGTGTCAGATGATTGCACAAGTTCGGGCCCGATTTGAAAATAAAACTCAATGGTTAAATATTGATTTTTTTTTAGATTTTTTAGAAACATAATATTTTTTATTTATTTTTGGGTAAAGAATTCCAAAACACTTGAATTGAGGAAGTATCAAACATTTTTTTATTGTCAAACATACAAGTTGCTCATTTTTAAAGAGTCTATATAGGGAACCTCTCAGGGCGCGCGTTCCGCAGGGTTAACTAGATCACCTAGCCTATAGTAAGAATATAAACACTTTGGCATCATCCTCGTTGCGATAATGACGACCTCGTCGTCCACAGTGAGTAATACCGATTTTCAGAGAAGAAAAAAGAATTTGAAAATGGAAAAAATCCTGGGTCGAGAAGGTTGAAATGAAAGTGCGCAGGACAGTGTTGGACTACCTGTTCGAGCCTTGCCAACGACGTTCTGCATCATGTTGATCTCGCGTTTGTCGTCGACGTTGGTACACTTTGCGCGAGACCGAGCACCTCTGCAGTCTCGTATTTCTCCCGGTGCATACTATCGATACGCGCCTCCTCCGATATCTCGTCCCCGATAGTCGCAATGTAATACCGGAAGCTGCGCCTCGATCACGTCGGCCCTGTCGATCGTCAATAGCTTCCTCGTTGTGCCGTGCTCGCTGCCGCTGTTGGTTTTACCGATATGATCGTCGAGTCCGCGGCCGGCGAGCAGCAAATTTCTTTATCGTACGCCACCTACGCGAGATTATACTCGATTGGAAAGTACGTGACTGTCAACTGGCTCGAACCGAGCCAGATGAAAAATATCGCAGTAGGAATTTGTGCGTCGCGATGACAAACTGTTCGCTGGATCGCGAACAGGTCTTTGTAAACAGGTCTTGAACGGAGCGAACGAAATCCGTTCGACTATTGGACAGATAATAGATACCTAACATTTTTGAAAATTTCGTTGTCCGGTGAACAAGATTTAAAAAAATGAAGTCTCCTGTTTCGGCGAGTTCCAACGTCAGATTCTAGATAATTTGTGAACGAACGAAATGCTTCCGCTTATATTAACCCTTGGACCTTTAAAGGGGTTAGGACACAGTAACAAGTGGGTATAACATAATATTTTTAAAGAATAGTACAAATGTCTAAAATCAAACGAATGAAACAAACATTTATATTTGTTAAACGTTGTTAGAAACCTTCATCCCGTGTCTGGCTCGTCAAAGTAAGGCAAGGGGTTAGAAAACGGAAGTCTCCTATTTCCGTAACTTCTAACGTTAGAGTGTCGACAATAGAGGAAGGAAGGGACGAAGGGATCAGGACGTTTTAATGATACACAAGAGCGAGAGATGTGCGGGGGCGATCTCCAATAAATTGATCTTTCTGACGACTAATCTGACGAACAGTACCGTCATTTCCCGAAGAAGGATTGGCGACCTTCTAAGGAAGCTTGCGCTTGCCCGTGGCATTTGAAGCATCTCCGAATGGAATACGACTTGTATTGCCATTACCAGTGTTACCTTGAACTTGATTCGATCGTTCTCTCATGTCAGACGCGCGGCTGAATCTCTCGATCGATCGGGTACATTAAACCTGTTGCATTCATTGATTTCTTTGAGTGGCAGAGCTCTCAATAGTCCGCTCCCAGCCTTGCGAAGGCCCTCGAATTCATTACGCTGGTGAATGCAATTGAAAAAATCTCATATTCGATTATAACTTTTACTTTTTACTTTACACCCATATGATCTTTATCTTCATGTATCATCTACGTTGTTTTTTTAGGAAATTGTAAGACATTGATTATACACGTTCTTTTTTATTTTACGAATATTTTTCGGCGAAATGAAACTTTTCTATAATTTACAGATTATTGGTTCAACAGTCTTGTAACTTTCATTTATAATTTTGTTCGACGAGAATTTTATGATTTTAATCAACCAGAATTTTATAATTTTATTCAACAGGAATTTTTTTATGATTTTAATCAACGAGAATTTTATGATATTGATCATGAAGAATTTGAAAATTTTAATCAACAAAGAATACAATAGTTACATCAGTGGTAAAGGCGAATCAGGAAATCGAATGAAATAATGACTCAAGCAAATTATGACTCAATATGACGCTCGAAATGCCAGGAACATGAATACCTAGTGCAAATATGTAGCTAATTCAAGGGAATGAGATCAGAACGTTTCAATAAGTGATTGTAAGATTTCTATGCAAAGATTGAATCATTTTCGATTATAGAACACCGTTTCCTCTAGCGTGTTCCACGTTCTTGAAAACTAAATTTTCCCTGTTGGAGTTCATCGACATTCGTCATTATTACTGTCCAATTCCCTGAGTTAACCTTTTCTAGTGGCAATATCGCCGCAGCTTCTTTGCCATTCCATGGAAATTGGTTTCAGCTAGGATTGAACAACGAATACTTACGGTAAATGCATCTCGTGATAGCGGCGTACAAGGAAATATTAGCTCGCTCAAAAAATATTTCATAGAAATTGAGACGTTTACTTTGTAGTTTCTATTTCTCGTAATCGCGCTGTGTCATCAATTTAAACGTCTAGTACATGCATTTTTTTCTTACTAATAATTCTGGGTTTTGCGCTGAGTCACGATGCAGGAGGTGAGTGAGGCTTAACATAAGGTATTTGCGTAAAGCGATAAAATAATCCTTGTAATAATGTGTTAGTCTTATAAGGACGAAAATTATTTAAACAGAGTGATTTATATCTTGTAAATTATTTCTGATTCACTACGAACTAATTTCTACAGCTAATAATTGACAGCTGTATTCTGCTGCTTTTAAATCTTACTACAATACATGCTACTTGTACATGTATTAATTTAATTGAATTCCAGAATGCGATATCAAACCGGAAACAATGTTCAAGTTTCTGTAAGTGTCGAACAAAGAACATCTGTCACCGCGACACGTACTTTACACTGTTGATTCCTGTCGATAATAAAAAAAATCATAATTCATTTTCATCGATGCAATAACAAAACGTTTGAGAGGCGTTGAAATCTGCATGTGGGCGAACCATATCGAGAATTACGTCACATCAAGGTAATTTTGCCCCCTTCGTTCTTGACTGGCCAGTCGATGGGATCGCGTGGGATTGAACTGGCCCACGAACCGTTAACCATAGAGGCTGATAATGATGGTTGATGAAATGATTGAGGAAATCTCGAAACAGTAGTCGGCTAATTTAGTCGTTTTGTTCTGGCCGTGCACGTTCGCCAGAGGCTGTTGCATCCTTACGATGAATATTTCGATTCACCCCTTCGTTCTCCATTAAACTAAACTACGATAATATTAATCAATCCTGATGCTTACGATTGGCCAGCGAATTTGAACGTTTGTGACACAGATCGGTCAAATAGGAAACTGCAAATACATTAAAAAATATTTACTGTTTTATATTTCACTTGCTCGCTTAACTCGCTTCAATGAAAATGTTTAAATTCAGCATTTAACAGCACAAATATGTTGCTAATTTGATTTAATCTGGTTGCCCAAAATTGAACACAGGTAATGATATTTTTAAAAATGTCGATGTTTCCCTCAATTTTCAAATTTTGGTTGTCAGGGCGTCGAATCATAACTTTTACTATCAACAACAAGTATTATCTACGGTTTATTTCAGCATCTCTTTAGAATATTTGTTTTTTTTTTATTAACTGCATTGTAACAACAGTCTACTAACGAGGAAACAATTGATCATTAGACAGTGGATATTTATGCAAAATAAAAATATTCTGCCTGAATTGCAACAAACTGGAACCACGAAGAAATTGATTTTCTGTCCTGATATGTTTCAACAGATGGACAATGGTACAGCAGTGTTTGAAAAATTATCTAATGATCTTGCTGTTTTAAATTACACCTACTGATTTTTCCTATAAACGCATAAAATCCACTGTCTAGCGATCATAAGCGCACCGCTTCCACATCGAGTTCAAGTATGCCGTGACCGACAAAGTTTCACGCAACTGATTTCGCTTCTCCGGGATCATGATATCTGAATAGATCCTGTCGGAGACGTGGAAAGATCGATGCGCATTCAAACGTTCCGAAACGCGGCGTCCGCATCGCGTATATGATACAGTTCCGCGCTAGTTTAACAAACGTATGCACATGTGGGAGCTCACGATTGCAGCGTGACCGTGCACGTCACAGGCGGCTATCGATTACCAGTGATTTTATCGATTAGATTAATGGGCGAGAGCGAGAGCCGGTTACCCGAACGCGAAATCATTTCGTCGTGCGGAGGGAGAGCGTCGGCGACGATCGCGAAATAGTTCCGTTACGATTTACGAAGGTTTCTTCGGTGTAATAAGGGACTGCCGTTTGTTAGCCAACTTCTCTTGGTCTCATTTCATGATTTTCCATCGATAATACTCGCCAGAAACACAGCCAGAATTCACTTCGATTAGGGAGACTCGCGGTTAATCGATCGCGCCACTCTACGAACGAGGAACCTTCCTTCCTGACACTTCCTCGCGTGTTCTAATGAGGTAGTTCGCTTTCCGAGCGAGCCAGGACGAAGTTTACTTGGAAGCACAGCCATTTCATCCAGCGTCTCTCAACCTGTGGTTCGCCTTCAATTTTTAACTCTCTTCATCGTGATTAGATTGCGGATCTGATTCATTCGTGACAGAATTTGGTGGATGGAATTTGAAACAGTAAAAATATGAAAACAATTTAAGAACGTCCATATGGTATTTGCAATTTATTAAAATTGTTAATGTTTCGTCTTGAATTTTATTACCTACATTTTTCAGGGTAATTTTAAGGCTCCTAAACCTTAAGATTACGATCCATACCTGACCGTACTAGGATCGTCGCAGTTTTTATAGTTACCATAATAAAGGGACCAAAGACAAGCAAATACATAAAACTCATCACAGCTGCGAAACACATGTTTCCTATCGTTTAGACTATACCGTTACTCAATCTAGTCACTTAAGTACTCTATCCCACCACATCAAATTACAACCAATAGGATTTTCGTTAACCCCACTACATGTCAACCCCCACCACTTGTACAAGTTTTCATTAGGCATTTCAAAAGAAAAATGATTTCAGAAGAAAATTTTTATTTTGTAATATAAATCTCTATTCTCTGTAAATTTTTCCGATTAAAATGACACCAAACACGATACAATTCGGATTTTTCATGACTCTTAATCCACGGTAGAGAAGCGCACGTGAAAAATTGACCGGTATCGAAACCAAAGAACTGCATAAAATTAAAATAAAAACTTTATTAAAGTAAAATCCTAACAGTAGTAGATCTGGAATGAATGAAAATCGTACAAAATTCTGTAGAATCTTATTTTATAGCATTCTTTGAAAATTTCTTGTAGCCAAACATCCATGAAGATCCACAGTCTAGTAGTTACGTAATAACGCACTCGAATGATGTCGTTGATCTTTAAAAAATGTCTCAAGATCGATAAGATTCCACATACACGTATGAATCGGATGACCGGATAAAACTGATTAACTCCATTTCTATAAGTTCCAGTAATTATTGCGTAAGATTAATGACAATTTATCAGCATCCAACTAGAGAAGCGCCGGTAATGATTGTATCAAAAGGATTGCGAATATAATTGAAGAAAAAGAAGAAGGTCTCCCGTCTTTCCGTGTTCGTCCCCGAAGTTTTACGAGGCGAGCGAGATTCCGTTTAAAGTTAATCAGGATATCGAGCAAAAATATATCTGGCTCATAGACGTGAACATTAATCACTTCGACGGATTCCGCGTTAGCTACGTCCACTACTGTGTCTACTAGTAATGACTAGTGAGCTCCGAACTTCCGTAGGTGATCAGGAATTAATGAGGTACACGGGGACTGAACGCCAGTCGTTAATCATTATTACAACGTAATTATCGGGGACTCGTTAGGCAGAAGCCTAAGGAATTAGGTGGCGCGCGTCATTATTAAACTGGCCGGTGTGTAAATTTAATAAAGTCTATTTTCTTATCCGATCTGCCATCTGGTTCCCCATCGATTTCTTTGCACGTATTTTTACATTAATTATATCAATCCTTGTATGTATACTAGATAATATTTTCTTGTATTCTAGCAACGAACACATGGCTTAATAATATAAAGGTTAATAAAATTCTTGTATGTATACTAGATAATATATTCATATCTTTGATTAATCCTTCGCTGCATGGAGTATTATATCTGATACAGTTAACACATTTGTGTTTTGTTACTATGTTTATTTTTCTGAAAATGTTGTTTTAATTTTTTAAAAATATTTTCCCCTTAAAACACAAAAACTGACAATTAAAAAAATCTTGCAGTGAAGGCTTAAAGAACAAATGGCTTCTTTAGGTTTTAACAAAAAAAATGAACATATTGCAACGCTTTATAACATACACGATCGATCTTATCTGAGAAATGGTAAATACCTTGTAATCACCTGTTTTCCTGCACCACCTTGTACAATTAAAATATCTCACCTCGCTCACAGCCCTAATCCGCACATTTCGAGCCATTACATCTTGCAAAAACAAAAAACCCAGTCAAACAACTATCACTATGTTCGTTAGCAATCTAAAATTAGCTTACATATTAATTTTCTAAAAATGAGGCTTTTCCACTGGCGCTCTCTTGGCACCTGATCTCTTCGACGCTCTCCCCAGGACGCGCTAAACGATCCTACATTTTCCCATTGGTTCAATTTGCCAAATAGCTGGCTGACAATGTGATACAATCAAACGATTTGTTCAGCCGACAGATAGAATCTCGGTCGAAGAATTTGACACTGAGGGAACCGTAAACGGACGGAATGATAGGCTCACGCGAAATCACGCGTTGCCGGAGCAGTTAACGGAACTAGTGGTTCGATTGAAATAATGGAAATCGCAGATAACGTCGTCCCTGTTGCAATCTCGGTTGCAAGATCGATTGTCCGATCGCTATCAGTAAACGTGTAACGACATAATTGCCGGGAATACTTTGCGGCAATAAAATCAGGCAAGGTGTTAATAACCGACCAGCCGCGCCGATTCAGTTTATAATCTCGTCCAGACCGTGCTGAGATTTCGCAAATAATAGAATGTCTGCTGCTGGAACTGAGATGTTGTCTCTAATCGTTAAACTCACAGGTCAGAATTCCCGGCGATTT
Source organism: Lasioglossum zephyrum (assembly GCA_028455615.1). Taxonomy (NCBI): domain Eukaryota; kingdom Metazoa; phylum Arthropoda; class Insecta; order Hymenoptera; family Halictidae; genus Lasioglossum; species Lasioglossum zephyrum. The sequence continues at coordinate 7,658,366 of CM052321.1, read as the reverse complement.
CAACACGTTGCTTGGCAAATTACCAGTTAATCCATGAAATCATAATTGAAAACTTACAATTGATCATGGGAATTATTTCCTTAACTAGTCTGTATCTTTCGGTCTTCGAAGAAATTCATTTTCGCCAGTATATTGCAGTTAAGAAGCGTTTGACATGATTAGCTCTCAGTTTGGTAAAAATGAAATTCAAGTGTGCTGGAAATACTTCAAACGAGGATGATATCATTTACCTTCGTCTTAAGGAGAAAAAATATTCCAGTATTTTTACTTCTGATATCAACTCGTATCAATCTTGGGCGCCACTAACAATAAGATAAAATGGTCACAAACATTTATGTGGAAGCAATAAAATGTGCAATATTATTTAACTTCGAATTTTAATGAAACATTTCCCGTATACACGTTCTTGCACACGTGGAAATATAGACATAATGATGCAGTCGTTTGATCAGAGTGGAGTAAATAAGCGCACCTTTGGTAAATGGCACTTTCAAAATTTCGATCTGTCAAATAACGAGTGACCAAATTTATTTTCTGTCGTAACGGAGCTAAAAAGTTGCAATGCTTCGACATGTTGAAATATTATCATTTTATATGTATTGTATGTATTTATATGCACTGTTATTAGAATCTTCGCGTGTGCTAGATTGAGTCTGACTTTTTCCGATCGAAGAACGCAGGGTAGAGTCGACTGGAAAGTGATCATTTTGTACCGTTCGGCATCGTTACGCGTTAACCGTGGTAAATCTAGAAATATTAGCACGGATCTGCGCGACGTGCTCACCGGTCACCGTGATAACTATCGGTGACAGTGAATTATTAGCGCAGAATCACGTAACCGAGTGTAGATGAAAGGCCGGACTATTGAGGCTCATTGAAATCATGCGACAACGCCGCAATTCTTTCGCGCCTCCGATGAAATTCGACCGGAATGCGAACAAACTAATGCCAACAAGTTATGACACCAACAGATAGATAGATCTCTGTCCTATTTTCGATGGCAGCAAAAAAGCTGGGCATACCTTCGGTAACATTAAACAAATATCATTTAGATTACTCAAACATTATCATTTTCCAGTCAAACTTGATCAGTAGTAGAATTAATATTGTATTTAACCTTTTGCCCTTGGTTGTCCCATCTGCGGCACCACTAAAAATTGCTGTAACATTATTCAAAATATTGTTTACATAATTAAATGTACGAGGTATTATATCAATATAAAATTTCAAAAATCATGGGGAATGGAAATATAATATATAAATGTTTAATTTTCCAATTACAATAGCCCCGAATGCAAACGGTTAATATTTAAATAATGATCCAGATGATTTCGAAAGCACGTTTTCATTTAAAAAGTGCCCATTGGAGGAATTGTTATTATCCTGCGAGTACCGGTTTTTCCATAATTTTCTCTCGGAGCGATTCTCCGCGTCGTAAATAGTGGATTATTTTTTAAAGGGTAGGAACGTCATTATTTATTTGTGATATCGTCCCACATCTCGAAGCCTGCAGCTATTATATTGGTGCGTGGGTGTCGGAATTACCGGCGAATTTCACGTATGTGCTCCATTGTAATTAATGTCGGCCAGGTTCGATCGCGTTTTCGTATCGGACGTGGAAAGAACGCGTTACATGCACGCACTTTCACCGTCCGCGCCGTTCGAAGGTTCGCTCTTGTCAAGAAGCGTTTAATGAGTCTGTCTGCGCCGCTTATTCTACGATTCCGGAATGCGAATTGAGGCTAGAAACAGGTCAAAGGGTTCGGTTTCATTGCCCGAACGATTGGCCAATGGCGCTTCTGGGAATGTTCGAGCGACGCCACGATGACCGTAATCGCAACTCGTTCTGGCATTCCAATGACATAATGCTGCTGTTCAATTTCAACGGCAGGACTATTTGCGGATTAGAGTACCAGCTGTGTTCTACAAGTAAATACATTAAACGAAATTCCTCAATCGCAGGATCAACAGGTCGCCCCCCTCATAACGCTTTAAACACGGTATATCTTCGACCTATAATCGTTGAATTAACAAGTTGCTAAGATTTATGCAATTTTCAATTTTTCGAGACAATTTTTAAGAAGAGGAACAGTGGCTGATCGAACTGTAAGCAGACTAAGCAGCCACGTGGGGCCCCGAATTTTAAAGAAATTTATTTATTTTAAATTTATTTTTAAATAAATTTATCTAATGTGTAATGGTATGAAATTTTCCATTACTTTTCATTTTTGTTACTAAGCTTTGGAGAGTTTTTTTGCAACTTCTATTTCTAACTTGAGTTTGAGGACCCCAAAATGTTTACCGCTTGGGGCCTCCACTTGACTACAGCCGCCGCTGAAGGGGAACCAAATGAAATATTATTTTCAGCGGTAGTAACCGTTGTAAATCCGAGATATATCATAATTATACTAAATTCTGTTCTGGCATTTTTTGAACATTTTTCAGAAGCCATAAATGCATAAAGACGCAGTCTAGTTATAAGCTAATTTTTTAATCAAATACCAAAATTAACAATAAAATACATATTCTCTCCTTCTATGTATACGTCTTTGGCAAGGATCTTAACAATAGGCACAACAAGTGATGACGTGGGTGGATGGTCTTTTAAGATTACACTTTTCCAGTGTGAAATATTTACTCTCGGTAATAGAAAGGCGACAATAGCACATTTCGACACCAAAGCCATTTGGTATTTGATTTCCCTAGAGAAACCATGGAAAGCTGGTGCATTGTGTCTCGTGGTACCACAGACTAGGTGCACCACGTTGTAAATTCTTGCACGATTCATTAGCAAAGCACCGGTTCGTGTCGAGCGTGTACATTGTTTATATCTCCCTCGAGACTTCTATTTTACCACGCAATAAACCTAAATATATTTTCATATCAATCAATCGACACTAGAACTCTTATGGATCAAAACAACTTCTTTTATAATTATTTAAATGTTAAAAATAATTTCATGAGAAACTTCTACATAAATTTGTTCGTTCTAATAGTGCACATATATTTTACGATATTACTTGTACAAAAATTAACAACAAAACCGAGCCGTATGCAACAAATTCTTGTGGTCAGTCTTAATCGAAACAGTTCCGAAAACCAAAAAGAAAAATTGATTGCAACCATAGATTCTGCTACAGAAGAAACGTATTAATCTTTTCGGAGCAGAGGAGTTAATATGTTCAGTCATCTTCAATCTAATGTTTCTCATCGAGCAATGCAACTTTATATGTATATCTGAGGCATGCGAGTACATTAAACGCTTCCGTACGCGTTTCATTGGTTCTTTATGAACTCGTTTCATTGCTGCCTTGTCAGGCAATCAATTGCAGCTTGATATTAAGGCCTGTGGCAGTGTCCTCGCGATTTTCCGCATTGCTACAACGCTTGCTCGAGCATGCTTTAATTAATTAAGGAATAAAATGATGCTGAAGTAAAACGAAGAGAGGTAATAAGTATACTGGCTAGTTTAATTAGAATTGCTTCATGACTTTCTTAGTAGCAAGAGAACGTCACTGATTCAATTGCAACAAGGTGGTGTAATGATAGTGATTATGTCCCGATTGGTGCTGGATCATTGGACACAGCAGGGAATAACGTTGCGTGGCTTATTGAGTACTCAGCGCAATGGAAACCGGAAACTACTTTTGCGGATGCTTATACTATTTTCAATTTTTACAGACGAACTTTAAGAAAGTAGAATATAATACAATCTTATTTCCAGTGGTAGTAGTTTGCAGATCTTATAGAAACAAAGATTGTACTAAATTCTGTCGAATTTTATGTGCTACCCTTTTTTGAAAAATTTCAGGAACCATAAACGAATAAAAACCCGCAGTCTATTCATAGGTAATAATAAATTTTTCAGAAATATTTTATTGGTAGAAAAAGTCAATTTTAATTAAGTTTGAAGTTAAAACTTTTTAAATTAGAACCAACTACACAAGTGTGCTACACAACGTGAAAAAACTTTTTCAACAATATCACTGACTATATTGTGAATAAAAGTTGGAAGAATATTTCGTCTAATGTCAGAAGAAAAAGAACAACTTTTTTTCGGAGATTGTTTTAAAAAATACACGAATTTGTGAGATGTCCAGATACTTCCCGAGTTGCATCAAGCGGCATTATGCTGGCGATGCAGCGGAGTTTGCCATTCGATTGAATGAAACGCGGAACATCCGGAGTCTCGGTGACGTTTTTGCCGATCGGCTGACTCTCCTGTTACGGTGAACGGTACCACGATGCAGTTGATGCAACCTCATCTCGTTAGTTTGTATCCGAGGTATCGACACGATATTTATCGTCGGAGACGGTTATCTTTACTGCTTCCTCGCTCCGTTAAAGACTATTTTATATCCTAATTAATTAGCGCATCGACTATCTCGCGTAATTGCAGTGCCATCGGGTTGCGTTGTACCGTTCAGGGCCCAGATGTAATAAACGCTAGGTAATGGGTGGATCGCTCGTAAACCATTCCCAAGAAGATTTCGAGATGATCTTAGAACAGTTTCGCTTTTTGCAACATTTCGCATATTGGCATATCAGATTCTGATCGGAGTCGACGTATAACCGAGCACAGTTAAGATACCGGCAGATTCATTGCCAGTGTCCTCCTTGATACTCGATGAATCAGCGATTATCATGTGTACTAATAAACAGTTATTGAAACGGGATCGTCAATGTTTTTATAGCGATAATGGACGTCGATACCGTAATTAAACAAACGATATCCGAGATAAAGTTACGATGGCGAAAAAGTCAACAGAAATCGTTGACACAAAATATACAATGTCTAAAAATAATACTGTGCGCATAAGGTTTCGCTTCGATGCGTGACGGATGAGACTCATTCACACACCTGTCCGTATCTCACTCGGTTAGACTCGTATCCCTCGAGTTTACCCGAATGGCGTTTCACTTTGGAGCGTGACGGATCAGACTGATTCACGTGAAACGACACAGTGAAAAGAAGTGTTGACTTGAAAAATAAATTCATGTAGGGGTTCCTGAGAACCATTTGACCCATTCAAAGGTTAAAGTATGTTCATTCTTTTATTAATTGACCTGTGTGATAAATGGTATTGATGGCACGGCATGGTATGATAAATGGGTTAATAAATATGGTACAATAGTTCTTTCCTTGTGTACCAAACTACAACGAAGAAAGAGAGAATCGTTCGAGGCGAAGACCAGGTCGTTTCACCTCGGAACGTGACGGATCAGACTGATTCACGTGAAACGACACAGTAAAAAGAAGTGTTGACTTAAACAATAAATTCATGTCGGGGTTGCTGAGAACCAGTCGGTCCATTTGAAGGTTAAAGTTTGCTCATTCTTTTATTGAATGTGCTGTAAATGAATGAATAAAAATGGTATGATAATTCCTTGTGCAACGAACTACAACGGAGAAAGAGAGAATCGTTCGAGGCGAAGGCCAGAGGATTCACGTTACGACTTAGGCCAGTAGTAAGATCAGGAAATGGCGTAAGTAGATGCGCGCATTAACAGCTCGCAAGCGCGGGTAGTCGATCGATAATTTATCGTGCGTGGTATATTTCTATCCATTACGGCAACACGTTGCAATGTCTGAGCGTGATGGCGTAGCGGTGTGTATTCGTATCGAAACGGTCGTTAAGATCGGTCACGTTTATTGCTTCCTCCTTACACCGGAGGAATTATTTTATTCAACGATTATTTAGTTCGCGGTGGACATGCCCGCAGCCATTTTCCCAGGTGCGTTGTTATTTTCACGGTGTACACTGTCGCGGACGACGCGACATCATTGATTCCCTCATAAATTACTAGAAGCGAGCGCCGAGGAGATCACGCGCTAGAATGTTTACGCGGAGATGTTATTTACGTCGGCCGGAGCAGTTTATGCATTTTCTACAATATTAGCCGGCTCCTTTGCGTCATTCCCGCGCCGCAGTTGTAGTTCGGAACGGTTGCACGCCGTTTGAATTGCCGTAATGCAATCGTTACCGAGTCCATTTAATTTTATCGCTTCCTACTTCGTTAGAATTTACCGACTTCCGACGCGATTCCAACCGAATATTCCTGAAATGCTCATTGTGATTTTTATGCGATACGAAAGTGATTGTGGACCTCGTCACAAATATATCGTGACCTTGAAATAGCTTGTCAAGGTCACGATATATTTGTGGTTATTAGGAAAAACGCCGCATGTCACAATTTCAACAAGTTTGAGTTTCTGCATTCATTGAGCTGTAAAGTATAGGATTTACTTATTTACCAGAAAAAATTTATGAAAACAAATTCGAAAGGCTAAAAAAAATTTATGAGCAAATGAGCAAAACTTTAACTGGCAATACCTCAAAAATGAAAGTATGACATGCGACGTTCTTCCATTGCTAGTTTATTCATGCACTTGGTTTTCCTCAGTTAATTCTCGGATGTTTGATGATCTTAAAAATATGAGTGGAGTTAGTTATGCATCACGGTGTATTGATTAGTTATACATGATCTACCGTCGACGCGTCGCCCGCAGCTGCTAATTATCAACCGACAAGTTACAGATTTTTCTAGTCGACGTACCCTCGCACGTACACCACGATAACACGATTATGAGGCGAATCTTTAACGGAATTAAGCGAGGCATATCGGATGTCGTGTCCGTGCACGCGAGCATGTTAACAGAGAGGTGCACAGCACGCGCAGGTCCTTGTAATGCGGTTGAGGATATCGCGTGTGAAATAGTGTGAATGCGCGACACGTGGATCTCGCGCACAGCTGATCGGATTCAGGACGTTTCTTCATTAACACTAAACCTATCGGAAGCTATTTCAATTTGAAACTTAAATGTTTCTTCCTACCTAGAATAATTCCATTGTATATGATCTTTTTCATTTAATCAAAATGAATCTACTTCCACTCTACTTCCAACTAGAATAATTCCATTGTATGTGATCTCTTTCATTTTATTTAAATGAATCTACTTCCATTCTACTGTAAATTAGAATAATTCCATTGTATATGAACTTTTTCGTTTTATTTAAATGAATCTACTTCCATTCTACTTTCAACTAGAATAATTCCATTGTATATGATCTTTATCATTTTATCAAAATGAATCTACTTAATCTACTTAAATGTATAGTAATTGATTAGATATCAACACATTTAATCACGGAAACAGTATTGTGAATAATGGTAGATGATTTTTAGCGACGGCTCTGGGTGAAAACACTTTTCACGCGCAACAACCTAATATCAGAGAGTGACGAATGATACGTGTAAACACGTGTTGCGTATCGTGGCTGAAATTATGATCCTCTCGAAACAAGGTGTAGAATGTAGTTTAACTAGACTCTATCGTTCGGAATCGATTAATGTCTAATGTTTCGCTGAACGAAAAAGACGGATAGATTAGATACATTCACATAAATTATTCGCGACTGCCGTGTGTCACTTAATCGGCTTTTAGACTCACAAATGAGTGTAATAAATCGTTTCGTCAAGACGTCGACGAGAGAAACGCGAAGGATGTAGAGAGAGGATCGCGGCCTGGACTGTACACATTGATATCCCATTGATAACAGGGTTTACCCAGATGTGGCGGTGGAGAACAGTATCGCGAACTACGTTTCTATGGTTCGAGCAAGCTCTCGGCGGATGTATTGCAGCAGGCCGGCAGCCACCTGCAAAAATAAATATCGCTTTGATAAATGGATTATCAGAGTACTTCCTGCGTGCGCGGGCGAAATTTGTCGTTGGTGAAAGTGCGATGACAGCGGCGAATGGAAAAATGCTTTTATCTAGCTGGAAATAGCGCTTGCATACAGATACCGGCTGCTCATTCCGCGCTCGAATAGGAGACTCCGTGATTTACTTCGAGAGAGTGATCGATGTCCCGTTCCGACAATTCCCGATTAAATATGGATTAATCAGCCGCAGCTAATTGATTGGGAAAAGGGAATCAAAAACTTGACGGGTCGGAAAGATTACGCTAATGGATAGAAATTGTATCGTTAATTACTAGAAAATGAACATAACAGTGGGAACATTAAACTTGATGAAATTATTGAATGAGGGTACACATTTCTACCTGTCTTACCTGTAATCGATACAAACATCTTCTTGCACGAAGAGTCTGATTATGAACAATCTATTCATTGTGTTAGCGGATAAACATTGTGTCATTAATTACTAGAAAATGAACATAAAAATAGAAACACTGAACGAATGAACAAGTACTGTTAACTATTAGAAGAAGAAATACATTTTTACCGAACCTCTCTCGCCTGCAATGGACGCAACACCTTTTTGTTTTGCACGAAGAGTCACAGTCTGATTATGAACACCCTATTCAAGCTTTATGTGCCCAGTGTATCTGCACAATCGTTTTCCATAATTAGCAGCTCCTCTGTGCCTTTCTCAATGTCAGGTACGCGAGCTCGAGAGAAAAAAGGAAAAAGGCTAGTCCGTTTCCGACAGTTCGGAGTCCTCCATTCTTCCTTGGCGGCGTGAAAACCGCGATGCGGCGGGAAACGACGTTTCTTCAATTAGGAGGCTGCTATTCAACGTTTGTCCCTTTCGCGGCGGCACCGATAAGTGGCAGAATACTCGACTAACGAACGCACAATGTCGGCCAATTATGTTCCGCGGTAGTGCAAATTTGCATCGCTAATCCCACGCACAACGAATGACGGACTTGTTGCGCCTGCCACAGGATCTTCTCAGCTTCCCAGCGCGCGGCGCAACGATTTTAACGAACATTGTACGCGGTAATGCTCGCTAGAGGTATGCCATAATGGAAAGATTACATTCGAGGTACAGATTGTAACTATTCATCCCGATTGAATTACAGTCGTAAGCTGGCTTCTTTCAGAGCCGGCGAGCATTTTTTAACATTAACTCAATGGCGCGCATCAACAATTTCATACACGTTATCAATGCTATCATTAGACCGAATATTTCGTAGACCCTCTTCAACGCCCGAGACCTAATGCAGCATATCTCTCGCTGTGTCGTTTGTAAATTTTCTCTTTCACTTCCATTTACTTTTACTAATTTTAAATAAATTTTTCAATCGCATTTCATTGCTACTTCATTATACATACAACATTCATGTATACCTAAGAGTTGATATTATTTTTTGGGGAAAGTAAACATTGAAATATCGATTTTTCTATATTCATCTCATAGACCATCTTTAAAAAAACAGTTAATTTGTATTAATTATTGACATCAATTCAATCACTGAATTTTCTCTTTCATCTATCTCTTCCATTTACTGTCAGTAATTTAAAATAAACTTTTAAACTGCATTGTATACATATATTGCTACTCCATTGTACATCTAGGGAACATTGAAATATTGATTTTTTATATTCATCGTACAGACTAATCTTTATAAAATAGCCTCTTAAAAGTGGTGAAATTAATTTTACTGAATGATACGTTCTACTTTTTGTAGAAAATTTTGATCGATGCAAGAACATGGCGGTACCTTCAATCTAGCGAGGAGCAGAGATAATGATACTTAAGAAGAAGGTTCCTTCTGGCTGGTTGAGCAGACATCCTGATGCATTTCGCGGAGAACAGACAAGCGGCATTGTCTTTCTCGGCGTGACAGGGGTCACTTAGCATAAAACAACATTGTTTGATCGTATTTAGCATATTCCGCGCGGTAGCCTGTCTAGTCGGTATATATACTACTTGTGTAACGCACGCTCGACGTGCTCGTACTGTTTCCTCCCGTTGACATCACAATAATGATATTAATTATGCCCGCAGGAACGAATAAATGACTGGAAGCACGAACCAGCGGCGCGCCGCGCGGCGTTTTATCGTTTCGGACGGGCTGGACGTTACGGGGTGTCGTGTCGAACCCAATTTCACTTCTGTCTCGTTACTTCTGACAGCATAAACCGTTAAATGTTCTCAAAACAGCGGCTTACGTAATCTTATGAACGATGAATGGAGGCTCTCGTTTTGTTCCAGAGAGAACCATGTCATTTACTTTAACATCCAGCGAGGAAGGACAGTGTTAAACAATGCGTCGATGATTGCCGTTCATTATTTCTCAATTTTATTGCCAACAACTCCCTACTATTTTAAGTGTTTCATTTTAAATTCACTTCAAAGAACAATTTCCCTTGACTGCTATTTATTTCAAACAATTTTGTTTACTAATTCTATTAAATATAGCTCTCGAATTTTGTTGTAATTTATATTTGTGGAACTTGTATTTCTTTTTAACTGAAAAATAAGAAATTAAATAAATAAAGGAAGAACCAAATGCATATAAAAAACACGATTTTGTTTTATATTTATTTTACGTCGCTTTCAACTCTTTGCCAAGGTTATTTCGCGACGGGACCTACAGTCTATTAACGTGGGTTCCCAATTACCTTGAGCAACACAGTATTAAATGGCACATGAAATATTTCCAGAGGCAAAAACACGATTCAATTATATTTGTTTTTGTTGAAGTTCCGTAAAGTTCGTGGATGTTATGGTATTGTGTCCAATATCGTTACTTCTGACAGTGTAAAGATGAATACGTAAAACGATGAATAGAGGATCGAAAGTTTATTCGTTTCATTCGAGAGAAAACCATGCTATTTACTTCAACACCTAGCGAAGAAGAATAATGTCAACAATGTATGATCGCCGTTTAACAAAGCAGTGAAGGGACCGTTTCCCTCCGAAAGTTCAGTAAAATTCGTGGGAGAGGATACTCGACAGGACGAGGATGTAATGGCACGAAGATGTCGCATGATAATATATCGATAGGTGCTCCATGGCTAACGAGGTACCTGGATCACGGGTAGACCGTGCCAATCGATTTGACACGCACTCGAGATCTCGAGGCGCCGAATAATCGCCTTCCATCCTCGCCAACGACAACTTAACAAGACGACGGAGAACGCTATGTTTCTCTGCTGTTTGTCCATGGTACACCCATTTTCATCTGACCCGCATTTGTCATTATTTCCTCGCTGGTTTCTTTTCGTTAATCCCGACGACGCGGTTTTCATATAACTGCAATTTATTCCAACGCAACACGCGTCATTTCTCTTTTGAAAGACGGCGACTTGATTTTGCGCGATAAATCAACCTGTATTTTATTTTTCTGCGAATGCACACATTTTTAAGAAATAAGAAAACATGTATGGTGACCAGAATTGTGTTGAATTACAATTGAACTACTTCACGAATAATAATTCAAAGGTATAACAATTGTTGTATAACTTTGTTCATTTAAATTAATTCTGGTCTTTTATTCAATCGAATTACGTGATTCAATTACAATGTATTTAAATTAGCACAACTCTGAGGGTAACGAACATTAATGACATATCTACTCTGTGCACACCATAAGGAATTTTAAATTGAACTCGTTCCTCATTCTGGTTTGTATAAACCATGAAATTCAGTCAACGTGTTAGTATTTCTCGAAAATGTTTCGTCAACCAGCTCGGTATACATCAACGCGAAAATGATAAATAGTTTAGACAGGAAAGAAGCCAATTACACTAAAGATTCCAGGTCAGCGCAGTTCCCAGGAGAACGCAATTTGCATAGTGTATAAAATGTTCTACGCAAACCTCTCGTAGCGACTTCTTGCGTAGCCCTGAGCGAAAAAAAAGGTTCGCGCGAACCGGATGGCGCGTTTTCTATTAGCGTTGTATCGTCAAAGAGGCCTAGATCACCGTAAGTTGGACTTCGTGTTACGGTGGAAAACTCTCACGGAGCGATAATGCCAGCGGAAGAGAGATCACGTTTGACTGCCATCATGGCGCGTATAATAGAATTTGTACCGGTGAAATTCGAGATACGTGAACAAATCGTAATAGAAAAAAGGAAACGCGGAATGAAAACGAAAGAGAGACGGCGAAAGAACAAGAGGAAGGCATTAATTGTGCCCGGAGAATTTGTTGCATCGTTAAAGTATCCGCCATTGTCACGAACCGGCAATGAATCACCCAGTGCTCGTAGCATTGTCAAGTGCAGCTATAGTAATTTATCGCGTTGCTGTTAATCCTGTCCACGGTGTCTTTTAACGTCTTCGATTTAAGGTTCCCAAAGATAAATCGTGAAGGAGTCTGATTACAAAGTGCTTTAGAGGTGTCACGCAGATATTTCATTTCAACCGGCCAGTTATTAATCCGCCGGTTGCTCAATGTAATCTCGTAATAATTCCTTCGTGATTTATAAGAACGGGAAATATGTATCCTTTACAGAAGTGAAAGCGAACGAACGCGTTAAAAAATTGTTTGCACTGTCGATTCAATAGGCCAACATTCGCAAGATACTCGGTGTCTTTAATTACGTAGGGTTCGCGTTAGAGAAATCTCTTTCATTTTACCTCCGGGTTTCATCGAGTCGCTCCTCGACGAAATTAATTTTCTTTCGTATTGATATTCTGAATTTTTCAGTATAAATAGAAAAAATGATAGAGGAAGAAATCGTATGTCACAATATGTCCTAACTTCCTATGACCTCATTTTTTACGTGAATGCACCGATGCACCCGCCAGGTGCGATTGCATATTGTTCTTTAACACAACCCAATTTTATTGTTAAACCAATTCTACACGAGCTAAGCTTGTATCAAAGAGTTCCTTAACAAATTTTTATAATATCAATAATCCCGAGAGAATCGTGTACAAGTCATTTCGACCCAAGTGGTAATTCTAATGTTGAATGGATAGACAGCGGATCTTTATGCAGAATAAAAATTTTCTACTTGAATTGCAATAAACTGGAGTGAAATAGAAATTTATTTTCTCTCTTTATATGGTTAATAGGTTGAAAATAGTATAACAGTATTTTCAAATTCCCCTAATGTATTTGATAAACGCATAAAATCTGCTGTTTCCCATAATAAAATTTCAGTTGGTGAAGTTTTATTTCTTTTTTTTTATCAAAGGAAGTCCTGTTGAGTTCGCCAGCGTAGTCTTATCGTCGCTACCATAAGTACAGGCTCGAGTGCGTGGAAGTTAAAGTACCCAGCGTCGAAAGCGTCGTTTCAACAACTCAGTTAACAGTCCCTTGGACCGTTATACATATAAAACAGACCGCCACACGGTTTGACTGTACTTGAGGGCGGCGGGAGCGAAGAAAGATGAAACTCACCCTCCCTCTAACTATACTCGATCGTTACCAGAAGTGTCTCGACATTCTTGCACGATTCTGTTCTATCCGACCTCTCTACTTTCATTTTTCATTTCCTCCTTGATCCTTCGCTTAGGTTTGTTTTAAAGAATCACAGCACGTCGCGGCTTCTTGTATTTTTAAGCGGTTCTCCGACTGAATTTCTGACTCGCTCGCTCATAAATTATCGATGGACAAGAGGTGTGAGTTTCTCCGCAGGGTGAATTATGAGTCCTAGTCTCTCGTGGCCAGGCTCCCTTTATTCTTCGATCTCCTTTGAAGAATCGTCGAAAACTCCGTCTGTTCGTATTGTTGCCACGACTGGAATAGAAGACAGTTGTTCTCTCGCGTCTACCCGTTTTTAATCTCAGCGACCTTGCGACTGGCACATTCCATTTAAATTCGAGAATGCTACGGGTCGGAGGATCTTCGAAACACAAGTTCCCCGAAGCAGGTGCTATAACGTTTCTCTGAATAGATATTTAGTTCTTCGGTTTCACGTTCTTTCGAATAGATATATTCACACGAATTCGATTGAAATCTCCATGAAGATCTGCAGTCCACAAAATTAAAAATAATGGAACACGTGGATTCAACCCTTAGCATTGGAATGGTGACTCTGAGACGCAACTAAAAACTGCATGATTATTCAAAATATTTTTTACATGATTAAATATGTCGGTGTATAATCAATAGACTGTGAATGTTTATGCATTTTCCAATTTTTGTAGACAAGTTTTAAGAAAGTGGAATTCCATAAAATCCTACTTTTAAGGGGAACAGCCATTGTAGATCTGAAACAAATGAAAATTGTACAAAATCTTATCATATTTTATGTGTCAGCTTTTCTTGAAAATTTTTATAGCCCATAAATGCATAACGATCGGCAGTCTATTAATCAATTACTCAACGTTTGAGGTATCATAACAATTTTGCATAAAGATTCGCACTCTAATTACAACCACACATTGTTGCACAATATTTGTCAGAGTAGTAACAACAGCAATGTCTTCTCTGCGTTTAACACCACAAGAATCGCGCTCGTAAATAAGAAGGGAAGCAAAAGAGGCCTCCCATGCTCCCTGTTGCTTAGAAAAACGATACTTTCAGACGATGTCCGATATCACTCGCAGGACAAATGGCGTTTTATGTACTCAACGGCGTGCAATATAAGGCACGGGGCTCGAGCAGCTCGTGCTAGGCAAAGGATCCTATATATTTAGTCCATCGGACGTTTTACAGCTTTTGCGGTATTGTGCTTACGAGCGAGTAATACGCAAGACGTTCGTTCCCTCATATTATAATGATCCTAGCCGTCGGAACGATCAGCTTTCCATTCCATTCCCTTTAGACTTCGAGGACCAACCCTTGAAAAGTGACCTTCCTGACCAACCCCACGTGCGCATGCCACAATGAGCTCTTTGTGAAACAGCCATGCTGGTCGACTTCCTGGCTGAACGACCACACAACGCAGCACTCAACTTTTTTTTAAACAAACGTCCCTCGAGGACTCAGATTTACCCTGGACAAACATTTCATTCACGTAAAGAACTTCTAGCTAATTGACTTACAGCTATAGGAATGTTAACCGAGCATTGTAATCGGTTAAACGATTAACCCCTTGCTTTACAATATCGTCAAGTGTTTCATTTAAAACATATTTCAAAAGTATAATTTTTTTTAATTATTGCTAAATACCTTAATCAATTTTTATCAGACTTTCTGTATGTATATGAAAATCATGGCCTGTAACTTTTTTAATACATTACATCTAGTCATTCAAACATCTAAAAAAAGATGGAAGTCGTTTCGACCAATTTAAAGAATTTTGTTAATTTTTTAAGAGTGTCCACTAGGGTGGCTCTTGCTTCTGAGTTTTGAATTTCTTTTATGGCACCCCCAGTGCTGCCCCAAAAATTGTACAAAGTTTGAGCTCCAAAAACGTGCACCAGATCGACTAAACATTAAAATAATTAATTTAATCCTGATAAAATCGTTTTTCTCGAATATATAATTATAGACTGCGGATCTTTATGCATTTATAACAAAATCGAGTAGATGAAATTCAAAACAGTCGGAGAATTTAAAAAATTGAACATGTCAATATATGATTTCTCCTCTATGAATATCGTTAAGGGAAACAATTACATTTAATTTAGTTTCCCTTTCTTGCAATCGATGCAGACAATTCTTATTTTGCATAAAGATCCGCAGTCTAATAATATATAAACAAAACCAGTAGATTTGGACAGGCTGCGTCGAAGTAGAAGAAATTTTCTGAAAATTTTTTAACAAGTGTAAACAAAAGCCACCCTGTGTGACTCTACGTCGAAGTTATTCTGTTTTTTAGTTATTACGTTTATTATTCTGTTAATACTGAATTTAATTCCGAGGTCTATCGTTGTAGGTGTTTCTCGAGAATAGCTTGAGTCAGCACTCGGCTCGAAGCAAGCCACATTTTCATGGAACGGCGTCGAACCGTTCCGATCAATTTATCGCGGCGGGGAGTCGATTTTTCAGCGAGGTTTATTAATTCCGGTGCAGAAAACAATAGAACGAAATCAGCTGGTCTCGGCGACAGGAGAGCAGAGGTGAACAATACGGCACAGTGACTAGGATCGTCGACGAGGAGAATGTGGCAGCCAGGACACTTTGTCACGCAGAAATTATCTGCGGGAACACGATGGCGCCGTTTAGAAGAGGGATACCCGCCGCTGTTTCTCTATGCGCGTCGTGCCGGAAATAATTTATCGGCCGGAGCGTCAATAAATAATTCGTAGCCGGGACGGTCGCGCGTCTTAAGAAGCGCTCGCTGCGCCGGGGTGTGACTCGGTGTGACGCACTGTCACGACAGCCGACAACAAAACGATATTAAAATGCACGCTGATGCTCCGCTTCGACCCAGGGACGTGCCCTTTCGACGGACGAGCGTCGTGCTTTCCTTCTTTCACGACCCTGGGAACGAATCCTTAAAAGGTGGGAAACTGACTTCAAGGGGTTGCTTTGTTCGAACCGAACGCTTCTGGGAAAAGCAACGCCACTGAGAAACGAAGCTGATCAAATTTAAAACATCACCGAATTCAAAAGTACGGAGGTGTCTCAGAATTAGATGAGTCAGTCAGAAAATATTCATTCAATAGTATATCTGTTATCAATATTGTACCAATATACTTGTGACATTTTTCTGGTTAAAATCAGATCAAGCATAATCTAATTCATTTTAGTAGAACCTCGATAAATTCAATTTTTAAAGGGATTATATGTTCTTGAAACCCAGAGACTATCTTCACTTGAAAAAACATTTTAATCGTACAACGAGCGTCCTGATCATCCACCATTTCTGACTAGAGAAAGATGGCATATTGTTCGAGAGATTAGCGTCTTCGTGAAGTCGAGGACTGCCCTGAATTGAAGTCGCCGGGACGAAAAACCGTGTGACACGCACCGTCCAGACGCTGGCACACCTTTAAACACAGTCCAGAAGATAAAGAAAAAAGAAAAAACATAAAGGCGCGTATCCTTCGTCCTCTGTGGAGAATGAAATGGGCGTCTTCTATGCGTCGACACAAGTAGAGTCACATGTGGGTGGCAGTCAAGCGATTTATATCGTACAATGGCTTTGTACATATTGCGAAAAGCCCTTGTATCTATTTTATAATACATATAAATCTATACCATACATGATAATACTCTCGGTAGGCTATTTCCCAGTTGTATTTTCGAATGGCAGAAATTACCGTGAATACTTAACGTACAACCCCCTACGGTTTCACTTCTTTCTCTATACATAAACCTGTTAGATCACTTCTAAGGAATTCTTACATCAAATCTTGTGTTCGTCATATGATACCAACATTTTGTTCTTCTATAAAGTTTATATAATTAAAGAATCTAAATGAAACCTAAAAATATTTGAAAAGGATAAAAACATATTTGTGCCCATAATTATGAAAGTGGCTTAAAGGAAAATGATATTAACACTAGAAGGGAATTTAAAGGAAAAGAATATATATATTAACACTAAACGAATTCAATATAATCGAAGATTCGTAAATTATGAATTTGACAATATCGTAAAAAAGACATTGACCTAATTAGGTTTAAAATAACTCCTTTTTTTCTAAATTTTCAGATAGACTCACTTATTACAAATGCTCGAAGTTGGGTTGTCAATATCTGTCAACGATTCCGTGGCATTTTCACACTAAATTATGTGACTCGGATATTCAGCGGGAATCAGAGATATAAATCATTGTTCGTTATCTGAAAGGGAATGCGAAGATAACAGTGGAAGTCGCGAGATCTTCCGAAAACTAATCATGCGGATTAAATACGTCGTATTTCTCTTGTCTCGTTAATGACGTGCCTAGTTTCATAAGCGTTTCTTTTTCAGCCGCAGCCTGTTCGCGATGCATGACGCCGCTCTGCGAGAAAACACGCCGCGAAAGAGGAATAAAGATGCATCGTAAACAGTCTCCTGCCGAGCCAAGAGAAAAGATATGCGATTTCGTCGTGTGCGTTTTTATCTGTCGTTTGTCCCATCACTGAAATATATCGAGTCCTCCCTTAAAAGGGAGCCTTTACGGACTGGCGTAATGGCCGGGGCCACTTCCAAAATCCATTTTTCTAACTCGACCTGCGTGTTTTCTCGAAAACTCTTATCTCATTAGTCATCCACAAGCGTCAAAACAACTTACTCGGAATTCAATCTTTTCATTCAAAAGTTCCTGTTCTCAAATCACTTCTACATTTTTGTTTTGGATGAATCCTTATTTTTGCATTGATATTTTATTTGTATATAACCAGACTGCGGATCAAAATAATAATCTTCTATAAATTGTACCTCCTCCCTTAACAGTTTTAAATGAAAGTTTCTCTAGTTATTAAAATAGACATGGGACAGTTTTATTTATCACAAATATCTGCGGTCTAGTGATTAAAAATCGAAAAGAATGATCGTGAATTAGAATATTCATCGTTTCGAACAAAACAACACCGGCCCGGTCGCATTTTTAACATCGCCAAAAGGAACGAAGATGTTAAAGCGAACAAAATAAACGAAACACTCTGTGGAGGAGAACATATCAGAGATAAGATCTTGAATCGTTCGATATGCACCCGACCAAAAGACTAGATCCCAATAAATATGAAACACATGTTACGTCTTCCAAAAAATGTATCCGTTGGCAGTTTAATAAACCTAGACGGTATTTTTGTTTCGCTACAAAACGTATAGGAAAGTGGTAAAAGGACGATCCTCAATTTCTTCTTATTACGAATTTGAGTCCTTCGAAATCCGACAGCTGGACCGTCACGCATTCTTTCGAGGTAGCAGAGCCAACTCGTTAACCCATTTCAAAATGGGTGGAGAAAAGTCGGGATGACGATCGAGGGAACGCCGTAAATGCTTTATCGCCTCGTTTCGTGGAACTCCTTACTAGGGTTAGCAGCTCGACGACAGAAAATGTGTTCTAGGTTCTCCCTGCATCCCTTTCGCTGCGTATCGCGGTCTGTATTTCTATTTCTGGAAGTCCTCTAAATCTTTCCGACTTGCAGGGCAGACTGAAGTGGAACTGGTACTTTTTGAGGATGAGGTGCCCATAACTCCGAAATGTGAATGAACTAACTTTAAATTATTTCTTTTTTAAAAAAAGTCTCTCCTCTACCAGGCGCACAAATTGATTCACGGCCCTCATAGTTAAACCAATTATTATTCTTATTCTGAATTCGAATCTTTCTACCATCACATTAAAAATTCGATGATTTTTACTGACTGGACCACCAACATATAAAATATCCTTGAAGTTTCGAAAGTAGATATTAAATGTTTTCTTTCTCAATTCCTAAAATTCGCATTGATTTCACTAATTTACTCCAGAATAATTTTCAATATAATTATTAAAATATACGTATCTCGCATAGAACATCCTGTATGCGAACTTAGCATGATACAGCACAACATAACTCAGCCAGGGTGCAGTTAAGCTCATAGTTAAACCAATTGTTATTATGCATTGCACCTCAATAAATAGCCTTGACTGACCTTGGACCACCTACATATTATTTTAATTTTGTTTTTAAATTCCTAATATTTGCATTAATTTCACTAATTTAAAACTCCCGGATCCCTTTCCGAATACTTTCCCACATAGTTATTATACATGGCTCGCATAGAACATCCTGTAAGCAAACTTAGCATGATACAGCACAGCATAACTCAGCCCAGATAGATACGGGCTTTGTCCATAGGCATCTTCATTCGAAATGGACGTGTTCTGTCGAAATTACTCCCGTTGCAGAACATCATCCATTGTATCCCAGGATGGGCAGTGTTAGCTAGCTCGGAGTCCCGTCAAACGTCTTGTCTTCTCCCGTTGCTCGTTCTCTTCCGTCTCGCGGTGCAACCACGGACATGATGCACCGCTGTTAGGTCTGGCTAGGTTTGTTTACGTTCATCCCAGCCGCGTTTCTTTCTTAGCGGCGCGTTGTCGTCGTTTTCCTCATAACGCGCGCGGCCAGCGGAACGATCGGCGATTTCCATCCGAGAAAATGTTCCTTCGATGGCATCGAACCGGTTTAACGATGTTTTCCATGCGGTAGTTAACGTCTCCCCTTCATAGGCAGCCTCTTTTGCTTATGCACACGTCCGCATACCTGTGCAACATTTATACGCGCGCGGGCGCGCTACACGGCAGAACGTCTCCGATCCTGTCCCGTCTGTTTCGTTCGTGTCGCGGACATTTAGAGAAGTGACCGACACGCTAGCAAAACTAGGTAGCCTTGAGGGGCTCTCTGTTTTCTGCCAGTGAATTCTATCTGGGCATCTGCATGCCAACGACAAGCGACGTTCTCCGCGCCGCGCCTCGACAACCAGCCACATCCCTACACACATTTTTATTTCACAGAGAACCACCGACGTGTGTCATCGATTTGCATAGTCACCACCGCGATACGCGGGGGCCTGGCCTCACTGTTGATGTAACCTTGTTTCCAGTCCCGTGGCAAAACCAGCGTTTCGACACGAGACCACGGTCCCGATCAGGTGCACGGACATTAGCTAACTACTAGACGTCGCACAATGACAAATTCAAGTATTCGTGGTAATCCGTCGGTGAATTATAGTTTGCAATATGCTCTTGTAGAATCGGTAGAAAATAACGATGTTGAAAGGCTAAGGTCAATGTTGTTTCAGTTCTGAATGGTCATTGATATTGAGTTTAGCTGTGGAGAGTGAGAAATTCTTATAAGTATATTTTTATAAGGACGAGACAACATTTACCTACCAAATTAATATGAATTTAGTTTATTTTATCGGCGCACAGGTTCGATCCAAAAATCAAAACAAAGGAATTTTGCAATTTATAAAATTTTTCTCAACGTTTCGATCCAAGTATGGATCATCTGAATGTTGTACTAAGTGTTTCACAAGATCAATAATAACCACAAAATGATTTTTCATCGTACTTGCTTTGTGTAAACTGTCTATATTGAGTATTTAAGTGTGTTACTATATTCCATGCTCGAATTAATATGACTTGGAATCCCGCCTCCGACACCTCTGGAAAATATTGCATGTGCCATCTAATGCTGTGGTGCCCAAAGTGGTTCGGAACCCACCTTAATAAATACTGTAGGTCCCGTCGCGAAATAACCTTAACAAAGAGTTGAAATCGACGTAAAATAAATTAAAACAGAAAATTAATATGACTTGTTTGTTTAGTGGTAACTGCAGGGTTACATAGCGTGGTATTTAGAAAATATTGTAATATAATATTTAGTCTGTTTGGTCCACATCTTATGTAACAATGATTTCAATAATTCAGCTTGTGAAACATGCTACTCTCGTTTGAGAGAAAATACGCTTCCGAGTTTGTAAATCATGCTGAACTATTGAAATATTCTCGGTGAAAAATATGGGAAATGTTCTTTGATAAATTACATAATTATGCCGATTTTCTTTTCACGGCTTAACCGGTCGTCGACTGTTCCGCTGTCTACGTCAGCTCGCGTATTATCAATTATCGTCTCAAGATAAGCTCAACTGCAATGCGGTGGTATTGTAATGCATACATCTTTTGTTTATGCTGATAAAGTGCCGGTGATAAGCGTAATGTGTTGCAGTGTTTGCAGTCTGCATAATCACCCGCGATGCGCAACATTTTATAGGACGGAATAGTGATAATAGAGAATTAAGTAATCGTGCTGAAAAATCACGATTACTATATTTTACGTATATTTTATAATACATGTACACAATTAAATGATTTATTTGCAACTTGTTATACTTCTTTCAATATCTTAGTACCTCTTGATATAACTTTTATTAACACTATATCAAAGTTTATTTCATTCATTGTGGATGCTGTCTATTGTTATTCGATTTTACAAACGAAGCTTATGTCAATTTCACACCGGAAAAAAGATGTCGTAAATCACCGTTTCATTTCGAAAACACTTCCTCCCCAATGTGTAGGAATTTTCATCCTACTTTCCACGCTTTTCATTTGCTAATCAGTTTTAACCAGCTTCATTGTGCATCGATAGTAGTGTCAAATGTCAATGGGAGGAATAAATGCAAAAGGAATCGTTTTACCGCAGAACCGGTCGACGCCGGATCTCCTGACCTTAAACCATTGGGCTCAAGGGAGTATCCAACACATTATTGATCACCTAGTATTCCGTTATTTAACCGTATTATAGAAATTCGATGCGTCAGCCTGTGAATACGTTCGAAAAGAAGGGAAAACGGTTGGATCCATGTGAAGCGGCAGCCCTTTCGATAGGACTGTAATATGAACCTACGGGATCGAATGTTTTCCAGAACTTAGAATTCCTTGTGCTCCGTCTCAAGAATGCTTCACGATAGTCTAGAGTCTAGAAAATCTCCGAACCCCCCCCCCCCAAGAACATACGTTATTTAATAGTTTTAACCTCCGATTACTCGTATTCCATTTCCCACCGTTTCCACCATAACCCTTTACGTGGAATTTTATACGACTCCAACATAAATAAATGTTCATTCAATGAAATAACTACTTTGTTGAAATACCTACTTCGTTTATGCTTGGAACACTAAATTTAACCACTTGCCATAACATTTTCTTTACTGTTATAGTGATTGAAATGTATGTATCCCCAAAAATTTAGAAGAGAATAGAAAATTTATATTTTTCGTGTGACTACATTTATTTTAATGCTTGAGTATTGATTATAAACGAAAGGCGTACCATTCATATTTGATAGACTTTATTCAAATATTCATGACGAGTCTGACTCGTTAAAATACGGCGAGGTAAAAGTTAAAAATTTATAAAATAATTGATCTGTAATGAAATGATGCCGTTCTGCTTAGTCTCCTGAAACACTTTACGTTTCGAATTTGAAAGGATATGCTAAGCCACTCTAATATCGTGTGCCACTGAATTTAAATATAGCGTCGCGATATTTAGATTTGTCTTGCAGCGTGACGTTTGATTGCAAAAACACTTTGATCGTCGCACGGAAAGCCACCAGCGCGGTGGTTCGGACGTGGATATCCCGTGACACGACCGTGGAAACGATTTTGAAATCATTAGAAAAAAGGATCACGCCTCGTCCAGCTTCGTGGTTCATTGATTTCGTGTGAATAACAATTCGATCTTTATCGACCCACGTACCAATACACCGTCGCGATCACGAGGTCGCCTACAATCGAGAAAGCAACACTGCCACTGCGCGAATGATCAATTTCTCTTCGGGTTCTCTTTAAATAAACACGGTTTTGTGATTTACCACCGACTCGGTATAAAGGTAATGATGCACCACTTAAACGGTTCCTATTCAGATAGCAGTATCGATCGTGGTAACCGAGAAATTCTGTACAAGCCGACGCAGTTCAACAATAAGGTCATTATCGGAGTCGAGAGGAACAATCATGCGAATTGCAGATGTTCCGAACTAATCGGGAGCCTTTCATACGCAGTGAAGTAGATCAATCAATACTCTCGATAACGCGCAAGAAAGTGTGCCATAAATGACGAACTATTCAGCGAAAAAATTCAGTGTGTTGCACTAATCAGTTTCGGAAATGAGGACGCTACGATAAGGCATCGAATCAACTCGGTGTAATTAATTTACCGACATTGTCTTTTGACAAATAATGGAGCGAGTTTGTTTGTTTCTCTCTTCGGAAATAATAAAGTAATTTATTTACAGCTGTCGACATTCGTGTTAATTGTTAACACACTTTTTAAACAAATTATTGTTTTAAAAATCAGTTTACGCGCAAATTAGATTTTGAAATTTTCGTCCAAGCCTAATAACTTTCGAGATAATCAATAAAATGGATTATTTGCCCTTAACATGAATGTCGACAGCTATAAAAAAATACGTGTCAAATATTTTTTCAAGTTCTATATTATACCAAAATTGCATTAAAATCTAAAAATCGTAAGAGTATCTAAATCGTGGATGTAACGAGTACGTTTCCAGTAATTGAGACATCAAGCAATGAATTAATTTTAAGGGCCGCGAAGAAGCGGGAAGGAATGACCGAAATAGTCAATTTTGTAGTAAATCGATTTAAAAGTGCAAAGGATCTATTTTGTGGACAACACACCGAGAATCCTGCGAACGAGAAAATTTAATGGTCACTGATTCACAAAAGCAAGTCTACGTGTCAGATTGTACAGTCGTTCGGCAATGATTCGTTTTCGTGGTCGTAGCGATGGTGCAAACCAGATAGAAGGCAGAAGGAGCTACGTAGATACGATCTTCCGGTAAAAGGAGAAAGAACCCCCCGGAGTGACTTTGAATCTATGGACCCTTTTAAGGTGTCCTTTTGCGGGACTTGTTCGGTTTGGCTTAGCGTCTGAAACTCAACAAATGATCCCCGGTCGCCCATGAAACCGCTCTTCCTCCTGTCCTATTAGAATCTACTTCGCGAAATGATAGGGATCTAGATGAACCGATAGGCTGCGTTAAGACCGTTTTTGCATGATCCACGATGGATCTGGTAATTCGCTCTTTCCTGCTACGGAAGTAATTACGAGCTATTATGGCCGATAGCACACAAACAAGTCCTAAAAGTTTTATTTATACATTGAGTAATTAGGAAAGCAATTTCGAATCTGGCAGGTGCCAAAGTTTTTTCATATAAAATTAATTTGTAGTTTTCACTTTTTTGTAATAACAACATTTTCTCGGGAAAGCGTAGTAGCATAAAGGTTGGAAACTGAAAGCTGCCTTATGATGAACATTCATTCATTTACCCTTTCTACGTATTATAAAGATTTATTTTAGTCTGCATTACAAAATTTGTTTCTTTAAAACATGACATAATTGAAGCACAATTCGTAGATTTAAAATGTGAAGAAGGAGTGAGAGGTATTATTCTAAGATCTTACATGCAACTAAGTATGTTGGAAGAATGTATGAAAAGTTTCTCTATCTGGTTGGAGCTCTATGTTTCTACGAATTATAATCAGAAGAATGTCTTGTTCACGCGGAAGGATTCGAGCAGACTGCGAGACAGTAAACGCGACGATAAGCGATGATTAATCACGATCCATCGAGGGAGAATTGACATTAAACTTTGCAGTCTCGAAGCAGCTGACACATGCAACTTCGTTCCTTCTATTATCTTCACACTCGGCTACCCTGGACGCGTTTTCTATTGTTTGCTGAATCTCGGCTCCACGCGCAACGAATGCCAACGCGATAGGGAGGAATGAGTTAAGCTCGTGTCAGTCCCTGATTTAACGCCCGCATTTCCATCCGACACTTCCCATAATCGCGAAACGGCCAATGTTCCTGCAACGTTTGCAATATTTGTCATTATTACCGACCAGATGCGGTTATTGTTATTTCGCCTACGAAAATATCGGATTATTTATCAGCTCTCGGAAACAGCGGATCTTATCACTTCCATGGAGCATTTATCAACACGAATAATGAATTTGTTTTTGCATAATCGGCGGATATATTGGATAAAATGAACTATTCTGCTAATTGATTCATTCTTAGAAACATACATATTATTATTATTATTTTAGCGGAGATAAAACTTGTTACAATGATAAACTAACTGCGCATCTTTATGCAAAGTAAAAATATTGTGCATTTATTGTGGAAAACAGGAATAAAATAAACACTGATTTCAGTGATTAGAACTTTTTTGCAGATGGTAATTTTCTAAAAAAAAGAGAAAATTTATGTCTCCCTCCAATAGCTGTACATTAACAAAACCAAAATAGAATTTAATTTCGATTTAGAGGAAATTATATAGTTATTAGTTATTTATTAAAAATAACAAAATTATCCGAAATGCTTTCGACTGTAATTAATTTTAAATATTCTTAACGAGTGAAATAGATTTAAAAAACGGTGAATTTAATTTGAAAATGGATGAATTTTTGTAGTGTAAAATCTATCATTTTCGTTTGCGTGGTGCAGTGTACACAGCGTCAATGTCAGTTTTCGATGGGAAGAAAGCTGGCTACCAAAGGTGGGCGCTGAACGGTTCATGACCCCACTTTTGTTAACTGCTTTTAATTGCTCCGTAATTGAGATTAATGGAAAGGCATGCGGGCGCACATGATATCACCCTCGGCGAATTAAAATTAAACTGTATGAGTGGACCGCAAAAGAAACCGCCGCGCTCGTTTACTTTAAGCCTGTCGTCACGCGATCCGTAACCCACGAGAAACACGGAGACGCTATAAAACATTGTCATAAGGTCTCATTGTTTTGTCGTTCGTTTCGCAATTTCATACCATACCTGACGGAAAAGATTCACACACTGTCGGGCTATTAATTTATGATAACCATGCGACATAGCCGTGCGGATTTTTACAAGATAAATCGTTCAACAGCGAGCTGCGCAATGCATACGTCGCATATCAACGGAATTATCTTGTTATTACTTCATCTAGCTTAGAATTGTGTCAATGAACTACTTTCGCGCGGCATGATCTCGTAATTCAGTTTCTTTCATCTTGTTTGATGTTCGTTATCAGCGCTTCGATTGAAAGGTAATAATAATATAATTGATTGTTGACAGATTGTTGACTTTCTTTCTTACCTTTTTATAATCAATTCTGACGGAATTAGTAGATTTGTTACATTTACGGTGATTAAAATGTCTTTATCCCCGAAAATGTAGAAGAGAAAAGAAAATTTCTATTTTTCGTATGGTTACATTTATTTTAATGCTTAAATGTTGATTAGAAAATAATAAGAAATTTTTATATATAAAGCATCGCGCTGTGTCGACAGAATTTTCGATTTATTATAGAATCATGTTTGCTCGGGGATTTCGAAAAAAATTTCTATAAAACGACGAATTACGTGCTAATAATTTGAACAGGAAAGGAGGATCGAAGGAGCCCTAACATGCCCTTTAACACGTCTACCGCCTCGAGTGTCCTTGAGATGCTCCGAAATCTCACGTGGTTTGCATAACTTTGAAGTGGCGCTAGGGCTAACCGCAAATACCTTCCATTAATCCTAGAAATGAAAACCGACGATTCTACATCTCGGTGTCAACGTCATTCTCAATACCCACTGCCATTAAACATGTAAGTTTCCACTGGCTTAATTAAACTCAGTTTGAATTATTGAATTAAATGCTAGGTTGCTGCATATTCAAATGATTTCATTTCACGCTTGAACTGACACACTACTGCTCATGCGAGTCGCACAAAATCGGAAGACACGGCAAAAGTGAGCAGATCGATTCTAATAGCAAAATTTTAATGAATTTAGAAACAAAAAGCAATCAATGTCTATGATGCTATTTGTAATGTTAATTCTGGAAATGCATAGTCTGCGTAGTTGTGAGATAAAAAATAATAATTAAAAAGAAGACGAGTGCTGGATGTGCGAACATCAATAATTGTTAAAATTGATGTTACATTTACGGAATATATTTTTCTATTAATGGATTGTTGCGACAAGTCCGAATAATTCGAGCGAATACAACCAGAGATTATTACGACGGACTTGTGTTAAACCAAAGTTACCCGAGCTCGAAGACCCCATCTTTCGCCTAAGAGATAGGGAAACACATGTGTGTATGTGCGCGCGAACGTTCTACGCGTCCGTAGAAAACAGCTGAGAGTGGAGAAGACGAGTGTTCTACCGTATGATACATCCACGACGAAATTAATGCCCCAGGATTCCCGGTCCCAAGGACAGAGGCTTGTAGGATTGGAGGACGAAACATTCTATCGCAATGGTGCCACCAACATCCTCGCATACCGCCGATCAGTCGCGATACGATAAATTTTCTCAAGTCTCTGCGTTGCCCGATGTTGGGAAATACTGTTCGCTTTTAAGGAATTCCGTTTTATCTCGGAAACGCGTAGAACACAATTTCACCCGTGAGCCGCCGATTTACTGGCCTCTCCGTCCTGCATTGTTTAAATATCTCCGGGAATGCGAATTGCGTCGCACCGGTGTTCGTGGAAGACGCTAAGTTCGCAGAAATGCTAGAACAGATCTCACGGAAACTCGCTGTAATTAAACCGTGATCCCACTATTGTTTCCAATCGATGCACGCGTTTGTCGTCCGCGATTAAAAATGTACACTTCTCAATTTATGAAACATTTCGTTGATTCGTAAGGAACATGATGTAAAAATATACTAATAAACACATGAATTGTGCTGTATTTTATAACTGATGCACAGGGTGTCACATTATTATATGTCGCGGAGATCATAGCGCGATTCTACATCCTTGATTTAGTCGACAATTATATAGGGAACAAGGTAAAAGAAAGGTAAAAGAACAAAATTTTTCTTAAGATTAAAAATCTTTAATCCTAGAAAAAAAAATTGCTGTTGTTTTTTACCCAATGTCATTTTCGACTAAATCGGGGGTGTAGAATCGCGCTATGGTCTCCTTGACGTATAATTTTGTGACACCCTGTGCATGGCAAATAACCCAGTATTTAAATAACAAATTATTTTACGTTTCCAAGTTGGTTATACACAATCAAAAAAGAAATTGGCAAATCTTAGTAATTTTAAAATGGCTCTCCTTTAAATTCGTTTTAAAATTTCGAATGAATGATTTCTGTAAATTATTGATTGATTGGAGATTTAAATGTAATACATACAAAAGGAATCATGGAAACCGAAGCTGGCTGCATTGCTGCGGCTGTTTACCATATTACTACGAAAATGACAAGCGTACATCTCCAGTTTGTAGTTTCCACATTTTTCACGAACCTACATAGAACGTGGTATTTTCGTATCCCACTTCCTTCGGTAGCCGGTTGAAAGACGGAAGGGAAAATCCGTCGGAAAGGCTGGTCACTGCTGAACAATCGTAGGTTCGTCAACCTCCCGGCATTCCAGCGTTCGAATACTAAATACTCGAGAGGGTAAGTAGCTGGTTCAGGGCTTGAGTGGCAACAAACGGAGTCACGTATCCCGGCGCACATCGGGGAGCGGTAGTTTCGGTGAAAACGTTGAACACCCACGCCCTCCTTGCTTTTAAGAAAAGTTCACCCTAGGACCTGGATATTCGGTCCGGTTTCCTGCAACGAGTGAGGTCTTACTGTACCGCACGGTTCGTCGTAGCTTTGGCAGCTCTTCGTCTCTCTCTCCCTCTCTCTCTCTCAGCCAGGTAGCATGCGTGTCTTTGGCGAGCGAGTGAGAGTCACGCGGGCGAAGATAAAGCGAGATACGGAGAGCCGGATAAGGATGGAGATAAGGGAGCGTGGGAGAGAGATAGTCGGTCGTGGACGGGAGCGAGAGAAAAAAACCATGGAGTAAAAAGAATGAAGGAAGGAAAGAGGCAGTCAGGAGAACACCGCGCGCGATAGTGTGTACGTCTATGTACAGGGTCGCGCGGTAGATTTTCTCAGTGCATATGATGCAAGTTTTTGAAATGCCGCCCCTTAAATGCTTTTTCTTTCTAGACTGCGGATTTTCGTGTATTTACGAAGAAATTAAATGGATGAAATATAAATCAGTGAAAAATATAATAAAATCTCACGAGACTATTATGTTGTTCTCAACGTAAAGAGGCTACTAAGGGATGAATTTAATTTTTATTCTGCTAACTGCTTCTCACAATCGATGCAGAATATTTTTATCTTTTATAAATATCTGCAGTCTAAAACCTTTGATTGTGATTTAAAAAACTGCGGATGTATTTCGGAATAACGCAGACTGATATGGGAAAGTATTGTGTAAAGATGTTTAATTCTTGAATGGTTCAAATTGTGTTTTGATTTCCCTGCTTATGTACAGGGTCTCGTAGATTTTCTCTGTATCATGCAAGCTTAGAAATGCCGCCACTTAAATGTTTTTTTCTTTCGAATAACCTTCGTATGTGACTAAAAAATGCTGATATATCTCGGAATACCACAGACCAACACAGAAAAGCGTTGCGCAAATATGTTTAATTCTTGAATGGATGAAATTTTGATTATTTTATTTTGATTTCGCAGCTTATTGCCGCCTTTGTGTACGATAGGACGGCCCTGTCTATGTAAGAGGAAGACGGATGGAAAACACAAACCGGTGAGAGGAAGAAAATTGACGGAAGGGAACAAACCCGTGAACCGTTGCTGCAAAGAGATTAGAAAAAGAATGGAACGGTAAAAACGAAGGAAAGTTACGAATGCGGACACGAGGGTTAGAGAAGAGGAGGGAGGGCACGAAGAAAAGTATCGTGGAAAAAGAGGAATGAACGGAAAGAGTAAAGAGGAGAAACGATAGGAAAGGGACGGAGAAAACGGCTGGAGAAGGAACGACGATCGGTGAATAGAGTAGGAGGAAGAGAGAAGGAAAGAAGGGTAGAGTGCTCGTACGGTCGGTTTGCCGCCTGCCGCGTAGTAGTAGCGTGCCGAGCGAGCAGCGAGCAGCGCTGAACGTCGTCGTCGTTTCTCAGTGTCGCCGCGGCGGTCGTGCCAGACGGTTCTGACAGTAGTTTTTCGTGGTGCTCGGTGGCCCGATCGCAAAACCGATCGCGTTCGCTATCCGTTTTAACAGAGAGCGTGCGTCGTTCTGTGTAACGTGTCACTTGGATTAGACACGCCAGCCACGAACGTGCTCCTGGATAGAGATTACCGAATTTGTTTGACAACTCGCGCGGACGCACGCGACCGAGCTACGCGACGGAGTTATACTAGTACATCGACAACTTCGTCGTCTACGTGTCTGCGCGAGGATCCACGCGGGTTTTCGCCAACAAAGTGACTTCTTCTTCTCGTTTGACCCTGTTCCCGGAGACAGTGCGTCGAGATTCGCGAAAGGATAGTGGTTTAACCGTTTAACGTTGGCGGGAATCGACCGATACCGAACCGGTGCTGCCAGTTTCGAAAGTGTGACGTCGAGAACCACGTGCGCCACCGCCGGTGCCATCCGCGTGCTCGATTTCGAATTTCGCGCGCGACCGAAGCGCACTGCAACGAGTTGACGAGTGCGCGGCACGTCGGTTCTTTCAGTGAGCTCTCCGATTGAAAAGGAGAGTAATAAACGTGGTTCTATTGGTGGCTCTTTCTCTCTCTTTATTTTCATCTCACTTTCTTTCTCTCTATCTTCATCTTTCTTCTACTCTCTCTCTCTCTCCCTTTCTCTCTCTATTTCTCTCGTGGCCGTGGAACACACGGCGGGTGGCATATTGTAGCCGTCTCGCGCGCCGTTTGTACAAGTGGATTTAACCTTGCGACCGAACACGTGGATGCATGCAGTCCTGTCGACGACGCCGTGCTCACAACCGGCGGAACTGTCTGCACGAAAATTCTAGGTAAACACGACGTTTCCGTTGCTCGATTGACACTGTCACGCGGACACTGTCCGCCTATAATGATATCCCATGTAATATGATGACTAGACGGCGGAGGATTTGATGCGTGTATAACGCGAAAATGAGTAGGTTCAATTAAAAACATTCAAAACTTTTGACGAATTTAAAATTACTGTTATGTTATTATATTATATGTTATATTATTTAAAATTGTCAATCATTCTGATATTTTCATAATCTCAGGATTTAATAAAATATTTTTCGTAAAAAGTAAAAATAAGACCATTTTTTTTTCTATGTCGATCACCCAGATGATTGTTGTTCACTTAATTGTACATTCTTTATATTGCTTTAAGTAATTCAGATACCTACTTCAAGATCAATAATATTTAACAATGAAGTCACGCATTCATTACACTTTAGACAAAACACGAAATTGATCGTCACAGGTGTTTTACACAGAACATTATTTATTGTCCCGTATAAAGAATGTAAAACTCTTTGGTAACTAGGTTGTTCCCGTTACGTAGGTCACGCGAATTTCATGTAATCAAAGAACGACATAAGGGTGCCAGCATAGTACGTGCAATCCTGTAGGCGATAAAGTAGGTTTTATATTCATGAATTTCCCACAGCATCACGCAATAGCTTCACATAAGTCGGCTGACAATTATTGAAAAGTGAAACGGTCGATGAAAGTTATTTATTTTCACAACAATTAGAAAAACATTGGAAAGTGTTCAATATTTACCGGGAAACACTGTTATCATCCTTCTTGAGGGTCTTACGTATCGAGTTGTCTATAATGATTCGGTTAAGTGTCGAAAGCGACGTCGATTATTACCTCGTTGACGTAACCCAGATTGCAAAGTAGTTTACACGAATGTTTAGAGTTTCGAAAATCAATCCGAAATTAACGAGCGATCATCGACGTTTGTAATATCCTCTTTATTGCTTGCCAGGTACTGATTTGTTTAATAGCAGATAGTTATCTTCGATAGCTGTCTCTGTATTGCCCTTATCAGTGGCTACACTACTATCTGATACTCGCGATTACGCGAATACTACTATCGCGATTAAATCGACGTTACAACTGTAAACGATTTCATTTCTTGATTAACCCAGAAGTATCGTTGACAATGAAAATCGTCGAGCTTGAATCTTGATGACTTCCGGACGTACAATGAAAACAGTTATTATGTTCAATTCAATTTTATTTCCATTATTGAAAACGTGAGTTGACGCAAGTCAAGCTTGTTTGAACAAGATTACTAATTAGAACACGTTTCTCATTGCTTTGAGATCTAGAACTGCATTCGTTCTCATTAAACATTGTAGTCATGGCTGAAAATATGATCGTTGTGCCAGGCACAGTAGTTATAAATATTTACACTAACTACTTTCAGGGTCGGCACTAAATCTTTGCGATAGGCAAACTGCGCAGTTTCATGCCTTTTTGTAGAAAAATCTATGAATATTGTTGTCAATATAAGAGATCGATTAAGGGATGAAGTGAATTTTCATTTAACTCCTGCTGCCCAGAATCCTTGCAAAATATTTTTAGTTTGCACGAAGATTCGTAGTCTAGCGATGAGAAATAAAACGAGTAGAAATACTATCTTTTTATTCATAATTATTTGAGATTTGAAAATGGAGTTCTTGTCGAAATGAATGGGGCGAGCATGATCCGTTTCTGGTAAAGACTCGATAAATCGACAAAAGGTGTTCGACGGTACATAGTGGACACCAGCAACAAACAGTAGTAGTGGTTCGTAATGGATCGATTTATCGATCGGCCGATCGGTATCTGCCGAAGACTAGTTCAACAAGTATGCGCGGTTTCTCGTCGGCGAAATCCTGATTACGATTCCACTGAACGTCGCAGTGACATCATCGAGGATCATCATCCTCTTGGAATTCCCTGTCGATTAAATCTGCACCCGATAACTGGGAATCTTTTGCGACGCTACTTCTCTCTCGCTCGAGGCTGCTGGTGTGCCGAAAATTTGGTATTCATACTTTCGAAGCGATGGCCTCGTCGGATTATATCGACGCTCGTTTCGATTAATTTCGTATTGAAATTCAGATCCTCATTTCGCTCGTCACGATCGCAAGGATTACACCTCGCCTTCGAAATTTAATTCTTTGATTTTTCCATGCCTCTTTAGGGAGCATGGATAACAGTACAATGGAATTGGCACTGGAATTACGTTTTTAATTATTTATAAATACCAATCCCGCTCGTGGTAAATGCTGAATCATTATTTTATTGGTCACGAGGTCGTTGACACCGGTTTGAACATTTTTGTTGCGATTAAAGGAATCTATTTGAATGTCTCGAATATTATTTCTTCGTAGCAACGAACCCTGTTGGTCTTCGGAAACGTGCGCTATCCTTGCTCGAGCTGACCCGAAGCGTCACTGTTTATATTAGAACGATAAGGAAAAGATCTGTTCCGCTCAGGTGAGCGTACCAGCAGGCGAGTTCAAATGATCTGACACTCGTTCAGCGGGAGTTAACAACACAAAAGTTGGGGAAGATATTATTCAGTCTTTTATTTCAGGTGCCTTCACTTGTTTCCTTATCTATTAAATATCCTTTGTAGCTCATAAACAAGATTTAAAAAAAAAATGATTTACACATTAGCTAGTAAACTAATACTTGTAACGTCTAAAAAAAATTCAAGTTGTTGTGCTCAATTTTGAAAAAGCTGTACTGTTGGAAGTCGACTAGGAAGCCTTTTGTAGCATTTAATGTATAAACGAGAGATCGCACTTACAAATGTAGGAATATACTTTTATACGTCTTTACTGTACAAGGTTTGATACAAGAAGAGAAGTAGACTCGCGAACAGCGACACACGTGTACCTCGGTTTAGGCACGCATACACGCACACACATATAAGGGGGCCGAGCGCTATCATAATATTTAGGACACACGGACCAAACAACTTACAATAATTTGTATACAGATGTCGCGATTAGTACTTTAACATACTGGTGTTCCAACATGTGCGAATACTGTGTACACCCACTGTATATATTTATTACTATTTGTCTTTTCAACACACACGTCAGAATCAAGAATCAAATTTCATTTTAGTTTTTCACGACTGGTCCGTGTATCTTCATGCAAAATTAAAATGGAGTAAAAACTTCATGCAACAAACTGGAGGAAAACAGAGATTTATTTCCTTTCTCGATTTAACGACTTGACAATTGTTATTGCTTTTATTGCTTTGCGCAACACCCACCAAACACTCGAAGCCCGACACAGTGCAGAAAAAGTTCCCCGTCGACAAGGGTTCCGGTATCGTAACGTACAGCCGTTGCCATTCTGACAGTCGCATTCCCCCGCGTTATTGCGGCGAAGGGGCTCGTATAGAAGTTACGTGGAGAGCGGAATTGTCGTTGTACTAACTGCGAATGATTGCAAAACCGAAAAGTCCAGTGGTGGCGGGACAACGCCGTGCCGTATCCCGCGAATCCTTCGCTCAACCTAGGGGATCGAGTTATTTCTGTGAAGCGAATCCCACGCGATGCTGATGAGCAATTTCTGGGATCGTACGTAGCTTTCAATCAACGTTAGACCTCGCCTACCGTTTCGTAATAAAACTCGCTCCAGAAACGATTGTTCGTTGTAACAATGTCACGTGAGGATTATTTTCAAACTGATTTGGCTTGTCGTTCGTGAATATTCGACGAGGATGTTGGGTCTTGCAATTAGTGGAGAGCTAAACTCTTTCGATAGGTCTTGACAGTTGTATTTTATAAATTGACCATTTTTCAATTGTAGAAAAGAACCGTTGAATACCATATTTTGTGTTTGTTGAATATAGTGTCCATTTTGAAAAGACAGCGAGGTCGAAATCCATTTGAAATTGCAGAAAGGTTAGTATTTTTCATCCACTCTACCTTCCTCGTCACGTTTTGCATTTCATCTCTGTTGTGTACAGTACCTGCAGAGAGAGGGTAACTTTTTCCCTCGATTCGTGCTCCCTCTCCTCTCATCTGTCGACTCTGAGCAACTCAAATTCACGATTAACAAACTTCGTTCGCTTCTACGTCGACTTCGTATAACCATTTCGTTTCGAACGGATCTAGGAACGCGCTCCTTGTAAAAAGAGACATATGGTGTTGTCGTGAAGCTGTGGTTTCCCCGTACCGATCGAATTCCTATGGGGAACACGTGCGAGTTATGTACTGCGGAAGGGATCACGAAATCATTTTTTCGCCCGTAAATCGCTCTTCCGTGATGTTTCCGGTGGGATTGTCAGCCTACCGACTTGTGAATGACAGCCGAACGTTTATCACCTTCGAATAAATATAATGTACGTGAGTCGTCAAACCGTCGTGTCACATAGATATTCGTGTTTGCAGTGAACGAGACTTTTCTTTGTAGTAGGCTATCGACCGTGATAAGATTGCGTCTCCGATTTTCTGCCTTTCTTGGTTATGCAGCGACGGTCGTCAGGATCAAAGTGTTTGTAATCAAACATTTCTAGTGTCTTAGGTCAAGAGATGAAGTGCTCGAGTTTCTCCATTCTACTGCTCTTTGTCTGCTATAATAATTTCTCGAATGATGCTAACAATAGAAATTCGTATAGAAAAGTAATTGCTAGATTTAAGTTGTCTGAATTAATTGTTCTTCTAGTCTATAATAATTTCTCGAATGATGCCAACAATAGAAATTCGTATAGGAAAGTAATTGCTAGATTAAAATTGTCTGAATTAATTGTGCGAGCTAAATGGGGTTCTATAGCTTAATAAAAAAAAATACAACTTCCTTTCAGTCTTTGATATTTTTAATTTGTTTGCATGTTACTACTGTGCGGTAACACGAAAAATATTGAAGCATTGAAACATTTTCTCGTCACTCGGCTATACCATTTGTAAGCAAACGCTGCCAACCAAGTTCTAAGGGGCAATCTATACATGTGCACCGTTTCCCTCTGCGTTGCAACGACCACGTGGTCGACACGTGTAGCTAAACCTTCAAAACAGTTTACGCCTTTCCAATGTTGTACTCTGCGCTGCTGTCTGCAGTTTTCCCCGACGGAAGCAGCGGCCATGTTTACAGCATCTTTCAACGATCGTCCTGGGCTTTTCGACACTATACTTCGCTGTTAGATGTTACTATGACCGTTACTACGAGCATTGCCTACTTTATCTCCTGTATGGCTATATTTATTTTAATGCTTAAATATTGATTACAAACGAATCAGATTTTATTTCATCGAAAATGAAATGTGTAACATTCATATTGGTTAGACTTTGTTAAAAACCTTCATCACGAGTCTGGCTCGTCAAAATTCGGCAAGGGGTTAAAGTAAGAACGTCAAGATAATAGAATTGTATACAAAATAAAATGGGGATCAGTGACGGATCGTGTATACATTTTCGTCGAAAGTATAGGTATTGTAAACACTGTAAAGAGTAATGACGACATTTTACAATTACACAGAACAGAATCGTGAGTACAAACGGCATCAATCGCAACATCGAACAACGTTATTGCAAACAATGTTTCCACAACCGTGCCGTCATTGTCCGGCTTCTGTTTCTATTTGCATTCTCGCAGATAAGTGCTTAACTCATCACCGTGAGCGTCATCTGTTTGCTTTCTCCGTTTCTCCCGCGCGTATGGTACGATCTGTGACCCAGTTCCTAACACAATGAAATCGTACAATTAATTCGACAGAAGCTATCATACCTCTGTAAACAGTAAATGATTTTGTCATATATTAGTACGAGTGTGTAAACATGCCCAACTAAATTTAATGAACCCAGTAATTTGCGGTTCTGTATTAAATTCAGTATTTGTATCCATGAAAATTATAACCCTGTACACGTACAATGTTTGTTGCGATCATTAATTTTCCGTATCTTCTTCACGTTAAATAATAAATTGTATTCCTAAATTTCTACAGTCTTCGTGTCTGGACGAAAGCAGTAAACTCGATGGATCCACGTTTCCCTATTACTATCAGTTTTATGGTTGCCAGCACAAGATAACCATTCTGTGTCATCATTATCAACATCTATGTGTAACGTTGCTATCGCTTTCTTTTTCCCTTCTCTCTTCCGGCCTATCCTTCATAAACAAGTTTAATCAATTACGATCTAATCTTTCATTACCGTTCATAGATTATTTCAATTCATTTTTCTTAATTTTATTGTCTTTGTCTTATTCCATTCTTTGTTCTCAGTCATAGTTTCACAGTAATTTATCGTACAACAAATCGTATAAATTGAGTTGCTTCAACAGACTGAAAGACAATTGCAACGTTCGTGGCGCGGTTGTACATCTTGTAATGAAAAGATTGTGGGCAGTTATTAACAAGTATGAATAATATTTTTTTCTGTTACTTGCCTTTAAAGATTCTCCTGTTAATGTTTTGTAAATTGCCCAGCAAGTTTTGGAGACAATTTTACCTAAAGGTTGAGGTGATATCTCGTTCGTGGACACAAGTGAATACGACTGGTCTTTGAAACTGTCTGCGCAACTTGGCGTACACCTTGGTACGACGTATTGTGTCGTCTGCGGGCCGTTTTAGTCTCCTGCTGGTCTACCTGAAAATCCGCGGTCACGTCCGCGAATGAGTCCACGCAAGACAAAAACGGAGTGGAGTGAACCGGCCACCGTGGAAACAGTCGCGTGTAGTTTATAGTCTCGTATTGTGCCGGCATGCTCGATCGGAGATGGCGCTTAGCGATGAAATTCCTTTTTGCCGCGCTTCTGTGGAAATACGTGGCCGGCATGCGTGTCGAGCGATCCCCGCGAAAAATACCGTCATGACTCACAGCTTCATATGCTACCATAATCGAAGGGCCTAAGGGCCCAGGATTTTTCGCCTCGTACGATCCACAATTGTCTTTTATTTGTGATTTTCTTTTAATGACGTGCAAAATCCTTAACAGTGATTTATCACTAAACATCGGATCTTTGTGTAAAATAAATTTTTTTATGTTTATGTAAAATACCAATGTACAACTTAACAATTATAGGAAACACGAATGATAGTTTGAGACATGTATTGCCAAATGTAATAAATTGGATAAGAACGCGATGTAACTCGTAATTTTCTTTTGATTTCGAAGAAGAATCATGTTCTTCGCCAATCAGAAGCAATCACGAATCGCTGAGAAAAAAATCACTGTGATTGAGAACGAACTAATTCATTAATTTTCCAAAAGTGGTGGAGGAGAATGCGGATGGGTCGTGAAAATGTGTTTCAGATTTCGTGAAATCATGAGCACACTACCGTACGATTATTCCGGTGTTCTACGCTCCCTTTATCTCTGGCAGCCATAAAGCACCGTGCGCCATAGGTGTTCGCTCATTTCTCATCTGACTTACGCTCGGCATTTTCTTAGATTACGAGCAGTGACAACATTAGTCGCCGACTATTACCAGCCCGTAACTTTGAATTCCCGCCGAACCGATGCAATTACGTACGAGCGGTGTGCCGATGACAATCGAGTATTTATTCCTCGACGGAAGTAATGTATGGCGCGGATTGATAATGCAAATGCCGGCTTTGCAACGGTCCCTATTGCGCATAGTCGACTTCTGTGCGACGGCGTAGCCTTTGCTACGGTGGAATTATAATTGTCTGCATTGTTTGCGAATTGTTCATTATTCATCGGCTGGTTTTAACGAAGCACGAACGTTCCTTGAAACAAATGAGCAGAGGTTGGGTAACGGAAGTGGAACCATTGCGAATCGTTAAACCGAGGAATGTCTTTGTTTGATGGATTACGATCTATTTTCCTGCTGTAATACGGCAAGACATGGACATCGATAATCTACAGTGACAATCTACATTAAATTAAGCAGTTACCACTGTCCTACCATACATGCTTCCATACCACAGATGCCTAAAATATTATACTAACCAAAAAATAGTCTATTGTAAATAGCGCTTTCCTAATAAAGCATTTCATTTGCGAGAAACTTTTTTAAAATGATTTTAACCCTCACTGGTGACCATCAAATGTATGAGTCATTTGAAAATCTTGATTGTGAAGTTATAAATTGATATATAATTATCTAAGAAATATTCTGTTTTGTCGATCGTAACGAATTAATAGAAATTATTTTATGTTATAATTTAATACCACTACAATAATAATAAATTTTCTATATAAGTTTCAATAGTATAATAATTTAATACCACCCCCCAATAGTAATAAATTTTCTATATAAATTTCAATAATATAAAAATTTTATAAATTGCAAAATTTCTTTGTTTTGACTTCTGGATCGAACCTGTGCGCTGATAACGTAAGCTAATTTCTATCTAAGAAATGTTGAAAACAGCACTTAATAACTAAACCTATCTAGTTTACCAATTATTCAAATTATGAAGTTGCTTACGTGGTAATGGATTCGATAAAATTCGTTACGCAAAAATTGCTGAAAATCTAAAGAAATAGAGCCTTGTCATTTTTGCAAGCTAGAAAATGTTAATCGCTTTTAGTGCTCGGCAGGTTCAGTGTTAAAACATAAGGATGACGGAGCTGGCTGGAGCGATTTGAAAGGGAAATTTGTTTAGCACTTATTGATTTATAATGGTGGGCAAGGCGAACCTCCGCAATTCAAACGGAAGCACCGATTGCGTTCAGGGAGCCTTTCAAAGTCTATTACGTTTCTTGGTCGCCAACGCTTGTCCTCGGCGCGGAGTTAAGCCGGGTTCACTTCCCTTGCACACCTTCTTTTTCTCTCTCCCTTTCTCTGCCTTTCTCTGTTATTTCTGCGAACCTTTACGCGCCTCTACAGAATCGGCCGCATCTCCGGCTATGATTTACATCCCACATTTATGACGCAACGTAAAATCGTGCAGAACTTTTCGCCAGCCGGCGGACACAGAGAGCCAGGAGCGGTTAAACGCCTTCTCTTTCCGTCGCCTTCTTCACTCTTTCCGGCATCTTACTTCGTCCTGTACACGCCTTCGAAACGGCTCGCACATCTCGTAACATGATATATGAAATATTTTGCAGACGATGCGAACCTTCTTCCATCGATTCGAACGCATTCTTTGGGCAATCACAGTCACTCCTTTTCGCCAATTCTTTTATTTCAATCACTCCAATTTATTAACTCGATCGTGTACTACCTTCTCGAAGAAAGTAAAACGCAAATCAAGAAATGTTTTTTATCGATCTTTTATTGCGGTCTCAATTTACTAACGAGGGACAGATTAAGTTCGTGAAATGAGGTACGGACGAGGCTTAAATAAATCAGGCTTGTGTTTTAAAAATGTCGTTCCTGTGAAAGTTGTTCGATTTTTAATTGGGTTTCTTCAGGTAAACAAATCCAGGTAGACATATAAGGAAATTCCAACGATTTTAAAAATGTTTTTAAAAGGTACAGGGGCACTCCACCAACAAAACGTGTATTTTAAGGCCTGAATATGTTAATAACGATGAATATGTATTAATAAATCATTTATAAAGATTCGTAAGTCCTTTTAGATGAACATAATCAATTTAAAAATGTTTGTAAGAGGTGCAGAGACACTCACATCATTAAATCGTGTATTTTAATACCCATCGATGTAATAACGATGAACAGGTATTAATAAATCTTTTGTAAAGATTCGTAAGGTTGCGCGCGTCCTTTCACTGAACGAGGAATCTATCGAGCCGTTAATTAAAAATCCATTCCAAGAATAATTCCACGGTTTGTTTAACCTCCATAACAATATCTCACCGATTTCTATACCTCAATAACTCTCTATTGCCGGTGATACTCCGGTACAGAACCATCGAATTGGCATTTGATATATGCAACGCCAGCGTACGCCACGTTCCTCGAGCACGGATGGTAACTTGCAAAAATGGAGATGTCTGTTAATTTTTATGGAACTAGCATTGACGATGACTGACGCGGAGAACGGTTAAGCACATTCCCCTCCGTCTATCTTTCAATGGTTTATCGTACGGTCGCAGACATCTGTATATCTAGCAGTACGATGTATGAAATATTTATGTGCAACCCGGCCTTTATTCGCTTGACATCAATGCGCTTCCCCCTTTCGAAATGCATTAGTAGCGATGCGTCTACATTATCAGATCGGTGCCTTCGTATGGACGTCGAACAATGCGTCTGTATTCATAATTTTCCTAAAAGAAAAATCGAACGTTTCAGCTTCTAATCTCGAAGACTGGGAGACAAACACGAACCTACGGACGCTGATCACGAACAATCTGAAGTTGCGAAGGAATACACGATTTTTAATCGCAGGGATGTATTTATTAATGTGTTTCTCCTATTCTGGGATTCTAGAATTTTAATGTGCACGTTAATAACTCCCTCGATTTGTCTACTCTTTTATTCTGATCGTTCCCGAGTTGGTAACAAAATGATTTTTAATCGCAGGGACGTATTTATTAATGTGTTTCTCATACTCTGGGATTCTAGAATTTTAATGTGCTCGTTAACAATTCCCTCGGTTTAATTACTCTTTTATTCCGATTGTTCCTGAGTTGGTAAGAAAATGATTTTCATGCGTTCCTTTTATTCTGGGATTCTAGAATTTTAATGTGCACGTTAACAAGTCTCCCTCGGTTCGATTAGTCTGTTATTCCGATTGTTCACGAGTTGGTAACAAGCGGCATACGGGACGGGGTTTAAATATGTTGTAAATTCTTGGCGCAACTGATAGGTTTATCGACAAAGAAGAAGGCGTACGGTGCATCTAAATGTGCATAGACGTCAGTTCGACCAAGTAATTTATTATTTGTGAAGTATTCGCCGTTGTTAATAAAGCCC
Organism: Lasioglossum zephyrum; assembly: GCA_028455615.1. Lineage (NCBI taxonomy): Eukaryota > Metazoa > Arthropoda > Insecta > Hymenoptera > Halictidae > Lasioglossum > Lasioglossum zephyrum. Next base: position 7,616,724 of record CM052321.1, on the reverse strand, counting down.
GGTGCAAGGAAGCTAGGCGGTCGCTCAAGACCAGACAAGAAACAATGACTAAAACGATGGAAAATTAACGAGCCTGCTCGAGCAACAAGAGTTTGGCACCGACTTGTTGTTGCCACTATTTTTTTTTTCACCGACTGAAGGATACTAATAGTGCGTACTCCTTCCGAAGAAATAAGTTAGCTTATCGTCGGAGGCGAATGGTTTCTGATTTTTCAGGACGATGATCGAACGGAACTCTAGCACACAATGAGACGAAATAATAGACATTTTTCCTGCGTGATAATTTTGTTCGAATCGTTGCTGTGTTGTAGAAAAGGTCGTCGTCGTCGTTTCGGAGGTGTATACACTGTGTTTGGTCACCACTTTTTCGCTTGATAATTTCGACATCGCGAAACGTTCGACTTCGGTACGCGGAAAAGACACTTCATCATCGTTCGCGAAACACACGGTAACACGCGGTTTAAAATTATGCCTGACGTGTCTACTACTTTCACGTGGAATTACATAGCCGAACGAACGCGTTCCGTTCGACGAGCTCGTATACAGCTCGCGTGGCTCTTGCAAAATCGAAACAACGATCCGCGGGACACGTAAATGTCGCTCCCTTTAGGGCACGGTTACGATTCCCAACGAGCTCTTACTTTCGCCGCACATGTGAGAAAATTAAGCACTTGCATCCCGGCTAACTGCTAAATTGGCCTCTAGGAATCGATCGCGGAAGAACTTGAAAGGAAGAAACGCAAATTCCATAGATTAGCCGAACTGTTAATCATTACTGCGGATGTTTATACAACTGGAAACTTTTCCAGGCAAATTTTGAGAAGGTGGAATCGTGCATAATCCTATTTTCAGTGGTTACAGTCTTTGTAGTTCTGAAATAAATTCAAGTAAATGCATAAAAATCCGCAGTAACCTGGTAATGCTTGACAGTTCAGTTTATCTAATCGAAAGCAGGAGGGGAACATGTTTCGTGCGAAGAAATAGGCGCGCATCTGCCGCTGATTAGGTCACCGGAAGTCGCAGCAACCACGCTGGGAAGTGTGGGCAAGTTTCCTTTGATACAGCAGATGATACGTGTGTATTTCTCTTGACGATTTTAGATCTTTGTCACGCAGGAAGTACATTTCGGCCATTTTTGGTACGGTCATCTGAATTAAATGCATTTAATAAAAATGTATTTTTTCTTTTAATGAATCTGATATGTCGAATACAATGTGATATACTTAAATTCTTCTAACTTCTTCACAAATTCACGTTGTATATCTATTCATCCACATTTTTTTATAAGTACAAAAATTTTTCGAAGAATATATGTATAATAACGTGGCGAATTATAAATTTCAAGTCAACTCGAATGTGTTTAGTGTTTTAGTGTTATAGTATTTTAGTATATAGTGTTATTAATTTATTAACGCAGCGAATTCGAAATTTCAAGTCAACTCGAATGTGTTTAGTGTTTTAGTATATAGTATTGTATATATAGTGTACATATAGTGTTTTAGCATTTGCTCAAAATTAATAGAACAATACAGCAGACGGTGTTCCTTGAATTACGCCTCGGATCTCAAAGTACCGTAAGTTTCAATTGTTACGCAGCCACGATTACTATCATGAGAAAGCTAGCTCCCGCGACGTACGTATTTCAATCGTAATTAAGATTACTCCCAACGATCCAATTTCGCGTTCACCGAAGCGCGATCTGAAGAAAATAAAATTAATTGCTCTGACGGGAAACTGTGGATGTGTTATAGGTACAGTCCGCATGGGACAGTGATTCTGCGTTTGATCTGAAAGTGTGTTGCACATGGACGGTCGTTCGTCGAGAAATACGGCCGAATGACAGGCTAAGTGTCGGTCATTACCACGCGTTATTGACTGCGAGGTACTAAGAAAATTAAATTCTCACTTGGGGTTGTGCTCGCACGCCGCGATGCATCCGAATAGATGTAATCGCGTGTTCACAGAATTCAAGTTATTATTGACGTTTCTATATTATCCTTCACGAATCAACCGACTATTAAACGTCATTCTATCATCACCGGCCTTTCGTTTCTAAATAACTCAATCTGTTCTTTGTCGAAGGTCCTCTGCGAGCAATGATACACGAAAGAAAAATGACGGACATCATGGATGATGAAATATTTAAAATATCGATTCTTCTCTAATCCGAAGATTGATCATTTCTTCTCATTACTCGATAACGCAAACACGCGGGTTTTCAGTGATCAGAAACGCTAGATAGAAGATCTATTATTATTAAGTTCTATTGTTACGTTTACGAGGAGCAATTTGCATTATTTGGAATGGTTCCGACATTGCGGGTTTTAATATTCTTAATATGCGATTATTAAGATTGTAAAGATGCTTGCCTGAGGAATTATTTACCAAATTTATCTCTTTGAGTATATATTATTAGAAAAATGGCCAAAACTTGGATAGAAACATTCATGTTATGTTTATAAAATAATGTGACATAGTTACTTCTAGAGCTCCGTAAACCTAGTGGTAAAGCTGAGAATCTGCTACTTCATACGGTTCTAACTCTGTCCGAATAAAAACTAACAAATCTATGTTTACTCGTAGCCATCGGATGGAGAGAGCAAGGTAGATAAACTTTTTATCGTTAGTTTTTCAGCTGTAACGTTCTCTAGTCGCCTACGCTTGTTCTAAGGTATTGCTGCTGGAGTCTTGGACCCATCTAGAGTTTCTAACCACGAGTTCCTAGGTCTAGAGTATCTTCATTCCCAAATCAAGCAATCATTCGGTTCACGACCTTCCAGCTCGAGATAATCAGATTCGAATCCCTGGAGGTCCTCGATTCATGCAAATCTCGAGTTCGTTCTTTTCGTTACATCACTCCACGTAATTGTTAACACCGACTAATTTCGAACGTAAGCCTGGCTGCGTGTATCGCCTCCTGATCGATTCTTTCTTGATTGCCAGCTTGTACTGACCTTAGATTCGGTTAATCAGAGTGCAGCCCTTAAAGAATCCGTGTGCTAGCTCTCTCAGTCGTACACTAAACCCGTCTGTCCCTGCATCTCGCATCCTTATATATCGGAATCGACCGCGTGTAAAACCAGTTTTGCGACTCGAGACTTTGCGAGAGGATAGAGCACCTTATACTCTCGCTACACGCGGCCTGCTAAGCAAAATGGTTCACACTGATCACGCTTAATTGTATTTTTCGTGTCTCCCTTCTCTCCCTTCGCCGGCCTTCGGGACTCTTCTGCTCGCTGGATTGTGTGATCCATTCAAGGTATCTCTCGTTCGAACCGTGTATCGTGTGTCGCGAACGTTCCAAGCCACTTCTAGAACTTTTTCTGCAAGGATGGCTCGTCGCCTTGCGGCTGCCAAGCGTTTCCTCGCATGACACTCTGTTTTACATAGGGACGAGAGAACCGACTTCTCCGGACTCTCTGACAACGTCGTCGTCGTCGAGGACCTTATTTTACGGCTCGCAGTTATTTTCTACCTCCGTGAAATTTTGATTACGGAACGAGAGATTCACGACTTCCCGGGCGACAGGATAACTGTACTCTTCACGCTCGTTGTCGATACTTTGACAAATCACGCTTTGTCGACGACAGTATTTATAAATCAATTTTCGAACACTTTGTTCGACGTGCCTGTAACCCGCTTATGGCACTTCGGGAATGTTACGATCCTATCTGCGCCACGTGAGTGCATGTCAGTCGCAACTGTTTCATGTGCAATTCACAAGAAGGTCTTTGAAACATTTTGCCTGATGTAGTAATAACAGTCTTTCTGACTTTTACTCGTTGTTTATGGCGCTAATGAAAATAGGGAATACACTGCTTGTTAACTTTCGATGAAAGTGTACAGTGTATTTAACGAGTAAAATTTTCTCGACGATTTACGGAAAATAGGGAATACGCTGCTTGTTAACTTTCGATGAAAGTTTACAGTGCATTTAACGAGTCAATTTTCCTCGACAATTTTTCAAATTTATTACGTATTACTGTTTCCAGCAGAATGAGCCGACATTGAACTCATTTCACGTAACTACCTACGTGACCGGACACGCCGCGCCATTGCAAAAGCGTTCTCCTGTCAGTTGACGTTACGGGAACGTCAAAGCACAAAGAGCACTGTCTTAACAATCGCGATGTTGCACAATAGTCGGTAATTAAAGCGTGCCCGAAGGGACATTCCCTCGTTGATCGGCTCCTCCCTTATTTCTTGGCGCCGCTTAAACAAACATAGTGTCCGATCCGATTCGAGACACGCTACCGTTTCCTTATTCTCCTGCGACAGGACCGACGTGCTGTTTATTTAAATTGCCGTAATGCTCACGATACGGTCAACACATTTTAATGATGTGCTATGCGTGCACCACGGGCAATCGTTTGACGGTTCATTATCCAAGGGACGTCGTGCCCTTTGCTATTTTAAGTTCCGTCTTTTACTGCAAAGGGCAGCAGATCAGAAAATCTTTCTTAAATTAAATACTTTTTATTATTTATTCGTGTCTGAACATCACTGATATAAAAATAATTTTATTCGGTATTTACTTAAAGCACCAATAGAGGGAAGACAGTACAGATAATTGAAATTTTCTTATTTATTTATTCTTGTCTCAACTGAAGTAGAAATAATAATTTAATAATACAATGCGAGGATAATATACTAATTTTATACGGTACGTATAAAAGCACGAATACAGAGAAGACAGTGCAAATAATTTTTGTAAAGTAACAAGTAATGCAAATAATTAATGGCGACAATAAAAACATTATTAATAAAACCATTGAAGAAGCAGTACAATAAGTAGCGTCTATTTTTAAAAAGCAAATTTGATACTGTTTTTAATTAAATCATTTTGTTCCTTCTGAAAGGAAGCAGTATAATAGCTTCGGACAGTATCATTGGTCATTTAGGTTCATTTCCTTGGTAGATGCGCGCCACTTGTAGTCACGAGACGTGATGAATATGCCGTCCTTGAGTGTCCATTTTCTTTCGGCCACGGACATACATATTTCAATGTCAATCTTACAACTCATTTGCGAGCCCTAATAGCTCACACCTCTAAATGTCAAGTTATTCTTGCTTGAAGCGACCAGTTTCACCTTCGATACTGTAATTATTCGAAGTAAAGCGATAAAATCAAATTCCTTACTTCTACTTGCACGACTGATTAAGATTGCACAACCTCCGAAGAACTTCAGTTGAGTGGCCGTGGTTCTGAGTCACGTGTACCTACTTGTACTGCATTCTGCGAGGTAATTAGTAACATGCGACTGTTACTTAATTTACTACACTGTCGAAGAAGCATTATCCTACGAAATTGTAATTATCGTTATCAATTAGTTGCTTCAAATTCTTTAGAAAACTAACATGTTAGTTGAAAAGTTCTCCGTTTCGGTATCGAAAAAGAAACGTTTATTAAGTTCCTAAGCATCGGACGTGGTGGATCAGATACACTCTAAACTGTAAGTCATGCTTCAATAATAACCCTCGTCATCTAATCATCTCTATCAGATTTCAAGCTTACCATTAGTCCCTTACAACGTGCGACAGAATAATTATACCTTAGACACCGTAACAATATTTAATTAACGTTAAAGACGTAATCAGCAAGCTAACACGTCAACATTGTATCGCAACCAATCACTTAATAACGTCTTAAACGATGTTGAAACTCGTCTTCTGTTACGAACTGGAGTATCATTATCCTAGAGTTGCACCGGGTGCGCTGATGAAATTACAGTTACATCGATTTCTGATCTACTTGACGGTCAATTTTCAAGATCAACTGAATCACCCAATGAGTCAGAGCTGCACGAGGTATTCGATTTCATTTCGCTGGAAAAATGTAATTCTCAGGAAACATTTTAAAACTGTGAGGACTTACCACACAATTAAAATGAACAATTAAAAAATCCAATGTCTATGTATGTTGCAATTAAATCTTTAAGTGTATTCGATTCCATATTACTTGAAAATTACAATTTTCAGAAGACATTTTAAAAGTGTGAAGATTTACTATACAATAAAAATAAACAATTAAAAAATCCAATGTCTATGTACGTTGCTATTAAATCTTGAACTGTATATTCGATTCCATGTCGCTTGAAAAGTACAATTTTTAGAAGACATTTTAAAAGTGTGAAGATTTACTATACAATACTGAAAATTACAATTTTCAGAAGACATTTTAAAAGCGTGTTACCACACAATGGAAACGTACAATTAACAAATCCATGTTCTACGTGAGTTGGAATGAAAAACTTGAACGATGTTGGAGTAGCTATGGAAGTAAAAGTGAATAAATTGACACACATATTTCAGCTGATTTTCTCAGAAGAAAACTTTTGGTGTGCAACAGCCTCGCTGTAAAATGTGCAGGTGCAGTTGACGACGTTGAAAAATCCCGAGGCAAAGGTCAGATTGGTAATACGCACTCGATGGAGGTTCGTAGACCTCGCTAACAGATAGGTAACCTTGCAAGGCCTCCTGGCAACCTCTCTCTCGCAGCAAGGAACCCGCTACAAGACATTCAATGGAAGGATACGAGAACTGGACGGAACTCGACTACCCAGGACGCTGGATGCTCGCGGTATTTAGCAGCTGTTAAATGGCTCTAAACAGCTCTCACGGAATGATCAGTAGTTCCTAGGCGTCTCTTCCTTTCTCTTTCCGTTGCCTAGGGAGAAGGTAGAAGATCGGTGAAGACAACATTGGCTGCTTCTTTTTACCTCGCCCTCGTCCCAGTCTTCGCTGATTATGCTAATTCCGTAACGTAACATCTTGACGAGACGCGATTCCGATTCCGTTGAAAATTCGAGCGAAGTATTATGATTATTATCGCTGCTCTGTTACACCCTTTTGCTCGCGTTTACGACCGGCGCTGGTAAACTGTTATGAATTTTCTCCGGGAACGCGCACTCGCGAGTGTATTTCCAACAGGCGAAACGAGATCGGGTCGAGTATATATATACGAGAATACAATATATATACACGACAATACATTATATGTATATATTGTATCTGCCTCTCCTCGCCATTCAGTCTCGGAGTAGGTAAGCCAGAGAGAAGTCAAGATCATTAACAATCCTTTCCTTCAGGCATTCTTCGTCACGGTTTACCGATCGATCAGATGTTCCGTCCGGGAGTGTGTGGTCTCTTTGTGTTTTACCAAGTTCTTGTTGCAGTAGCCAGTAGACATGACTCAGAGTTTATTAGAGATTCCGTTGAATGCACAGCAAAAAGACAGCACGTAGCTGCGTTCCCAGTTTTTGCCGAGATACCCGGTCGACGGCGTTACAAGTTAAACGCGGCGAATCGCGAAAAATTTGCCGCTCGATCGACATTCAGTCACGAAGCCTCCGGTCTAACTTCGACTAACGTCGAACTCTTTACCCTTTGACCCGGCCGAGCGCAAATGTTCACTTGCTGCACCGAATCAGCTACGATCTGATCGAAAACCATCGTTAGGCTGAGGTTCTCTATGCTAATTCTCATTTTTATATGTTATTTAATCAGAATCAGACGTAGGAAGAAATATTATTCGTCTGTTGAAAAGATCTTCGTTGTAAAAGTAAGATAATAATAATAATAATAATAATAATAATAATAATAATAATAATAAATGCTATTAGCTCTTGTTAATACGTACATTTAGTTCTATGGATTGTGGAGAATAAAGGGATAGGTAATTGGAGTGCTAATGGTTGTGATTATGTTTTAATTTAATATCCAAAGAAAGATCTGATACTTCCTCAATATTTAGATTCAAGTTTAGCGAGAACCACGAGAATCTGTGTGCTCAATTTGACTGTTGGAATGTGAAACGAGTAGAAATCGTTAGTGAAGTTTGTCCGAAGAAGAAACAAGATTGCTATTCGCCGTTAGTCACTGCAACCGGTGTAGCAAAGAAAACGGGAAGGGAACTCCACGAACTTCTTCATCAGAGCTTGTGATTTCTTGCAGATGCGCCTTGTAGTTTTGGTATTACTCGACTGAACTATGTTGACATAAAATTTCTCTATTAATTACCCAGAAGATGAACAACTTGTGACCCTTTTCTTCGATAAAATTAATGGGAACTTCAGGACTGAAGCTTATCTCGTGAGACAACACTTCATTGATAAAATTGTATCTATTTTTCTATGAGATCTCCGTCAACACATTCGCGACATTTTCCTGATTAAAACGAGACCAAACACGACATGGTTCGGATTATATTTATTTGTTTAATTCATTATAGACGTGACAATATTTTACTGATTAAACATTTTTTAAATATTTTTCTGTGAAACTTTAATTGATATATTCACAACATTTTTCTGGATGAAATGAGACCAAAGATGACATGGTTCGGATTATATTTATTTGTTTAATTCACGATAGACGTGACAATATTTTACTGATTAAACATTTTTTAAATATTTTTCTGTGAAACTTCCATTGACATGTTCACGACATTTTTCTGGTTGAAACGAGACCAACCACGACCTAGTTCGGATTTATTCGTTTAATTTGCGATACAGAAAGTTTCGCAATATTAAGGGCGGCATTTCACGCAGCGAAGAGTGAACGGCCGCGTCGCGATCGTAATCCTTTGTAATTACAGGCCGTCATTGTAATCGCGCTACTCCAGTTGAATTGACGCGATGATTACGGGGCGCTGACGAAAGTAAATCTTGGATGCGCGCCCTCGACGGCGCTACCGAACATCCCCACGCAAGCAACACGGCCCAGGTAGTGCACCAATTAAAGAAGTGACGGCCTCGCTTGCACGAAGTTATCGCGGCAAAGATTGAATTTTACGCGGTAATCAAGCTGCAAGCTTTTGTCTTGGACATGACTCGCCTGACGTCTCGGGCCTTAACATTGAAGTTAATAGCTGCGGTTCCATGTTTGTTCCGTGGTTTCGAACAGTCAATTCTCGTCTTCGCGATCAGTTACTTTATTTAATCGACCATCGAGGATATTTTTATCTTAATCGTATAATAATTCGACGTATAATCAACACATTATTCAAACAATAATTTTTGATCTCTGCTGACAGATCAACAACGACAAAAACTGTATAATTCAGACTAGATTCGCGCGATTCGCAATCCTACGCATTTCCTGCCACGGTAGATTATTTTATTCAATCCACAATCAACCACAATTAATCGTTTAATGATCTGATAATGATCATGTAAGTGAAATCAGCTAAAATAAGATGACACAAATTATACAATAATTTTCGAACAGCTTGCAGCTCTCAGGTCTGTTAATACATCAACAACGACAAAATCTGTACAATTCAGTAGACATACCCAAGGATGATGCGGAATGCTCTTCCATAAAAATGACCTGATCGTCTCCAGGATAGAGTCTTCCGGGACGTCTGATCGCCGGCATGTCTCTGTCAATTTAATTACGTGAAAAGCATTTCCAATGTCCGAGGAATCGGATCGAATTTCGCGTTCTTCGATGTTCCCGCAATTAAGGTAATCGTGTATCGCACGATCATCGATGTTCCGGCAGAGAGAGGATTCTAGCTACCCATAATGGCACGCTTGCTTCCTGCTCTCGTGCGCCGACTAAAGCCTAAGCGCCACATAATAACGAAGTTTATCTCCGTTCACGTGGTCGGGGAGAGCCGGAATTGTAGTTCAGGTGATTAATTAACCGAGAGAAGACGATTGTGACAGCGAGGTGTCCCGCGAGGGGAACGGCATCACGCAGGAATGGATATACCATGTACCTCTAATTATTGTCGCTATCACGGTATTTATCATTGGAGCGTTTGTAACCCGGTGGGGGAGGGAGTGCGGTGCATTTAATTCCAATTAGTCGCCGCGAACCGAAACCAGTTTTGAAACCGGCGAGGATCCATTCGAAAGGAACTATTGCCTCTTATTCTCTCTAGGAGATATCCTTCGCACGTGAGAGATACCGTTGAACCGCGCACCGATTACTCCTCAAGCTGCTTCTCTTTCCGTTTTTTTTCTTCTTTCTTTATCCATCCAGCCACGCCGCCACCTATCTTTTACACCACTGTCGCCGGTTATCGGCCGTTTCGTAATTTAAATAATTTATGGCCGCGATAAGGATAGGAGTAGCGGTGCGCTTCGACGTTCCGCGTGGAAAAGAATTTCTTGTATGATCAACTGTTGCTTCCGAACCTCCGGTATCGGCGACACGTGGCCTTACTGTGGGGCACACTATAGAGAACCACGGAAATGTCTCCATAAATGTGACAGAGATGTTCACGATTTTTGCTACTGTTCCAAGCTTTCAAAATCTTTTTAAAATTCTGGAGTACATGAATACGTTCTGGAATCCGTGAAAAAATAGATATTGGAAAGAGTGGAATTTCCAACGTAGAAGTCTATCTTGATGTCTCTCAGTGCAACATAGAAGACTTTTTAGCATTGTGAGATAAAAAAGATGTATAAGGTTCAAGACCTCGTGAGATTTTACGTGCTCGAGATTCGTTTCGGAGAGCCATTACCCATGGAAGCAGCCAGTGTACCTGCCTTGCCGTGGCTTTCATTACTCAACTGAATGTACACAAACGTTTAACGAGTGTTAAACCGATAAAGGTGTTGCTGACACTATGAGTACGACGCCTCCACTTCTTCGTGACGAGATGTTCCGTTACTTTCTCAGAGTGGGGTTACATAGCACGCATTGAGCTAGATACGAGAACAGTTTCCTTTCATTCGAGAAAGAATTGTCTGTTTGGCTAGAAAATTAGCGACTGTTTAAGTGTCGTTCCATCTATTCTGGTACTTTTCGGATCCAGTGGCCACTTCGAACAGACTAAACAAATCGAGCGTGTCTATTGTTGGATTTCCAGAATTGCCGGTTAGAGTCGTTTAATGTTCCAGCGCTTTTAATCGGCTTTTGAGCGTAGTTTGTTTTCGTGTTAGAGTGCCGCAAAGTACACGATCTAAACGATTCATTATCATCATGTCACAATAGCAACTATAATAGAACAAATTGTAAATAACGTACCATTAATAGAAAAGAATTCATCGATTTGTTATCCGTTTAAACTTTCGCAATATTCCGTTCATCAGATAGAAAACGTTTACACAATAAGCTGTGTCCACAAAGGGCCTTAATGGCCAGATTGACTTTTACATGAAATATCAATGGTGTAATCTGGGAATTCATTCGAGACCCACATCCGTGAAGAACGACTGGTCTCTCGATAAAGTGGATTGATAGTACTCTCGTGTGAATGGTGACTATATTCCCTTGTGGAGAGAGATTCGGGAAAAGAGAAATCAATTGAATTTGTTTTTTACGTCGCCGATGGGTACGGGGACCATTAGTTCTAAACAATCTCGGAATGAAATCTCTAAACGAACGAAATTCTACGAATAAATTAAAAATTCTTGCGAGACAGATTTCGAGTCTGTTGTGTAACATTAATTTTACTTGAGCACAGTATATTAAAATTTTCTAAAAAAAACCTTCATTATTCTCATCATGTCGACATCGATATCAATCGACTTCCACGAACGAAATTAACAAAATATTTATTTCATTATTAATTTGTATACAATAAATTCCTTAACGTACGTAATATTTTAGTAACCTACTGAAAGTATTGTACGAGGTAATATATCAGTTTTATATCGATATAAAGTTAATAAAATCATATAAAATTTAAATACTTGAGGCGACAAGAAAAATTCAGGCTAATAAAGGGTCAACAGAAAAGAAAATAGAACATGCTAACGTTTTAATTATCTGCTTACATCCGAATGGAGTGGAAACACTTGACAGAATAGCTTCCCGATGAAATCAGTTCTCGATTTCGATAACATCAGAGCATCGAATGGCTCGCGGGGTCCTGTTACATATTCGTCTGTGATAAATAAACGAAACAAAATCCTAAGCATTGTTTTTGTAATTGAATCTGGCGCGATGGCGCCAGCCGGGGTCGGCTTAATTGTCTATCGTAATATTTTTGCCGAAGAAGACAGTGCTTGTCCGGCTCGATTGTATCGCTCGCACATATAAATATGGAAAAGACGTTTTGTTCGTCTGCTGGCTCGCCAGACTCTCCTTCCAATAATTTGTTTTGCAAACGAGCCTTAAGGTGTGCGATAAGCATGACTGGTCGATGAAGCTTGTCATGCGGATTCTCGTCCTGTCTCTGTTCGACCGAGTTCACATCTCTCGCTCTTCCACTTCCGTTTTCTCTTGTTCTCCTTCGCGTGCACGCCTTATGTGTACCAACCTGTCGAATTGGTTGCAACTCGACTTGTCCTCTCGGATGGAAGGACGACGGGATGGTCTCCCCACCGCATATATATACGGTCGGCATCTTTCTTTTCTTTTTCGCGTGGGTGATTGATCGACGACCCTGCACACGCTAGCCCTGCCGATGAATCTCCGTGCACGGTACTTTGACCGCACTCCGATGACTTATTGCTCGGACACCCGCGTAGATACTCGTGGGATACCTAAGCGCATACAAATACAGAAACCCATTCCTACAGCCACCGACCGTCGGGCCTGTTTGCGTGATCATAAACAGGTGTCGACATAATTCTACGATCCTTCCATCCGCGAGCGGCTCGCTTCTGTTTTGCTCCCTCATCCTCTTCTCTTCTGCGAGCTAGCGCTGAAACTACCGTTTTTCGCATTATTCTGCGTATCGCCAGCTTCATATGAAAAACTGCCATAGTCCGTATTTTTTTATGGAAATTGGCTTTACAGCTTCGTCTTGTTAGGTAGATCAATTTCTACAGTTTCAGTTGTCAGCCAGCATAGGTATATAGTTTGAAAAAACCTCCAGGTAAAGCAAAACAGTTTCGCTTTAAATTGGTTCGTTCCGGCTCCTGTGAAATTTACTTTTTTGGATTTAGTCAATTTTCGTATGAGGCTGGTGATATGTAGCGTTACGTATAAAGGCGAGGGACTTTTCAAGAGCAAAGGCTTTTCGACGGTGCATAATTTCCAACAATTCGATTCTAATGCAGAGGAGCATGGGGCCCCATCGTCATTTAGGTCGAGTTTGGTGCTATATGGGTCTGGTAAAACTGCTTGACACGGACTTTGAATCAACCATATTAATAGGAGATAGGTTAATAGGATGTAGCACTAAAATCTACCGGAACGATGCTGCGGCCACGTGCCTCCTTTTCATTGGAATTGAGTTGTTGAAAATTATGCAACTCGCTGCACCGACGAAAGGGCCCTAGTTCTCTTCAATTTTGAGTGAGCAATTTGCTCTTGAACAGGTCCTCTGTTCCGACACATACCTCCGGAAGAGTCAAACGTCCCATTTGGTCGTGACAACCTCGAGATGAAATTACGCGAATTGAAGATGGTGCTTTGTAGATTGTGGATATTTAGGAATTTTACGAAAGTAGAATGACATGAAATTTTATTTTTAGTATGAACAGCCTTTGTAGATTTAGAGCAAATAAAAATTGTACGAAGGTTATATTCGAGCGTTCTTCGAAAATTTTCGTAAGTCATAAATGGATAAAAATTGGCAACGGCCAATGATCTACGAAGATCCTCCCAAAGGAGTCATCTGGTGGGAATCGCGGGAATCGACGCAGCACCACAAAGGTTGAGATGGTGGTTGTGAATCACCGAATACCGCAAGATCGGAAAACGTTAGGTTAACGGAGGGGCGAACACTAGAAGAGGAGGACGGCGGAGGTTGTCACGCAAGGCAGGCGTTGCGTAAAATATCAGTGTTCTTGCATTGCAAGGTCCCGTGATAACGATCGGCATTGATGCACGCACGGTAGACACGCATCTCGCAGGTTGAGCGGACGTAGATGAGGACGAAGGGGGCCTCGGCAACCACAATTAACCTTACGTAACTTCTTCGGTCTTTCTTGGTGGGCTGATCGTGGCCGGTTCCGCCGCAAAGATAAACTGCACACAATGCGTCGGACGGAAGGCAGCAGGGGACTACGGGGACTCGAAACCGGCCTGAACCAAGACGAACGGTGTCTTCCTCGTCGTTTTCGCTCGTCCACGCAGACCCCGCGCCGGCGAATATATTGGCGATAATTGTTTTTAGTGCCTCCACGCCACCAGGAAGGCGGACACGCCGACCAAGTGCTAATCGAAATCGTAAATCCGACTGATAAGAACCACCGCAGTTCCACGTACGAGCGACAACGTGTCCGCCACGCGGAATGAAGCTCCGAGCCTTCAGGGACCTTTCTATCCTGCATTATGATCCGGTTTCAGCCTGGTGGGCTGGCCTTTTTATCCCGTTGTCATTAACCTTGCATAGGTTTCGACGATATACCACGCGTCCAACGTTCGTGTCTCTGCTTTTCGCAAAAATCGTGCGCTTAAGAGGCTGTTCTACTTTCTCAGCAGGCAAAAGCGCTAGATAAACGATCGATGTAGACCGCAGTCGTCCTCAAAAGTCCTATTTTTATGAAAATTTATGAAATCAGGGCAAATTACTCTTCTTAAACGTTAAAATACGACTTTTGAGGGCGGCTGCGACCTAGATTGATCTTTTATCTAGTACTTTTAACTACTGAGAAACCCCTTACTTTGTATCATCGAGAAATGGGAAGGCGCACTCCGCATCCTTGCAATTTTGGAAATGAGTTTACCTCTTAAAGAGGAATCACACAGTGGTCCCGAATCGCCAGAACCTCAAAAATAAATTTTTCGTGATGAGTATGTCTCCGTCCACCTCAATTCAAGTTACAAATACCACATACAGAGTGATCGTGGTGTACAGGACGGATAGCTGTTGACTCCTGTCTCCCCGTTCGAAAAAACAAGCTGCAGTATCGTTTATCACGCCATACATTATTTAGTGTATTACGTTCTTCATCACAATCTTCGCTTACCCCGTGTAATCAATCTTCCGCTCACTTGAGCACATCAAAATCTCGCTAATTGCTACGATGAGAATATAATGAAACAAGCAAAAACACTCTATTCCAAACTCCTTACGATCGCGTCTTCATTTCCATTATATTATGAAGCTAGCTGGTAATAGATTGCATACTAATGATCGAATGGGCGGGGCCGAGATAGCGAGCCAGCTAATGAAACAATCACGAAATCGTATCGAGTACTCCTTTACAATTACATTAGCAATCCTGAGCGATACAATCGTATTTTTAGTGAGTAATGCTTTTGTTCGTATAAAATTGATAAAAGAGTACAAAGAATAATCTTTTATCCGACCTGGGAGCTCTGTTTTCCTTCAATATGCCTTATAGGAAGATTGTTGTTTTAACGCATAAAATCAGTATAAGTGTGAAGAGTGTTTATTATGGAAAATAGTTTTTTTTCGGATGAATGGAAGCGGTGGAGTTCAAATAGTTCATCAAGTTTTTGCAGATAGTGTGAAAGCATTTGCTAATGGAATGAAACGATAGCCATTTAGGATTAGGTTTCACAGCATTCCGTTCAACTGTGCCTGACGTGAACGTATATGAATTTTCTAACTGTATTTTCTTCGGTTTTCAGTCCGCAATAACTTAGATGCAATTATAGGCGACGCAGGTGTTTCATCAAAACGGTACTGTGTTTTATGTATCATCAAGTTTCACTTTAACTGTCTTCGATGGCTTCTGAAAGACCAGTTTTTGGCTGACCTCCTTACGAATGGTGTCATTTTTTAGCGTACGTGAATCTAAACTTTACTTAAAAATTAGATGACAAGATGGTCAAGGGAGTTATAAACATCAAACAGCAAGAGATAATAAATTTATCAATAATTACCAATGACTGACCATTGAGTTCGGTCCCTGAGTATATCCGACTAGCGTTTCATCTCGGAGCGTGATGGATCAGACCCGTAAACTGTCCAGCAATTGTGTAAAGAAGTTTTCATTTCAATAAGCGTTCCGTTCTCCCGCTAACGAACCGACTACGAGCCACGATCATTTGTCGGTTGAGTTTTTTTACAGTAGACTCCCCTCGCTGTTTGCTCTCGTCGTCGCACGCTCCCATGAATTACGAGCGAAATTACTGTCGTGTTCGCTTGACAATGTCGGCGTAGGACGTGGGAATTTGTAGCTGGCGATAGGTCAGCAATGAACGTCGTAGCACCTATTTAAATAGCCTCGATAGAGGTATCGCGAGCCGAGCTGCATCTCGCCGTAATATTTCGTCGTAGAAAGTTCGCAGACTATCATTTTAATGCGTTTCTCTGCGACAATGTCGGGACAACAGGGAATTTTATGCAATCATAACAAAACTGAACAGGTAGAGTACAAAATTGAATAGACATTGGAAGAATTCAAGGATATTCTTTGTGACTGTTTAAAATGATTAATTAATATACGTATCGTGTAGAACAAAAATGAAGATCGGATACAAAATTGAATAGACATCAGAAGAATTCAAGGATATTCTTTGTGCCTGTTTAACATTATTATTTCTATACTGACTGTAGTATAAACTGCACGTACGGAGTAGAACAAAAATGAAGGTAGAACACAAAATTGGATAGACATTGGAAGAATTCAAGGATATTCTTTGTGACTGTTTAAAATGATTAATCAATACACGTACCGAGTAGAACAAAAATGAAGGTCGGATACAAAATTGAATAAACATTAGAAGAATTCAAGGATATTTTTTGTGCCTGTTTAACATTATTATTTCTGTACTGACTGCAGTATAAGCTATACACGCCGAGCAGACTTTTTATCACGGTATTTTAAATATAGTTCCATTAAAGCCGACATGTACCGATCGGTATGTCCCATCCCCCGAGTGGCGAATTAAGGTATAAATCGAGGCGCGTTCGACGTACAAGAATTTCAAAACGCAGGTTACCGATCGACCTGTCACGCACGTAAGCCATCGAAATAAGTGGGTCATTAGTTAACCCACTATGCCCGAAACGGACGGCCGAATGTTCACCCGTCGAGGAATTCCCAGCGGCTCGAGAGCACATATGAAGTTGTAGAACGCGTGAAATCTCTTCATCAGGGGGTTGTCGGAACGAAAGCGGCGAAGGCAATTTGGCCGACGCGCGGCGTTCGTCGCCGTTAATTGCCGAAAACCGCTATCCAATCTCTTGTTTCAATCGACTTCTCGTTTCACGAGAAAACGGCAGTCAGTCGGTGAAATTCCAGTCGACAACTGCCTGTCACCGGGCAGCCGCCGGTGTGGGACGTGGGAATTTGTGGATCGCGATAGAGAGGCGGAGGGGCGTCCAGAATGCCTCGTAAATAGCTTCGATACCGATGCCTCGAGGTATCGATACCTCACCCCGATCGAGTGCCACTCCCGGCGCAGGACACTAGCGATGGGACTAATCCAATTCTTTCTTGTGATTAGACTGTGGATTTGATGCGTTTATTACAAAATGGGTAGATGCCATTTAAACCAGTAAAAAGAGTAACCAGTCAACTGCGTTGGACGTGTATACTTGACCTTCCAAATCTCTATCGCGGTGCAATGAAAATAACCTTTTCAAGAATGAATTGTTAATTCTTTATCAGATAAAAATGTGATTGTATACTCGTTGCTTGATTTTTAATTTTCATTTTTAAAACTAAATTCCACAGTTTATGTATTATGTTTACCTTGTTGAAATTATTAATGGAAGAGAGGCCATTTTATTTGATCTGTGTTTCATACAATCGATACGAACAATTTTAATTTTTGTATAAAGATCCGCAGTCCCCTTATGTTTTTCATGTTATTCGGCAAACGCGAATTTCCACTTTTTCCATGTTGAATGTTTCATATTAGACACCACGAAATGTTTGTGCATTTTGAGTTTGGTTAATTTTGAGATTGTGAGATGTTCGTGAGTTGTTATTGGAAATCGATACTGATTGAGAAGGATCATGCCCATCACTGCTGGATACGGCCTGTTAAACTCGCCTGATTTAAAAACGGCCCGCTCTGCGGACATGTGTCGCTCTTATCAGTCGGAAATGATTGCCGGTAATTTACTCCCGGTCAATTTCTGCCCGCCAAACTTCTCACCACGACGGTTGTTCCACGAATCGCCAGTTAATTACGGATTTGTCGGGCTATGTTGCGACAGGGTAGTGCCCCGGAATGCGTAACAAAGTTGTTCCTTAGTTTTCAGTGGCCCCTCCTTATTTTCTCTTATCTCTCTCACCTTTTCTTTCTTTTGGACAACGAGTTCTGAGAGTCTCGCTATCGGTGGGTGTTTCAGAGATATGTATAACCCGGTAAGCAATCTGCTCTTGATCTGCTGTGAATTTGGCACCGACTTTAACACCAAACACTGAGGCATCTGTTCCAAACACGTCTTGGCACCAACTAGTATGATTTTATATGAGTAGGTGAAATTTAAAGAGACGTTATTCTGAATCAGTTAAAATTATTTACATAAGAAATGAATCTTTATTCAGCTTAATTCTCATGCAAATAATGTTTAAACAGTTTATTTTGCATAAAGATCTGTCTAGTAATGTGGAAGCAGGCCACGTTCAGCCTGAATCAATTTGAGAGATTTAATTTATTCTAGCTGCTGAATATTTAAATTGCTAGAGTGGTATTTATTCTATTAATTACGGGATTTCGGTCTATTCTAAAGTTACAAACGTCTGCTGCAGTGAAATGCTCTACGTTGAACGACAATTAGATACGCAATAAATTTTCTTCAGTCTGCAACTGCGGTACATGCAACGAACTTTTGACCGTCCTTTGTTGCTCGCTGCAACGTTTACGTAACAGTCTCCACGAAGCACGAGCAATAAAGTACATTGATAACGCTCGATCACAAAATTTAGGAGCGCCCCATAAGCTTGCGTCGATTTAGGAGTGACACGGCTAATCGTATTCCCGCTAATAAATCAACGTCGATCGGGAAACTGGTCTATAAAACCAGCGAGCTGCGGTGGTCGGACGTGTGTTTTGACTATTGCGTAAAAATTAATTAAATACCGATCTCGTATACCGCCGTCACAGATAATTAACAAGCGTCGCAGCTCGACTGACAGATATACAGCGTGGACGCGTGGCTAATCACGGATTTGCGAAATTGATTCGAACGCGCGAGCCACGTTTCAACGTGATCATGCTCGCCCGCTGGTTTGTAATTATCCAGACGGATTTTCCGTTTTTCAATGTCTCAATTGTCAAGACACTATCGTCCGCGTGACACTTTCCGACATTTTATGTTTACAAAATTGCTACTTTCTAACCGTGTTATTATTATTATCGCGAGTTCCGAACGCCGGCCGTGATCCGACTCGAAAAAGTCGATCAATTAATTTCACGGTACGACGACGAAGTATAGTGATACATTTATCAAGTAGGTGGAAATGTCTAACGATTTTACGGTTTCATTTACTTCCTACGGTCGGCTTTAATGAACGACACGATCGGCAAGAACAACTTCTTCGACTCGTTATGTATCTTTATTGACTCCGTTTCTACCAGTACGATCATGTACAGTTAAAAACAATGCGATAAATAAAGTTGTTCACCTTTTAGGAAAATTGCATTCGTTATTCTAATCTATCTCGTTAATTTTCGCTTTAAAACGCGCTCTATAAAAATGAACGTAACTCGTGTAATTCTGATTGTGTTTACTTCAGAGAAATAGTCGATGTACTTGAAACCTCTACTGCAGAATGTTTACTAACAAATCTTCGAAAAGTAATTTCTGAAAATCGGTGACAGAATTGCATTCGAGTCCAGAGCACCTCATTAATTTCTCGACAGGAAGCTCGGCTTGAAAATAAAAGGATTCTGATTGTACAGAGAATCTCCACTTACTTGAAAATCGAAGAAAATGTCTTGCTCGAAAATTTTTCGCTGCATAGATGGCCAGTTTCCTGCAAAAACACCTGAAAATCGTTGCTCCATCGAGCATCATCGTTCACCTGTGAAATCACCTGACTCATTCAACGGCAACAGGTTACCGCGATCAGACATCCGGCGATTTTCTAATATTATGTCTGCGCCTCGCGAGACCAGCGCTCGTGTTCTCATGCATGACTTTATTGTTGGCGAGGCCGGTGAATGAAACGGCAATCGTATCATGTCCTATAAGTATCCCACTTGACTCGGCACAATCGATACACGATCTCGCGGTAGATCGGCCAGATCGTGATCCAGCTACTATGATAGAAACCTGCTGGCCCGTTGAACTTTGAAATAGTCGCAGAACTTGAGAAAATGTTGTCCCATTCACGAAGGAGCGTTCTCATGCGACTACTATAATACTACCTAGCCGAGGAAACCGATATAAACCATGAAGAAAGACATTTCACGAAGGACAATGCTGTTTTGGTTGAACCGTTGCTCACTGTATGGAGCAATTGAAACCTTTATTTTCAGTCGTGCCTCTCGCACTGTTATTATTTATTAACATTGTTGCTCAATCCACTTAATCTTAGCACTAGAGTTGACTTATCAACGCTTTGCAACTCGGAGCTACTTTAACTCGGAAATTAAACATTTCGTACAACCTAGAATAATTCCATATTAATTTTTTTCTTATACATGGTGGGGCAATAACCATGTTCATCTTGAATATCTCAGTTATTTGTAATAATATGGAAAAATGTTACGAAGAAAATTTGCACGGTACAGAGGGGGACATGTCGTGACAGAAACATTTTCTGCGAGGGTGGAGGCATGGAGGACATTTCAAGGTCACCTTGATTTTTTTATGGAAACACCTACTTTCTGTATTATGAATCGATAGACCATCGAATTCGTCCACTTGTAAATTGTGATGCAATTTCGATTCTTACATAAAAGTACCTCGTTCGTTCGTATTTCCTGTAAGTGTACATGATCTAGAATTCTAGAGGATGCGCGAAGACAATTGCTTGGAATAATCGATCGGGCGTAATGGGACGCGATCAAGTTTGGATGGGAAAGTGGGTCCAAAGTACGATGGTAATTTCAGATCAGCCTTCTCGCGTTTCGCTGGGAGAACTAATCTGCGAAATATAATTAGCTGCAGTGACTAACGCGTACGTTTCTGCTAAATTTAGCGAAATGCAATCATAACAGCGCAGGTGGCCATTTTACCCTTTTCAAGTGTTTGACAAGCCGGGATTATACGAGCGGCACAGCGCGGATAGTGAGTCACACTAGGGCTAATTATAATCCCTTTGCCCCGTAGGTATCCCCGCAAGCTTTCCTTTTGTTCTGCTGGTTCATCGTTTCAAACGTTAATTTGTATCTCCGCGATAATAATATGAATTATCGGGCCTTTTTCGAGAACAAATATCGGCTGATGGCAGACAATTATGAACGAAATATTTCATTTCGATGCGATGCCATTTGTTGCGAATGAAGTCGTTTATTGAAATAGACGAAATTCTGCCATATACATAATCAAGTAGAATGAAACTATGAAAACGATACGACGTCGATAAGGAATGCGGTATCACAAGTCACGGAATTAGCCAATCGTTATCGGCGCCTCTCGAACACTTACATATTTCATTGCTTTCTTCGTCCGTTGGTGGCTCAGACTGAACGGGGTGCGTTACTTCTGTTACAGGTGCACAAGAAAATGCGCGTAAGGTCAAGGTGACGGCAGAGCATGGCGACCATGCGAGACACCGGTGGGCTGCAGGTCGATGGCTCGAAAGGAAGTGTCGCGTCGGGCACAACCGCCACGAAAACAGTGAATCGGTTGAAAATAGTGGAAGGTAGTGATGAAAGTGGCAAAGTTATGAGTGAGAGTAAACCGGAGATGGATCCTTATAAGGAGCTGGAGCTGTACCTCGCCAAAGTCAACGTAAGTGTCTCAACAAGTCCATACAACATGCCAAAAAATCAAAAACAAAATATCAACAAATCGTGAGGGCATAATCGTTCAAAAATTAAAGCATTCTGCTGTTCGTAAAATTAGTTTGCAAAGTACGTACACATTGGGACGCTTTGACGAATCCATGATATACATAGTTCATTTTGAAAAGTTCAATACAAAATTTCTTTGATAATCTAGTGTTCAACAAGGTACACACAGCAAAAATGTTTCAACGAGTCAGCATTGACCTAACTTGGTTAATGACAGTAGTGCAGGCTAATGGATTCACGCGACGCGCCTAATTTTTTCGAACGCCATAACGTCGTCCGCTCACAGATCGATCATCAACGTGATCGATCCTTTCGTTGGTAGTAGTTGGTACGATCCAAGCGGGCCGAGCACGCACAACAAATTGAACATGACGCTACGATCGTTGTGCAAGATTCCAAAACACGTTTCATACATGACCGCCTTGGTCCACCTCTTCTCCTGCGTTTCCTTATCCTACCCCTTCTTATTTCCATGTCTTCTTTTTTCCAATTCTGTCTTTGCCTACCGCGGTACATCTGTTTTAGAGACCCCGGCTGCAGAGCTAAACGTCTCTCCAGTGACATCCGAAACCGTCGGCCGGTTTTCACTTTCCTCCTTCAACTTTCAACACCACGCTACGGTCGAATTTGTTACCTGCTGTTTCCTCGAATTCATTCGTTCCGCAGGAAACATTATTTTTCGGTGATTACGTGCCGGCGGTTTCGAATCAAACGCGGCGAAGTTGTGGATCCCCAATTCAAAGATCTTCGATTTCACTTAACGAATTTTCATGACTTCTTTAATTGGTACTGATTCTTTAATTGGACGAATCAGAAAAACTTATGTAGAGTCTCAATCGACTTTATTTTATTCAATTTTATTAAAATGCTAGTCTGTTTTTGCATATTGAATGGAACATGTATCCGTGATACGTCCAATCGAATCGTTTGTTTTAATGAGATTTAAATAAGTCAATATCTGATTCAATTTTATTTTATTCAACTTTATTCAAATGATACTATTTTCTTTCACACATTGGATGGAACATTGACCTGTTCTAATAATATTTAAATAAATGTTTCCTGCTTTACGATTCACCTAAATCCAGTCTACTCACATAGAACGAAAATGTTCGAGATGAACAAAGTGATAACCCAAGCCTACTTCCAAAGTCACCATAGAATTTGCATGATCCACATCGAACCACCTCGCACACGACCCCATCAGCTTTCTGGCTCGTCCCGCGTGGTAATTTCGAAACGATTATGAGCGACACGTTATCGGAGCGGAACGTTATCGGTTCCCGATGTTGTCCGTTTCTGCGGTGGCCGCGGTCGGGGAGCCTAAATTAGTCCACCTGCTCCAGATTCTTAGACCGTGGAATTAAATGGTTCTCGTGGTTAGATCAGGATGCCGAAAAAAATGGCGAACGCGACCGGTTCTGATTCGCGAGTCAAAAGCTTGTACGTAGCCGCGTACACAGGATTCCCGGCGCAATTATTTCTTGCGGAGCGTGTCGGTGCGTCGATGTTCCCGTCTAAGCGGTGTATACCAACTGCATCGGCGATGCACTGGTGCATGTCGATGCAGCGCGAGCATCGGCCCGATATTTGCGCCGCGCAAACAGAGGATTCCGATCCGCGAACAGGCCGAGCGTGTTGGCTCAGAATGGCGGTTTTTAAAAATTTGTCGATGCGGAAACAGTCTGTCATCCTCCCACCATCGTCGCAATGTTACGTCACTCGGAATTATTTTCCGTTTGGTCTCGATATTTCTAGAAACGTTTGTATATCGTCGCCGACTTTTCAATTTTTCTGAGAAAATGTATTAGATCTTAGTAAATGTATTATTTCTTTTTTTGGAGCAAACTTTGGCGCATCCATTCTGCTCCACGAGTATTCTTATAACTAGACTGCGGATCTTTATGCGTTTATGTCTTCCAAAAATGTTGAAAAAATGCTAAAAAGTAAAATTCCACCGAATTTAGTACGATTTTTATTCATTTCGGATCTGCAAAGGCTACTACCACTGAAAATAAGACTTTACTTGATTCCACTTTCTTAAAATATACTTAGAAAAATTATGAATTGCATAAACATCCGTAGTCTACTTATAACGCATGAAATTCAAATGGCCACTTGCCTGAGAGGACTTTCCGAGAGTTGTCTCTCACGTCAATCTTCGAGAGCAACAGATTGCTGAAGTGAAACTCTCAGATAGACTTTGTACAGATTTTTAGCGATGCCTCAGCTATGATCAATTCCTGTTTATTTCCTCCTCTAAAGAAGTCTCAACAGTCTGGCGATAGCGAAACACTCCGAAAACCGGATGTGTCTTCGAAATCCAAATAAACAGGGAGATTGCCTCTATATTTGGCACACGTGGAACAAGTTTCCTCGATCGATCCGAACTTTGGATCCCGCTGCGGATAAACGCTGATGGGTTTTCGTCGAAGTCTATATGGCCGCGTCGGTTCTTCTTGCGACGAGTATCCTGTTTACGATTGCAAGTTTCAGGGACCTTGGCAGCTGACCTTGTCGGCGGTACCGAAGCAACGCTCGAAGAACGACCAACGCAACGGTCGCCGACCAATTAATTTGACCGATTAATTCTGCTCCGGCGAATTACTTTCATTAATTAATTGTCTGCCAGCTTCGGGCGAACCTCATATCATTCAGAAGCGGCGTCCGGGTCGCGCAAGCTTCGGCACTCGCGCGCGGCCATTAATCATTTTAATTAATTCGTTAACTGGCTGCTTCGCCGGAGCAATTAATTAGAGGACAGAACAACTTACTGCGTGCGAAATCGCGTTACTTTGTTTCGGAATGGTACTCCTACTTCTTGATCCTCGTTGCAATTGGAACTTACGGTTGCGTAACGTGTAACGAGAGGGAATCATTGCTGAAGGCTCCACTTAAATTACCAATTCAGTGTTTCTGAAAAGTATTCAATAGTGAAGCCATGACGTTGTTCGCCAATTTTGACGACGATTGTCTTCGCAATCCCTTACGACGAATCTTAAACAATTACTCTTAATTACTACAATTATGTAACCAACCAAAATATATAGGTAATTTTGTATTGTATTGTAACATATTTGCACAAATTCTTATTTTAACACTATACATTTAGTTAGCGAACAGGGAATAGACATTCAGAGAAATTTTGTAATATTTTCAGAGGAATATCAACAAATTATTGAAAGAATGTGGGTACCCGATTTGCTTAAACAGTGCATCAAGCCAAAGTATCAGATGATTGCATAAGTTTGTGCCCGATTTGAAAATAATTGATTAGAAAATAGGGACGAGCTTATGCAATCGTCTGATAATTGTTCGTTCTAGTCGTGCAGCTCATAAAAAATTAAAATATTGTAATCGCTACATTTCTTGCAAGGCCAAACGCAAATCGCGCAGAAAAATTGCCCGATTCAGAACAGAACTTGTTTTCCTTCCGCGTCGTCTGCATCCTGAAGCAGTAAAACGATCATTTTCTTACGACGCATTTACCAGCTAAGAGTAACCGTCTGTCTCATTAATTCCGTCTGTTCAACGTAACCGTTTAATTAATTACCCGCGAAGCAATTAATTCAGCCGGGTCGGTTAGTCGGAAAAGAGGAACAGCATATACAACGACTACAAAGGTTCAACTATCGTGCGGCTAGAGAAAAAACGAGCTGTTTTGCGTCACATCTTTCAGAAAAACCGATGTTCGCGCGATCAACGACAAGCTGAGAAGCAGATGTCTCGAGCGGATCTCTTTTCTGCCTGTGGCTCTTCCTTTTTTTGCGGCCAGCGACGTAGACTTTTTGCTCTTTCCGCCGATCGTGCGAACCGGAGGCCTTCGTAAGGAGAAACACTCGAGGGCCCAAGTCATTTTTATTCCCTGGCCTTTGACCCTTTTTCTTTGGAACAACCCCGAGTTCAGAGGATCGAGAAGCTGAAACACTTGATCGTTTCTGTTCAGCGAAAGATCGAACACCGATCTTTATTGGGGAACTACTTGACTGGGAATAACCTTGACCAAATCTCTCGATGGCCAGATCTATCGTGTGAAAGATGTGGTATTTTTGACGGTGAAGCGTTCGGCGATCGAGCTCTCCAGAGCCGAATGTTTGCATCCATCCACTTGTCGATGCTATCACCGTTATAAATATTTTCGAGCTTCGGCGAGCTAATTTCGTAACGAGTAATCGCGTCGCCTCGATGCTAGGGAAAACGTTTCACGACATTAACCATTTGCCAGACGTCAGTTCCATTCAGAGTTAATGCTGTGATTCACTATTGGAGTCCTCTATTGATCTTGCCGAGTGATCCTCTGGCTCTGTTACCCGGAGAACACAGAATATAACACATTATTCTTAATGAATGAATCTTCTTAATCTAAAGTTTACAGTTCTTCATGTTTTTCATTTTACATCTCATAATAATGTTAATCGATAGACAGGGATCTATGAAACTTATTTTTCAAAATTGTGTCACACGTCAACCAGCAAACCAATCCTTCTAGCTTCTTAAAAAAAAATCATCCAGTCCAATCTTTAAAAAGTGATTCCGTTTAGAATAGTCTTTTTTAATTTACAACTTATTCAAAATAAAAACAATTACCGGACTAGTACAGAAGCTTAACAGCATGGAGAACAATCGATCAGTAGTGCGCGAAGCCAACGCACCATACGTCGAGTGTCAAGAACCTCGGATTGCAACTTGAAACGTTGTCTCCGGTAAATTAATTAAGCGGTGACTGGCGCAATCGGTGGCAAAACAATGTTGACGTTGGCTCAAAGATTGTCCTGCGGAGGTATGCCGGTGGTGGTTGGTATCCGCGTATCGGCTTCTATTATTCCTACGCAATTTACGCCTCCATAAATGCAACTGAACTACCCGCTCGTTGGAAACCACGTGGGAGGGACAAACCGTGTAACAGATTGCTCGGAACCCCGATCACACACACACAACACACTGACTCGGGATTATTGCTTAATGATCGTATGTCGCGGGGAAATGCCTGTGGTTGACGATCGACAGCCCGTTGCGAGCCACGCCGAACCAGCTTCTGTGGCGTTCACCTGTGTCAGGTGAGTCAGTCGGTCGCCGAAAGTGATATCACTTTTTATTGCCCTAACGCAGCTTCTTGGATGGAATTTTCTTGCGGTAGACGCACCGTGCAAACAGTCCTCCCGTTACGCGAAATATCGAAACTATAAATTTACTGTTTATCACCGGACCACTACGGCATAATAAAATATAAACTCGTAAATGT
Organism: Lasioglossum zephyrum; assembly: GCA_028455615.1. NCBI lineage: Eukaryota > Metazoa > Arthropoda > Insecta > Hymenoptera > Halictidae > Lasioglossum > Lasioglossum zephyrum. Next base: position 7,589,741 of record CM052321.1, on the reverse strand, counting down.
ACGCATTTATATGTCTCAATGGAGGTGAAACTCTATTATTCGTAGTTTACCGCACAACTTAAAATTCAATCGTTTACAGTACTTTGCATTTCATTGTAAAGAGAAAGTCCTCCGCGTATCATATTTATCGGAAATACTTTCTATTGATTTACATAAAAATTGTTCACCTACCGGCTCATTTGAATGCAATTTTTTTTAGATTTTAATGTAAGAAAGGTACGAAATAATACATATAGTAATTTATGGGAAACTTTTTTTGAGAAATTACGTTGCTATGTGTATATATATAAAATTGGAAATAATCTTTGGCAGGTGTACGTACCTAGTTAATGAATGTGTGTAATTTCAAATCATTGACTATCTCTATGTCTACTTATAATTCTTAAAATGAATGAAACTTCAAAACTAATCAATTAAATAAACGTGGGTGAATGTTATCCTTTCGTACGATAAAAATGAAAGTGTTCTTTCGTGCAATTTTTTTTGCCAGACACTGTTGAACACCAATTGCGTGTTGCTATCGCGTACAACCATCGACGAGCTTATGATTTCCATTTAATGTAGCAATCGATTGGCAGTAGTTGAAACGAAAGGTTGTTACATCGGCCACGACATCCGACGCATAATTTAGTTATACACGAATAGTATATCTCTGCTTGGTACACGCGTATCTCTGCGAGTGTTGCTGTAAACCGTTTGACCCTCGGCGACTACATTACAAAATGATGTCTATTTTAGCTCTTCGAAGTTTCCCATAACGAACTACAGAACGAAAAGATTTGACCTGGTAATCTGATGCTGGTCACGCATATACGATAATCCACATTTATCGAATTATACTCGTGGATTCTCATAATTCTCGTAATAAGTGGATAGCCTGAATAATTCATTGAACGCGAGAAATTGCTAAACGCGTGGAAATCAAAGTAATTTAAGTAAATTTCCGGAGTTTCTTGTTACAAATCGGAGCTGAATCGCCTCTGGTTTTTACAACGACGCATACTAATCCATTCATTAGAAATTTATCGTATGCACCTGAACTGCGAGTCCCGATATTCGATGCAAACTGCGGACGTTACCGATGCAAACTGCAACCTGTTCGAAAATTTATACGTGCTCGATTCTTTTATTATCGTGGTCGCTTGCAACCACACAAAATGTTCAGCTTTTATAGTCGGAAGACAGAAACGTGGATCGAGATCTCATTCGCGTCAGAATTATTGGGAATATTACACAACAATTGAGAACACGCCTAATTTGTACGCTAATTTTTCAACAGTGACTTTCAGGAAGTGTTTTTTTTCTGAAATCAATAATCGTTAAGACGTTAAAGTATCGAATTTACGTTGCAATTATGTTCATAAATTAATATTGCCATTTTCACTTTTTCGTGTTTCGAACCGTTTTCTCTTTTCAATTACTTTCTCAAGGAAAAAATGAATTGTTTAGTTGAAAACTAAAATTATACATTTCTCATTTGATATTGGTATAACACTCTCACAAGTTCACAAAGATTTTAGCAGTATTTGAACGTGTTCAGGCTTATAAAAATCTACGTCCTTGGATTCGTTTTTACAACAGCTACAATACCATGAAGCGAATATGTATATTGCTCTTTAAAAGTTAAAGTAGAAAATAAAATTATCTAGTAGTTCATGAAGATTTCAGCACTATTTGAGGTCGTTGGATTGGTTTTCTCATCAGCTATACTATTAAGAAGTCAGATATATGTTAACATTTAAAAAACAATATTTAACCCTAATTTTTTATAGAATATCGACATTTTCGGCATTGTTTAAAACATGTAGAAAGTAATGTGTGCATTAAATACAGATAAAACGTCATTTTTTATTAAACGTTGCGCACTGTGTGTGCGTGCGTTTGAATCGATTTGGAGAAAGAGTGATTTTGTTGATTGGCGTGTTGTGGGACTGTTTCGGCTGGGTGTTATGGTTATTTACGGTTCCACTTTAATGAAAATATGCTCGACACCCGCGAACGGTTAGTTCGAGCGCGATGGTCCAGCGGCGCGGTGCTCGAGGTTGCGGATAATAATCAGAACGGAACGCGGCGCGCGGCGACCTGAAGCGTAAACGCCAAACGCAAACGCTAACTGCAGTTCTCGCGCGCGGGAACGCTCTATCTGCATAGCTATCTTCTGATCTCGGTAACGCGTACGCGTACGGTGTGCACGCGGGACGGATTCGAGCACGGAATAAATTCGTAGTCCGACGTCTTGACGGCTGATTGAAATTTTAAGCCGTCGAACGAGGCCGGATTATGGGAACCGATTGCGGGAACGTGGTCGGGCATCGATAGGAACTCGTTGCGGCCGATGTTATGACCGCAGCGCTTCAATGCAATTAACTATAGTCCTCCGCTCTGTTGAGGTGAACTGGACATTGAACTCTATTACGATTGCCACGGCGTCTTTTAAACATTCACATTCTATTGCTCTATTCTATCAGGATCCTACCATAAAATGTATTAAGGTGGACCTTATCTTTCAACTGTGAAACTTTGAGCCAGCCGCTTTAGATCAATCATATTTTCTTTCTATATACTTAGAAATAGAAATCACTGAAAATTCAAGTTAAGTATTTTATATGTCCCAAAAATATCATACATCCTTTCAAGCACAAATTTACTTTAACCGAATTACGATTATCACAGGTCATTTCATATATCCCCGTTCATATAAAATTTCATACTTATTGCACCTTTAGTGCACTTTATTCCTCTTTTCCGATCAAGTTCATATTTTGCAAGAATTATTTTCTTGCGCTATGACACAATTTTAGGGGGCGGCGTGAGAAAATGTTGCGAAAGAAATGTTTTAATATTCTCTTATAAAAATGAAAAAATTGATTTTATTTAGACTTTGTGAGGCTCAAATCATTCTTAATATTTCGATGATTCTAGTGTATGAAAATTTATAGAAGTGTGCGATGTATAAAACAAGCGATTGATCTTTTTTTAAGAATAGTGTTCTGATCAATCATCGATAAAAATGATGGTGTGTTATTTCGACCGCAGTGCGTACAATTTGTGAGCCACTACGGCTGGAGAAGCCAGTTGGTTTATGTTCAGCACACCGTGCAGAGCATCGACATCCGCGGCTCGATAAAATGGCATAGATCACGTACACGGAAAGAATCTCTCTTCGGAGCTGAGCAAGCTCGGGCCACCGAAGAGAATTCTAAAGAGTTTCAAGATACCAGGAACTCCCTCGAGTCATCCAGCCGGATGTCATTCCGTATTCCAACATTCCGCCCTCCTCCCCTACTGTTGTGTCGCAGCTCAGGCGCCGCATTCTAACTCTTCGTTTGCTCATTTTGCATCGAAAGATTTTATCTAACGGCGCCGCGGCCGTCACTCCAGAAGACGATTTATGCGGTGATGCATTGGCGTTGTTGATACGATCGAGCTCAATATCTATCCACGAATGTCAATCGAGCTTGTATCGACCTATCGTTTCATTAGAATCGATTACCCTTTCGAAAAATCAATGTTTCATTACATGCACACTACCGATAGAAAGTTCCAGCTCTAGACACGCGTAAGAGAAACCGATGGCTCTGCAGAAAATTCGACTCCTTTTATGATGATCATTGCAGTTAAAGAAACAAGTTGATTGTGCTTTTATAATTTCAATTACGAAATGTGTTCGAATACAGAACAATCGGAATAATTTATTTCTTGCCAGATTGGCAACGATTCGATTCCTTTCGCGATGAACATTGCAGTTAAAGAAACAAATTAATTGTGCTTTTATAATTTCAATTATGGAATGTGTTCGACTACAGTAATATGCCAGACTGGCAACAATTCGATTCATTTCACGATGAACATTGCAGTTAAAGAAACGAGTTGATTGTCTTCTTTTAATTGCAGTAATGAATATGTTAGAATGCAGAATAACAATTTTTTATTTCTTTCGCCGTAATATTTGGTCTTTTTAATGTTATTGCTGATTCTTGTAAAATACAGGTAGTAGATGATTAGCAATTTATCGATTGAGATCATCATCGACCTTTGCATTTATACTTGCCGTCTTCAAATTTAGCAAATCATTTACGAATAAACATTTTGTACATTCTTTTTTAACGACATTTTTATGTAAAACATGAACAATTATACATGTAAATATAATAATCTATGCTAATGGATTGGTCTTTTTAAATGTCAGCATTTTTAAAATAACGCGACTCTTCCAGGAAACGAATTAATTTTTGAAACATACTAAAACGCTACCTGTGAGAAGTCGTCACAAACTTTCCATACACCCCCATAGTTCTAAATAGCTGAGGTGAGGCTAGGTGGAGCCAGTGGCATACTTCGCCGGCCTTCGTATATTGTTTTGAAATCAATCTTTTCATTGAATTATAGTTTTTAGTATACTATAAGAAATCGTTTCACGAGAAAGTGTCGCGATACTTTAGTTAATGCTCTTGTGCTTGATTGGCACTTTTGAAAAGTAACATAGCCGGAGCGACATTTGATATTGTTAAGCCAGTATCAAATCCTGCAACGATTACATACACAATTCGAAAGTATGCTGGCGTTGATGTAACTTAGATTTCTTGGAAGTAACAGTGGAACCGTTCTCATGATTTCTGCTCGAAGTTGCGCATTAACTATTTTTGCTTCTGATAAAATTGTAAAACGCTAGCAATGTCTGAAATGTCATTTTTCTAGTTGGGAAGCATCATAAAAAGTATTCTCTTTTTGTTTCCAAAGACCCAGCATTGTCTAAAATCATCATAGCATTTCAATTTCATAAAAAAATCATTTCTTTCTGTTTTGAAAGATTTATTGTCCATTTTTTATAAATCTTTACACCACGTGTTTTCCACGTAGCAGTCAAATGTCGAACGGTGAATCACAATTTCAGACGAATACACGATTTCACACGAAAGATAAATGTTTTATTCATATCGTGGTCGAAAACCGTAGAAAACATAATGCAAACAACATTTGTGGAATCGACCATAAGGTTCTATGCGATCCTCGTGCTCATTCGTTTTTAACGATCGATGGTTCTCCGAAAATCCGGTAGACTCGTCTCCTCCGTCATCAATCTTTCACAAAACGAGGGTTTACCGATTCCTGGGAGCTCCTGTTTTCTTCGAACTACTGTTTACGACCCAGCTTATCGGGGATTAATATAAATTCTCTGAGCATTGATCCTATCATAGCGCGCCATAAGTCTAAGCTTTTATGAGAAGATTATTTATTTGACTTTCTTCTTTATTGTCTACGCGTGCTCGTAGTGCTGAGAACGCGTTATGCTCGCCAATATAAATAAATGTGCTACCGTAATAACAGAAAGTATCACAACTTTGAATTTATTTAGCTTTTTCATATAATTATTAGTGAAACTATCAAGGGACTTTCGCGGACTCTCTTTTAAAAATTGTATTTTCTCATTTGTGACGATTTTCTTGTCCATGGCCGATGTATTATAAAATGAGCTGTTGTATTACATTTTGTACCAATGTTGACACTCCTGCAATTCTTATAGTTTATGTAAAAGTCTTATACACTTTGTCAATTTATGTAAACTAAATATGATCGTCAACGACTTCGATAATGACCTTGATTTAATCAATTATAAATAATTCATGTGTCGTATAGAAAATACTTATCAAGTATCTAAACCTAAATGATCGGTATCGAGCGAAGGCTTCTCAGTTTTATGCCAAGCAGAACGAAGTGACTACTGCTGCCATAATTAAGGAGTGAATACACAAGGATAGTTTCTATTCAGCTGGTAGTCGTTCGAAATTTATGGCGGGCAGTGTACATTACTATAACAAAACGCGATGCAGCTCGCGCGGCAAGCCAACAGAAGCAATAAAAGAACAGTTTGTACAAAGTTGCATCGCGACTCGCGTTCCGTCGACCGTCCGCGGCCGGTATCATTTACAGCGCTACTTAAACACGATCTAACGTTCAGATGTAATTTACACGAGGCGAGCAGTCCCGGCGCTGAGTCACGCATTCATTAGGCCACTCGAAATTACGGCTACATAAATGAACCACTATCGTTTTTACCACTAAATAATCCCCGCGCAATTCGACCGCGTCGATTCCCTGCTAATTGCGCCGCGTAAAATTACGATGAAGAAACAACAATGTTTCATCCATCGGGCAATTACGGGATACTACCATACACGGGGAGGTCTCGTCGTTTTTTAATCGCGCGTTTCATATCGGAACGCTTCAATATCTCTCACGTAGTTGCTTAATTGCCCGTATACCAACGGATTCGTTCTTTATGAAATTGCGATATTAAATGCAATAACGACCGTGTAGCTCGCATGCAAAATAGGACACGCCGAACGCGTACAAACAATTTGATCTACCCATTTCTGCCATGAATAAAGTACGCAATCTAAGTACTAGACTGCGGATGTTTATGCAATTGTCATTTTTTTCTAGGCGAATTAAAAAATCGCACTAAGTTTCGCGGAATTTTATTTTCTAGCAGTTTTTGAACATTCTTTCAAGCCACAAATGCAGAACGATCCGCGGTGTACTAATTACAATTGGTAAGAGCAGATAAAGTTAGGAGTCATGAACTAGGACTAAGTAATAGCAAAATTATTTTACTGTAGTGTTACGTATCTTGTTTAAAGGAGCTACACTTTCTGGCATTGGATAGATACATTGCCCTACGGGGCACTGCCCTAGCTCCGTTGAAAGTAAGAGCAACAAAACCACGCCCACGCAGGACACTCACCACAGTGAAAGTAAGATAGATAATCTTCTATCGCTATTGAAGCTGATCTCGCAAGATCGAGGGTTCTCTGACGTCATTTGCTCGGAAGTATTGCGAACAGCACCATTATCCAACGTCTGTGACACAGAAAAATAGAAGTAACTGCAGCAGTCTACAGAAAAAAAACATTCACGATTCAAATTCTACATAGACTTGAATGGAGTTTTAGTAATACATCATAAACAATTTCTCAAGTTAAGTACTTGTAACAACAGAATAAGTGGCATTCCGTTGCAATAGTAGCTAATTGAATAAATTGTTTATTCTCGCAGGTCTTAAAAATAGCGTTCAGCATGTCGATTAAGATAATATCTTGCAATAGTAAATTCGATAAACGAACAGGGGACAAAATCCGGCGAAGCAGCTGTCGATTTTCACCTCAATTAAGAACCAGGATTTTTCGAACGTGTCTAATTGACTCGGTCACGAGCCGTAACAGCAAATCTCCCGGCTGACAGTTCTCGTTAATTTCTTGCAGCTAAATAGTGTCTCCTGCGGAACAATTAATATGCTAGGGAAGTCGTACATTTACCCCCACCATGTCGATCAGTCGATTTTCCATGCATAATAATGAAAGCTTAACAAAGGAGCGCGGGACCCCGATATATGTACCTACACACGAGTCCGCATTCAACAGTTCAAATCAGCTTAAACGTTATCAGGAGAACGCGGGGCACATGTACAAACCGCTTAGATTTTTTTCACTCGTAAGTAATTGCTCGAACCGCGGCTCAGTCATTCGGGATCATGCTATGAGTCATTTGCCCGAACTACGATAAACTAACGAGATACGGTCTTGAACCATCGCGGATTTTTTACTTTATTCATTCACCTATATTTATCTATTGAGATTATCCCGGGTTTTTCAGCTTCAACTCTATTTACATTTCAAATTATTCCAAAATAGTTTCGTCGATGTTAATCTGAGACTCAACTTCAGAAATACGTGAGAAAAAATAGATAAATTGAAGGTACTTTCTGTCTTTATTATCCCCTTGCCGTATTTTAATGAGCCAGACTCGTCATGAAGATTTTGAACAGAGTCTAACAAGTATGAATGTTACCCGTTTCTTTTTAAATGAAATAACATTTGATTCGCTTGTATAATCAATATTTAAGCATTTAAATAAATGTAATCATACGAAAAGATATAAATTTTCTTGTCTCTTCGCAACATTTTTGGAGACAAAGACATTTTAATCACTGTAACTAAAGCAGTTGCAGATTTTTTATTTCACAATTAATGAAATTATAAATATGTGGCAAATGATTAAATAAATATATCCAGAGCGCAGACATTGTAATATAGACCAGACAAAATTTAAATAAATTTTTTTTAAGTTTTTAGATCTCGGTAGGTTTAGTGTTGAATTCATTGAACAATGTGTTGAGATCCAAAAATTTTTGTAGAAGCTTTACTGTTCTATATTGCACCTATTTCAATTCAGACCACCTATTCCAAAATTCTTTTCAGTGGATTGACAGTGTGTCAATCGAACAACGTGTCACGTGTTCGATGAATTTGATTTCACTGGTGTTTCCTTTTTCCCGTCGCTTCCTATCTTCAGTGTTTCGGTGCGACTACTGGGAAGTCAAGGGGAGCAGTGGAATCGCGTTCGCGGGCATCGAGGGAAAGGACGTACGGCCTTGGAATTCCTACGTAACGTTCAAGTTCGCATGCAAATCTGAGCCAAACGGCAGGAGGTTCGCGCACGCTCGAAGCCGGAACGTAAATAAAATTGTGACGCGCGAATAACGCGGTATATGGGTAAATAGAGCGACCCGGAACGGTGTAGGTAAAATATACGAGACGATCTTCAAAGTGAATTCAGGGCCGCGGTATACACTAGCGGATGAAACGGCGGTTCTTGCGGTCAGGTTCTTCTTCGTGGTCTGGTTTTCTTACTCTTCGTTAGCTGCAACCGTCTAAACCACGTTGCTCCAAATAAGATCAAATATTTCGAGATTGGTGAAAGTTGGAAAATGTGCGTTTCTATGTACAAGACTCAGGAGACCAAATAATTTTAAAAATGACAAAACTTTAAATTTTAATGCGAGGAGTCCAAGTTTCAGTGTGCGGAGTTCGCGAGGATCCGCTAGGTCTGGCTGGGATTCCTCCAAGATTGTATAATATTCAATTCTGAAAAGTTGAACATATCTGGTCCCCTGAGTGAAAGTACAGCCTAATATTTGGCTATCTGTAGCCAACTCGATTCGCTTTCATTATCTGGGACCTTTGAAAGTTTTTGTTCATGTAACAAGACATTATCATTCAGCGATCAGTTAATAACCCGGACAACAGATGTCAGAGCAGGAGTAGTTAGCAGGTAGAAGATTAATATACAACAATATCGAAACTATGAGCATAGCTTGTGATCGAGCGTGGTCGACCTTGCCTTCGATAGGCCTGATTAACGCGAGAGAGCAGCAATTAACCTTGCACTTCGTAGCGGCGTTACAGCTGTCTGCAACCTTGCCAGAAATGCAGAATCCTTCCCCGGCCAATGACCGTGCTGTCGTTCCCTCGAATTCCTCAATGACTTCTTTGTGCCAACCTCGGTACTTTCACTCTTCATCTCCCAGCCGGTCGGCCAACCAGGTACAGTGTCCCCGTCGCGTCGTTCCCCGCGGATTGCAGTCGCGCGTATGCAGTATCCACGCAGCTGCGTACACGGCCACGGTTCTCTGTTATGCGTTTGCTCCTTACTCCTTGTCTACACTTCGAACCAAGTATTCGCCTGTGTGGGTGGGAACTGTGGGACTGCCGCACATCCGGTTGGGTGTGTCGGATGCGTTCGGTGCTTAACGCATTCTTCCTGCTAATTTTCGGCAGACATCCCTTGAAGCCTGCCCCATTGTATTTGGACATCCTTGAATCAACTAGTTGGATCTCCTTAAATTCTGTAACTGAATCTCCTTGGATTTTCTAGTTTGACCTCCTTGCTTTCGTACTTGGACCTCTTTCAATTTTCTAGTTGGACCTCCACGGATTTTCCAGTAGGATCTCTTTGCTTTTGTATTTAGACCACCTTGAATCATCTAGTTGGATCTCCTTGCTGTTGTATTTTCACCTCCTCGAATTCTCCAGTTGAACCTCGTTGAATTCTGTAGAACCTCCAGTGGAACCTCCTTACGGTGGAACGATATTGTTATATGACGTCAATACATTTCTTACGGATGAAGTTGGCGCTGCGGAATGTAAAAGGAATGGTCAAGCGATCGTAAAGACCGCTCGAGCACGATTTGTAATGACGTGACGTGGTTAATGGCAGGCATATCGATGTAACTCGTGTCCTGTTTTTTGGTATTGAGAGAAATATTAATTTTACTCGTAAGATCTCCGACCGCTACCGTACGCACAGAAATGAAAGTACCGTTATGCTTGATAGCCGTGACTGAACAGTTCTCCGCGGAAAAGAATCCACACAGCAAGTACGCAATTACTTAATAAAGTCGAGCACTTCTACGCATATGAAACTGTTTATTATCTGTTCATTATGTCTTACAAGATACGTTCGGGATTTACGAGCGCCGATAATTCCAAGGGTTTCACGATCTTGCCATAATATCTTGATTCGAATACAACGGCCATGCAGAGCCGAGCTAATCATGATTTAAATGCGACAGATTATAGTGCTGGAAAATCACTTAGGATGCTTGCATCTCTGAAAATATCGATGCTATTAATTTAATAAAATCTTACACTATGCTTCGCGTAAGTTATTCAACTGCTCAATGCTTGTATTACTATAAAATTTTATCATATTGGTCCAACAAAATCACAAAAATGAAAGGAATGAAATCAAGGAAAAAGTTAGCCCCGAGGGGTGGGGGAATAGCGTCGTAGAAGGGGAAGATAGAGAAGGAAATTTTAAATTTGATTTTCTCGATATGAAAAATTGTATTTCACATTTTTCATTCTTTTTTCGTATAGAATCACCCCCTTTTCCTTTGTCACCAACTACCCTGTATATGTAAATAACAATTAATTTTGTAACGATTACCAGCAGACTTTGTACAACTACTGAACTTTTAACTAAAACAGCAATTGACGTTGATTCATCGGAACGAAGGCCAAGAAATCACGCTCGGAAATCGTTTCTGCCGCGGCGATTCATTGATGAACGGGCAGCACTCGACCTAATTTAATTCAAGTGCAAACTCACAACGTTTCCTCGGCGTCGTAATGTTAGCATTACGATAGACCGCGTGTGCATCTCAGCTTTATGAATGAAGAATCTGATGCGTCAGTGAACCCCCGAGTCGAGTGCATAACGTTTCCCGGAACGAGCCCGAATACGTCCGCGTCCGGTCGAAAATATTAATGTGGAGGTGTGAAAGAGGAGCAGACAACACTTAGGTTACTAGAGCTCATTTATCGAACTCGCTCGTGCCCTTGAAGTGAACGTAACTCACTGTTACCCGATTCAAAAATCCTTCATGTATTTACTAATTTACTATTTCCGTTAACATTTTAAAAAAGAAGCTGTCACGTATTTAGTTATATTTATTATTCTGTTAGGAGTTACACTTCTACACCGGGGACCAAAAGTTTGAAAACTTTTCTGAACGTGGATATACAATTTGATGATAAAATGATAAAACTTCGAATTCTAATTCGAGAAAGATATGTTCTTGTTTCCAACGATCCAAGAATCAATTTTATTTCATTCTTTTTGATTCCATTCAATGTATTCTCAACGAGGTGAAAGGCAATTTCTGCCTTTTTACCACGTTGTTTCTTATGCAATTCTGTAAACTTTTGCGAGAAACTGCCAAAATAATTCAAGTTTAAATCCAACGATATCAGTGGTTCAAAGTATCAGTATTTTCAGAAACAAAAAAATATACTGAAAATCGCTCATAAGTTTTGAACCACTGATCTCCTAGGAATGAAACGTGACCTTGTAGCATTTTCTCGGCAAAATCTATAAGATTACATAGGGAAAGGTAAAATTTTCTGCTTACGCAACGGAAGGTTTAACGGAATCTTTGAAAATATCAAATATTTGTAAAATGTTTAATGCTCCAATAAACACGTCGTGCCAGAATTGAAATAAGAAAATCCGTCGGGACATTCGAACGCGCCTAATGTCATGAAATGTCCGCCGATTGCCACTTGCCGGGCGTAATAAAAACGCGAAAAAATTCAGCAGTTAGGCCATAAAATCTGCATAACATTGGCCACTTCTCTCAGCACGACATAATCTCGTTCGTGGCTAGGGGGCTAATTGCATGGTTCGGCTTCGGAACAATCGAGGCCGTGGCTCGCGTCACCCGTCTCTGTCTTGTTTCGGCTACATTCTTCAAGGTGTTTGCAAAAAATTCGCTTGGAAACAGGAAACAAAAACGCGAAAAATTACACGGTCGTGTCTGCGAGGACCGGCGTCGCTTTCATCGCGCGGCGAAGGCCGATTACGCTCGGGTATGCTCGACTTACAAATCCGCCGAAGTATTTCCATCTTATCAGCATTGCAAATGAAAAAGTACGCGGGCTCGGAGAAGCTACGGCCAGTTCGGCCACCATCAAAGGAAAAAGAATCGGGGGAAAAAATACATTTATTCGGCCCCGTGAACTCAGCGTCCGGATTAATACACCGGGCAGGGCATTGTTTCGTGGCTTAACTTTTTATAATCGACCATTGTTCCTTTACGGGAACTTGTTACGAGGCAGCACATTATTAAAGAAAAGAGGGGGACGGGGAGAGTGCGTGAACGAACGTTTTTCTGCAAAATAAAAATTAAGTGTAAAAATGCATTTCTTCTGACATTTCGTATACGCACATTCATATAAGAAAGAGAGGTGATATAACTCAAAATATCTTTCTAAAAGAAATGATAATACTAAATAAATTCTGATGTACTTTATAACTAATGAACGTGGCAATTAACTCTGTATCTGAATAATAACAAATTATTTTACATTTCTAAGTTGATTATATACGATTTAAAAAATTAGCAATTTTATAAAATTTCCCTTTTCTGACTTATGCCACTTTTCTTATGAGTGCACGACTTTCTAGTTATAGATATAATTATAGGTGATAATACTAAATACATACATTGTTGTGTATTTCGTAACTAATGTACATGATAATTAATCCAGTGTCTTAGCGACAATAAACTATTTCACATTTCTAAGTTATTTCTATGCAATTAAAAAATATTCGCAAGTTAAGCTAATTTTCAGGTAGCTCTCCTTAGAATTTCCTTTACCTGGACTTTCCAACAAGTCGCAAAAATAAACCACCAACATATTGAAATCCTTTTGTTGCCTGGCTGTCTACGTTTCACCTACCATTTCCATCGTAAACGCACGAACTCCTCGGCAATCAACCCCATGGAATCTAACTTTCAACAATCAAAAATACCAATCGAATTCCTCAGCGCTCTCTACCAATTACTACCGTTGTCGAGAATTTTTCAAGTATCGCGAAAAACCGCGACACGTGTTCAGCGTTTAGCGTCGAAAATAAAAGGAAAAACAGGCGAAAAGCGAAAGCGGAGCGGATTGGTTCGACGCGTGTACGCTCGGTCTGCGCTGGCTCGCGAGAGTACGAATGACAGACGTAGAAGGCCGGGCACGTAATAAGGGTTATCATTTACCACCCACGACCCATAAAGGCCTCGTTTATGATCGTCGGTGGAGGGGAGATGAAGAGAAGACGTACACCGGTCGCACAGAAATTAACGCCGGAATTAGTGCATTGGGCCAGCGACGCGTGTTCGTTACGAACAAATTGCCGGCACAAAGACCGCCTCGAAACGCGGGGACGCCGCTAAATAGATGTAATTCCGAGTTAACCACACGTCGGATCAGCCCGGCACATCTGCCGCACGGCCGCATGCTCTGCGAGTTTACATCCGCGTTGCAGCTGGCTAGAAAAAGAGAAAACCGCCGCGCGCAGTGGGGTGGGCACGCGAATTAATTTCGACACGGCTCGTTCACGAGGTCGTTCACACTGGAAAAAGAGTGAACAGTGTACCAGCGTTTGAAAAAGTTCGACTTTACATAAAACTTTTTCGGACCAGTTCATCTTTATTCGAATGGTTGCAACAGGCTGTTCCACAAATGTTGTTTCTCCTTGAACGGGGTGATATTTAAAGTTATTTAACGTAATTTTTTCCTATATAAAAATGTTCTCTGCGGCTTCGTTAAGGAATTATTAAAGAAAAACGCGGATGAATGATTTTGGCTCAGTCAAAAATGTTCTTCCTTTAACGGGATGATTCTCATGGTCATTTGAAGTAACTTTTTCCTTTGCAAAAATCTTTTCCGCGGCGTCGTTAAGAAGATACAGTAAAGTATTGATCTAAGCCGGATCCTCGGGTCCGTGCTTCGACATAGATCGTGTAGGGCTACTATTTATTTTGTTAAGCAACTAAACACAGTTCAAATTATATCGTGTTTAGTGTCATTTTAATCAGAACAGTGGCGCAAAGCAGTTGGCAAAAGTCCTATAGAAAAAACAATTAAAAATAAAGAAGTTACACTTTACACTGTTAGTGGTAGAGGTAGGTGAACGGACTAAGATCGACTGCCTTCGTGAGACTTATGCTCTCGGCGTTTTTCCTTAGTAACTCCTGAACGAAGCCGCGGAGAACATTTTCGAAAAGGAAAACGTGACTTGAAGTGGCCTCAAGTATCAAAGCCAGGAACAAAAGATAGGACGCGGCTCATTAATTTGTTAATTTTTATTCAGTCGACAAGACAAATGTATACTTGTAGTAATACCACGCGCATCATGCATCACAGGCAACCGGGAGGCAGAATCCTCCGACCTGTTCCAGATCGATCGACCTGTTCGCGGGTGGATCGGCATAATTCTGCAGCAATTATCCAACCGTTTCGTGTCGGTTGATCCTTGATGTGGCAACGAACCTGATGTGAAGGTAGCTTAAACACGTAGGCGATTACGAGCCGGCACAGTAGTGGTGATGTTATGTCATCGCCAGAGGCATGCCAGCCTCTCGTTTCATACCGTTACGTTACGTCTCCCCGGCATCCAGATAATTTATGTTAGGGTACGTTTACACTGGAGTAGAATACTGGCTCTCGATACGGGCGAATCGAGATAAATAAAAGTAAATATGTCAATGGGTTCGAAACAGTCGAAATATTAATGTCGTTCCCGATGGTAAATCATTCCGACGGCGACGTCACACGATCGGATGAGCTAATATAACTTAAATAGTCGGACGTATCTCAAAGCGTCAACACTCGACTTCCAAAGCAAACGAGTTATCACTTCAGGAACCACTTGAATGTCCGTGTACAATCAAAGAATCATTCCGCTGACACTGTTTGTCCGTACCTGGTGGTGGGGGAAAGGTATCAGCACTTTGAGGTAAATAAAAAAAAAACAGTGAGCTATCTCATTAAAAATCAACTCGCAGCTTGTTAAACACGGAAACACGAGACAGCTGCGTTACAAGTTACAGGCTACACGCGTTCGCATTGCCGAGAATTTAGTTCTCCGGCCTATAATGTTATCTTCGTTATCTAAACTACGAGCATTCGCATTCTTCAAAGTTACAAGGCGCGCGTCAGATGATGAAAGTGATTACGCTTATCGTTCCGCGAGACGCGACACTCGCGGAAAGGCCCTGGCGCGTACGAAGAAACATTATCGCAAGCGTGTTTCCACTATTTTACGTCACTTTGCGGCTCTAATAACTGGATGATAATGGAGAGAGACTCGCGTCGTCGTCGACGCGACCAACCTGATCGTCCGCGTTCGCTTAAGTGATACCACGAGCCAACTTTCTGACACCTATTAGTGTTACACATCTTGGCAACTGTTTGGCGAGGTGTTCCGAAATTATTTCGGTTCGGCTTGATCGTTCATCGAACCCTCTTTGTGTGGACATTAAAGTGGAACGGTTCTTGGAATCGATCTCCTAGTTCTTTGCCAGAGGTTGCTAGCTTTTCAGACTTTGAAGACGACTATTGAAAACGACCAAAGAATACAAACAATTTTATACGCTCCCGAATAACAAGAAATTATATCCTCTCCCGTTAGAAACTATAAATGACCGTAAATATCCAATCAAACTGAAATCCATTCAATTTTATCGTTCGCGAAGCTAACTGAATTAAAGTACACATTTATCAGAATTTATCGAACGATTAATTTTCGTAATATATTATATTTTATGCCGACAATTGATTTACTGGTTTTGGTGATCTTACATTGCGAAACTTGTTATACAGAATGATTACAGTAACAAGGTTGGATTATTATTATACCATAACTCCGAACGGTGTTGCAAATTGGGGACGACAGAGATAATGGGACATTGCTGGTGAAATATGCTGACATTTACCGAGATTGAGCTATGTAGCATCTATAGGGACACTTGTTGAGTTATTTTGAGAGATTCGTGCAACGAATATCTGGGTTGCAATCATCGTACAATTGAACGTGAAGTGTGTTTAAATTGCTGGAACGATGAACTGTTGCAATTTCTGGGACCAATCGAGAGGTGTATATTACGCTTAATAATAGCTGGAGAGAAAATGTCTCTGCAAACTTTGTTGTTTTACTGAAATGAAATTG
Organism: Lasioglossum zephyrum; assembly: GCA_028455615.1. Taxonomy (NCBI): domain Eukaryota; kingdom Metazoa; phylum Arthropoda; class Insecta; order Hymenoptera; family Halictidae; genus Lasioglossum; species Lasioglossum zephyrum. The sequence continues at coordinate 7,573,397 of CM052321.1, read as the reverse complement.
AACGATCAAGAGACTTAATCCATTAATATTTTTTATTACGGTGATTTCATTGCTGTTTGAAAAAATACCTCTGCAAACTTAGTTGTTTCACTGAAATGAAAATGGAGGATCAAGAAATTCAAAAGTGAAAGATTTCATAACGAATGAATATTTTTTATCACAGTGATTCTATTGCAGTTCGATATTTTTTTAATATGTGCCTCTGCAACTGGGACTGTTTAGAGCAAGATCGTTCGTTCGAAAAGTTATGCAAATTATCTGCGGCTTGACGATGAAAGTTTATATCGAACCACTCCCATTCACCATTGTGTAAAGACCGCATTTGTGCGAACGTTATTGTTTTATGAGCGTTCGTCTATCCATGGTGCGATAAATTCAACGATAATACCGCTGTAAATAATATGTTTATCATCGATAGTAGATGTGCAGAATAAAAAGTGAGAACTGGGTCAAATTGTTACGACACGAAAATTGGTAATATGCGGGTGTTACAACGGAATACGTTTTATTGCGGGAACACCTAAACGGTCTGGGACACTTTAGGGCTTGTAAAACTGTCACCAGTAGATACAACTATTAGCGAAAAATATGAATGCTCATAATTAATACACAAGGATAAAATAATTTAACCATCACTCGAGTAAAATACTATTTTATTTTCTTTCCTAGTATGTTTAATAGGGTGAAAATAATGTAACAGCGCTTTGAAATTTTTCTAATTCTCTTATTTTTTTATTTTTATCATTAAATTACGTAAATTTACGTTATTACTTTTAAATTTTAAATGCAAGCTAATTGGAAACTAATTCAATCGAGATGACAATGAGCGAATTCACTCTAGATGAAAGAATGAAAAATCACGACCGTGATTCCTCTATCACTGTGATAATTCTAGTTAGAACATTCCATGAAAATTCCGCTTAGTGAAATGTCCCTTAATTTCTTTACTGACACGTCGTTAAAACATTCTACGAAAGTCGACTTGCACGTCCTCGCGTTTTCCGCGGTTCTGCGTCGAAGTTGCTGAAAATTGCATTCGCAGAACCGATATTATAACTATACGTGTTATTTAACGCATTCCTGTCCGCGAGAAAACCAACGTGTACGTAAGAATCTCGCCGTGAAATTGTGATTACCAGCGAGTAATATCGAATGCCAAGGCTGTATCAGTTATTCGCACCGATGAGTAATGGCGTTTGTGTAATTTTCAATTCGCTAGACAATCTCCGGGGCTTATTACCCTTCGACACGATTTTTCCAGTGGCGCGAGAAGAAACGAACGGGGGAAAACGTTCTCGCACAGATTCTTGATAGAGCAAAACCAGTCTGAAATCGTGGAGCCACGCGTTCATATATCATTAGGACCATTAATATTTTTCTCTACAAAGTAGGAAAGGGAGAGAGAGAAAGAGAGAGAGAGAAAACCGTCGGTGGCTTTGGGAAAAAGTACGGTTTCGCTTTCACGATAATTGGATTAGTTGCGAAATAATAGGAACTCCGAGAGCGTGACAGATCGAGCAGATTGAACAGATTTTATTTCCCCTTTGGTGAACGCGATTTCTGCTCCATCGATAGAGACGTAGTAAATGTCAGATTTCAATTCATGCTTTAATATCGGTATTCATGGGCTCGGCTACCGATGTCGCGCTCAATACACACGCGTACGCACACACGCGAACGGTTTATCTCCTTTGGATTCCTGACGGCTAAAACGCCCTGTACGTGTCACAGATAGTCCTGCGAAATTTGCTTCGAACGATAAGGGTCGCGATAACGAGCTCACTGTTACCGGGAATCTCTCATTGTCATCTTTATCCTCCATACAAAGCTGCGCGAACTTTCTGCGAACTATTGTCTGGATTCTTCGGGGTTGCCGAGAAATCGCTGGCAACGATACTGACAAAGATTGTACGACATATTCGTGCATCTTTTAAAAAGAATAACTTTCTCAAAATTGGACCCAACATATTGTGTTTTTTTTAGACGAAAGATTAGACGAAATATCGTTATTTGTCGCAATTGCGAAGGAAAGAGTAATGATGACGATTTTGAAATTTTTTATCTGTCCCTGTAATGAAAATTATGTTAATAATTGTTATTATATTTATGTTAATAATTATTATTATATTATAGGTGCATGCTTCGCAAATGTTATTTTCCTCTGGTTTCTTATTTCACAATTATCGATATTCTAATGAGACGCTTTCACTGGAAATTATCATACACATTTTACTGTATTCAAGCACATATTGTAATTAGAATCATAGTTCAAATCTATACAAATTCTACGATGTCAGCTTTATAAAGCGCCACGTGCCAGTCATGTTTACGTCGATTTCGCAATAATCGTAACAATATCGTTCCCTAAAATTCCGTGACCGCAAGTGGCGAAACGAACGAAGCGGTTGTTACGTAAACGTTGAAGATTCGAACGGCCGAACCCGGGAACCATTGATTTCCCTCGGCGTTCGGAACAATGAGAGAGACTTTCATCGGATGGGAAAAATGCCGGGTTGCCGTTTGTCGCGTGCCTCGAATAATTTGTAGTTTCCAATCGTCCCTATCCGTGTGCCGATCGAAACATTAAAGTTTCGAGAAACTCGTCGCTCTCGACAAAGGCGCACATTTTACACTCGCTCGATAAGACGACGTCTCGCGCTCATGTTCGACACGTTTCTCCTGGCGTCACGGTAGATAGAGCACACGAGTCGGCCCGTTCGCACGAAGTGGAAAATAATTAGATGCGAGTGTCGATAAACATTCGAAAGGTAGTGAATGCATCGAAAAATCGTCTGCGCCGAGATACTCGCCGATCGAGCCTCTCCTTCTACTGTACCACAGTAGAACCTCGGTAGTTGCACCGAGACGGGACCGAAGACTTCTGCAAGTATCGAAGCGGCCAATCGATATACATACTGCGAATCTTTATGCAAGATAAAAATGTTTTACATTTACTGTGGGAACCAAGAGTAACATAAACATTGATTTCATCCCTTAACGAATTTGTTACGTTAAAAACAATATTACAACGTTTATGAATTTTTTCGATATTTTTCCGTTATATTATTTCACCCAACCAATTTCTTCATAAATGCATAAAGATCCGCAGTCTACTATATGAAACCTACTTGCACTACATTAGTGTATCAGATATTAATCTAGCAGAGGTGCTACGTTTTTTGTAGTGTGGCGAACATAGACAAGGATAACTATTTACCATCCACTTTCGGTGGGAATATAATTTTTACAATTGTGATAGAGATCCTTGCGATAGTTTTAGTAGAGGTGCTACGCTCTTTGTAATGTGCCGAACGTATTAAAGAATGATTCGTTGACCACTTTCGGCGGGAATAAACTTTTGACAATTACGGTGGAGATCTCTGCAAACGTTCTGGTGGAGGTACTACGTTATTTGTAGTGTGCCAAACGGAGAGGGAAGAATAGCGATTCGCTGTCGACTTTCGGTGGAGATAAAATGTTTAGAATTACTCTTGCCATGGCGTGTTTTCCGAGGCTAGGCAACGAGGACCTCCGTTACGAGTCACCCTATTACGCTATAAATTAGGCTTACTATTAGAAAGTTATAAGCAGTAATGCGAACATGCCCCAACGAGAGAAACTCTCTGTCGATTTGTGGCGACGAGTGGTGGTTTTAGCTCAGGGATTACATGTGTCTCGTTGGTAAGCGCGTGTTAATGCTGGAACGATACCGTATCGTCTTTTATTTTCAATCAAAGATATATATCTAGAAGAACCACCGACCCGACTATATACTATGTAGGTACACGATTGTTATAGTTTGCAGGATGGATTCCTTTACAAGGTTTTTACAGGTTATCGATTTAGATTAAGTTGCGCGCGTTACAAATACAATTTCCCCTATCCCGATACGTTATAAATTCGTTCCGGGATTAGAAAGCTGCGAGTGGTTTATCGGAGCGTACCCTAACCAATGAAGTTTCATCGATTCGTTTGGCAAATGGCAGAATTACTTACTCCGCGACTGTAAATAATTGCGTGTTGTCCGATAGAAGAGTTTCACCGATCGCGCACACTTCAACCTCCGCGTCGAATACGTAACAAAATGTTTTTTTGATCAAAAACCAGATAACCCTCCGCGATTAATCGAGTGGAGGAAAGGCGTAGCTGTGTGGAACCAGCTGTAACTTTAATTAGGAGATTGCTGACAGGAAACTGAAACGTTCTCGGCTGTTCATTGGGAAAATTCGAGGCTAATTGCTGTACATTGATTATACACTTCAACACCATTTATTTCATATCGAAAGTTTTTCGGAGAAACGGACAACCTGGCTGCTGTACACGGGATGCAGGACGGGTATCAGCATTTCGCGACTGATCGTGAACGATCATAATTGTATTGAAGACAGTGCTGAGCCATGGTTCGCAAACAGAGGTCTATCACCAGAATTTATTGTAACTTTCAATCGTTGTAGATCAGATCATTATCAGCTTGCTGCGTCTCTTTCACATCTGCAATATGAGGTTCAAGATCTTATCACAAAGAATTTATGAAAAGATTAAGCAAGCTCAATTTGCTTCCACCCTTAAATATCAGGTTAATTTTTTCAAGAAATGTAATTTGGCAATGTACCTTGTTGGAATCACAAAGAGTCGATGTTATGAAAAGATTAAGCAAGCTAAATTTTTTTTCCACCCTTAAATATCGGGGTAATTTTTTCAAACAATGCAATTTAAAGACTTAAAGCTATCTACACTATTAATGTATAACTGTATGATGTCATATCAAGCTGATGTACATATACCCGGCCGTATATTAATCCTAAAGCTTTATAACCCTCTATGGGGAGGGCCACATTAGCTTTAAAGAAGCTTAAAAAACATGCATTAACCCTCATCCACACGACGTAGTATCCGGGTACCTATTTCAAATTCGTATAAAATTCGTATAAAGAATTACCCGTGTGGATGAGGGTTAATGAAGCGTAGGAAATAATCACCGAAACTTTCTCTGAAAAAGAGAAAAAGTGCAGGTTTAGGTCCAGCATCGACCTAGCAGAGGTTGTCGCCTCGTAGACCGACGATTCGGATGTAACATCACGTCGGTGTTTCGAGCCGACTTGAAGGGGACCTTGTGCAAGACGCGTGGCGACCAGGTTCAGGCCAGGTTCAGTCGAAGGGTTCACACTCCGGTCGCGTTGGCATTTCTCATTAAAGGCGACCGTGCTCGAGCAAGAATGTCTCCGGGCATCCTCGTAACTCCTCACCCGTAACTTTCCTTCCTTGTTCCGCGATAAATAACCGCTCGCTTTGATCGCGCCTCCGCGATCCAACGGAAGATGCTTCTGCGGTGGTGTGGCGGGGTTCACGGTGTTCATAGGGGTTCAACAGATGAAAGGGGCAAGGGTGAAAATCCACGGTAACACTCTATCACCATCCCTCTCCCCTCCCAATCCTGAGCAAGGCAGCGTGATCGGATTATAGCTCGCGGACACGCTTAATGCCCGACGAAAATTTATGTCGGCATAGCGCGCGTGGCATTCGCGTATAATTATGCGGGTCACTCTCCGAGGATTATGTAAGGTCCGAGAGGCGTTCTTTGATTTTCTGGCTAGCCAGGACTCTCTCTTTCTCCCACCAGCACTCTTTGGAGACTCTTTCTCTAACTCCCCTCCTCTCCACTTGTTTCCTCCATCTGGCTACCTCACTTCCTCGATCTTTCTAATCGCATTGTTTATCGTCTCGGGGCACGTCTGGTCGCGCTTGGTGGATTCAGCGACGGGATATCAATGAACGGGCTACTTGCATCTATTTGTGGGTTTTTCGTGTAGGAGTTTCTGCTCGGCTGATTTGTGCACGCCTCCGGCGAACCACTTTCTTGCCGGCTTCTCATTGTCGTTACTTTTTCCTCTTACCTTGCTGTTGCCTGCTGTTTTGAATGGCCTCGTTGCTTCCGAAGCGATGCTCGGTCCTCTCGCGGTGATAAGAGAATTCAGAACTCTGATGAATTTGCCGAATTCTAAAAGTTCGGGAATGTGATCGTTGCGTATGACCATTTACTAGTTTGGCTTACTCAAGTTTAGACGATCGAAAGAGGATATAATGTGCAAAATGCATTCTGCATATTAGACAATTGTCTATGCATTCACGACGCATCAATGTCTATCAATACACATAATTGCGTCGCGCAGAATATTTCTCGGCCCCGCAAACTTCTGAAAAGGTTATTAAAATCCGGGACGATACCATAGAGTATTGATTGCAGAATCGATGCGAGAACGTATCATTAGATGTCAAGATAGCATCTTCGTGACGCGGAGTATTGAAACGCTTGTGAACGAAATCACTTACATGTACCTTTCAAATTCCTTCGCTATCAAGAATGCAGTCTCATAATAGCATCGCAATGGTTCGTTTAAGAAAAGAAATTCTGTTGGAATCGTTTCAATGTTTTTTTCTGAGACTCCACTAAAACTTGCTGTATCTCAACAATACTTGCTGTATTCTGCGATTCTTCCTCTTTAAAATTCCGTTTTTGAGGTAACCTAAGGTAACATTTTTTTTAACGTGTGGAAATGCATTACGCATACCCCGGCACCCCTAGGGGGAGGGCGGCGGTTATGTGGGGCTCCCTTGAGAAGGAGTCGGCAAGCTAAGAAACCTCCACCAGAGTAAAGCTAAGGTAATCTAAGGGTAAGCAAAGGGTGCCGTGCCGCCTATACATATAAAAATATAAAAATTTGATCATATTCCACGATTCTTCTTCTTTAAAATTCCGATATGCTGTATTGTTTAATAACCAACTACTAAACATTGAGATGGAATCATTCTAGGTTAGAATAAATGTTTAATTTTCGAGTTGAAAAGCAAATTCCTGTATTTTTAGTTTTCAGTATTTGTCGACTACACTAAATATAGCAACCTGACATTACGTGCTAGAAGTACGCAATGGCGAATATTTAAATATTACTCACTTTGCACACCGTCACTCTGTCGACTAGCATTCCGAGATACAAATCGTCCTAGGTAAATGATCATGATGTCACTGTTGACAATTCTTCCATGAAATTCAGAAGCCACTTCAGTGATGCAACGTACCGCAATAAAAATGAATTCTGGTCTGAAACAAGCGGCGAACCTCGCGGCTCTCGGACGGAGAGCGAGAGAACTCGCGTGTTTCCTTGGACAAATTCTTCTCTTGTCAGAAGGATAGTTTGAAGAATACGCCTATAAATCGTCGGCACTTTCGCGGGAGAAATCTTAAAATAAGCCCAGGACTCGGACCTCTCTCGTCTGGCTCGTTTTGTTCGGAGGCAAAGCGTTTGTTGAGTCACTAGTACGTTATGCGGCGATAAAGTGTCGCAATACATCAACCTGCAACAAGTTATCGCCGAACAGACAGTATTTCTGCCGACGATAATTACTCCTGAACCAGGCATCGTTATTACTAGAGTAGCAATTAGTTCCACACACACGGCCGATTTCTAATTGGGAGTCCATTAAATACTAAGCTTCGTTATTTCTCTTTTCGTTTAATCAAAAACGCGATACCGGCAACGACCGTGGCCACGGAATGTCCGCGGACGACAATCGTTCGCTTTTGACTTTTTAGTTATGAAGTAAGCTGGCCTCGGTAAACGTTTCTTATCTGTTCATCGCGAGGAACGAATCTTTTCAAGCCACGTCAAATCAACGATAATCACGCAGACTAATTACCGGTGTTACAGTGAAAATACTCCCAAAATGTATCGGCGCACTTTTCCGATTTTCGTGGGACAATTATAACTGAGGTCAATTTAGATCTTGAAGCCTCCATTAAAAGATATTTTTTGAAGAAATGATTTTCGTTACGTGAGTTCTTTTCGAGACGCTAGAATATGCTAGACAGTGTCTAACAAGATTCTTGAGAGAATTGTGTTTATGTTCATCTCTAAAGAGCATCAAACGAGGAAAACGTTCACTTTACGTAAAAATCGTGATTAGCGTAATTATTAATATGGTCTACACGACTGGTTAAGCGGTTCTCGGCGAATCGAACAAGACGTTTCGAAATATCATTAAGATCCGAGTAAGTATTTAGCTTAATCTGTTTCCATTTAAATGGGGAAACCAGATATTTCACCTGATGCAATCTAATACCTGAACTAGCTTCGTAGCCGAGCGCAGGTTGGAGTGCGGCTGGCGTTCTGTAAACATCCTCGCCGGTGTGTAATAATCGTGAAACAATTATCAAGGCAGACAGGCTCTTGCCTGAGACAAATAACGTACACGTACGCATAGAAGTAAGAGGGGAAGGGAGATAGAAGGAAGGGGAATATCGTGATTATAATATCACCGATTGATTTATATCGGTACTGTGGTCTAGCTTCGATTTTTGCCAAATCGTCGGGAACATGCGAGCAGATTCCGCGCTATCGCGACTATAAATCATTCGGTTGCGTCGCGCTTCTTAGAACTCGATCCAGCCGTGTGCCGTTTTCCATCTGCGCTGAATGATTTTTCACCTGGTCACCAGAAGAGGAGAGCAAGGTGTGCGAAACGCCGCTCTCGAAGAGTGTCGATATTTATCGGCCTCTCTAATGGACATATTTATCTCGCGGATGGTAGAAAAATCCACGGTTACAAATTCTGCGCGCATTTATAAATAATGCAACCCCGGTCGCGCGCTTATCTTGTTTACGAGCTCTCTTAATTGCGCCAATATTTAACGGCGATGGACAGTTTTAATGCCATCCTAAGCCACTTTCTAGGATCCACTTTGAATCGTGTGCGAGAGCTATCATATTTTGTTACCGCTGAAACCTGTCTCTCGGGAAGGATGCCTTTACCAGTCGAAAGAATCGACGTTTAGTGGACATTTTCCCGCCTCGAATGGAAAATGGTACCACTCCATCTGATCATAATGATTCATATTCCCTGCCGCCGGAAATTGTATCACTGCTTTTTTTCGTTTTTCAATTCGATACAGCTGAATATTGAACAGGGACGGCGTCATTATAATTAATTTCCTTTATTTAAAACTTCCTATTATTTTCATTGAAGTTTCATTCAACTTCGTACTATTTTCAATGAAGTTTCAAAAGTTCTGTAGAATTTTGAGTAACCCGGAAATGTACAAATGTTGTATCGCTGAGTTTTTCATGTTTCATAGATTATTTTTGTAATTGCGATACATTAATTTATCGCAAACCGAGCAAGAATGTTCCTAGTGGAAACTAGGAAATTTTGAGAAATTAGTACTGGATGTTACGTACTAAGATTTACGATCAGCCTTGCAAAAATTGATGAAATACATATATAATATTCCTGAAAGTAAAAGCATATTGAGGTATCTCTCCCGACCTCTGACTTCTAGCATCTGACATTTACAGTGGTTAATTAGAAAACTTTCTCGTTTATTAATCGTTAGTTACCTGTAATTTCTGTCAACCTTATTTATTATGCGGTAGCTTTAATTATATACGAGATCTGATATAATATTACAGTAGAAACATTGCATTTTTCCAGACAGAAAACGACTGAGTTCGTCCAAAGTCGGTTTCATTGGTGAATTCCTTTCATTGAACGGCTTTCTATTTACACTAAATTTGTGCATCCAACTGGGAAGCAATTAGAGTACATATTAATAGTAGAAACATTTCTCCAGACAGAAAACTCTAACCATGAAAAATTCATTTATTTACTGAATACATCCAAATTTGTTTGGATTGATGAATTTCTTTCATTGAACGGCTTTCTACTCACAATCAATTTTTGGATCCAACTTCGAAGCAATTAGAGTGCATTTAATAGTAGAAACATTTCTCCAAACAGAAACCTTTAACCATGAAAAATTCATTTATGTATTGCATACGTCAAAACTCGTTTTCACTGGTGATTCGCCGAATCGCGATCTATTCAACGCATCCTCTCGATCGCTAGTTTAGAAGAAACCGGTACAGACGAAAGGGAGGGAGCTCAATCGACTGAGAATTCCGATTGAACGGCTTTCTATTCATAATAAATTTTTGCATCTAACTGGGAAGCAGGGGCAGTCGTGCACCATGCAGTGAGAAGTGTCGATAGTTATCGATAATTCTAATGGCTGCGGCCACCCCGTGATTACGAGGGTCGAGGATGAGTTATGGCTGCGGGCGTATCGGCGCGGCGAACAGCCGAGTTGGCCGCATCTCTACCGGCGCGGCAGCGGCACAGCTTCTACTCGTTTCGTAACACGGTAACGCGCGAATCGTGCCGCAAATTGACCGATTGGAACTCGGCTAGCAGGTATAACGGCTACTCGCCTTCGATCGATCGAGATCGATCGGTGCAAGAGCGCGTGCACGCGGCCACGTATCCTACATCACCGTGTTTTCGCGGAAACCTGATCAAAATTCAATTTCCGCAAGCTACTGCAGCAGTTAGCACACACAGTGTTTCCATGTGTGCCTCGTTTTAACTTAATCATACATATGGTGTCTCTGAATGGAAACATCATTTAATGACGAAACACTTCAAGGAAATAGTAACTGTAAATTCTAACCGGGTTCCGAGCACTATTAGTCCACAGTACTGTTTCAGAGTAAGTGCTCAGACACTGAAAAACACTGACCGAATGTTTTAGTGAGCTGAGAATGCGTGTTATGGCACTAGTAATCGGATCAAACGAAGGGTGCCGGCGAAGCCACCGACGTCGCACCTGCTTGGGGATTAGAAGCTATATACGTTCAGTTTTCTGCGCGTCTCAACCAGACGTAAACATAACCATGTTTACGGAGGTTGTTCCTTACCCACGTAAATATTTCAGAGAATAATATCCGAGCAATCGGAGTAGCATTTTCTTGGAACATCAGAGGTCACTTGAGGTATCGCATCGAACGAAGATATGACTCGAAAATGGTCCCGATATTCGGAGCAAGCCGCTCTTGGCGACGAACTAGGACGATCGACAATCTCGATTGGCACGGTAACTCTGCACCGTTATGCTATAAATAATTGGTCACGACCATGGTATCACCAAATCCGTTCGTTTAAGTCCTTCCGCTCTACGGATATATGATGACATTTTTCTATAATCCAGCACAATATCTTTTGATCCGTTGGTTTAATCACGGGTCGGGTCGGCGTCATTTCGGGGACAGTGAATCAGGTCAGTTTCTTGATCGTCAACTAATGTGGCGTCGTTGATGTGGCCTCCTTCTGAAGAAGTTAGACTACATGTTACAGTGAAGATTCTCCGTGATTATTGAATTTAAACAATTGTATAGTGGATGGATTTTGAGGACAGAAGTTTCCTGATAATGAAATCGTTGAAAAAGTGATTTCGATGTTTAGACTATAAATTGCAGATGAAGGTAAATTAAAATTTTTGTACCGTCGACGAACCTTGACCTTCCAGACAGATTGTATTTCTTTCTTTAGTTGAACATCTTATTATAAGTTGATTGAATAATGCTTTCTGCTTTCTCGTTTTTCTCTAGAAGAGAGAATATCACGGAATTCATTTCGTAAACAGCATCGAAGACACACTTATCGCGATAATTAGAAAGATAACGACACAGCAGACTTCTGCTTATTGCAGAATGTAATCTGGATGCTCTCTTGTACTTCCGTTATTAATCATTTCACTATCGGTAATTAAGTCGCCCATTCTCACAAAGAACGATCGTTCAATGTGTATCGATCAACGTGCAAGGGCTGAAGGATGTCTGATGTGAGAGAACGCTGCTGTGGGAACCAATTTATTTTACATTGTTACTAGTTACAATAGCTATATAGAATGTACAAAAATAGTGCACTATAACTAATTGAATATTCCAAATGGACAATAAACATCCATTTGATAGATGCGAAGAAGTGCGATGAAAGGTACGTCATTTTAGGTATTTAAAACATGAGTCTATTAATAGAAAGAGTATGTGTTCCTTGGTCGTAAATATAAATTTATCAATAGTGACAGAAAATAATAACATTTCGATTTATAAATAAGACTTGTCTCAAGTCGTCTAAATAAGACTTCTCATCCAAACTTTGTTGATAGCACCTTTTTACCACCAGACAACTAGATTAGAAGAATCTTTTCCCAAACCGAAACTATTATAGAAAAATCTTTTCCTAAACAGAAAACTATAATAGAAAATCTTATCCCTGGCAGAAAGTTACAATAAAAAAATCTTTTCCCCAGCAGAAATATATTATAGAAAAATCATTCCCCAGCAGAGAATTTTAATAGAAAAATCGTTACCTAAATAGAAAATGGAATCTTTTCTCAAATGGAAAACTATAATAGAAAAATCTTTCCCCATCGCTCGCAGACAAGGTAGAACTCAAATATGACCTGCCACATCACCCAATCAATTCCCAACGAAAATAGTTCGCAGATCGCAAGAAAGCACGATGCTAACAACTTCGGATGACCGCAAACGCGATGAGGGAGGGTCGACAAAGGCGTGCTCCTTGCCCGTGCGAATCGAGCCACGAATAGATGGATAGTCATTGGCGGGCCGATCTGTAAAGCCAGTAATTACGCCTATTAGCGCGATGCTGATTGTTTTGCTCGTGTTTGCCTTTTTTCACTCGTGTCCCGCTCCCTCGGGCCTATCTCCACTGCCGCCGGTGAGAGCCAGTCAAGGCGGTCGGGGTCGGTCTTCCCTTCAGGGCGGCACGCAGCAAGATAGGAACCGATTAGTACTCACTTTGACCGGCAATTAAAGGATTTTAATGAGAGGGAAATTTACTCGTACGCCGGCCTGTCTCCTATTTCTTTTCCACCGTCGTTGATCCGATGGATACGTCCCGATACGAGGAATGATCGAGCATCGTGATAATCGGATTCGGATACCTTCTAATGAGAAGGATTTATGTACAATGTGCGCAGTAATGACCCGAGAATTATTGTGGATCAGCGGGGATCAGCCTTTGATCGTAGACTATCGACGGAGCCTGTGATCTTTAATGATGAAGAATCGGCCGGGTGATATGTGATCATAGGACTCGATGAATTAGGTCGTGAGTTGCGTCGTTTATCGCACTTCCATATCTCATTCAAACGATGTGTTCATTATGGAAACTATACCCTCTGTACATTTTGTTGTTATAGCTTCGTGACAATTAGTAAAAATCAAGTCGATACGAGAACGAGAACGGTGAAGAGAAGTGACTGCCGATGCACTCACTTGGTACATGTGCATCGTGTCTAGCTCCAGCCTCGTCGTGCGCTACCGATTATAAGTACATGTAATTACTTTTCATGGCCGGCAACTCATTATGCAGGCCTGCTGCAGAACTTATTTGTTTTACTACGAGCAATTATGCAATTATCTTCTTATCCCCTTGTTAGGAATCGCTTTTACAGCGCGGGAAACAGGTTCGCGATAATGCTCTTAATCTAGTCGGTAACATAATATCGATCGTTTTAATACTGGCCTCCAACTATATACATAAACCTTTTTTTTTAGGGGAAAAAGGAAGATACAGAGAGCAAAAAGAATGTTCTGGGGGTTGAAAATATACAAGGTGTGATGAAAGAGAAAATCTGCTGGTCACTTCTCTATGCTTTTGTGTATGTGAATTTTCATCGAGCTATTATTAAATTGTTATCGCTAGACTGCGGATTTTATGCTTTTGTGACATTAATTAATACGTCGAGTACTAAATTGAAAACACATTAGAGAGACTTATAAATATTGCTTTAGAAAAATGGCAGCATTAAATTTAATGAGATTCTCTGTAATTTTCAAATAAGTGAATTTTTATAGTTTCAATTATATGGAAAATAAAAAATCGGTCATTTGACCATTAAAAGAGGAAATATAGTTTTTTTAGCTTCAGTCTCCTAGAATAGACTCGGACAATTTTAATTTTGCATAAAAATTCGCAGCCTAGTTATCACACGTTAAATGCACAAGCATTATCAGTAGGGTCGATAGTAAAGCGGCGAGTTAACGGAGAAGACTGCCGCGTTCCTTGGGGATAACTACCGATGTCAAGCGAATACCGATAAATTGTTAAATGAGCCGTATAAATCTGTTCTTTTTATTCTATCTTGTCAATTCGTTTTATTCATTGTCCGTGGGGTGAAAACCGCGCATTTATCGCGTTAGGAATCCTTGCCGGAGTTTTACGAGGCAGATATATTGCGAAGTCGTTCCGCCGAGTAAGCCACGACCGATCGAGAACCGAGATCCCGAATTCGCACGCCAGCATTTTTATCAGGACCCCGTGAACACTGTTGCACACCAGCCACGCCATCGATACATTTGCATCGGGGCCGACTTTAAATAGAACGCCCTCGAACGAACCTTCTCTATGAATCTCCCTGCTGATAACAACTTTCATTATTGTTACGACGTTCTAGCACGAGAATTTTTCCGCCACTTCGTTGAAAAGTTCTTCTCTCATACTGTTCTTACCGTTTCCTCACCGACGGACCGTTCACTTTGTCGCTCTGGGTCCATAGACCGAATCGGAAAAAAACATATTTTTGCGAAATCAAAGACTAATGAAAGGATCAAATTTCAAAGTTGTGCGACGATGTCTTCAGGTTGCGCATTCACCTCTTTGCTTTATGGAAAGTATTCACATTTTTAAGAATATCAAAACCGAATTATATTCTGTTAACTGCGTAAGGGAAATCAAAAAGTATACTGCAAATGTTGAATTTAAACACATAAAGCGAATAAAATATGTGTTTAATTATATTTAATCATACTGTTTAGTTGCCCTGACACCGACCTAAAATAATTACATTCTACAGTATAATTTTTTTTTATTTTATGGATATGAAATTGATATGCTAGCTCGTACAATACTTCAATGTTTAGTAATTGATCGGATAGCAATATATTTCTTAAAGCAAACATTATTTTGTCACCTTAAATTTTTGTACAATTTATTTTTTTTTACCAGTTGCACATGTCAACTACATAAACAAAGTCAGCCAGAACACCCAATACTATAATTACAAAAAATAATATGACACAGTCCTTAAACTCACAACACCGATTCCACGTGTACACACGATGTACCACTGCGCGGATGCAGTTCGCCGAGTCGGTGCATGCACCAATATAGCCAAGTGCAAGGATATTTCATCGCGTTTACAAAATCGTGTAAACTCACACAAGCAACTGCACGGATAGGCACGTGCGGAACGTACACGTGGAAACGTACGCATACATAAAGACGAGATCTTGTCGGATGCTCGTAAACCAGGGCTTTACTGCGTTTTGCATGCAGTATTTAACCCTGAATTTATATCCCGTCAGGACTCATTTATACCGGGCGTCGTCGCGGCCTCCTTTAACGGCTGCGACCCGTTGTTGCATTCAGTAATGCACGCAATTAGATAGTAATTATCCAGCCACGCGGACCTTAATCCCGCAAACAGCTAACGCTGTTGTCGCTTGTCCGCGTGGAACGCTGTTGCCGTTTTATTTGCCGCAGAAATTCAAGTCTAATACGAGGATAAATCCAAGAATGTACGAAAAATAGGCAAAATGTTTTTTTTAACAATCATTACATTTTTAAATGATTACTGAATGTACTGAATAATTTATTGGAGGATTGTCTGGACAGATATCCAAGCACAGAAAAAATATGCAAATTTTTATTAAATACATTATAACATTTTTATACAGTTACCGCGAATGTATTGAAAAATTTATTGGAGAACTGTCCAGACAGATTCACTAGTACGGAAAAAATATGAAATAAAAAAAAACTGCATCACACATGATTATGTCAATAAATAATCAGGTTCACGTAGATCGTAATTACGACATGTATAATTATTCAGAATTATTTTTGCAAAAAGTTCTACATTTTAACCAGCCACAAGAATTCAGGATCAACCATCAGCAACCGACCGAGCACATTGAGATCCGGGGAACAAAATATCTAAATTAATTCCTGATAAATTTCGTTGGTTGCGGCAATAAAAGCGTCATTGTAATGCAGGGGTTCACGCTGGCAATTTAAAATTCAAATGGTCGTCGGTGTTCCAAACGGAGCCGTAAAAAATCTCAGGACTCGTCGCTTCCCACCGCCGCGTTTCCACTTCCCTTTTCAACCCAGGAAAGGACTTAACATAACCGCCGTGCGCTCATAAAAACATCAGCATAATTTCAGTGACTGCGTTCCCCGGTTATGCGTGTCCGCCGAACTTAAACGCGTTCCTTTTGGAGGCTGCACCGTAACGTTCTATCAAATACGGTATCTACATACACGTGAGCTGCTGGAGGGAAAAAACTCTGTCTCGCAAGTCTCTGCCTTCCACTGATTTTGGGAGACAGAAGTAACGTAAAAATTAATTTCATCCCTTAACGATTTCATTACATTAAAAACAACATTACGACATTCTTGAAATTTTTAAATCTTTTCGCGTGTTCAAATTCTTCGTAAATGCATAAAAATCCGCAGTCTAGTTATACGTCTAAAATGTATAATTCCTTTTACCAAACACGGAAGACCAACTGCACAATCTCAAACAAATAAAGAAACTCGCTAAAGAAAATTTTTCATTCGCCGTTCTCACGCATTCCATGTTTCACAGTAAATTACAAACTTTTAGATGAAGTCGTGACTCATTTCTGGGTAACTCGATCAAATGAAAAAAGAAATATGTATAATATTAACATGAACGTTGTCGTAAAATACCTTTAAAATTTCAAGAGGATTGGTCCAACCCAATACTCACAATAAATTCCCGATGACCGTCTCATTTCCGACGATTTACAGCGTGCTCCCATAAACAGCTTGCTCGATCAGCGAAGACACGACGCTCCTAATTAAAACGTTTGATAATCAACGTACCGGCTGCAATAAGTACCAGCGGACTGTTTTACGGTGTCCGAGAAACCCGGTGCTAATGACAATGCCGCGATAAATAAAATGAAATCGAAGGGACGGGGGCAGCGTGCTTCTGTTTCTGCATTACTGTAGGTGTGCATGTGGCCGGGGCCCGAGCAGGCCGGCACGATTAACATATACTCGGCGACGTGTTTGCGTGCCACCGACTGATTCGACATGAAATTGGGTCGTTCGTGGTGTGAAATAAGAGCAGCGAATCGCCTCGCACGGAAGAGGAAAGGAGATCGGTGGAAAAAGAAGCCCAGATTCGTGTCGACGAGAGACCGTCCGGCGAGTCGGGCCCGCCGCGCGGCTCCGCGATAGCCCCGAGATTTATGCGGTCTACTCGGGTCCCGGCATGGCACTCATGGTAGTCGCCGTCGAACGGCAGAGTTTCAGAGTTCACTGACGCCCGATGCCCGCGACAACCTTAAACTGGAGTAAACCAGGCCCACTGGCTCCGTTTTCCGCAGACGGAAACGCGTGTTCCGTGTTTCAGCGCGACATGAATCGACCGAGATCGGAGCTAACGAAAGAGATACGACATCCCTGTTTATTCGATACTGAACTCCTGAATATCTTGCAGGGAGTTCCAACATGTGGCTTACGAGCCACGCGCGGTTACTTCGCCGCTTAGGAAATTCCACTACTCTACACTTCGTCGTTACCGTAACTTATTTAGCGGTTCGTTTTAGAGGATTTTTCTAAACGCAGTTCTCTTTAGAAGACCTTGACCCTGAGGAAGTAGAACCCAAAAATTTTTAAGACTTTATAAAAACGCGTATATGAAATATCCTGCAAAGTAATCTACAATTCGAAAGAAATATAAACTATGCAAGTTAAATAAAGAACACAGTTTTCGCTAATATTTATTGATAAAATATAGCGAAATCACACCACAAAAAGACGCGTGGATAGGGATAATTATTTAATGCACTTTAGCGAAAATTTCATCGCAATATCTGTAATGTTTCAAAAGTTATGGTAAAATGTTATAATAAATGCATGAAATCATTTGTCCACTAATAAATAATTACAATAAAACGTTAACAAACGATATGCCTCTTATGTAAAGAGGAGCGACAGGCTAAAAAGGAGAGAAAGATCGGGTACACGCGATTAACAAACCAGAGTTGCGCAACGTTTTTCTTTCACGCAGATGGAAGTGCTTCCTGTCGATCACCGATTCATCGTCTCTTTAATTATCCAGTCAAAGAACGGCGATATTGCCCAATCGGCCAGCGGGGTTTGCAGGAGACCCTCTAATTATCATTATGAAGGCGTTACTCGTTAATCCACCAAGCGTACAATCGCGAGTCCTTTGTTTTCCTCCGTGATACCGAGAGAACGTTGCTCAACGATTCTGCTAGTCGTCGCGCGTTCTGTTATTACGAAGCGATGCCTTCCCGTGTTAAACTCTCATTGTGTTCCAATAAAAGTTAGTTAGGAAACGAGCGAAGAGGAATTGCACAAGTTTCCGAGCGAGTTCAGCTCTAATCCTGATCGGTTCATTAGAAAGGATCTATTAGCGAGTTAAATAGGAAACAACAGTGTTCGTTGCTTTGATTTCTAAAATTGTAACACATGTCTTGTAACAATAATGTCAGATGTATCTTATAGAGCGACAAAGAAAACAGGTGCCGAAAGAAAGACAAAGTTGAGCAGTGAAAATTTATCGCAAATATAAAACAGCACAACATACATATATACATAATAGCAGTGGGTGGTGTTTAGATGATTCGTTCGCAAGATTCACAACCTGGCACGTTTCCCCGATCATAAAAGTTACGCTCCTTGCCAAATGTCTACAGACGAGTTACGAAGGCTTGACTAATTATGACAAACGACGTGCTTCGAAATAAATTATGCAACGCTCTCTTAACTAAAGGAAATCCGATGAGAACGGATCCCTGTTACACGCGAGCGTGATCGGTTGAAACGAGGAAAGAAAAATACGTGTTAAATGGAGAAACTGAGGAGAAGCTGGTCCACTTTGTTTGTTCACTTGTCACTTCGTTTCGGAGCTGTCTGGACTAATACTTCAGGTGACAAAGGATAATAAAGCTGACGCATCGGACCTAACTGATCGTTCGATTCACTGTTCAATTTCACTTTCGTTGAATATAAATTCAAGTGGATGGATGAAATTATAGTAATGCTGGCGGTTACGTAACGCCGAAGGAACTGTCGAACTGTGAAAGCTGAATATCTTTCGGCTGGTTTAAAATTCATATTTTGGAGTGGACAAAGTCATGCGACAAAGTGTTGAGAATCTTACAATTTTTCTTGTAATTATTGGTTCGAATATAACATTTTATTTCCATCAACATAAATCAAATACTGTGAAACTACTCATTAATTGTTATTGATTTGATACACAGTTTTTTTTTTTCAAATACATTGTTGTGTAACCAGTGTGGGCAATATTACCTGTACAAAATAGCATTAATGGCGATGTTTACTATCCTGTAGGTGCACCACGGGGTACATGATAATATGCCTTCTTTTCAGGCCAGGTTTGTTGATCTCTGATGGAGCAGCATCTGATCACAGTAACTCGAGATCTCTCGTTTCCTCAATTACCGGGATTAAAGGCACCGTTGCCCAATACCCTTGTAAGACCGCGAGAGCGTGACTAATTATTATAAAAGCGATGCTTATTAACCACTGATTGTATGTCTCACATATACGCAGTGAAAATATGTATACACATTGCTTCAGGGAAGAACGATTTCTGGTGACTTTAACGCATCGATAAGGAAGCCATTTTCAAGCATCAATAACGTGGATTATATAAAATTTACATAAAATACATCTAGCTAAAACTACAGTTCGTCTAAACAATTTTTTGATCGCGTTGTGGGGGTCTACTTTAATCGCTTTCCAGGCTCACGTGGTTCTAATCGAGATGGACAAATCAATAACGTGTACTATTCATAAACATACTGATTAAACAGACATTATTGGCGCATAAAGTATACACATCTAAAATGCAGTTCTTCTAAACAATTTTTGATCGCATTGTAGGGGGTCTCCCACGGCGAAAGACGGATGGACGATGGCGGGGAGGAGGAGAAGTAGCGTTGTTAAAATCGAATCGTCTAATGGAACGCATGCGATATGAATGATTTGTGAGCTGGCCATGATTTAAATAAGAAATCGGTGTCCGAGAGCACACCGCTCCATACGCGTCACACGCTCGGTTAAGTCGGTCGATGACCCTGCCAGCTGATTGTGAGGAATTGTCGGCGCGAACGCGCAGTATACGTAACGCGTTGGGGACAAACGAGATGCAACAGAGGCGGTAGCAATCGTATCGAGATATTAGCCACTCTAGTTGCAACGTGCACAGACACCGCCGATTAGAGAGAGAAAGAGAACTATCCAGCAAAACTGCAAGGTGGACAATTTGAATTTCAAAGCGGCAAAGACCGGACTCGAATCGCGGCCGATAAATTATGACAAATCACCGGGGAGACTTCTGCGGGTACCCGACGCCCGTCGCAATTAATAAGACAACCATGCTGGTCGCTGAGTAAACAACGTTAATGCCTGTGTACGCGATGCTAGCTTGCGCGGTAGCTTGATAGGGAGTCTCTCCAAGCGATTATTAGTAGGCTACAGGTCTTTACACGTTTATGCGCTAATGTTAATTATTTTCCCATTAACCGGACCCTTTATCGGCCAAATCAATTTCCCATCATCTCGTTTGTATTACGTTCATGTCGCAAAGATCTGCCGTCGGATCATTAGGATTTTTTAGTTAATTTTTCAGTTAACAAATCTGATATACATACAATATACTAAGAATGTAATTCCTTACTAACCTAAATTATGTTGATTTTTCTGAAAGTGTTTATTATCTTAAAATATTTTTCCCTTAAATAAAACACAAAAACTGACATTCTTTCAATTTTTTCATCCCATTAAAAAAAAGGTGAAATAGAGATTTTTGTTTATATCATAATACGATTTGTAGCAAACTTTAATTACAAAACTCGCCGACACCATACGTTTCGCGTCCCCCAACGAATATTGAATTTCTGTTTTCCATGTATCACGCGTACAGTCACTGTGTACTTGACCGCACGTCCAGCCGCAAGGCTGGTTACGTTGTTCCAACTCGTACGTATAATGCTCAAATGATTCTTGCCGTTCAAGTTGTGCGTCATTTATCTAGGCCTGGCAGGAATCATTGGACCACGAGCCTTGACCGAGCTACACGCTCCAAATTCCTCGAGCAGCAGATACCGAGGCGGTGTCTTGTTTGATCAAGTGGTTCAATTGGACGAATAGGAGGCCTGTATGAAAGACCTTTATGCCCTACGAATTTGACGGGAACACGAAAGAACGCGTCGGTTCCACATCGTTTGATGCTTGAATGATTTTTACCCTTCTAACTGTGCGCCATTGGTCTGCAATCAGCTAGAACGAGCTTCGAGGCGGTGTCTTGTTTGATCCGGACGAATTGGAGGCACGAATTTGTCGGGAACTCAAAAGAACCCGTCCGTTCCAAATGGCTTAATGTTTAAATGATTTTTGCCGTTGGAACTGTGCCTCATTCGTCTACAATCAGCTAGAACGAGGTCCCGATAAGCTACTCGCTCAAACATCCTTGGGCAACAGACACCGAGGCGGTATCTTGTTTGATCCGGACAAATCGGAAGCACGAATTTGTCGGGAACTCAAAAGAACGCGTCTGTTTCAAATGGTTTGATGCCTAAATGATTTTATTCCGTTGTAAACCTGCCTCATTCGTCTACAATCAGCTAGAACGAGCTTTCAGTAAGCTAGTCGCTCAAAATTTCTTGAGCAACACAGATTTGGGGCGGTGTCATGTCTGATGAAGTGACTCAATCGGACAAATAGGAATGATAAAATCGAGCGGCGGCGACCACCTGCGATCTCGCTCCACTTTATACCCGGGCGAATTTTATAGAAAAGGAAACTTAGAACGCGTGGAGGGTCAAATGGCACGGGTGCTGCGCACAAAGGCAATATGATCCTTTCGCAGAGGATCCTGCAATGTAATCTTGTCGTGATCCTATGTGGGAAGATCCTCGTGCGGCGATCTTAAGACTGCCTTCTTCGGTTTCTTTTTCTTCGTCCGTTTCTCCTTCGGCTGCCTGGCCATCTCTCCACTTTGCCTCGCGACGCCTTCGCCGTAATGTATCGCCGATCTCCCTCCTCCTCTCCTTCCTCATCCTCCCTGTTCGTTATTTTTTCTCTCTCCTCCCTCGCCCCTGTCTGCCCTCACTCGGATTTTCGATGACTCCGCGAAGAAATTTCGGCGCCGGGTCTGGACTAAGCGACGATTAAACCAACATCGTCGGATGTTTGACACGTCGTCAAAAGGGAACCATAAGTGCCTCTGTCATCGGTTTACGCACACCGTGACCCCAGATAAGATAGTTTCGACAATAAACTTAACATAGAACAGCGTCCCGGCAGGCTTCATCGAATTTCGATCAACCCGCGTAACCTCTATCTCCGGAGATAATTTTATCGGTGCCAACTCCAAGGGCTGACAAAAGCCCGAGAACAGAAGCGTTGCTGTACACATTGGATCCGAGTTCTTCAGAGACCAATCAATCTGATTTATTTCATTCAGTTATCAAGATTATGCGACTATTGAAATAATGATTATTTCCCGTTCATATCTCAAGCGACAGTGTCCTCTTTGATACATCGTTTTCTTCGATTCCGTTGAATATATTGAATAGTTAAAGCTCTGTGCTTTTTAGGACATGTTCCTTGAAATGCTTTCATTGCTTCCCTCAGGCTTGTATCAATCTTTATACCAGTTTTCTTCGATTTCGTTGGATATATCGAATAGTTAAAGCTCTGTGCATCTAGTCAATGGTTGTTGAAATACTTTCATTGCTTTTCTCAGGCTTGTATCAATCTCTGTGCCAGTTAGAATTATTTTTTATTCGAGATGGACTTTTAAATTATCAGATTGCATTTTGGAAAAGTAATTCTTATGCTACAATCGTGTTTTAAATAGTGGCCACAATATATTTATGTAAATTCTATTAAAAAGTACTTTTTGGGGATGTATTTATGTTGCTAGTTGCTGATCTAGATTACTACAGAAATTTTTCTTGTCGAGAGAGCGTCGTGAAAGAACGAAGCAAATGGGTGTCGGCTTTCGTTCGTAGATGGCAGGATGAACATGATGGCATGAAATCCAGTCGGTTAGGCTGGAATCTACTAATTGATTTTAATTGTAAATTCAAATATACAATCTGATCTAATACGACGTCTCGTTAATTACTCTTTTCTCTTGATCCAATAATCTTTCAAAATTACGACATATTTTAAAATGCTATAACAACATCGATTTCGCAATTCCTTATCAATCTTGTTAAATTTTGTAATTCGTTATCAATCTTTTTAATTTGTCACATTCAGTAAGAATTTGAAAATAGGGAGGAATATTTATTAGTCAAATTGTTTGACAACATTTTTTTGTCATATAGTAGTTTTTCATTATAAACTTAAGTACACAATTTCGAATATTTTTTCGCCGATTAGAATTTTTCAAAAAAAAGTTTATTGTGGTAAATTTAGATGGTCTCACCATTTTCCAGAAACATGGATGGAACTGAATTTGCAAGAGGAAAATAAATGTCGCCGGGAATATCGACGCGTTCACAGTTCGTTCAATAATTTCTTCTCGACTCACTTATCATATTCTTCATCACGAGGAAAGCGTAATGATCCCGAAATGCATCGCGACCGACGTTTTTTGTTCAGTACATCGTTAAGACTCCGTACAACCCTCATTAGTCCCGATTTATCGCGATTCGCCGACCACTTCTCTTATTCTTCGCAGCTATCTCCGTGAAATCCCTGTACATCTGCATCTCGTTTCGGCGCGCGATCACCGTCTTCTTTCTAACAAACGGTTTTGCGAAATTGTTCGAAATCCGTCTAGCACCGTGAAATGTTGTGAAAATCCACCTTCCGCAGAGAGTATTATGGCTCGTTCGGTTTCAATGAGCTTTTGCGGAAAGTGTTATAGACCATTCGGCTACGACGTAATTCTAGCTCATCGCGCGTTCGTTCACGTCACGTCGCAACACTCTCTGAACCCGGCGAGTCAATGAACGAGTAAAATGTCGACTATTCTTGAACTTGCTGTCTTCAGCTTGCGGATCTGTGATCCGTTTCTGCGAACTATTCGATAGGACACAAAGTAAAACATTTTATGTAAAATGTTAACCCTATATTTCGACCGGGATGATAGTCAATTAAAATTATGGGGTGAAATTCATGCGCAAACAAAAACGAACACACATCAAACACCCAGACAGATATAAA
Organism: Lasioglossum zephyrum; assembly: GCA_028455615.1. Classification (NCBI taxonomy): domain Eukaryota; kingdom Metazoa; phylum Arthropoda; class Insecta; order Hymenoptera; family Halictidae; genus Lasioglossum; species Lasioglossum zephyrum. Next base: position 7,549,265 of record CM052321.1, on the reverse strand, counting down.
TCAATTAATTCGGATTTTTAAGTTGAAGATCTAAAATCAAATGTCTGGAAAAAGTCGTAAAACTGCAGTTAGTTTTTTATTACCACTTTACCACGCTTATATTAGCTTGCCAAGTTGTCGTTGTTGTTGTATGCGTAAAATCTTGAAATCAAATTTTAAATGCTATATTAAAAAAAAATTTTAAATACCTGTGCGTTTAGGAGATAAAAAATCTCAGCAGAGTATCTCAGCGGGTATCGACCCCGGGCCTTACTAAATACGCTCGGTAGTTAAGACTAAAAAGTAGAAAATATATAAAAAAAAACTTTTTAAAAACCACGCTTATATTAGAATGAACTAAAAAGGAGAAAATAATATTTTTAGATATTAGTGACTATAAATAACAGCGTCTAGCGCCTGCGAAGATTACGTTAATATAGTTTGGCACTCCACGATTTTATTTATAGTCACTAATATGTAAAAATATTATTTTCTCCTTTTTTGCATTCTAACGGTTTTTAAAAAGTTTTTTGTCTTTTATATTTACCGCGGAAATTGAATTTATCGAATAGTAGAACTCATCGTTGCCACAATATACAGCCTGTCGAATCATTTACGGCTAGTCTTTATTTTTAATCCCTTCAGACTAGCCGAAAACTTCAACTGAGCTGAAGAGTATGCCTGAAGATAAACTGGTGAAAAATGCCGTTAGACCAAATTAAATAACCTATGAACTATGTTGTGTAAAATGTTAACTCCGTATCTCATCCAGAATGGTAGTTATCGGGTGAAATTGAAAAAATTAGTTTTCGGCCAAGTTTCCTTATTTATTCACACGCAAAAACAGATGTCGAACATCAAGACACATATACAGCAATTAATTCGGATTACGTTGAAAATGAAAAATCAAGAAGCTGGAAAAAGCCGAAGAAACGCAGTTAGTCTTTCATCTTGGAAATCATGTAGAAAAGAAAGATCGTGCAGGTGGTACGTTCATTAACGAGAATTCTTGTGAGGCAGACAAGTCACCCTGTGACAAAGGAAGCAATTGGAGGAGCGGTCGGAAACGTCGGGAAACGGGGGCATCGAAATAGTGAAATAAGTGGTTGGATTCGTTTGAAATCGGCACGCGAGGCCAGTAGCCGACATTCTTTTTGCCATCCCGCGAAGACAAGCTTCTCCGTTGGCGAACAGGACCGTATGATTTCTCTGGTACGAGAAGCAGGGAGTTCTTGCCAGGAGTCAAGAAACGACAAGCTGCCGTATTAGGGCAGGCAGCGGCGCTACCGTCATCAATAGAATTCCCAATGAGCTCATTGAGAGTCTCGTCGCAATTGGCCGGTTATGAAACCGTCGGGTTTGTCGTTGCTCCGATCGTCCCGCGTCTCCGATCGATGGATTCCGATTCGCGGCGGAAAAAACGCAGGCTGCGGCCAGTTTCTCCCGATGAATGGCCGCGCGGTCCGTCCTCCTCGATGGAACGACGCGGGGAAAACGCTTCGACGATTCGATGGATTTCTATCCACGACGGCTGATAGACGTTTCCTGTGTGGTAGCGCTTTCATGTTTGTCGTAGAAAGTAATAAAGGGTAGAGAGAGAGTTCGTACGCTGATGAACTTCGCGAAGTGTCAATGGTAATTAAACCGAGCCTTTGAACATACAAAGCTGAACGTGTAGTCTCCGAGGGTTCGGCTTATACTAATTGGACATTCAGATCCCGTGTTTCGATAAACGGACTATTAGCTGAATGGTCGTTGATGTGTCGATGCAATAAACACCGGAAGGAAAAGTTCCGCGGCATCTGGTGTTTAACGAGACGTGTACAAACACGATAATACACCAGTATCGTAACTGTTACGAATAGCCAGTGGATTTGATGCATTCGTGACGAACGTAAATAGGTCTAATGTAAAACATTGAAAATATTAGACGAATTTTCATTGAACATATTAAGAGAGAAAATCAATTTCTATGTCGTTCCGACTTGCTGTAATTCAGGTGGAAATTTTTATTTTGCATAAAGAGATTTGCCGTCTGGTTCTGCGTTAAATTGTATGGAATAGAAGTCGAACAAAATCTATTCCACTTCTTAACCCTTTGGACTCGTCGAAGCAATTTTAATTCGAAAATCAACACATTTCTTTCAACCCAAATCATTTTTATTCTATGTAATCTTTTTTTACATGGATGCACGACAAGCACATCAAATTGAACCTGTTTTACCGTACAACGGTTGAACTTTTTACAATTTATAGAATATAGACGAATTTAATAATATTGAAGCTGTTTTGAATAATTTTTGCTGGCGTCTCAGAGTCACCATTCGAGTTCAAAGGATTAGTATATTCTTATGGGACATTAGCAGTATTAAAATGTTTATTACGTCGTGCTACTTGTGCAGCAAATGCTTGAAACTTTTAAGATCCTTGGTTTAGTTACCCGGTCGAAGAATTGATGTATGTATGTGCAAACTAGATACGTGACCAGCGAGCTAAATAGTATGGAATGATTCACATACTTCTGCGTGTGTACTTGTACTTTGAAGAATAATCAAGTCATTCTGCAGTTCTTGATGCGATTGGCGGTATTAGAAAATTGCAAACATTTTTATAGATTTGTCATACCTATTAACTGAGTGATCTCCAAATACGAATCACGACATATTCTGTAGAGGAATAAGATGACGTCGGAGGCAGGTGCAGAAAAATACAGTCGAATTACGTGGATTGCATTACCGAAGCTCTGTCATCTTTATAATTTCGAACCCTTGTATCACGTATGCGGATGTACGTGACCGACGCGACGGGTCCCCTCCCTCCTTTCTTCTAGGACGAACGTCGACAACGCGGTTGACTTCTAATATGCTCGGTTCAACTTCGGGGGAAATGGACTGAAGATAAATTTTAAATTGTTCTGCAATTGACATTTGGGCTAAACTTTCAGAAAAAAATTAGGAAACTTTAAATTCTAGTGCATAGAATCCAAATTTCAGGCTCAGCGTCGCCACTAAAAATTGCTGTAGGACAATTCAAAATATTGCGTACATTATTAAATGCTTTCAGAAAAGTTGAAAACAGTCCCCTTAGTGAAAGTTCAACCGATATTTGTCCTTAATGAACGAATTGTCTGCAGTCCTTGCAAGTGCGGTTAATCAAGAAGTTTAGCGTAGATGACGAGCCTAATCATCATCAAGTTTGAAAGATGTTGGCCGCGTGATCGCGAGCTTCGCGAACATCGCCGAGGCGGAGAACGATAAGCGTTCGCGCGCAATATCGGTGGTTAATCGCGATGCATCCGCCGCGCCGGCTCGTAAATTCAGTTTTCAGCGGGTGTCTCGGCCAGTAATGTTTATTTATGAGGCGGTCTACAGGGGCGTCGATGTCGCCCGGAATCGTGACCATATCGTTACGACATTTTCAGGGGAATGCGACACGTTGTCCCGAATACGCGAATATTCGATGCCCCTTTTTGTTAAATAATTACCGGCGTTCCCCCTTCACCCAGTTGCATAATCCAGCGATGATCATTCGACGATTCAGTACGTCGTGCTGCAGCTTTAATGCGCCACCAACGATAATCTTCGCTCCCGTATTTATGAAGTCGATGAGTCAGGTCGCTTAAACGGGTGCCATTTTAAAAGCGATTCGCGTTTCGAGGATTTTTCACAAAACGAAACACTGTCGCGCTCAACACGACATCGCAAGCGCGCTGTGAATGGTCGCGAACTACTCTAATCTCATAGCTATAGAACGACGATTACCATAATTGAAACATAATTTGACAGTTCGGTTAATTGAGCAGGGACTCCGGGTCTTGGGTAGCTTGTCTACGAAGAGCAGAGACCGTGATGCCAGACCTGCAGTTGAAAGTCACTTTCCGAAGCGAAAGGATTAATTAATTTTCGAGAAACTTTGTATTCAGTTCTCAGGAAGTCGGGAACGGGGAACGAGATCTTAACTCCCCGTTACGAAATGAAAGTGAAATTTCTTCCAATCTTTTCGTCCATTCTAATGGTGTATCATGCAAAAAACGATGGATAAAATGCGTCTCGTTATTATGGACTGTATAATAGGGTGAAATTTTATTCCGTGAGATTTTTTCACGCTGAAACCTTAAAGTTGTGTCATTGTAAAACATCTAAGTACCACATTAAAATATCATCAACATACCAATTAACTCAATTAGCTCATATCTTTTTAAATATTTTCTCGAAACTGTCAATTCTTTTGAATACATCTTTTTTAAATGCATGTACTAAGGAATGATGATATTTTTGGAGGTTGAAATTATTTAACTTGAATTTTCATTGTACTCTTCACATCCAGCGTGGAATTGTTTCTATGTATTCCAAAACTTCGCATTCGATGTGCCACGTCCTCCCGCTGTCCGATTAATCTAAAATTTTAGATATATGTATCATTCCTTTATAAAATGGGACAATTCAAGTTGAAACATGAGGTCCATCCTTCTGCCTAACCTGTATGGAAATTTTGAGCGAAATCTTAATGGGAAAGAATGAGAATCTGCGAAGTGTTCGGAGCATCTTCAAATGTGTCATCCTATGAAAGACGATGTTGTTTTCGATGGCGAACGGTTCGGAACACGGCCCAACGAGCCTATAGAAGGCATAAAAATGGCAATAAAATTCTGCATCTCGTTCTTAGTCATCTCTGCTGATAATATCTCGAGTTTGGATCGGCAAACCATCGAAATTTAACACCGACGAGTTACACTATAAAATCGAAAGGAGGGAACCAGAGGAGAGAGGGAGTGGTTGCACCACAGGGACCGTAGAATATCGCCATTATTCGCTTTTCCTCTCGTTGTTCTCGCTGTTGCCTCGCATTATTTATCGTTCCTCGGTGCATTGTCTCGCGCGAGGGTTCACAGTTTGTTTCGATCCTGCTTGTACGTCTCCTATTCGAACTGTTTCTCAGGCTGCGAGTGGGCAATCGTGTTGACGCGGCCACGTAATTGTCCCTTTCGCCATTAGGTCAGCTGGGCATACATTACCGATTTTCTTTGCCCCTTAATAAATATTTATTTCGGATTAAAATGGTATCATATATTACTTATTGTTCCGCCGTCAAATTCTCTGCGAAGGGGTACAGGCACAGCCAAAAAATAGCGAGTCGACCGTAATTTAAAGTATCCAACGAACCGTTAGAATCCGCAGCTGACGAACACATGCGAAACCATTTTACCATTAGCGCACCGAGGCCATAATTTTTATAACCATAGTCGCCACTGATATACAGGGTGTCCCGAAATTCCCTCAGCATCCGGAAATGGGAGGATGCTGAGATCATTTCAAGCAAGATTTTCCTTTACGAAAATGTCATCTGATGCTTCGTTAAGGAGTTATTAACGAAAAACACGGACCAATCCAGAGCGCGATCTACATGTGTTGGTCGCGGCACACCGACAGCCGAGCGTCATTCGCACGCCACGATGTCTCAACGAACAAGAAATTCTCGACACGTGAATCCTCGCCGATGTCGATGAAATTCGAATACGTTGTCAAAAAACACGATTCTGAACAACATTTCCCTCTTGCAGTTTTTGCCTATCGGCTTTCGTTTAAGAGAAAACCGTGAAAGTTGTGGTTCAGAATCGATCGTTGTAAAAAATTGATGTTAAGAAGATATTTAAATCGCGGAATTTATAACAATATTGTATTTGAAGTTCATCGAGATCGGTGAGGACTCACATCATCGGCAACTTCACCCGAACGAGAGAAGCATAAGGAAAGAAGAAGCACAAACTGGTACGCGACTTCGAAACTGTTCGTATGAGGTCACAGACGTGTAAACACGCAACGCAATGCCGCTTCCGAGGTGCCACGGATTATTCCGCGATACAGTACCGTTCGTGTGGTGTTACATTAGACGACATTATCTAGTGTAATTCTTTATTAGATGAATGTAGACGTCAATGTTAAAAACTTACCTAATTAATAGTTAATCCCTTTGCTTCCTACATCAGTGAAACACAAAACAGGAAACACCATACTGTCGCACAATTGGTGAACACTATACGAAACACCACACTTTTCGATCTCGATCGAATCGATACGAAACGAAATCACATTACTCCGACGCGGACACGGAAAGAGTTTCGTGTTCTTCGCGTCCCGCGCAGTGCATGGATCCGGGGCACCCATTCGCACGCGATGGCCACCAGATGGCGGCGTCTTCAGCTACAGTAACAGAAAAATGGGGTACCTTGAGTACCCCGCAGAATTTTATAAAATTATTAGTATATCTCAGGTCTCAGGGCTCTGGCCGCTCTGCTACCTTATTCTAGACACGGCACTGTTTTTGCGCCATCTAGTGGCCATCGCGTGCGAATGGGTGCCCCGGATCCATGCACTGTTCCCACGCGAAACTGTCTCTCCCAGCTTACGATGTTGTCGATGAAGGCAGTTTGTTTGAAACAAATGAAATCGTTGCCCAGAAGATATTGATTTTTCGAGGACTATATAGTTTTATTGATTTTTCGGCAACGATTTCATTTGTTTCAAACAATCTGCCTTCATCGAGGCCATTGTACGCTGGGAGATACAGTTTCGCGCGGGACGCGAAGAACACGAAACTCTTTCCGCGTCCGCGTCGGAGTAATGTCATTTAGTTTCGTATCGATTCGATCGAGATCGAAAAGTGTGATGTTTTGTGTAGTGTTCACCAATTGTGTGAAAGTGTGGTGTTTCCTGTTTTGTGTTCCACTGATGTAAGAAGAAAATGGATTTACCACTGAATAGGTGAGTTTTTAATATAATCGTTTTATGCTTCTTCTTTCCTTATACCTTTCTTCTCTCGTTCGGGTAAAGTTGCCGATGATGTGGGTCCTCACCGATCTCGATGAACTTTACATGCAATATTGTATTAAATTCCGCGATTTAAATAACGTTTTAACTAGAGATCCCGGTTTCACGTGTATGTAAATACACGTGGTACGTGAACCGTGTAGTACGAATTTAAGGATCCGTGTATACGAATCCGTGAATGCGGATCCGTGTACAGTCCGTTCAGTGTACGTACGTACGTACTACGTTCGCAGTTCGCAGACGATTCACGTGTTTGTGGTTCCGTATACACGGATCCGCATTCACGGATTCGTATACACGGATCCTTAAATTCGTACTACACGGTTCACGTACCACGTGTACACGAGTATTTTAGTACACGTCCAAAACCGCGATCTCTAGTTTTAACATCAATTTTTTACAACGACCGATTCTGAACCACATCTTTCACAGTTTTCTCTTAAGAGGCAAGGTACACCATGTGACATACCTAGACAGTAACTAGAATCTTACTAAACTATACCCCACGAGCTGGATAATGTAGTATATAGGAGAAAGACAAAAATTTCTGGTTACGCAAGGGAAAGTTTAATGTGTAATAAATATCAAACGCTCAATTTGATATAAGAGTGCGAGAAAGGTGACGACCACCGGCTAACAAATAAATTGTCGGGTGACATGCAGTTGATCAAACTCTGAGACTCGGTTGCTCAACATCATCGTGATCGCCGGGACTGTCAGCAAGCAGTAACAATGATTAATTCACGAGAGCACCTCGGTTATACCAAGTACACACAAAAGCAATAAGCCCATCGAATCGTACAAGAAGTCTCAATCTATAATAGGTAGGAGCATGAAAATACAAGCATCGCCTTTGGCGCGTTGACGTAACGAACACCGGTGTTCAACAATAGTTGTTGGCGGGCAAAGGGGGTGAGAGAAGAATCCCCGGGTGTTTCTCAATCGTACTTTCTAGCTTGGGTTTCCCACGGTTTTCACGAGTGCACGATATATTTGTCAGGTTGACGGCGAGTTTCACGCCCGCCACGAGGTAGCCATCATGGTAATAGCTCGCGCGGGATTTCCACCGCACGAATTCCCCGCGAATTATCTCCGTCAGTTTCGTGTACAGAGTACCGGGGCTTGAAGGAAGGAGATTCGCCGATTTACAACAAGTCCAGCCCGCGATTTCGTTTAGAATCCGTGGAATGTTTGTGCGCTCTCCGGACCGCTGGGGACAAGCAGGCCATCGGAAACTCACTGCACCGCTTTAATCTTCGTAACCCCAGGGGTAAGATTTCCGAGGGCATTCCTGTGGACACATTGCGTGCGCTGCACAGCTTATTGTCGGCGGAGCCACGCTCGCCAAAGAAAACGCGCTGATAGCGGATTCATGGAAGCGGTCGAGCGAACCGCGAATTTCACTCGACGTACAGTGGGATGGTATCGTGCTCCCGAAAACCTTGCGGAAGTATGTAAATTCAAGAATTCATGATTAATATGATTATCCGCCAATCAATTATAGTTAAGAATATGATCTGGTAGAACCAGTAGAGAATAGCAATTGTTCAAGTAGAACCACAAAAAATAACGGGATTATTAATGTTTATTAAAGAAAGTGCTAATGAGCCCAGGGCTAACAATCGATTAAAGACTGTGTCTTCGGACGCCTCGACCGCTACGCGCTCATACGCACACAGCGCCACACACACACACACACACGTTTCCTCGGAACCACCGGCAGCCGAAAAACGTAAACAAACGCGCTCTCGCCCAGTCTTCCGACTTCGGGGAACCAATATAAAAACACAAGATACGCGCTCGTTGCTCGACACCATAACACGCGATTCAACAGCAATGTTGAAAGGCCGAGTTCGATGTCATTAAAGTTAAGAATATTACAGTTAACAATATATGCTGCTGTAGAACCAGTAAAAAATAACGTTGTTCTAATAAGTATATTTTTATAAGTACTTGACAATATTTTCCAACCAAATTAATATCGTAGTATTTCGAGAATAATATAATAATTTAGTTATTAGATCGTTCAGAAAGTAATTTCATTTTTCGGGTGGAGATGGCATTGCCTTCATTTGTTATTACTTTATACATGGACTACTTTATAGTAATGCCTTGATACGCGTGACAGAGATGTTCATGATATTTTTAAATTATCAAACCCATTACAAAATTTAGCGAGTACGATTTTATTTTTTTATTTTGCACACGGATCCCAGTGATGATACATGAAAATCTTTGTCTCACGAACACGTGCACGGGAGGGTTAAGCAGACCCTGCCTTAGCCGCAAGAATGGTGGACGGTTAAGGAATGGTGTCGGATCGAATTAAAAATTGACGTCGGATCGAATAGCTGCGGCAAAGGTGCTATCCCAGGATTCTTCTGGTGGCGAATGCACGAGGCGCCGCCACAAAAGGAAAGTGAAGATAACGAAATAAAAGGAATATGATATAAATTAGAAGCTAACCGAACACCGGGGAATGGAAGCAACTCAAGCATAAGTAACACGCTGCCTAAGCTGATTTCCAGAAGCCACACACTGGGAATAACAGACATAATAAACGATAAAGTACTGCATTATACATACACGGCTCGAGTGTGCTGGCACAGGTGCATACAAGTACGTGCGTCAGAAATAGCAACGTTGGTACGCAGAAATAGAAACGTTATATTGTTTCCATAATTGCAGATAATGTGACGGGCGAGATCAAAAGTTAGGAAAACGAAGAGAACCGATTATATAAATAACGTATCAAAAGTAAGCAATTACACGTTACGAGTGTATATGTTAAATAAAATAAAATAAGGTTATAGAAATAAGTTAGGGAAAGAAGGATAGTCAAGTACACAAATAATATATATAAAGTATGAAATCAAACGTATGAATGTATATTCTGCATACTATAGAACAATTTCTCTGTCCGTTTTAAATTATAGTCCACAATTAGCGTGGAGTAGTGCATCTTTCTCAAGACATTTTTTCAGCTACACTATAAAATTTTGTGTCTTCTTTCGCGTCTCGCATATCATGCAGCATCATTTATACATTAGTCGCATCCACCGGTGATCCCAACTTGGCTGAACACCTCCTAATTAACCCGTAGAACGAAAAGAACTAGGCGCGCAGGAATTTCCCCCGCGTAAGAATAAGGAACGAGCTCGGCTTCTTCGTCGAACAAAGTGAGCATAATTAATTGCACGGACCGCTGGGCCGCTTTACAGCCCCGTGATTTACGGGACAAAGTTAATTTCTCGGTTTCCGGTTTCCCGGTTCTCGTTGCCCTCGGTAGAATGCTTTCGCGAAAAGTAGAAAAAAGAACCGACTGTTTATTCGTCGCGGGAACGTGGCTTTTCATTACGAAAATTAGTCGCGGTTCGTCGACAAATAATGGTTTAGTTTTCAAACGTTTCTGCGGCTGTTGTTTCGTTAGAATCAACACGCGTTCTCGTCTTCAGCTTTCCCTCGTTACACAAATAATTCCGTTGGAACGGTGAAATGCAAATATACTAGAAAGAAACTATTTCAAAATTACTTTCGTGTCACGAAGACAGCATCGCCCATTGTGGTCGGATGCATTTAATTAGCTCGCAAGATTCGTTCGATCTCTCTGGACCAACTACTGTTTCCATCTTCCCCTTGAAAGCCATTAAGTCCTTATCCGTACAAATCGGGATGGAATCGCGTGAACAGCGTCCATGAGAATCGCAAAACAAGAAAATTTACTTTCTACTGAATTAGAGGCGCGCTCTGCACCCGAGGACTAAGTTCAAGGCACGTTCAAATAAGGGAATTCGCCTATCGAAACTTTTCTACTCCGAGTCGGTGTCCTTCTTTGGTAGCGATCGTAGATCCTTCCTGTCAGCGCGGATCTCTGAACAGCACATTTGAAACGACCGAATTATCCTGTAATGTCGCTGCGATAGTGCTGACGATATTTATACGCACGTTCGACTCCGATTCGCGAATAGATATATTTAGCGAACGATTCAATATGCAAATACGGAAACCGCGAATTCTTCTTTAGAACTCGTTTTTTCGATACCGTAGAACTTTGCAGTTTCGTTGCGGAACAGTTAAATATTAGTAAAATCGAAAACATGAAAGAGGGTGACAAGTTGATTAAGAAATTATATCATTGAATAATATTGAACATATGTTTTTATAAATGGGTTTAAATGTCTTCTTTAAAATGCGACAAAACTTTCCCTCCAACCTGATACTTAATATAATAATTAAATTTAATCTAGACAAAATTGGTGTTTCTGCAAAATAGAAGTTCTTTACCTGATTTGCAACGAACAATATGTTTAATAGGTTGAAAGGAATATAAAAGAATTTTTGAGATTTTCTAATATTCTCACTATTTTAAATTACACCTACACAATTTTAACAGAATTGCATGAAATCCGCTGTCTAGTTATAAAATTACACGAACCTGTCAGTGCACTGCCAAGTGTTTCGAGCTAGATTCTCATATTTTCATTAACATTCAATTACGATCTAATGCAAAATGAAAAATCGATTAACCACGATAGTCTAGTAGGTAAATATTGAAGAGTATAATCAACGAGCAATTACGTTCCACAAACTGCCTTTAGAATCTACGTGGAAACAGAACGATTCATTTTATCTCAAGATAAATCAAAGCAAATATCGCAAAAACGATATCGTATAAGTAGTGAGCTGGGGAAAGAACTTCGAAGAAAATATTTCTTGTTCCTCGATCTCGTCCGGACCGTTCATTACATTCTATTTCACAAGTATCTCGGTTGTTATCAGCTGATCAACGGATGAAACAAGGGTTTAAGCGGACGCGGAATAAATTCTCGAAGCAGCTGATAACAGGGATCGTTCGAGTTTATCTAGGCGTGAGGTTTCGCGCTTTATCTGCGCGTAAAATTCGAGATCGCGTCGATTCTATCTTCTCCCCGCAGGTATTATTACACGCGACGAGTTAATTACAATGTTTAACCGGTACTTTCACCTCGCGCGAACCTCGGGGCCGCGCGTGCTTAGATCAATCGATCGGTCATCGATTACGCCTATTCTTGTGGCTCTCAACTCGGATTTGTCGCTCTCAATGACAAATGATGGGATACAGCGTTTCACAAACTGCTTCTGCAAACAAACATTTCCTTTAAACATTTTCACACCATTCCGTTATGACATATCCTCTTGAATAATCTTCTTAAATATGTATATAGTAAAAGGATCTCATTCCGTTTATAATAAATAAATTTATTCCTGTGGCTCTCTTAACTCGGAGTTATCGCTTTGCAATTAATTACAACCATCTGTAAAACAGTGCCAGATACAACCAACACATTAATTTCCTTTATTAAATATATTTTTTTTTTATTAATATAATTTAAATCTCCAGGATTAGCTGATTTTGCAGTACTGAATAGACAAGCGGTTTAAAGATGTATTGTTTTCTTCAATCTTTACCCCACAGTGATTCAGAAACGAGTAGGTCAGTTTACATATGACATTTATTAAATATCATCAGGAATATTATGAAATTTAATATTGATTAAGACTAATTTAATCCAGGTGTCGAGAAACGACGAGAATAATAATTCCAGGGTGATGGATAGCACTTTTCCAGTTCATTAGCGTAACTCAATTATGTGATTTCTTGGTGAAACGACGGCGCGGCTCGCGAGTTCCATTCGTTTCCATTAATCGTGACAACTTGATGAAAATATAACCCGATAATCGAGACGGCGATCGGACCCGTACTGTCAGTGACTGGGCGAATCCCGCGGATTTTTCACCGACTCTCGAGCTATCGTTATCGAACTGCCTAGAGCACCGTTAGAACGATTAACGAACCACTGCCGGACTCTGCATCGCGTTCGCACGAAAGTATTAATCACACCGGCGATCGCTGACCGAGAATAATCGTGCCATTATTTACGATGAGCACGTTGGAACCAGTTTAACTTCACGGTTACGCGAATGATGGACGCGCTCCAGATTGCTCGGCCTTTTGGAATCCCACTTTCGTTTGCAGATGCCCTGTCGGTTCCTTTCTGTCCTTCTCTTTATCTTGCCTCTTCGTCTTCTTTTTCTTTTTTTAATCTTGTTTTGCGTAATTCCACGACCGCGTTCCAGTCTGATCTTTATCGTGGATTAATCGGACCCCTCGATCCGTTGCGTCACTCGCGTGTTCGAAATCGATCGTTTTTGATGATTCAGTAGCGAGCTTCTCAAGTTTCCTGGCGAAATATTTATAATATCAAGAATAAATGTCAATAAACACAGGGAATTTACAATCAAAGGCATCGGTGATTAAAATTATCTGAAAAACTATTAAATATAAGAAACGAGTGAACAATTCTAAATCTTAGTTCAAGACAATCAAATTTAAAGAATTCATTAAAAGATGATTACATAAAATATATTTATTACGATAGTAGGTAGGAATAATTTTTTAATAAATTCCAGTGGAAACTTCATCACGATATCTTTTATCGGTCAAAATGTCCCGTAGCGACACGCGCCTAAATATTAATATGTCCAATTAACAAACGCAACATTTCCCCACCTAAATCAAATTAAAATTTAAATTAAGGGAACGTTTTATTTCGATCCAGTTTGTTACAACGGTGCTAGAAAATGTTTAAATCGCACAAAGACCCATAATAAAGTTTTCGCTAGTCTTGGAAGCAGTGATTTCTCTGGCAACATCGAGAATAGTGGACGTTCGGAATTTTTGCTGCATAATGTCAGATATAAATGTATAATAACCGTGGCGCGCGCTTTATTCCGCTGGTTGCTTTGTTCTTTCCTTTTTTAAGCGCGGTGGGCGAACCAGTTCCATATTTCCGCGCCCACACGAGACATTTCACGTTGCGAAAGGAAATTATTATTGAGATCGATCTGCGTGAGAATTCCGTGGTAGTTAGGCGAGGACGGTCTACGTGGGTGGGTTCCCTCCGAAATTTTATTCCTGAGGTAAATAATAGTCACGTAATTGGTGGAAACGGAAAAAAACTCCATAGTGCACAGTGGTTCTGAAAATTCAGAGAATAACCTCGTTGGCTTTGGGCTTAATTAATTTCATTGTGCTCGAAGGCAATTTCAACTTCGTCCCGTTACTCTCGCATTTGCAGGCATAACTTCGGATTAGGTAAACATCGCAGTTCATGGCTTTTTATTACTATCCTACTAATGATGAATAGAAATTCAATAAACCCGGCCATATTCTTCTTTCCGTTGAATCCCAGTTATTATAAATTGGTCTGTAAAAATTCGTTTCGACTGTAATACCAGTAGTTACGTTACGGATTAAAAAAGCGGTACATTAGTCACTGTAAGAGGAGGCTGTAAATGTGACACGAAGACGGAGAGTACAAAAAGAAGAGGTGGCACGCCGGGGATTCTATTAAATCCGATTTAAATAATGAACCATCAAGCAGTAATTAATAAACCGTTGAGGTAAGGGCGAAGGAAGAGACCGGGAATTAATCGAAAGGTTTAATCACCGGTTGCTGCTTGCCGATTCGAACTTGCCGGGACTTCCGAAAGCGACACCGAGACGGTTACTTTCACTGTTCACCGTTCGAGGGAATTTTCAGTGGCTGAGATATATGTGTAATTGGATTCGTGAAGATTAGACTCCAAATTTTATGCATTTACAACAAAAATGAGCAAGTGCAATTTAAAACAATGAAATATTTAAAAGACTTTAAGAATATTAATATATTAATTTCACCACATTAAAATTATTAATGAAGAATATAAATTTTATACGTAGTTCCTGCGTCTTGCAATTGATACACAAACTTTTCATATCGCATAAACATCCGAAGTCTAGTGATGGTGTTCCCCGCTAATCGGCCGATTTTACGGGGCGTTCTTCTGGGAATCAATTTACACGGTTTCTGAGTCATTTCTTTCAATTGTTTCCCGTGGAAACGGTCCGTTCTAATTGTGCACAGTTTTCCCATCCCCGATTGATTCCGTGTTATCTTCGGCTCATCCTTCGTAACGCTGTCATTCTGCACAAGGAAGCAATCGTTCGCCGAACTTTCTACCTCTACGAACGGAATAGAAAGCGGTTTTTATTTCCGAACAGGTGCCGAGTCGATATTCCTTCGACGTCGCGTTTAATGATTTACTGGTCTCCGGGTTATTAACGTTGTTCATTTTATTGGGCTCGGGATGGACGATGAAAGTGTTTTACTTGACACTTTGTCTACTGGCAATCTGCTAATAGTTTTTCCGAAATGAATAATTAACATGTACGAAACAGAGTCGACAGATGAGGGGAGGGAGCACGAATCGAGGGGAAAAAGTTACCCTCTCTCTGTCAGTACCGGATTAGAAGCTAGAGTGGGGGCTTTAGTGGTCTCCGGATTATAAATTTTATTCGACTGGGATGGCTGAAGAAAATGTTTTACTTGGTTATTCACTTTCTAATAGTCCTTTTAAAATGAATTATCGACTGTGAATTTCTTAATGAATTGTGTAACAAGTCCTTCGGAGATTATTGTTTGGAAAGAACTTATTATCGAGCATCTTCCAGATACAGCTCGATCATTGCATAAAGTATGAAGAGAGTACGACTTGGTCCATCGATGGGTCCATGGATGGTACTGTTGACGACCAGCGCTGGTAGGTCATTGCCTGACTCCATTGCACGGGAATGTGACTCATAGGTGGGTCACTGTGAGTAAAACATTCAGATGAATAACGCAAACTGACGCAATGAAGAAGAAGCTTGTCGTGATCGTATACTTTGGAATAAAAATGATTCAAACGCGATACAAGTGACGGAATTAAAATTTCTTAAGTCATCTGTAAATTGGTAAAATGGAATCAGCTTAAAATGGGCTATGGAATTAAACAGTATACGCTTCTTAACCCTTACACGCTCCTCAGAAATAGTTGCACAAATGATTCTCTGATATTGTAAGCAATAGCCATATTTATTATAACCAATCGTTGACAGACGTGTTTATCACGGGCGCGTTCGTTTCGATCTGTCTCCTTTTTACAAATTCTGTTGTTATTTTATATTTTCTATCTTTATAAATTTAAGTATATATAGGGTTGTCTACTAATACGCATGCATACATACATTCAACCCTATAATATTTTCTCACCCTTTTTTGCTTCACACTTTAAACTGATAAACTTTGCTTCATTTATCACGTCTCATTTTAAAGAAATACGTTTCACAATACAGATAAAGAGAAAACAATAATTTTACAGCATGTAAAAATAGTAAATGGGTGAATTTTCACCGAGGAACGTATGAGGGTTAATAGAAGCATAATGCCGCAACAGAAACAAGGCTGTAAAACCAGAGGTGAGATAATCGATTCAGTCGTTACTGATTCTAATTGACTCGCCATTTCGCAGAGGGTTCGCGTTTACAGTTCCCGTAAATGATCCACCATGAACACATTTACAGGTAGCCGGGTTAACCTATCAATCTAGCCTTATCTTAACGTGGATTGGTTAATCACTGGATGTGTTCGCGTGGAAGCCGAGTAGCCGAGATAGGCACGCGTGTATTGTAGATCGTTCCCAAACTGGAAACAGTAATCCGTGTACAAATTATCCACCTCGTTTATTCTACCAGTTAAATTCGGTAAATCGACTAAACCGCGTTAACAAGTTTTTAAATCTAGGGTTATTGAAATTATAAGTAAATGTCCGATTTGTACTTTCATTTCGATCCATTGTCGTTCGAATACAGTTTCATCTGTAAGCTCCTCTGTTAAAACAAACCACATACTTTAGCGTGCCAGCGGTAATCCTTGTTGGTTTTCCAATTGCGGTGAGATTTAAATGTAAACATCTTAAGACTGGTGAATTCGCCAGTGTACATGCGATATCTTTGGCTGTGTGCACGCTGAACCGTTTACTCTTTTCTGGTAGAAGGCTATCAACAGCACTGGCAGAGACCATCAGTGACTGACTAACCAGACAGTGCGGCTCTGTGCGTGTTCCAGTAATCGTTGCGATGCTGCCGATCCTCCGAGTGCACACGTGATCTCAATTTAAGTGTGTTTCTGGATTTGTTGTCTTCTCTATGAAACGTCTGTGCGAATACTGAAAGAATTGCACATCACATTCAAACTTCTATCATTTTTATTATTACTTCAAAATAATTACGGATTAAATTTGATCATTCATTTAATTTCAATCGACACGAGATTTTATTCTTGTCTCAGTTATTTGCAATCAATTATACATTCTTGACTGTGAGTATTTGCAATTCATCAAATCAGAACACATTATTTTCTACTAGATTCATTGATGCTAGATTTTTTCTCTAGCACCCCGAAGTTTATTGGCGCGACTCTTAAATAAATTTTTGTTTGAAGTCATCTTACATTTTAGTGATTAGAACAAAAGCACTTTTTATCGAGTTTACGTAGCACTTCAGATCGGACGTGGCGACTTCTTCGGACGTAGGTGTAATTCTATCGGTCGACCAAATCGTGATTTCCTTTGGTGAAAGTGTTCGATGTTGTCTGTGTCCTCGGAAATGACGTCACAGAGTTATACACTGATTTTTAGTCGACGTTACCAAAATTTAATCAAGACAAAAAGATTGCCTTTCTCCCTTTCACGAACGGAGAGAAATTCGTAGTATCAGCCGTAATCTTTCCACCTCATTTACGGTAAAATACAATTTCACTGTGAAGAGTAAAAAGTGCAGAGTAAAAGAAACATGCGAGAGTGTATATGTACGTATATAGTCTTGCATAATTGAACACCTGTTAACTTCGTTGACGTGAAACTGGTGTAATATTGCGTTCAGCGAGAGGCGCACTACAGAATTCCGTGTGTCACTCAGCTTTTAAATGTGCTGAGAATATTAAAAACTTTTTTATTAGCTCGTACGTTTTATTACTGGAAAATTCTGAACCAGGTCAACGCGTGTATAAAAAATGCGTCACTTCAGTACGTTACAAACTAGATTTATAAAAAGCTATATTAATAACTGTTCCAGAGTGACGGTTGACATATCTGTTAATTAAAACAATCATTTTCTACAGAACTTTCTTATCATATTACAAGTGCTCAAAGTGAAGCTGAGTTTAACGAGAAGAATGTTGCTCAGTAAATAATGGCTAGAGCGAACACCTCGATATTTCGTTACAGAGGGAAGGTTAAAATACTTGTTAGTGAAAATGGTAATATTGTACAGAATTTTTTAGTCATATTGCAACTGTGCAAAGCAAATCATAGTTTAACGAAAAGAATGTTGTTCAGTGTATAATTGCTAGGGCAAACACCTGGATTTTTCGTTGCAGGGGGAAGATTAAAGTACCTGTTAATGAAAATGGTAATTTTCTACAGAATTTTCTTCGTCATATTGCAACTGTGCAAAGCGAATGTTTAACGAAAAGAATGTTGCTCAGTGCATAATTGCTAGGACAAACACCAAGACTTTTCGTTGCTGAGGGCAGGGCAGGATAAAATACCTGTTTTTGAAAATGGTAATGTTCTACAGAATTTTCTTAGTCATTCATTATTGCGAGTGTGCAAAGCGAATCTGAGTTTAACGAAAAGAATGTTGTTTAATGAATAATTGCTAGAGCAAACACGGGGATTTTTCCTCGTGGAAAGCATCAACAGAAATCTCGCATTGATGCCCAATCGGTGTCACCGGGTGATCCTTGAGCAGCGATCGTGCGTGCACGCTCGATCGTGGCACGCACTCGCGTCTTGATCGTCGAAGATCACGCTGCTGTATGGTTCCTCCGCTAACACGAGTATCGATCAGTGACTATCCGAGTGTTGTTCGATTATAATTCAGTTGTAACATCGTCTCCAAGACAATGGGACTAGCAACTAGGAGCAGCACCATGTGCCAACTGTCTAGTGCGAGATTGTAGGATAGTCTCTCGGTGAGTAACACGGTCTATGCGAAAAAGTGACTTCGGTGATTTAACGACTCTTTAATTCGACGTTACATCTTTATTGAAATACCATTGTTTCTATGACGAAACGATGTTTCGATTGAACTATCGCGCTCTCTGAAAGTTCAACAGTGTTTGCATGGAGCGTTTCACTATAAATTAATGTATGGCGCATTCCAGAGGACAGGAAAAATGAAAGTTTGCTTGGCAATGTTCGTAAATGATTGATGTACTTTAAATTTGTTGCATCGAGTATAATTACGTGTGAAACAGGTGTTACGGTATAATTAGTACCATTCGCATCGGTGAACAGTAGTGTAAACATTTTCGCGCGTAGCCGGTGGACAAAAATGTTTTTGAAAGTTTTTAAGATACGGACGGTTACACAAGATCATAATGTTATTAATAGCAAACTGCAGGCTAACTAGGGTTCTCGCTCTTGCGTATACATATATTCGATGCGCACAAAAAAAGTACAAGCTATTTTTCATGAATTATGAGAAATCCAGTCAATTACATCTGCAAAGCAATTAATTACTACGACGATTAAAATGCTTCGCGTTTCCAGAATTCCAATGGCGGGGAAACGTTCATAGTTGTCGTGGATAAAGGTTCTTTCTGAACATACTGTAAACATATACAGGGTGTTCCAACTGAAGAGAACCACTGTCTTCTTCATATGTAATAATATTATATTTGTTCAAAATGTTTGAAGAAAAGCAGAAGCTTCCATAAAAAATTTACAATCATACCTCTGCCAAACCATTAAAAATTCCAAAGTAGTTTCAAAACATTTCAATATTTAAAAAATTCTTTCACCATTCAATACCCTCCAAAATTCTACCGAGTGAAATAAATCAAAATTCGAAATTAAAATATGTATTACGGAGTAGCATCTCTCGAACAAGACTGAAACTTCGGTAGAAATAAAAGTCACGGAAAAGGCAACTGTCGAGTAGCTTCTCACGATGGGTTTCTCCGGAGCGAGCAGTGGTCGATCTGCGTTCTGGTGACTGGGGAATCGATTATCGTCGAGCAGCTGATAGATTCATTAATAATAAATTCCCGTCGTCGCGTTGGCTGAAAAGTAGGCTCGATCCTTTGAACTCCCGGCGAAACGGCGAAGCAGTTCAGAACGTGGACGCGGTGTGGCGGCTGCTCTCGCACGGTGGTTCCGTTAAGGCGAATCTAATGAACGCCGCATGACACGAGAACAGACCTCATGGAACTATAAGCTTGCGTGGTCTATAATTTAGACAGTGAATGAATCAAACGAAATCACCCGGTTCACTGCGACACCCGTTTGACACCGTTTCCCATTGGCCACGGTACTACGCGAAGAAATCGTTCGACGGGAAGAGGCCTGAACACTTACGCCCCGGTTTAATGAGCGGGAATAATTCATTGGAGGGAACGAGCGACGTAATGGTGTTGCAGATGCTGCGCGTGATAACGAGACCCCGTAATGATTAGAGTGACAAGAGAAATGGGCAATTACGAAAGCCATGCGTGCGGGGAGCTTGAGTTCCGATGAAAACAGAGCTTGCGCTCTCCGCCGCGTCGCGTCAATACCAGCTACTGTAAACGTACGCTAAAATATAACGATCTACTTTTTCATTTGGCCAACAACGCGTCAATTTTGTCTACGCGTGCAATTATTCGATTGACTAGACTGCTGATACTAATCGTCGAACGTATTGCTAAGAAATTGTGCTACTAGACCGGAAACCATTTTCTTAGACGATCTTGTCTAGCTCGAATATTCTCTCCGTTACACTGTTATTACGCTTATCTATGCTCTTATTGTAACATTCTTTAGAATTTGTCAGTAGAGGTACGAACTACGCCGGTGTGGCTTTTGAGGGTGCATACATTTTTTTTATTGTAGTGGTGTATTTTATCTATTCCTGTCTTTTGTACTTTCTGGTTTGCCGAATTATTTCTACATGTACACGTATTTTCGTTTTACCCTGTTTTACATGCAGACATTTTGAGGGTGGTTCAAGACATGCGTACATTTTGTTTATTATAGTGGTGTATTTTTTCTATTCCTGTCTTTTGTAGTTTCTGGTTCGCTGAATTATTTCTACATATATACGTATTTTCGTTTATTGAAGTAATCATATTTCACGCGTTTGTAACAAGCGCATTTGAACTGGCTTATGAATCAGTTCATTTTTCCTATGGCTTTTAAATTATTCAATTTCCAGTCATCCCTTTTCTGATCGGATTTGCTCGATTTTCGCCGCTGTCCATTAGATTCACGTAAATTTTAAATCATGACGTTGTTATAAATATTTCACATTTTTATAGTATACACTATTATATTATTCAGTATTATATTTGATACGTGATAATTAGACTGCGGATCAAACCGTAAAAGATTTGAAAAATTGAAGTATGCTCTAATATTCCTTTTAATGTAACAAAGTCGTTAAGGAATGAAATCAATGAAAAACATTCATATTTTGTTCAAAGATCCGCAGTCTAGTGATAATGTTTCCTTAAAATAACAGTTTGTAGTACAGATTTCTAATCGATGGAAAGGAAACGGATCTTCGATGTTCCGCGATGTTGATCATGCTCTTCGTCTTTATCAACCAGCATTTAACGAGTCCTCGGATGAATCGTGTGCGATCGGTGCGACACTTTCGCGGATGATTAATGTCACCCGTCATCCTGAATCCATAAAAAATGTCTATCGTCCTCGTGTATAGAGCTGATCGCGTCGATCCTTCAAGAACAGCACCTTCGCGGTCCGGTTCTCGATGCGTCGTTAATCGTGCTGAACCGCACTCGTGGAAGATTTCACGGCCAATTAAAGGTGAGCATCGGTTTAACCGCGGTTCAGTTCAGACGCGGTTGTCGCGGATGCGAGCGACATAAATCTCGTCCTTCGTGGTTCCAGTTTCTCGAAAGGAGTGAGAGGTGACCGCCGATCCTCTCCTTTCGTTCCCTGGCATCTCCGCCGTCCGATTTATCTATTCATTGATTCGATCGGATTCCGACGCGTTTTCCGAACCGTTGAAATTTAGAGCTGCGAATAGCAACTTTCTTTCACGGTGGAGTCAGTTTAGTGGGCCAAAAGAAACTCGAAGAGAAACCCTCATAATGGAAAAACAAAGGAGTTCTGTAATTGGATTATTCATTGATGCCGTAAACCACGTTTGGTTTATATAGCATACATAACGCTTTATAAATAATAATGAAGTTATTGTTATATCGTTATATAAAGTTAGATTAATCTGAACGGTAGACGCTGAATCTTGCATTTTTCGGGAAGTTAAACATAACTATTAGCGCCGTGATGTCTTGCACGCTTAGAAAAAACTTAATAATGTAGGGAGGATAGTATTTATACGATTAAGGAGCACTTCAAACAAATGTCCTCGTTCCGAATCATATTCTGGACATTGCCAGATAATATGATTAAAGACTAATTGGATTAGAGCCTGATTATAATAAAAAATTATGTTTTATAATTATAATTCAGAAATTTATTAACTCGCCTAAAACAGAAAGGTTTTGATACTTTACCAGGTACAGTTCGATTGCGTCCTATAAATGCGATTAATCGAATCGCAACCCCCGCAGCACTTTTGTTTCGTAACTACACCGAGTTACGCGCACCTGTAATTTCAGCAGAATGAATATTCTCTTTTCCGATAAAATCATAAAGCGGATCGAGTTATCAATGAATCGGGATAATTGCAAATAGTGGAATGCTGCGCGAAAATATTGCAAGCAAATAACAACTTCGCTTCGCGGCGAGTGAAAATATTATCCGATCGTGCTCATCGGTTTTAGTCGCTACTTTTAAGGTTACTTTACGACTTAATTGCAACAGAAGTCGTAAAACGCGGAAAATGGGTTTAAAACTTGTTGCAAAGGCGTGTAAAACGTTTCCGACGAAGTTTCGCTGGTACCGAGAAAGAATTACGACAGCTTTTGTTGCATGGTACCACTCTAAGTCGTCAATTATACAGTGAAATCACTATGATTCCGCTTGAGATGTTTACCACGATGAAGTTGACAGTGACACCATTTTCATTCGGCATTCCCCGTGCTTGTCAGCGCAATTATTTATTTTTCGCACATAAGAGATCTTCATACTTCATGTTTTCTGTTTCCTCAAGGAAGAGATTACTTTTCAAATGAATTTTTATTTTATTCCTTCTTCCCACAATTAATGTAGAACTCGACAAACTCGTTTTTTTTTTTAATTTTGACTTAAACCACTTTCATAATTATGGGTACAAATACTCAACTGAATCCAGTTTGATAATACGCCGTTAATGAATCGACCACGACGCTGTCAAACATTTGACGCACGTGGACAAACGACTTTTTCCAACCACCCCGTCTAGCTTGTAGGGTGAAGAGCTACGGTCACGGGGCGAACACTTATTGCTCTGCGTCGGTGGTTTTATCTTCGCCATCGGGAGCACCTCGACATTCCTCAAGAGGTTTTATAACTCGCCGGTGAAATGGCCGGTTTTGATTCACCGATAGCCAAACCTAAGAACCGTGAGGATGAGACAGAGATTCTTGATCTCTCCGTAAAAAGTCACTTCGACTGACAGGCCACCGACGATATTCCGTCTCAGCGAACAGTCTCAAATTCGTCTCTCAAATTAAAATAGTTCTAAAATTACGTCATTCTTCATTCAAACGTAGACACACTCACAGGAATTGACAATAACTGAAAAATTCATACAATTAAACATTGATATGCAGATCAGTTACAGATTTATCGACGGATGTCACAAAATTGATATCCATAAAGCAGCAAATATCAAAGTTCAACGCACGTAAAAAAAAAAAGTAACAGCGTTCGTAACAGTACGAGCACATTTCGAACGGATATAAACATTTTAATTTTTCTGACACCGAAAAATACAACGAGAAACGTGACAACGTTTCGCCAATTTGCGTTTCGTGTTACGAGATCTCGTTTTTGAAACGAGCGATCGGTTTTATACCGTTTTTAAATAATATTCCACGAACGTACCGTGGAAAACAATGATTTATTCGCGCCCAGGCTTTGTTCCATACGTGACACGAAGTTCCGTGTGAAAGTCTTTTAACGAGAGACATTGTTCTACTCGAGGCGTCGGCAGCTAAAACGCTCGGAGCATGCACCACGACGCCCGCGGCTTTGAAACGATAAGATACCGTTTACCATACGTGTACACGGACGCGCCTTCGTATATGCGCCGTGAAGGAACACGTGGTGTGACCCATTAATACGCACCGCGCCGCGCTTGCACATCGGACATGCAGCCGCGAGTGCACCGTAGACGCAGTGGCGCTGCGTGTCCGCCCGGCAAAATTATGTAGATCGATACCCGTCGTGCCGTTCGCGGGCCGAATCGATTACCCAAAGCAGTACCAATTTTCAAAAATGTATATAAAACCAATATAGTTAAACTGCGGATTTTATGCATTTATGAGAAAAATAAGTCATCGCAATTTTAAGCAGTGTGAACTATTTGTTGCTGCTTACGAACTTTATTAAAGTATGAACAAAATTTGTATTCAGCCTTCGTAGGTTGTGGTTGAGTTTTTATATTGCATAAAGATCTCTTACGTAATTAAAACCTCTCTATTTAATAAACGAGCTAGCATTTACTATTAGTAGACTGCGGATTTTTATGTGTTCCTGAAGAAATTGGCTGAGTGAAATATAAAACAGTGAAAAATTGTGATGTTGTTTTATTTACAACGAAATTATTACGGGATTATGTCAATTTTTATTTCACTGCTGCTTTTCCCAATCAATGCAGACAATTCTTATTTTGCAGAGAAATCCGCTGTCTAACTATTACTCGCGTAGAAAATTTTTCTTGTCGGGTCACCAATTGGTGTTTCTTAAAATAATGGTGTATCTTAAAATAAAGATTTATATGTTTCTGAACGACATAGAAGCAAATTCATCGACCATAATGAACTGGACAGTATCGAACACAATTGAAAAGTGCTGGGTACTTTCTTCCAGACCGTTCGTTGTTGCGTCAGAACGTTTTACGCGTCAAGAATAAGAATAATTACCGCGAGAAATTTCCTTTTCCGTCATGGCCAAATTACCGAGTATTACAAAACGGCCGATCGTGACAGAACTGGCGCGCATTTTTCATCAGCAACGAAAAGACACGTGTTCGAAACAGCCGAACAACACTTTCTCGTCATCAAGAATCAAGAACGATGATCGATCGGAGTGTCGGTTTGGTCATTACCTGGACAGCGTAGAGGTCATCGGTGCAATTCTTTCAGCTTTCTATCGGCCGTCCACGGAAATTATACGTTGCACTCTCCGGTGTGACGGGGCTTGCCGAGTGTAATCACATTACGCTTCTGCTTTGCCATCGGGAAGCTATTACGCGTAACCGGGTGCCCGAAGGACGTCCGAATGAATCGCTACGATCAAACGAATGCGGCCAGCTCGTGCCTAGTTTCTAACAAGTTCGGAAATCGATACGTCGCGGCCGGAATCGAACTCGGTGATTTTAGCGCGGCCATTGAAAACGGCTTTTGCGTAATTCTCAAGTTGAAAGCGCGCGGTACGTTTCTTTCACTGGAACTGGGTGTAAAACGAATCAATCTGGAACCAAGTAAGTACATATCGCGCATTAGCCTAATCATTGCGGTCGGGGCTAATCCCTAGACCTCGGGTGTTACGCATTCATGACATACATACGATTGAAAACAGGGAAGCAATTGCTGTTGAACTAGTTTTAAAACTTTTTCCAAATCGACGGAATTGAATGGTTTACTTTGGAAATTTTTATTATAAACAAAATGGACATGTACTCCCGGTAGTTTAAGCTGGGGACACAATCTGGCAGTACACTTTCATCGAAGTTCCGGTTTGATGCGGCCTGTTGCATACACGTACACAACGACTGCGCCGTTTTACGGTCGGAATAGCGATAAAATATCGAGGTATGACAAGTGGTGAAAATTTATTGGCAATATTTTTTCCTATCTTGAGGCTGGCAGCTCGATCTCCGGATTTCTCGGGGCGAGAAATATTTTCGAAAGAGCATCCTTCACGTATCATATCGGATGATCGCGATTTCATTCGTGATATTGCTCGAGAAATCGCTTTCGAATGCTCCGGACCAACATTCAAGAAAGTAATTTCATCATCGAAAATGAATTCACAGTAACATATTTCTGTGATATTTACTAACGTTTCCCTATGGCGCACGCGGTAGGAACATTTTTAACGACCAATGTTTTCCAGCACAGCCTTTCAGTTATATCTTTTTCCATCGAGGAAATGGTGTGGCGCTCGCCATTCAGAATTCAGATTGCGTTCGCGTTCATTCAATTTTCCTCGAATGCGAATAAAAGGTTTGTATTTCACGCGACAGAGACGCGCGAAAAAAAAGAACGTGAGAAGCGATCAGTATATCCAGGTTGCCTTTGAAATTCGTTTATCATCGTTGCAGCTCTCGTTTCCTTTTATTATCGTTCGTGGCGGGTGTTAACGCGTGATATGTTCCTCCAGCCCGCTGGTCGACGATTTAATGGAACGGCACCGGCGGAATTCGATCAATTTTATTCGGGTATAGACGGAAATTGTGGTTTTTCAGATTAAGTTCAAACCTTAGACAACGGATTATTTTTGTAGTTATATATAATCGACGATACTTAGGACCGTTCACAGCTCTAATTAATAATTTTAAAAAATTTAGTCTTGATATTTCGTGTAAACACGTTAATCCTTTCGATATTTTCAATGCAACAGCTATTCATTTAGTTGAATTGCCAGAAATCGAGTACTTGAATGACAATTTGGATGTTCCGGGTTAAAATAGACCCGGCACGAGTTTTTTATTATAATTAGACTGCGGATTTTGATGCATTTATAGCGAAATTAAGTAGATGAAATTTAAACTTGTTTAAAACTTATAAAAATCATTAACGGAAGAAATAACATCCAATTTCCTTTTACTTCTTGGAATCAATGAAGGCGATTTTTATTTTGCATAAAGATCCGCAAGCTAATTATTATAGTCGAGTATCTCTTTATGAGGATCAGCCAGTAGTTTTTCACGTATATGTTCCTCCAGCTCGCTGGTTGACGATTTAATGGAACGATTTCATTTTATCTGGATATAGATCGAAATTTTGGTTTTTCGAATTAGACTGCGTTTAACCCTCGGACAACGGACGATATTTATAGCTAGATACTTAGGACCGTTCACTGGTCTAATTAATAATTTTCAAAAATTTAATTTTGATATTTTGCTTAGACACATTAATCCTTCCTAAATTCTTAATGCAACAGCTATTTACTTAGCTATTCACATCCGTTGGAAGGATAATGCATACGAGAGTCTCGTTATAAGGATCAGCCAGCAGGTTTTCTACGTGGAATACACTGTTTTTTTATTTGATCTTACCCAGACCCTTAATTGTGTCTATACAGTCGTACTTGGTTTACATTAAATGACATAATGTACATTTTGAAACGATTTGTGTGGCCTTAGTGTTTAGCATATCCTATTATAAACGCAGGTTACATTCTTTCAAGAATTCAAGAATCAAGAATACTCTTTTGCTCGAATACTTAATTGACTGTTACCCTGACCAGCTGAAACGCGCGTGATCGATTACGTAAGCGACATCGGCCCGCAGAAACTGGCTCTCTCGACGAGACGTGTTCCAAGGATCGGGAACGCTTGTGAATCTCGCCGAGCACAATGACGTTGTCGGTGTCCCCGGAGTAAATCGCGTTCCAGTTTCGTTTCGAGATTTAGAACAAGTGCAACGAACGTCTACGGACGCTGTTGCGCGGCACCCTGCATTTAATGATATAATCCTCGAGACAGTGGACAAGACCAGTCCGATTGTTCCCGTCCATCGTGCATTCCTTGCCGAACATGGAAGATTAATGTTTCCACGCGGACGAATAAACTTCCACCCTTTTGACGCGTGTTTTTCTGCGGAATGCGTTTCACGTGTTGCAACGGTTGACGAGCTGTGCTCTGTTTGCTAACTGCGCTTTAAAACCATGCATCCAGAGATTCTTGAAACTCCTACGTTTCTTATAATCTGTCAAACATTGATCGTTATAATGTAAAATCCAATTTGCTGGGCCATGATCAATTTGACATTTTTTACCACGTTTGTAATTTTACAAGTATTTTCATAGTTATTAAAAATTCACAATCACAAATTTTCAGGACAATCTGTACAATTATAGGTAACAGTAACAATTATTTTATACTATTTAGTCGATTTTTAAAAACGTGGTATTTTAAAATTTTTATTTTTAGCTCTGAACCTACCGAGCACTAAAAGCGATAAAGAAATTTATGGAATCAATTTCCACGCAAACAACTTCGCCATTTCAATAATTGTAAAGTGACAAATATAAAACCGGTCGTTTGACCGGCAGTGTTCAGTGTGAAATAATACAGACCAGAAAGTAAATCCTTGTGCATCGGCGATCGTGCGTGAGGACGTTCACTTTCAGCGGGGTTCAATCATCGAAAGATGTCCACTTCCCGGATTAAACCGTTCTCTTTTTCCTTTCGAATTCACTTTATCTCGAGGAATCGGATTAACCGTGGCCCGAGAACTCGTTTGTTCCTTCGACGCGAAACGCGATTCCGATCGGGCCGGGAACGAGCGTCGAAATCGAAACGATTATCAAATTTCAGCGAAGCAGCTTTCATCGATGAGACGAGAATAAAATGAAATTGTAGACATTGCAGGTCACTGGCTGGTTCGACGAGTCGCCAGATCAGGGGAATCGTGTCCAGAGGAAAAAGTTACCCTCTCTTTCTACCGGATTAGTCACGTGACATCGTTGTAGAAGGGGAAGGCGGAGTGTGGGACAAGTCTTAATCCGGCGACTCTAGCCCCTTTTTCACTACGTTTTTATTAGCTCGCTTTCTTGTTTATCTGTTTGTTCGGTACAAATCTTGCAATTGTCTTTAAACTAACTTCCAGATGAGCTAGGGACTTGAAATTTTCCACAGAGCTCAGAACTGGATGACAATTCAATATTACAAGAAAATTTTAAAAAGACTGTGTTTAGGATTTATGCACTATTTTTAAATATTTCCCCTCCGTCTCTCGCCGCGCGACGCTCGGCAGTATGTCGTCGCGGTAAGCGATAGCCAATCCGCGCGGCAGAGCGTTCCCTACTCCACCACGCGCTCCCACTCCACGGACCCGTTCCGGCCCACAGGAGCTCAGTGTATTTTCGTACGTGGAGGTAAATAATAATAAATAATTTCAACCATCCGCTGTTCGTTCACGCAACCGCTTGCGTTTGTCTTCGATATTCACGCGTGTGAATTACATTGACTTTATCGGTGCTTTATAACCGGTAATTTACAATAAGCTTAGTGAGTATACAAAGTATCAATAAAGAGTGATACATGTATTAACACAAGACTAAAAAGCAGAAAATAATTATTTAAGTAAAAATTAATTTTAAAAAATACCACGTTTTTAAAAACGGATTAAAAAGTATAAAATAATTTTTCCTAGTTCCATACAGATTCCTAACCTCGTACAGATAGTCCTAAAAATTTGTGATTGTGAATTTTTAATAGCTATGAAAATACTTGTAAGATTTCAAACGAAAAACGTGGGTACGAGGTTAGGAATCTGTATGGGACTAGGAAACATTATTTTATACTGTTTAGTCCGTTTAAAAAAATTTTTTTTGTTTGAGGGCGGTGGGGAAGCGCTCTTATGCACACCCCCCATAGATGGAAATTGGGTGGTAGTATGGGATTCAGCTCCCCTAAGATGACAGTGGGTTAAACGGGTCTTCAATCTCTACTTATACCCACTAACAGCGCACCGTCAAAGGGTTAAACACCCTTCTCTCTCTTCTGCTTATCTGGGAAAAAAGAAGTACAGTAAACCCTTAAATACTGTCCGGGGTCGTCATCGTAAACGTTGTCTAAATAGTGTCTACTCACTCCACTGTTTGTCAACGCTGTGCCGGCGATAGCGACAATTTTCGGTCACGCGATCCGTATTTCATTCTGTCCTTCTCTATGTTCGGCTCTCTGTTGAAGTCTCTTTGAAGTCTCTCTGTTGAAGTCTCTCTGCTGAAGAAAAAAACAAATCATCATTGCAAACGCTGTCTGCCCAGAATACGCCTGTTGGACAGTATTTAAGGATTTACTGTACAGGGACTCACTATTCGTATTTGCGCCTGTACTTTCCTAGCTGTCCACGGTAATTCCACGCATGTTCTTATCAGAAAGGCAACTCTAGTCCCTAGAGACCGAATAACGTTCCATTTACCAGAAACGATTGCATGGTGTCGGTCGGTCGTGCGACCCTAATGGGAAAACGATTTCTTAATTGAATCGTATGGCTCATTATCAGCACGAGGGATCCCCGACTTCGCTGAAAGTACGAGTGAAGATATCGTTTCCTGACGCGAAATCTCGAGATTGATTAGAACAGTACACCGCGTAATCAATCTTCGATAGGTACTCGAAGCGAGTCGTTTAGTAACTGTAAATTTAAGTAGCTTAATGATGATATTAGTATGACATGTTACTCTATCAAGTCTCTGTACCGATTTCATATGCAAATACGACTGCAGAAGAAAAACTTTCTACTTGTTTTACAAACCGGAGTGAAATAGAAATTTATTTTCTTTCTTAATACTAAACCTACCAAGCTCTAAAAATGGCTGGCATGTGTTGCTTTCTAAAAATGACATTGCGGGATTTATATAGATTTTTATTTGAATATGTGCTTGGATATAGAAATGTGTATAATCGTTTCCAGTGGAAGCATCATTGTAATTTCAATAATTGCAAAATAACTAAACTGGAAACTAAACTGTCATAATAGACTCTTTCTGCATCCATAAAAAATTATTGGACAAAAGTTTTCAAAAATGGCTAAAAAATTCGACAAATGTATTTTTCAAACGTACGCAAATGGTCAGAGAGAGAGAGTAGAAGTTTCTTCACAGTGTCATTTTTCCACGAAAAAAGAATCAAGCAGATTATCCGATTTCATCCCACTTTTGTACGTTTTGCATTGACCTCCGTTTCCACGGGGTTAAACGTCTTCAGGGTTAATGATCCTGCGAGAGGATTTTTCTCGGTTATGTCTTCGACGTCACCAATCGAAGTTGCGGTGAAAGTGCGAAATTATAAAAATAAATAAACGAATCTTCCACCTTTACTACGCGCGAGTCCTAGAGATCGGTTCCATGAAAATCCCCCGTAATGCGAAGATTCTTTCGGATCTTGGTGGATGTACCGAGCCGGTGAAGCACCGCAAGCGATCGCCGAGTTAACGACAATATAAACGTCTCGTTGCCTTTGATAAACACGCTAACGAAGGCGCTAAATTTCACCGTGAAAGTAAATAAATTGTGCTAATCGTTCGTTCGGAGGTGACGCCGTAGAAAAATTTCGATTTTCTCCAATCGGAGGTGGTCGTTCTTATTTTTTCCAATGGTTCGTTGCCGATGACACGGCCTCTGGGAAAATCCCGCGGTACAGGAAACTAATGATGCGGGAACGATCAGTGTCATTAGCGGCCACGCTGTTCGTCCACCGGGAACATTAATAAAAACGGTAATGGATCGGTGGACGTTGTATATTGGTGACTTTGATGTGACTCTCGTGCGCGAACCGCTTCACGACCGGATTCTTCTTCTTCTTCTTATCCTTCTTCGTCGTCGGAACACCGTCTCCGATATTTCTTTATTAATTTTTCTTCGCCGCGTGCCGAAGCCCGCTGGTAAACAGGACGACTCGAGACGTAGTCTCGTCCTGGACTTCTTTGAATTTTATTCTTTCAATTTTGTTCCCCGAAAAATGGTACCTACAAAATGATCATCTTCCTATGTTTGTTCTAGTTGCGACTTTTGTTTTCGACGTAACATTCGTCATTGAAAAGCGTGCAAAGCATTTGGCGAGATTGTTCGACTGGTGAAAGTAAAAAAGGGGATACGCTGGTGGCGAACCAAGCAAATGAATGGCCAAACGAAACATTCACCGTCTGTCGGCGATTCGCTAATGATTACACGGCATAGTCGGCCATCGAATAAGCCTCGCGATGCGTCGATGAATAGGCACGCCTTGTCGGTTCAAATAAATTATACAGCTCCAAATGAAAAAGCCGAATTCCGTGTCGCTAATTCTTCTTCGCGATGCCATTGTCACGCTTCGCGATTTAATTAAAAATTAAGTTCAGTCGTCAACATTCGGTGCAATTAATATTAACGAGGATAAGACTTGTAAGATAAAAATCAGAAGCTTTCTGGAGCTTTTGCGAAATGAAAAGTTCTAAGGGAGGTTTTACTTATCTTTTCACGTTTTCCATTTTGCACGATTTACTCCGTGTTCCGGTGATTCTGGTTCGACGAATTCCAGAAATGGCTCTCCGAAAGCTATTTCAAAGCCACGTAAACACGTGACTTTTTCTTCGTGAGATTATTTATGGCCTCGTATAAGTTCGAACACTGACTGGCGCGTTCACACAGCGAGCGTGTTAAATAACATTTATGTTAATGGGCATAGGTGAGCCAATATCCTTCGAGAGAGGTTAAGATATTGCCGTTTCGTAACAACGTCGACTTTGTAGGCGTTTCCTATAATGGCACCATGCCTGGATATCTCTATTTGTGCCCCGGCAAAGGCGGAAACGTATATACTCGGAAGAAAAATCGGCAGAGTCGTGAGCGCGCCAATAGAACCTCGATGAACGAGCTGACCGCGGTTACTAATAGCGGCCGGAACAATGGTATATTTAAAATTTTATCGTTTCTTCAACAAGAACCGTTATGAATCACGTGTAATCGTGATTTAATAACTGAACACGACTCGGCCACGGTTCCCTTCCAATTCTTCCTGTGCACTTTTCGCCATATTATTTCGTCATGTCCTAAGATTCTTTTCGGTCCATACACGCAGCAAATGTGAAATTCTTCAATAGCATTATGCAAATTTATTGTTCATTCACTTGTTCATGGATGGTTTAACACTAGATTTACGCGACACGTCGAAATTGCGGGTTCTAAAATTAATATACGATTATTAAGATTTTAATGATGTATATGTAGGAGATTTTTTCAATATATTTATATTACTATAATATATGGCTGAGATTGAAAATTCAGCTTCGTCGTGTTATATAGGGCGTCCGAAAAATGTTGTACTTCTTTAAAAATATGTGTGTTTTCATTGATAACTTCTTAACGAAGCCTCGAAGAACATTATCGCAAAGGAAGAATCACCGCTTTCAAGGAAGTACAACATTTCTGGGACACTCTGTACATATTCCAGCGTGATCGGGAGACTAATTTCATACGACTTCACCTTAAATTCGAGCTTGATTGCTGCGGACAATTAAAAGAAACTCGGTCGGTGCATCGGGAGTGCAATGTTTCTGTCGAGCGACACGGAAGTGGTTTTGAATCGTCTTGATTGGGATTGCATTTAATCTCCACCAGATGCACGCCTACTATCGCCATCACTGGTTCCATTCTAATATTCTCCATCCATAACGCCGCGCCGGTGCTCGGAACATTTATCAAATGGATATTTATGTGAAAGCTTGGCCCGCGTGCTTTTAGCGACCGCTTTCTTCCTGCTCGAGATAGCTCCGGTAACAAAGTGATTAGAGGAGCACCTCTCTCGCAGAATTTTCTCGCGTGGGTCGACTAGTTATGATAACTGTAATCAGCCGAGGGAACGGTTCGTGCGTCGAGGAGTGTGCCAATTGAATAGAATGGCTCTTGAAACGGACACAATGATGTGATCCCTGATAGACAGCGTGTAATGATAGCAAGAAAACCGGCTGACACGTTCCGAGCAGGTGTCGATTACTCTTACCTGAACATAACATCCGTCTTCTCCTGAGCTGCACAATTTTTAAACCAATTTTAATGGGTCTGATTCCATTTTGCTAAGTGTCCACGCCTAATTTGTATTTTTTTACACTGAACCTACCCAATACTAAAAGCGATTCAAATGTTTTAACTTACGAAAACGACAGGGCTCTATTTATTTAGATTTTGTGCAATTTTGATTATATTATGTGCTTGTAATTTCCATGTAAGCAACTTCGTAATTTTAATAATTGTAAGAAGAAAAATATAAAACCGGTCATTTGACTGACAGTGATGTGTTTAGTGTTAATCATGAAAATTTTGAAGGATTCAACTTTTCCTGGGATGTACCCTTTGATATTTCATGCTCATCATGAAAATTGTTCCAGCCGAATAACGTTTTTAACTGGCATTTTATATTTTGGTAGATACATTAAACAAACCATCAATTATTTTGATATTTCATTGACAGTAGAACTAATAAATTGCTTTGAATAATTGACACTGTTTGGTTCGTGAATTGTACGACAGGATTCCTTTTTCCTCGCGATAAAATTTTAAAACCTCAACAAAAATAAAAGTCTGCTTATGTGGTTGCCAACCAGCGTTGCAATAACAACCTCGACGATTAATCATCGATCGCAAGCTTCCCATAGTTTCCACGCCGGTATTGCGTTGCCCGAAGCTGGCAACCAACTTACGTGAGACAAGGGAATAATAACTGTCTAAGAGTTGGCCATCAGATTCTTATCAGTGACTAATCTGCACTCCCACCTATTTATCTTTCAACTGCTGAAACAGTCGTGTTCGAGTGCTAATCCGTAACAATAAATTGTCTTTCGGTATCACAAAATTCGAGTCGTTCCACTCTGATTGACTGTTATAATTAATAACAGTACATCTTGTAGCACGTCGACAGAACGAGATGATTATTATTCAGCCGATCTTTATCCAGAATAAAAAGAGCCATTTAAAAATGACTTTTTCTTCAATCATTTTATCAGATCAAAATATAATGTACACTTATCAATCAATTGAATTTTTCTATTGCTCCAAAAATTGCAGCTATCCGTTTTCGTCAGAAATCCATGAAATCCAGAATCTATTGGTTACATTATGTTATCTTTAGAAGAGAAATTTATTTCACAATAACCTGATGTTACAAAAATACGGCGAAGTCCTTTTTTCCCGATTAAACGGTGAATCGAAAGCGCATTAGGAACGGAGCTTAAATGACGTACGACAGAAATGATCTCGGCTGACATACTCATAACCCAAGCCTACATTTCCTCGAGATATCCAGCGTTCGAAAGCCCTGCGCGGCCATCAATCCTCGCAGCGGGAATTGCAATCGATATGCGCGCAAGTCTGCCTGAGCAAACTGTATCAATGTTCGTTACGCTTAACTCGCGCAAATTGAATTTGCAGTTACTTAAAGGCGACTCGGAATGCAATTTTGAAGAAGTAATACGGCCATATGGTGCCGCGTCGAACCTAAATTGCATGAATTATTCTCCCGGCTTCGATTATAATGTCGTGTCGTGTCACGACGACGATCAACGCGAATAAAAGATAACTTTCAACAGGAACAGGGGGGTCCTCGATGAGCAAGATCCTATTATAAACCGATGGCAAAACATGTTGAAATTCACCGCGATCAATTTTTCAGTTTCATAGTAACTTTGATTGCTGCCTGTTGGCCTGTAAAGCTTCCCTTTCGAAGGAACTTGTGCACGAATAATGTTCGCCATTTGATTAATGACAGGACCGCGCGGTATCGGCGTCGTAGTATCTCGCTAGACGGAATCATAATTCGACCTAGCCGGAATAGGTTTAATCAACCTTTTCATTACCGGTGGGTATAGTGCTGCAGCCACGGTGTTTGATAGATCGTCTGCACGTCGAAGGTGACGACAATCTTTTAGTCGTCGCCCGCAACTATGAAACGCGAGTCAGAGCGGCCTCGGTTTATGTAAATCCGCCATTAGACAGACGGAGACCGTCGTCATGGTTTCCAGGTGGATCGACGAGACGCGTGTTCAATGCAAATGAAAATGTTACTTCGAGAGGACGATCAGCAGGATATACAGTGTATCCAAAATGAATTTCAACACTTTTCTGATTTCATCACGTTTTTATTAACTCGCTTTATTGTTTGTCTGTTTGTTCGGTACAAATCTTGCAATTGTCTTTAAACTACCTTCCCGATGAGACTTGAAACTTTCCACAGAGCTCAGAACTGGACGACAATGCAATATACAAAAAAAATTTTTAAAAAGACTGCGTTTAGGATTTATACACTATTTTTAAATATTTCCCCTCCGTCTGGAATTTGTGCTTCTAAAACTTGAAAAGTTATATACGATTTTATACCACTCTGGGTCAAATTGCGCCCAGTTAAGAGCTAGTGAAAAGGCGGTCGGTCCCCCCACTACTCTAATCGCTTGAACCAGTAAATACAGTTCAAATTAATATGTATTGTGTTTAGCGTGATTTCAATTAAAAAATGTCACAATTAAGTTGGCGAAGGGCGCATAAAGAATAATGAAGCTTCGTAATTGTATTGTAATTTTGTGATTCTAATTCGAATTAACCATCATCTTTAAACAAATTGACCGCTACGGAAAAGCGCAGTTTTCGCAATCGATTATTCATCGTGGAGAATGAACGCTATCGTCTATGCGGGCAATAGGACCGTTAGAGGGTTATGGCTGCACGAACGGTCGCGCGCGAGAAATGAAACCGAGCGGTATGTGCACGCGTGGTTTAAATCGGTGGAGCGTATTTATAAAGCGGTCCATAATGAAGTTATGATGCTGACAGCACCGACGTGAACCAGAGTTGGGCAAAAAATTAATCGCCGAGGACGATTAAATTTCTATTTCAATCGTTAATCGCGATTAAAATTAATCTCCTAGTTTTGTCGTTAATTGCGATTAACAATTATTAATCGTCAATCGGATAATTCATTAATGATTAACTGTCAATCCTCCATTCGTTGTCTGCTCCCTCCATGTTACAATTTATGGATAGACCGTATGGTGATCAACTTCAACAATTGATTAAATCAGTCTCCGATTTTTCGATAATTTCTTCGTTTACTCAACGATTGACGATTAACTTCATCAATCGATTGAATCAATCGCCGATTTTTCGACGATTTCTATTTTTAATTGTACACATTAATCGATCAATCATGATTAAAATTTTGATCGATTAATGCCCAACTCTGACGTGAACCTGCTGTTCGCGTACGTTGCCGGGCGCTCATGGGAAATGAAAAATCGATGGTACCCGGACACTTTTCTTTTCCAATGATTTCGCCGGGTGTCGCACCACGGCTGTAGAAAGTGATGTTTCTAATTCATGGAGTTATCGCGGCCTGGGCAACGATCAATTAACCTCGATCGCCGGTTCAGAAAACCTGTTCAGTTTGTACGACACTTGTTCGAGTTTTCTTGGCACGTTTACACTAATCCGATGGACGCGTTAACTGCAAAGCGATTCGGTTCCGACGGACTTAATTGTTCGAGGCGGTTACGCAAGCGATCGTTAAACTGCGGAAGTTTATGGCAGTTCGCATTTCTCTGTACTGGTTTCGCGAATGCGGGAAGCGATCTGAAACCTATTTCCTCTCCGACTGGTTTTTACGGAATTTCGCGAGAAATAAAAGTATTTATTAACAGGTGCTATAAGCATGTAAAATGTAGTATGTTTTTATCGATTCGAGTCGAAAGAGTTTGAACGCGTGGAACGTGCAATTCATCGCGCTGAACATGCAACATATCTTCGGCAAAGTTTCTTGCACGCGTTTGTCATGGCGCATTTATCAAGATATTTCAAAATCCTTATTCCAATTGAAAAACTTAACTCGATTTAGATCGGTGTGAAATGGCAACTATGTTGCAACTTTTACGTATTTCTTTCACTTACAACAAAATCATAATTCTAATGGTTTCTTCACCCCTTGCCGTAACAGTTTCTTTACAGTCACAGCGATTAAGAACGTCTTTCATTTAATCTGTGGATCTTTATGCAAAGTAAAACTGTTTTGCATTGATTGTGAGAACAACATTCTTGGAAATTTAAATCCTTCACTGTTTTATATTTCGCTCAACCAGTTTCATCGTAAATGCACAAACATCCGCAGTCTATTGACTGCAAGCGAATCAAGTTTTATTTAATGTAAAAAGAAAGATTATAGGCTTCGTTAAAATCGTCGTCACGAGTCAGACTCTGAAATACGGCAAGGGGTTAATCCGTATATACAACCACGTTGTTTTCGTCAACTTCTCTAACCCGTGTCGTTTCTTTTGTACAGGATGAGATCGGTGAGATCATAGAATCAGCGCCGACGACGCCGTTGACGATCCCGAACGAGCCTAGATATCCTACGCAGGCCACGGTCCAGCCGTTGAGGTTCACGGACGATCGGTACGGCACGGAGCCGCGTCCGTCAAAGGCCTGCGTGTTCCGAAGACAGAACTCCGTAGGCAGATGCTGCACCTTCACGGACGATATAGGCGATTGGTCGAACAATATCCTGGCGGAGTTGAACACAATCATCGCGAACGAAATCAACGAGCTGAGCAAAGAGAAATCTCGACAGGAGTCGGACCGGCGTCGTCGAAACAAGGAAGACTCCAGGATCGTGCAGTACAAGGAGCTGCTGAACGAGTTCGGCATATCGGACAGCGAGAGTTCCGCGGGAAGCTCGTGCGAGACGAGCACCGATCGATCATCCGGCCGGCAAAACAAGGAGAGCCGTGATCGACGAAATGGAAAGTTGTTCGCCGACGAGACAGAGTATCGCTTCCTGTTGAACTCCGACTACGACGAGCCGCAAGATCGGGTCGTATCGACGGAAGCTGGTCGTAGAAAGAGCGGCAGTTTGCCGGGGAACTTGCAGGGCCTGATAGACAGGCAGGAGGAACGATACGGGTCCGGAGATGTCCTGAATTCGGACTACGACGAGCCAAACGATTCATCTCCGATGAGTAGTTTGATGGGTAACCAAATCGATCGGAACAGTGCTAGCCTACCCTCTCAGCTGAACCGTGGCCACGAGAGGGAAAGACAGCATGCGAACTACCTGGACAACAGCTATGATCAACCAAAGAAATACGTAGAAATAAGCTCGAGGACCAATGAAGTCGACGTCAAGGTCACCACCAGCACGCCTTACAATCTTTGCCTGGCGGAGAAGGTTCGCATCGACGAATCGAACGCGAAATTACCGCCGAGACAACGAGCGGACGCCCACAGGAAGACCAGTCTGCCGTTGAATCTGATGAGCCAGAAACGAAGGAGGACACCGAGGCTGGCAAGGATACGATGCAACAACGAGGATCACACGGATCCCGACTACGATTTCGAACAGGATAAAATTCCAACCGTTGGGATGAGATCGTTGGAGAGCAACGGGGCGAGATCAGCGCCGGTCACGCCGACCGAAGAGAAGAAGTCCCCCTTCTCGAAACTGTTGTGGAAGAAGCACACACCCGTGTTCCACGAGAACGCAGCGGACGTCGTTCTCGTGCGAGTGTCCTCGTTGCCGGATCAGGACTTTCTTCATTTGGAGACGGGGAACGAGACGTCCGGCAGGGATCGGATTAATACGAAGGACGGCAAGAAGAGGGCCGTCTCGCCGTTGACTTTACGCTCTGACGTATCGGCGAAACGGTTGTCCGAGTCTGATAAGGATATCAGGCAAATCAGCCCGGTCGATCTGAAGAAGTTCTCGCTTTCGAGATCGAGGGGCAACGACGTGGGTGTCAACTGCGATCTGCCGGAAGATGACAATGTCGAGTCGGTTGACAGCGCTGATAGCGCCAAGTTCGAACGGATCGCGAACGCCGACGCTAACAAAATAATGGACGAGCAGAATTCCAGGTCCGGTTCGGTAAGTTCTCAGTTTTTCGTCTGACGAATACAGTGTGGCGAAGAAGCGGTCGGACGTCTTTTAAACGAGCAAGATTTTCGAAATAGTGGACTAAACGGTGAAAACAACATTTTGAAAAATCCAATTAGTCGGATAATAAAATATATGTTCACACGGTCGTCTTTTAAACGAGCATGATTTTCGAAATAGCGGACTAAACGGTGAAAACAACATTTTGAAAAATCTAATTAGTCGGACAATAAAATATATGTTCACACGGTCGTCTTTTAAACGAGCATGATTTTCGAAATAGCGGACTAAACGGTGAGAATAGCATTTTCATATTCTTCAGTTACAGTAGAACGTAAATTATCCGTACCAATTGGGTCCAAGGTGGTTCGGAAAATCGAATTGTTTGGATAATAAAACATATATTCGCTTAAAGTGCATTTATCTTGGGACAGGTTGATACCAGACGTATTTCCAAAAAAATTGACAAACGAGACCTCTTCGTAGAAATCCGATGACCGCATTCTGCAGTTCGAATCTCTTCTCCGAGTAATGAGTCAATATACTTTCAGCTACCAATTTCTCTTCAGTCACTATTATCGAAGATTCGAAATGGCTCTGGCTCGTGTTGCACGAACAGTTCACCTCTGGATACGCTCACTTGTTCTGACATGGCGACGCAAACTTCACCAGCTATTTCGAGAAGTTCGAGCTTCACGTGGGTCAGCGATTGCGAGTCACCCCGGGGTAAGTTTCCTATCTGTTCGCGTGTCCTTAAAACTTCCATCATCTTCCGTCGGCAATCATTACTCGAAATTCCATTTTGTCTTTTCATTATACGGACGATTTGTAGTCCGCGTAACTTCAAATCGTCACCTCCTACAAGTTTGAGCGCGAAAGAGCTTGACGGATACAAATTGTCTCATTCTTATCTTTAAATTGATGTTCTCAGCGGAATCGCAAATGGATTCTCAGTCGTTACAAGATGAAAGCACATTGGATCCAGCTTCCCCACAAGACACCGTCGACGACGACAATAGATCCTCGTCCTCGTCGCAGGATCTACTTCAGAGCATGGATGAGATTTCCTCCGGAAGTCTGTCGCCGGATACGACCGACAGAGCCTCTCCGCTTGAAAGTGGCATTGGCACTGCCAGCCCACCGAGGAGTACAGATCGACGGATTGTTAAGTGTAAGTGTGAATCACCTCTCTAACCTGTCTTCTTAAACTCAAAAATCTCTGTCAAATTGTCCTTTGGATACAGCATCGTTGAAATATCAATTTTGTTCGTATGAAGTATAGACTTCTCTTTTGTTTTTCTAAGCTTTAACAATCGTCTGAAAACACAAACGATGTAGGAGTTGAACTGTACCTTGGATAACCAGAAATGTTTGCCTCTTTCTTATGTAATCCTGTAGATTTTGGCAAGAAAATGCCAAAAATCCAAGTTTCAATGCTAGGTGGTCAGTGGTTCAAAAGTTATGGGTGTTAAACTAGAGCGAAGTACCTGTCTAAAACGCTGTAATTCGCTCAAGTTCAAACGCTCATAACTTTTGAACCATTGATATCCTAGAATTGAAACTTGGATTGACATTTCCTTGTCAAAATCTGCAGAATTGCATAAGAAAATGGTAAAAATGTCTGGGTTTCAGCTGAAATCCGAGTTGTTTGCAATGTGTGTTTCGCTTGATTGTTGCAGCCCCGTCGTCGAGCAAGTGCCACCGCAAGGAGACGTGGGAGAGGATTCGGCGGCGTCCATCGAAGTTGAACTCGCGGAACGACAAGCATTCGCAAGACGTGTGGATCAAACGCGAAAGCGTGCACACGCAGACGAAAGAAACCGACGACCAATATTCGCAGGAAGCGGTGGATAGCAGCAGCGGCCTCGACGACACCCTCCCCAGGATGAAAGCGCTTCGACCAACGAATCTGCCTCTGTGTGAGTGTTCATTAACGTGTACGCCGATCTATCGGCCCGCTAATGGAGCCTCTAAACACGTTGCACGCGTATCCGTTCCACGGAGATGGAAATTATGCGCGGCATGAAAGCTCGCCGTTTCGAACGACAATATTTTCCAAAGTCAAACACCACTTTTCTCCTGTCCGTTTGCGAAGCAATTTACCGTCGCCGCGCGTCTGATGACCGAATCGGAAAAATTTCGGTGAAAATTAACGTTGTCCGCCGCGGTCGCCTACGGAAATAGATGAAGAGTATAAATATTCATAACCCCGTGAAGAGTACCGAGTCGGAATAAAATGGACGGTGAATTTATACGACGTCCCTTAATGGCCGCGCGACGACGGCCATTTTTGTGCCCGGAACCGAGCATATCGGTTTTATTCCGCAATTAACTGTATTTTATAACGTTCGCGGATTGTGCAGCTTGTAATCAAATAATTTATTACCACTCGACAGTAACGAACGCGCGGTACAAATATTATTTCGATTGGTCATTTACTGTACAATTTCTTTAAGATTGGAGCTTGTTTATTTTCGAGCATTTTCTAAAAGTACAATAGATAATTACCGTCGATTGTTTTCTTTGTATACAGGTCTATCCACAACCGCGAGTAGTTCTTTGAGTTCTGGCGAATTATTGGAAACACCACCGCGTGCGCCATCATCCCCTTCGGCAGCGAGTCTTCAGCTGAAACCAGAACCTCTGGCTGGAGAAATGGGTGGAAAAAGCAGTAGTGCACCATTGTTGGAGAACAACGGTCCAGAGAAGCCGAACGGGAAGGTGCCGGTAAGTTTTCAACCCAGTTTTGCTGCTTAATTAACGAATAGTATATTTGTCACAATAAGTAAAAAACTTTTTTCGTATTGATGACAGAAGTACCTAACCCAGTTATAGAGACGAGTCCACCCCCTTATAAGAGATCTGTAGGCTTTCCTATAAAGTTGATTATTATGACGATACTCTCTAGAACCAGCAGATATTTCGGGTGTGCGATTCTTTTGTCGCGTAGTGTATGATAAATAATCGACTGACAACTGTCGAGCCGGTTACGAGGCAGCTCCGTGTCCCGGCAATGTTTCTTTAAATATCGATAACAAGCTTGCGCATGGGCTCGAGGAGCGCACGAAGTTCGGAGGTTTAGCGAAGAGTATCGTCCTAGCTTCAATAGGGTGCATTAATCACGTAGCAGTAAAGCGTGTATGGCATTTGGCATCGCGATAACCGAGCGCAGATACGTTCCACAGGACTGTTGCTCTCCGTTCGGTGATCCGCGCTTATGGGCCACCATTAGTCTCTGCCCACGTGAAGCGTGTACGTTGCGTGGCATTGACCATCGCGAACACGGTATTTGTATTTGACTCGGCTGTTGCTCGGCGTACACAGCCCGTGTGGGCCGCGGCCGGCCACAGCGGAGGCCATCGTAAGATTGACACTTTGTTGGCACGATGAACCTTAATTTCCCTTTCATGACAGGTATCTCCACCTGCTACGCCGCCGAGAAGAATGTCCGGCAAATTAACCGATTCGTTGCTCAGGTGGGATCTGGTAAATCCCACCAGATACACTCGTGAGCAAAACCAGTGATACCATTTCACATGCGAACCACAGTACCAAACCAAAGTTCGGACACTTTTAGAAGTACAATAACTTCTTTAATAGCCGATCATACAACTTGGATATTTTTGTTAGAGCAATTAGTTGACTGAAAGACGAGAAAAGGATTCTTTTTAACCCTCATACGTTCCTCAGGATGAAAATTCACCCATTCAATATTTTCACATGCGGTAAAATTATTGATCCTTTTATGTCAACGTCGTGAGATGTATTTCTTTAAAATGTGACGCTATGAATTTAGTTGAATGAAATTAATGTGTTGATATAACGTTTAAAATAAAAATGAAAATTTCATAAAAATCGGTGAACGTTGCAACAAGCTACAAACGTTTATAAATGGTGGCTGATGCGATTAAATCTCAACAAGAAATTATTTACTTGCAATTTATTAAATCCAGACCAACGTGGCAGTGGAATTTTTATTGGAGCCCATTCGAGTGCAGAGGATTAAATTGTCCATCGTATTCTTAGTGTGTTTCTTCATCACAGCTGGATTCTGCACAAAGAATTTATTTATAGCATGTTCCTTTTTATCCTAGTAGTAGTGGAGACATGCTTTGTACAGTTGTAATATACAATTTTTGTCCATTTTTGCGTCACGTGCAACGGTTTATCGCTCGCTGGCCCAATCGTTTCAACGCGCTCGACGCTATTCAGAGTTTCCGCGGAAATATCGGCAAACGAGTTTGCGAATTGAAAAGTACCGGCCTGTGAATCGGGGCCGAAAGATATCCTTTTTCGGAGCAACGCTTTTCTGCTGTGATCAATACGCTGATATTTTGAGCCGGCGCTGATTGTAAAAGCGGATCACGTTGTTAATTGCCGGATTTCACATGTTCGAGATTTTTTCG
Organism: Lasioglossum zephyrum; assembly: GCA_028455615.1. Taxonomy (NCBI): domain Eukaryota; kingdom Metazoa; phylum Arthropoda; class Insecta; order Hymenoptera; family Halictidae; genus Lasioglossum; species Lasioglossum zephyrum. The sequence continues at coordinate 7,505,415 of CM052321.1, read as the reverse complement.
AAGAACGCGTTACTCGCAGCGTTTTAATTTCTTGTGATGGGACGAAGGTTGTCGGTGAGGTGGAAGTAAGAGGGTATTAAGCTAGAGTGATTGAAGGGCCGCTTATCGATGATACCGATGCTTGTCATAAAATTGAAAGTTTGTTAGCCGAATGGAGATCTTAAATTCTCCCCTCACGGCGGGGTTCACCGCGTGTACTCGATATCTCGCAACTCGATCTGATTTTCTTCGACGTAACGTACACGTATCGCCGGACAATGATTGTACAATTGATATTTTGTGAACTTGATGAGCTTAATTCTCCTCACGACGGGTATCTCCACCTACTCTCGAGATCATCGATGTACGTACATATCTTCCGAATGAATCGCACCAGATAACATCGAACGAGGACGTGCCTCGAATATTTCTTCTTATCAATTTTTATTCAAATTGACCCGCGACGTGACGTCGCAGTCGAACGACACTGGAATACTATAATGTTGTAGAATGACTGCGTTCGGAGCGAACAATATAAAATAGCTTTAATGAACTTAATTGCTTACGTTTTATCGACATTGTGGAAATTTTACGATTTCAAATTCGATGTTTAACCTAACCCCTTGCCTTACAATATCGTGTCTGACTCGTGATCAATTTTCTGAACAGGTTCTTTTAAATATCTTTATGCAAAATAGAAAATTTCTACATCAATTGCAAACAACAGAGGCGACGTAAGAAATTTGTTATTCTCATACAGTTGAAACTAATACATACAATCCGTAGTCTACTGATAAAAGTGTATGTTAATATAATTTCCTTTAAACCGAAATAAAATTCTATTGTGATTTTCTTAATGTACAGCTATTGGAGAACACGTACCGTTTAATGTTTTAATCGCCGAAACCGTAAAATAAATCGTAGGGCTTAACTCGATAATTAAACATTTCTTTCGATCCAGAATATTTTGATTCTCTATGGTTTTTTAAATTTGGTTGATATAAAATTGATATAATACATCATACAATACTTGAACGTTTAATAGTTGATTAGATACCAACATATCTACTAATAAACAATATTTTAAACAATGGCAATCTCTTTAGTGGTGCTTCGGAATCACCACTCGAGTGGTGAAATAAATTTTCTACGTAGCGGTGCGGTGATTTAATCATAGAACTTCCACTGATATAGACAGTAATAAATTTAGTTCCTATTTGGGAACGAGGAAAATCGATACCGTGATGGAGCCTCGATAATCGGTTAAACTGTGCGCTCGTTATTTTTAAAGCTTTGATCAACAATTTGCACAGTTAATAGGCTGATACCAGTTTACCCAAACCCAGTTTACTCCATAGGTTTATCATTCTTATTTTGTCGTGATTGCCCACTTCGATTTAGCGTGTATGTTGTTTAATAAATAAAACGACTGCAAAATCGGAAAATGTATTAACACGAAAAATATCGAAGTACGATGCTGCATAAATTTCGTCTACAAACCGGTATTTAAGTACTTACCCGTGTAGTTAAATTGTGTTTGTACAACCTAGAAATGGTAGTTGAATGTTTTCTTGTAGATGCAAAGTAATCCAAACATTTTTACGAAGTTTTTTTATGGATTTTATCACATATGTGGGACTATAAAATAATCGGGTGTCAGAAGTGGGATATAACTATATAACTTTATTATATGATAAATAACTAACACAATATGACAAATACACTAACTACGCCAGCTTACTCTTTTACTATTACTCGTTTACGCGTTTACTCGTTTACTCGTTTACTCGTTTACTCTTAACCAACGACTCGCATTCTTCCACGGCCTGCCTAATTTATATCGGCCGCGAATCACACACACACACACGCACATGCATACTATAGGGTTATCGCACCTTACGCTCTTCTCTTTCTCTCTCTCATCATCACTCTCACTCTCTCATACCATCACTCTGGGTCATTCACTCCAGTTTGTTGTGTTGTCTGTTTACTTAACTACTGTTTACGAAAAACGCGTACAGTTTTCGGATACTCCAACCGTCACGTTGGCTGTTTATAATAGTTTTAGCTCTTCTAACTCTTTATCCTACACATAAATGAAGATTTGATTGCATACAACTTTTCAAAGGATTTTTAATGAAAGTTTAATTTGAGAATCAATGTTCTAATTAAAGCGTCCCTCTATTTTAATACGAAACCGTGGGGATGTAATGAATTGTTTCATGATAAAAAGCATCGAATTCTGCGACTGCATAATGGATCAAATAATATATAGGATTTCGTGTGAGAATTTTAGTCAAAGTCAGATATTGTAACTCATATTCTGCCGCAAACCATGGTGGACAAACGGTATACGTAAATTGTTCAAGGCCACCGTGGACGCTTTGATGCTAAAAACGACTCTTCGCGTCGATGCACAACCGCACATCCAATACTCTATTTACCTCGAGAATTTTTTGCTGCTCCTAGCACTGAATAAAATACCGGCTGAACTTTCAGAACGAAATATGAAGCTTAGATCTTCGTACATATTCGCTGAAGTAATTTCGACCTTTGGACCAACGCCATGATCCAAATCATGATATTTGATTTGTTACGCTTTTATTCGGCAATTCCAGTATCGAAACATTTCATTCCCCAGGAAAAGGAAACTGTTCGAAGCGCTCGAGTGGATCCGTTTAATTTGATAGAAACACCGTTTCACGACGCATTAAAAGGTACATTGAAAAAGAGAATATTTAATTACCATTTTATGAAATGTTAACGGACATTCTTCGTTCGCTGAATAATTATTTCCAGTGGAGGCTAAAATTAATTTCTCCCGGTGCACTTGAAAAAAAAAACAGATGCGAAGCTTTTATCTCTCCGTCCACAATTAATTTTCTATGAGCACCTCCGTTACGTCAGACCTGCTGCTAAATATTTTCGTGTTTTTAGTCTGTACCAAGATGCATCTACTGAAAAATAGCGCAGAAAGTGTTACGCTTTGGAACCGAGATAAATCCATTGCTTGATAACATACCAAATACGAATAAATTTCTGATTTTTCTTATTTTTCAAATTGAATTAAATTGTTGCAATTTTACCAAAAAAAGGATTGCACGAACTATTCGTGTACGTTGTAAAGCGAATGTTTATGCAGCTAAGAATATAAATTACAACAACAGGCTCTCTACAGGTGTTCAACTCTGTTGCGTTCGAATATTTTTATTATCCCCAGGCGTTGAATAGTATATAAACTTTTCAATACAGGCAATGTTATGCACATGCACGAAAAGATCGACAAATTTATCGATCTACTCGTTGCTTAGTTACAACCCAGAGCGGATAAATCACGTGCACCTTGAACAGTTATACCATAGAATTGTTATTAATTGTTACACCGCATACTTCAACAGTAATTTAATCGGGTCTTCACTTATTTCCATATTTATGGGTCAACTTTGTAACAAGGCTTTCGCGGACTAAGAGTTACGAACATAAACATTGTGTATCATGATTTATAGAAAATAGTCCCGGCATTGATAAGCGTACTTCGTGCTTTAGGACGCAAAGTTCAAGTGCGCGATCAAACATTTAATTAAAAATCAATGATTTATGATAACTCGAACAATGAACAAAATGAAACCAGTACATGTAAGAATTTATTTTCTGATGGAAGTACATGTACAGTTATTTATCGACTGCGGATCTTTATGAAAAATGAAAATATTCTGCATCGACTGTGTGAAGCAGTAGTTCAATAAAAATTCATTTCACCCGATACCCCTTGTCGTATTTTAACGAGCTACACTCGTCATGAAAATTTTGAACGAAGTCTAACAAATATGAATGTTATGCCTTTCTTTTTAATTAAAATCGAATTCCATTACTTTGTAGCCGTACAAAAAATATAAATTTTCTTTTCTGTAAACTGTGACTGTAAAGAAAATGATACGACAAGGGGTTAATAATCTTTTTACCTTGGAAACGACATAAGAATATTCTTAGAATTTTTATATTCTTTACTGTTTTCTATTCCACCCAGTTAATCTCGTCATAAAAATCCGCTGTCTAGTTATTTATATTGTAAAACGAGATGAGATCACCGGTCTTTCAGATTATATTTCACTTCAGCTTTTGAAGTCGACGACGTAGTAAATAGATCATTTGTGTAACAGTTAATTAATGTGAAAAAAATCGGTGTGCACGGATTATCAATGAAACGTCGATACACGAGATGGCAGTTCGTGCACGAGAAAGGTTCGTCGCTGCTTCGGCGAACATATGTTTTCGCGATACACATGTACAGGAGAACGGGGTTGGTGTTTGGGAGTGATCAAAGCTAATGGGGCAGCGAGCCATGTCGGCGTATTAATCGGTTGGCATCCCTCATACCTCTAATAGCCATCGTGTGTGGGTTGTGTGTTTCCAAAGGGCCTTAGGTGGTGGAGAGTTTCCGACGAGGAGCGAAAAAATCATCGCACCCCGATGTAGCTTCGAGAATCATCGGTGACTACAATCTTCGTCGTTGATGAACAAATTTCCCCCTATTTATTAGCCCTTTGCGGCTCTGCAGAGTCCGACGCCGCTTATTTTTAATCGGTGCTGATGATCCCAACAATATTTTGTTGTCAAATTAAATATAAAGCATTCGGAACATTGAGAGAATTTGGAAATACTGATGCATTGCTGTCGTCTCATTGGAATTATTAAGAATTTTAATTACTTACCATGTTGGCATTAATGCATACAAGTTTTGTATAACACGTTTTGCAATTTCGGTCCTGTGCAGAGTCCGACACCACTTATATTTAATCAGTGCTGATAATAGTAATAAAACAGTCATTTGGGGATTTTAGAAATGCTGATGTGTTGCTGTCATTTCATTGGAATTATTGAGAATTTTAATTAGCACTTTTCTATTAATGCAGACAATTTTTATTTCGCATAAAAATCTGTTTGATCTCCCAATACGTAGTTTCAGGACGAATTTTACAAATACATGCACCTCATTAAGAAACTTATTAAACTCGTTAATATCTTCGGGAATAATAGGCAGGAAAAAAGGGAAACAAATTTCTTAGAAAGTAGAGCACGGAAACGAAGATGCTACGAAAGAAAATTAAGAAAATGAAGGTACCCATCACGTTTAATCAATAATGATCGCCAATGAAAAAAGAAAATCATCCTTTTAATTGCCTCGCTGAAACTCGGTTCGATTCCTTGTGCATCCAAATGCGTGCAGGCGTTTGCATGTTTCCAAGTGCACGCAATTAGACCAAGGATGCGTTCTTTCTGCGGTTTTAATTTGCTTTCGCACGATCCGGCGGCCAGCTGCCAGATAAACAAAGAAAAATATTTGTCGAGAGGAACCGATGAACGATTTACGATCAGTTTCCGAGGTGGAATCGGATAACAAAGGTTTTAACGTAGGCAGAAGATACGTTCGGATCAAAGCTCTTGCAGAATTCATTTCATATGAGGGAAGCCGGAGTGAACGGAATTTTTGTACAAACGAATATATATATTTTCTTTGTCGGGGTACTTTCGTTCGGTGGAGTTTTCTTTTGAAGTTATGCACCTCGTAAAAGACAAGGCTCAGTCTCCCGGGCATTGTTCGAGAAAACATTTGCAACGCGGGCCTGAAATTTTTTGTAAATAGACTGCCAATTCGAACGGCAGCATCCCGACGTTTACTGCCTGCAGACGATTAACCGTCCATTTTATCATACTGTATTTCACGCTGAAGGACAATTAGTCTCATCAGTTTCTTTTTTCTTACGCTGTCGACTCGTTGGCGCGGGTTTTTTATTCGTCGCCAAGAACCGAAAATAAAAATTGGCCGTGTTAATTGCAAGGCACAGGAGCCACCCGGACATTTATTTCTTTTCTTAACCATTTTAATGAGCACGGAGTAACGTAACTGCATTTTTATGTTCTGCAGTTGTTTTTGGCGTTCTGTCCGGTTTAGACTGTGGATCTTTATACAAAACAAAAACGGTCTCCATCGATTGCAAGAAATCGAGGAGAAATTATATATTGTTATCTTCAATGTTTGTAATTTTTCAACAATTTTTAATATGTACAAATATAAATGCTTTCATTCAACTTTCGCGTTTGATGCAGCAGAAAAATTGGTTGGTCAGATGAACTGCATTTTCATTTCTCATTAATACTCTTTCAGATGTTTGTATTACATTATGGAGCGAGCACGTCGATACGAAATCACGTAATTCACCAATATTCACCGAAACATATGAATGCAGGCTTAATTACGTTTCTACATATAACGATTTGAATGAGTAAACACAGCTTGTATAAATCTAATATCACAGATCAATATTCACGCAGTATCGAAACAAAAATTTCTCGGTTGCTATTTCATACGTTTATTGATTCTTTCAAGTAAACATTTACAAACTCATGCTTATACAAAATCTTTTACTGAATTTTTTAGTTCTTGGTTATCGATGTTTGATCACTGAAGTAAATACGAGCATAAAATATAACTTTTCTATTCAACCAATATTTTTCAAGTAAATTGTTCGGATAATGGTCGCGCCTGGAGCACACTAATGGAAACGCAGCCATGTTGTTATTGTAGTGTTTGGTTATCAATGTTTGATCACTAAAGTAAATACGAGCATAAAATATAACTTTTCTATTCAACCAATATTTTTAAATTAAATTGTTCGGATAATGGCCGCGCCTGAAGCACACTAATGGAAACGCAGCCATGTTGCTGTTTACCTTTCAGGGAAGCGTAGGAAGCCCACGCGCCGCTCTTTTTATAAAATTATTTGTGCTAACATTAATCGATGAACGTTTTGTGCAGCAGTATGGCGCAGATAAGGTCACGGTCGTTCGTTTGTTTCGACGCTGGCCTGGCTCGATATCGCATGTGGGTCATGGTTTGCCCTCTCCACACGTTTTCCCATCGGCGAAGGATAACCCCGTGGTTTTTCTAAAGCACGCCTCTGCGAAAACCCCGCACACTTTAACCCAATGCATCGCCGTTAAATATGATAATAACGTCCGCCCACGGCAATTCGGACGTCGCTCGTGCATCGGTCAATTAACGAGGCAAAACGATTCGAAATGCAATTTGAGCCGCGCAATCGTTACCCATCAGCCTCCTAGTAACTTTATACTGAAAATCTGTTCGGTATTGGTCGGCCAGGCGAATCCGATTAGCAACTATCTTTACCAAGCACTGTTTCATCCTGACTAGAACTTCTGAAACTGAACGGTCACCACGTTTATTCCATGAAAACAGATGAATGAGATTTGTCGTTTCGTCAACGAACATAAATGTAACCCACGATCACTTTGATGTTGTCGATAGAAAATATCTCGTTAAACAAATTCGATATACCGTTCAACTCATTTGACGATCGTTAATCGTGATTTTATTATACATAAAATCAAAGTGGAAATCCGGGGAAGGTTCTTTTGAGCGTTTCCAGTTTATCCGAATTTTTTATGTAAAATAATTTCATTAATAATGTCTGTTTGGACTTTTAACGGACACTTCATTTGTGAAATCGTGAAAGATATGTAAATATGAGAACGTTCGTACGCGCGTATATACATATTTTCTGCACAGGTTAGTGTAATATGTCTTGTGCGGCAGATGTTGAAATCTTCGGAACGCCATCGAGCATGCAACACGAACGAATCCGTAAATCTTCGGTTGCAGTTTATGTTTAGATAAAAGCATCAGTGCCACAGCGCACGTCACAACTATCGTATTCGAATCGTTGATAACAGGACAGAATAATGGTAAACTTTGATAAATTTATAGTTGTTGCCAGAGCGCAGACTTGCGAGGAAAATAGACACGACGTGAACACTGAAGAAAAATCGCTTTTTCGTTATTCGCGACAGATGTTCGTAAAGTAAACACAAAAAGTATGAACAACAATTTTTAATATAAAACGAAGACGACACCATTGTCCTATAGTTACGTAAGTCGCTAATTAATGCAATTATTTGAAATGCAAAATTAATCATATTCCTCTTTCTGGTTTCAGAGTTTGCAGCAGCCGCGCTCGCAATCGGAACGACAACTGTCAGGTTAGTTTTCAACTTCCTAGTAAAGTTCGGATCACTATAGTTCAACAGTACGATTTTCGAATGCTAGAACTTTTAATGACAATCTCCGTTCCTCCTTCTTCCCCATCTTTAATACCAAAGTAGGCATCGGTATTGCAGTTGGCTACACTCTACGACATAAAATCATTGCAATGTTATATTTTATTGCCTAATGAAAACTATTCACGCTTTTAACCTACATCGTGAGAATAGCATAATTTATTAAACGTCGACGCTTTCATTGCAATCATAAAACACGTCTTGGAATTTATCTTTTATTTACAGTGGAAATGACTTTTATGTCGCAAATGTTACTTATTGCGACAGTTCGACAATCTTGCTTGCGTGGAAAGAATCTATTTCAGGTTCTAATCGTTTGTCGATTAAAGCCTGTATTCCAACTTTGTTTCTAAACGTTTTTAAATTGTTGGTATGCTAAACATTAAAAAATGACGTTAATTATTGGAACAGTAAGACAATCTTGCTTGCGTGTGAATAATTTATTTCAGGTTCTAATCGTTCGTCACTGAAAGTCTGTATCCGAACTTTGTTTCTAAACGTTTTTAAAGTGTTGATCGTGATATGCTTAACATTAAACCTACCGAAGGGTTGCTACTTTCGAGAATGGTTTCCTAATCTGCGAGCCCTGAAATATGGCGAAGGTGGTTCCGCAGCACGGGCCTCGCCGTGTCCGTTTCTCCTTTTTTATTTCCGCGAGGCCTCGTCTCTTTCCACGCGGAGTGATTTATTGGATCGGAGCCGAGGCAATTTGTCGCTCGCAGCGAGGATGAAAGTAGCCTTGCACATCCGCGAAACTCGCGTGGGTTAATTCTTAATATTACCCCTGGGTCAGCACGCCTCGTACCGGAAGCTTTAATTACGACGACGACGACGCTCGGAGTCGCGCCTCGAGAAAGCAATTAGCACTGGCTCGCGAACGCGTCGATAATTAATTAAACTTTCGCGATCGATTCCGCCGCTGTTTTGACCCGACTAGTCTTTCGGTGCACATGCGAGTATACAAACCATCGTTCGATGGCACGCGATGTATTTCGGGACTGCTGCAGCGCGATTCTTTGATGCATTCCCGAATAGAAAGCTGACGGAAGTGTCGTCCTTCCCTGAGACGGCGAAAGAAGTCCTGCTTGAAATTAGGAGGAATAGAAACGTACCACCTGTAGATCTTTCTCTCTCCCTCTCTTTCTTAGTCTCTCGTTGTACTTGGCTTTAATCTTTGATCCGACTGAGTGGTGCGCCTTTGACTTCGGTCCGTCGTTCTCAATTGAAAGTAAGGGTAGTGTAGAAATTAAACAATGAGAATATTTGAACGTTAATGGCGAAAATTGTATTGTAAATTTTCAATCCAAAAAAGACCAGAAATATTGATTTCGAATTTTGTACGTGTTCCATGCACGTACAATATTAAACGTAATATACAATAATTTACATCCGCAATTATTGCTTGAAAATGATGTAAAGTAAGATCGAAACGTTGAAGTTAATGTGGTAATTTGCAGAAATGCTTTTAAATTACAATTGATCGAACCGGATCGAACGGAAATATTTATCAATATTAAACAATAAGGGAATTTTTGAATTTATAATACTAATGCATTGGATACATTACGAGTAGGGAGAGATTAAAGTAAAATAATACTTGAACGTCTAATTTTAATTTTGTACGCATTCCAAGCATATCTACGATTGTACAAGGAGTATGGGAATTTCAATGTATAATAAAAATGCATTGAATACGCTGAGAACGTATCTCTCTTTCCATATGTTTGTACGCATTATAAAAAGATAATGGTGTACAGTGCACATTGTCCCGATTTCTATTTATAATACAAACAAAGATGCTTTTAGAGAGAGAGCTGTTTGAAAACGTCTCGGGGTTTTACTATTCGTTGGGAGGCGGACTGTATGATAAAACAACTCTTGCGCGCTGCAAATAAAATTATCGAAGTTTCTGTCAGCTCTTCGTCCACAGTAATTAAAAATCAATACCGCGATGTACGCCCGAAGTACGCGAAGTTCGAGAGCCTCAAGTCAACGAGCATCTTGTAATTTCCAAACTCTGTGCCATCCGTTCGAGGGAACATCTCAAATTATGGAAAAAAATGTTCGTTCAAGATTAAACGTGCAAACACTGCCAAAATATAGTCACAATTTCAAGAGAGTAACAAATATCTGTACATCTGTTGTTCGCTGGTTTTGTTATTACTAATTGCGAGAGAACACGTGTATATTTATCACGTGTCTGTATCCAGCGAGTCATTTCCTTAAACGAAAGAAGATTTATCGTTGCAAAATTACATCGGTATAGTGCATTTGTCATCTTCCGTATCGCATAATACGTCACGAGTCCTCCCCCTCGGAAGTCCACCATATTTCACGTCTTCGTTTCTTTGTTCTAAGACGTCGGAAGCATATTTCATTTTCCCACAAAAGAGAAAGGAAGTCTCTCCACTGGAGGAAAACTCTCGGAATTAGTGGAAATTAGGTTAGAAAATGGCTACGTTAATTGCGGCGCGTTGATTTTTCACAAAAGCTCCCTCGGAATGTATTATTGTGTTTCGCGGGCACACGAAATTAATTAGAAATACGTTTATAAACCTCAAGGATTGTTGTATATAGAAATTCGTATGAAAAGTGGGTCAAGTCTACTTCAATAAACCACTGGTAGTACGGTCTCTCGAAACCGTGTACAAGGTGTATTCGCATGCTAATGAATTCAGTTCCCGCATATGTAAACTATTAATCAATCGGTGATTTATACTTTTACCGTATACATATGTATATTCATTAAAACGTGCATAAAGGGGAAAAAGAGTGTCTCTATGACACGGAAAGTTCTAGATTAATCATTTTTTTTATTTTGAAACCCCGGTAAAGTTGCCCTCGATAATTATCCGAAGGTAAGATAAAGTTAACACGTATAAGATGGAAGATAGTGCGTGATATAATCGTTTGGAAAACCAATTATTTCTAATTAACATAGTCCGCGATTTATCTCCGGCAGAAAATACGGACAGTATTTTTAATGTGTTTCAGTTACGCTAGGATATATTTATAAATAGGACTTACATTCATAACGGGTCATGAATACTAAAAACCCCGCAAACCCGAGAACGTAATTAGGCAAAAAGGTTAATGCGGTCCGTATTTTTTGTGCCCCGTTCCTACGCCCATATCGCGACCACATCCGCAGCCACATGCGCAACCTAAATCGAAACGATGTGTTTCCTCTACACTTTTAATATTTCAGTAGGTAATACGATACATCGAGTATGAATCTTTTACGTCTCAAAAATATTTTAAGATATTTCTTTCATGACCCAGATCATTCTTATTCTATGTAATCTTTTTGCATCGAGCACATCAAATTGAACCTGTTTCCTCATATAACAGTTGAGCTTTTTACAATTTCTGCGATACAGACGAATTTAATAATATTAAAACAATTACATACTTGGGTGGGAATCCAATCATTTTACGGTTCTGTATACTGCAGAGTCCTCCCTGCAATTAATTAAATGGCTGTCTGGAAGAACAGCCAATGTCAGGTTTTCTTAATTTTTGTAGGAGGTCAATTTTGTCAATTCTTCTCCCGTTCGCAGATTTCGCCCGTTTCATTAAAAATTAAAAAAAAAAGTAAAATATGTTTAAATAAAATTGCGCTCTTATAAAATTTGAAAAACCTGACAGAGGTCCTTCTTCCAGGCATCCATTTTGAAATTCGTTTTCACACACACATACACAAATATACGATTAAATCAACACTTTCTGAACATCATTAGGTATTATTGTTCATTTCTAAACCGAACATGATTTTCCAGGTGATTCCATAATTTATCGTTCAAGTCTTGGAAAATGAATATCTGATAATAAAGTAACACTAAATTCAACAGAACAAAATGGCTATAATGTAACGATGTGAACCAGGGAAAACTTCAATGCAGTACTACGAAGAAGTATCGGCGGCGTCGCGCAAGACGGTTTCAATCGAAATCAGGGATCGCGGCGTCGCAAAGGTGCGCGTATCGAGCAGGTGATTTGATCGGTTCCTTGGGGTAAAAAAGTCGGAGAGACGCTTGCGCTGCGGCGGTGACGGCGGCGGCGACGGTGGCTTTCGTCTCGTTGGCCAATGGAACACGGTGCCAGTCGTCGCTATCACGGGCACCGCGGCGCTGGCCGCAGTTCACCAAGCGGCGTCCACGCGACTCGCGACGCGACGCGCCGCGTCTTGGTCCTCGAAGCCTGCGAAACCCTTGCGGAAAGCATTGATGCAATCGGCTCCGCGCCAACGGACCCTCACGAATAACCCTCGCCGCCCTTCGTCGCACGGAAGGGTCACAAACCGGAAACTCTCTTCTCTCGTCCGCGTGCTCGTGTGCGCGATCGTCGAACGGACCCGATAATGTTCATGTTAGGTATCAATCGTTTCAGTGCTCGTTTCTTCGACAAACATCAACGAGGATAATTGATCGACAAAGGGTACGCAGCGAGTGCATTCAATCGCAAGTCAAACTCTATTGTTTCCGGATACTATCCGACTCGTGGGAACACCGTTTCGTCTTTCAACGACTAATTCGTTACACACCGTGACGAATCAGGCTCGTTAGTGGGTTGCTAGATCGTGAAACACTACTTTTGTCGGGGCAATTGTTCCGATTGAGCTGGTAATTGCGTCGCTAATCTGACGAAGTCTGTTTTCCTTCTCACGTTCGATAATAATCGAACTTGTTAGCAAAGATACTCTGTGCAAAAGAGTTACAAGTTTGTCGCGGTGGTTCTTATATTTGTGATTTACACCCTCGCAAATCGATTATAACGTTCCGAACCGAACTGTATTTTTTATGAAATCATTTCTGGTCGTTTGAAATTGAATCGTTTTCAGAGGCAAGTAGATGCTCGGTTACATTCTAACCGGATAAAGCTCGGTTTTTTGGTCGTTTACCGGAATGCAAATTTCCATAAATTTACATAGAAATCTGCGGTCTGGACGTTTCCTTTTATCTCGTGTGGTCCTGGTACTGCTTGAACTCGTGATTCACGTAATTGAGTATAATTTATTGAATAAGATAACGTGCTCCTTTTTTGCCTGTTGAGAAATTATTTTTTACTGTTCGTGTGGTAATATGGAAGTGCGAGTAAACGTTCTGTGCCTTGATTTTGCGCGCCAATTTCTCTGGAACGACCACGCATTCGGGGATATCTCCACTGGATTTCGTTTCATTGGACAAGTTTATTGGGATCGTATTAATTATTCTTAATAAGCATTTTTTTTTGTATTGTCAGTTTTTTTAATATCCATGCAGGCAAGATAAAAATCGTTCATTGTTAAAAGTCATTGCTTTATGTCTAAAAGTGACTCGACATCAGAGATAGAAAAATGTAAATGAACTCCTTTACTTATTGAATTTCTTATGTTTTAATTAAATACAATTATAAGTTCTACAAATAGGAATTGCAACAAAGCTGGATAGTTATATTTAATATAATCAGTAAACAAAATCGGTTGAAACAAGTAGCAGTCGAGGAAACTGTCCTTTGAAGTAATTTTCAAATGAAACATTTATGATAGTAGGAAGTTGTTGGCAATAAAATTGAAAAATAATTCAGAGTGCAAAGAGTTCACATAGGAGGATGTTATTAAGAGAAGACACGTATGTATGTGTACGTCGATGACGAGACGACCTACATATTTATAGATTCATCGCGTATCTAGTCAATCAATGGATTTATTCATTAAGAAAGAATTTTTAATTGTACAATCTTTTACGCGGACTCGGTAGAATCTCGTAACTACTTTGAATAGGATTTCTCATTGACGTAGCCATTAATCATTTTCTACTGCTCAATCATGATATGTTACCCAGCATAATTACGAAAAAGTCATCAATCAATCTAATGGAGATTATCAATTTTCTCCAGTTCTTTGTAGAATCATCGATATTTTATAAGGACGTTTATGCACAAACTTTCTCTATTTTTCCTTCCAGCCGAACGGATCGTAATAACACGGGATAATAAGACTTGCTGATAATTCATAACACATAATTTGTTCGAAAATTGGGTCATCACTGTTGATCATCTGTTGACGTTCCAAAACTGTTCACACATTATTAGCGCACAAACAGCGAACTTCTTATCACGCAACATACGCACACATACATCATCAACATCATCGATCAATGTCTGTCAGATATGTGGCTCATACTTAAAATCCATTAACCCGATAATTAACTCCGATGCGAAATTGTCGCTCGTATTCCAGCCAATTTCCCTTCGAATGTATCATTTCTCTCTGATTCGAAAAATTTGAATTTCGCACTTCATCGTTTCGTTCAGAATTATTCTTGCTTCTACCTTAATTTGTTAAATATTTGTTTAAAGGGGAGAACTATTTACTCCAATTAACCGGAAGCGGTTAAGAATTCGTTGAAAAATCTGCCAGGGATTGTGAAAAGGTTGGATTTCCATTATCCGATATTTTTGAAAGACAACGGTGTCACATTAGATTTTTCGCCGACGTTAGAAGCAGTCTGGCTGCCAGAGTTAAAACACATTAGCCGAAGTATCGGAGCTGTTCTCGCGGTTATAAACTATTCATCACGAGCGGGACACGAAGTCAAACAGTAGCAGACTTTATTGACAGATGGAACGGTGAATTTTACAAAATTCATCCGTCGGTGATTCCCGTCCCGCTCCACTTGCGTTTCGTTCTAATTATTCATCGGCTATCTCGTCCGCTTCCTGTTAGGCGGTCGCGACGTTTATTAAGTTTTCTCGAGAGCGGTTTTGCTATCGCCGCCATGGTAGATTCGTTTCGCGCGGTGGCTAAATACCACGTGGAAATTCGTCTGTCAAGCTGACAGACCCAACTTCGAAATGCCCTAGCTTGTCCGTCAATCCGTGTCTTGAAATCCTGCACCTTCATTCGGAACGAATGGACACTACACATTACGTCGGCGAGACATTTTTTCGTGTCGTGGCGAAATATTGGAAACAATAAATTCCTGCTGGGTTTCAATTCTTAACCCTTCGCACTCGGAACTATTTTAACTCCAACATTAAACATTTCTTTCGACCAAGAATATTTTTTATTACTTATTTTTTAAATTTGGTGAATATGAAATTGATGTAATGCCTCATACAATACTAAGGATACAAATTTATGACTAGATTACGAATTTCTTGCATTCATAACAAAGTTCATGAACGAACTTCGTAACAGTTCGATACTGTCGAATGTAACACTGAACCATCGGTTTTATACTTTTCCTCTTACAATTATTGAGATTACCAATTTCTTCATCCAAGCACATATTGCAATAAAAATAGCACAAAATCTAAAAAAAAGAGCCTTGTCATTTTTGTAATTTGAATCGCTTTTAGTGCTCGGTGGGTTTAGCGTTAATAATTGGACACTTCACACAACAGCAATTTTTCATCCTTCCGTATTATATAGAATCGCATATTGATTTTCGATATTACAGGAGAGACAAGGCTTCACTTAATTCCGAGAATGTTATGTCTCATTGTAGTTGTCAAAAATTCGCATATTATATCGGGTTGCTCACCTGTCGAAAATTTTCCACAAATACGCGGGAGCAGAACTGGTTTTTCCATTAATAAATAAATTGTATATATCAAACATCAATATTGCAAATGTATATTGTGATTTCAAATCATCGTATCAAAAGTTTATGGCTGCGTTAGATGAAACAAACCAGTTCCGACTAAACAGGAATCCAAACAGAAAACAAATACCTTATTAAACTTGCAGTAGAAACCAGAGCTGTGGTATCATCATAAGCTCCACAAGAAGTTACATTGCATATCAGGAAACAAGGTCTAATACCCCTTCGTATTCAATGTTTATTCGATCGTACTACTCGAGAATATTTTATGGGTGATCGCTATTACTGTGCTTCATGTGCGGACCTTTGAACTTTGCCAAGATATTTGTTCGAAACATGCTCTTATCGGGGAAGGTAGCATCTCATCGAAATTCAATTTCCCACCTACGTGGCATTTCGCGGAAACCGAATTCTAATGCATATTCCATATATGCTAGGTAAAATCGATTTAATTCGAGAAAACGATCCACGCCGACCACGAGCGAAAATAAAAACGTTCTGCAGCCATCGCGATAAACAGAAACTATTTTAAAAAAAAGCTCACCTGTTAATTCTTGTCTGTTGTGTGTGGGAAATCAATTAAAAAGAACTACAGCATATCAGTTCGATTAGCAAATTGAATATAATTATTCTTAGTCCAATATACACACAGAGAACCAAATTTATTTATTCATTTACCGTAAAGTCGCCTTTGTATTTTTAATAATTGCAAAATACACAAGAATGGTTCCGATGCGAGTAACTATTGTGTTAACCTAGACCTTTCAGCAACTGTGTGCCATTAGAATTGCTTTCGGCAACGTCATTGTTTAAAACAGTATGCCACGATGTTAGTGTATGACTTATTGTTCTCTCACTGGAAACCACATGTATTATGCGTACACCTTCGCAACGTCTGTTTAGATATTTTATGTAATAACTATTTTATGGATTTGCAGCAAGATAAGTGAAATACAGAGCTGCGAAGGTATCCAACAAATTCAACATAAATTTTTGTATTATTACTAAAAGGAGAAATAGATTTTTACTTCATAATTACATAAAATCTTTTATTGCATAAACTCAGCAGTCTAATAATCACCGATGATTTGGTTTTCAATTTATTCAAACTACTGACAGAAGAAATAGATTTTTTATTTCATTATTGTTTCTCACATTTAACGCAGAACATTTTTATTTTGCATAAAATAAGTCGACCGTGATATCAGGTGAGACAAAATTTGGTTTTCAATTTATTAAAACTACTAAAAGAAGAAATAGATTTTTATTTCCGTCCTGTTTCTTATAGTCGGGGCGGAACATTTTGTTTTCGATAAAATACGCAGTTTAATAATGACCGACGATTTGATTTTTATATCAGATGAGACAAAATTTGATTTCTGAGGTTGGACAATCAAAAAACGACAAAGATGTTCGTGTGGAATTCCAGATGACGTTTCGCAACAGTACTGAATTAGGATCGCAGCGTCGAGATAACGCGGTTATTGTTTGATCGGGGAAGTGTTTAATCTTGCCATTAGCCATGATCGAAGCAGCCCTGTCTGTGTACAGTCGATAGAGAAACGCGTCGGATTCGATGTTCGCATTGTCTAGCAGCATGAGCCTACTTTGGTCAGCTGCAGCCGGAAAATTGCCGGGGAAACCTCCAACTCCGCTTTGACAAATTGAAACTAGGTCACTCGATCGCAGGAAGCTGTTTTCCGTTGTTATCCGATGGGACCATGGCTCCGCCAATTTTCAGAGGAGACATACCACTTTTGCTCGACGGTTTTCGAAATTCTCACATGTCGTTAGCGTACCTGCTAGTTTCACCGGTAGGCGGAAGTGACCGTGTTTCCTACTGTTTCCGGTCGCCGTGCACGGAAGCATTCCCATGGGACAAAAGATACATTGTTTCTCCGAGTGAGATTTGTTTGTGCTTTAATGAGAATTTAATTTAATTGTGTCACTTTAAACCGATAATCTACAACATAGTTTCTCTGTTGGAAACCTTTAATGTTTTCACTAGCCTGTGTATATTTTTGCAAAACGAAACTTGTCTGCATTTCTTGCAACATGCATACACACATTTCTTAATATCCTTAATAATTTCAGTAGACTGCCACACATGCGGCGAAATAATTCTGTGGATTTGTTATGCAAAACAAAAACTGTCTGCATTTCTTGCAAAATACAGAGAAGGGCTACACACGCATTTCTTAAGTTTCTTAATAATTTTAGAAACATAATTATAAATTCAAAAATACTGATGCACCTCTTACAACAGTTTTTTTAAGAAAAGAAATAAATTAATTAATTCTAGACTGTTACAAGGATACTTGAAAATATTCTTGGGGGAGGTTTCATGCCACCTATTGTTCGGGAAAGTTCAAGAGTGTTTAGAGCAGGTTTTATTAATAAATTTTACGATATTGCGTATTTAGAAACAGTCTCGTTAATGTTCTAAACGCTCCCCCAAATACCAGTGAATCAGCGCTGGAATCAGCGTCCGCTAATTTTATACCGAAGGGGCCCGGTCCCTTCGAAACGATTACACTTTCGAGAAATTTATATTTTCGTCGCGATGCTGGGCTATTTTTATCCGTTTGATCGTCCCACCGGTTTAGTTCATTCCTGGTGTGTTCCTGCGTTCTTCGCGTCGACCCCGTTAGCGTTTTGAAGGGCCGTCAATCTCCAATTCATTTACTTTATTCTGTACCAGCGAGCGCGTCGGATCAATTCGAACAGCAATGTAAACGTTCAGCGTTTCGTAATGCGTTAATTAAAACGTCGATGCACAATATTTCTTTGTAAGAAGTTTATTGCTTATTACGTAATAAACGCGTCTTTGAAATAGTGAGCGGATTAGAAGAAACTTTATGATCAATTTTGTGGTTGGAAATGATAGAGTGATGCTGCTCGTGTGTGTTATTAAATTGTATGCATTTCATAAGTGGTATTACGCTCTTATTAATTGAAGTAGTATATGAAGTAGTATATCAAGTTGTTTCTCAGCGAGGTTTCAACAGATCGATAGATGATTTCTCAAGAATTAGAGCAGGCCTGATGGGCAGTGATACTTTTCTTTAATTTAATTGGCAGAATAAAATGTTTGAAATCTTTTGCAATCTGTAACGTACCTATTTTTCTGGACAACTATCCTAGCAATTAATTAAACCAAAGTTAGTATCGAATTGTTTCTAAGCGATGTTTCAACAGATCAATAGAACACGTATATTTCTCAGGAATTACAGCAGGTCTGGTAGGCAGTGATATTTTTCTTTAATTTAATTGACAGAATAAAATTAGTTGAAATCGTTTGACAATTAGCCTAGCAATTAATTGAACTAAAGTTAGTATGAAGTTGTTTCCGAGCGATGTTTCAACATATCAATAGATCATCTGTTGGGCAGTGATATAAATCAAATAAACTAAAAATTTTGAAATCTTTTGCAATCAGTAATTCATCTATTTTTCTGAATAATTAGCCTAGCAATTAATCGAGCTGGGAGGATTAACATTTTTAATAGTACACGTTTCTACCAAGCTTGTTATTTCGAGTACAATATTCCCGTTATCCCGAAAGTCAGAATTAATCGACGGGGTTTCTGATGTATCCGTTTGACGATTTTCCAAAAATCGGATTAGCCTGGTGACAAAGTGACAATTGGATCGTAATTTATTAGCAAGTTCTGGTTGTCCAACGAGAAACGTGTGTCCGTTGTACAGCCGTTCCGACTGACGATTTCACAAGCGTGGCCGATTAGACAACCAGTTTTACCGGCTTATAAACAATCCGTACGAACGATAGCGTTTAATCGAGCATTCCCGGCACCTGTCTCAACCGTTATAAATAATAGGAAAAGAAAGTATTTGGCACGACGGCGTTCGATACACCTCGCAAACCGACGACACCATGAATATTAATAAACCGTCCGGCAATTAGTTTCACTGAAAATTAACGTTCGCGGGATTTCTATCCGTTAATTACCGTCAGACTTCGATGATGTTTAAAGTTCGGTTGTAATTATCAATGGAAACCTCAGGAACGGTTTCTGCGCAATCGTTTCAAGGCTGCGGACATTCTCTATCCAGATCAACATTTTTCCCTTTCCGGTCCCCGTTATCGGAAAACACGAGGTGTTATACGTTACCGTGTCTCGCCTGGTTCCGCTCTCAAGTATGTAGAATAAAGAAAAACACGCGACTTGTCGATAAGCTAATCTCCCTGTAAGCTGTAATCGTTCTTTATCGATCTCGCGATTTTTCGCGTGTCCATGTGCCGGATGGGACATGCTCGGTGAAATCGGACAATAGGATTGGCAGTCTGTCGCGAATCGCCAACTATAAACATACAGGATGTGTCTATCTTATTGAATCTTTCATAACAAACCCCGAATAATATGTATCTAACAGTGGAGAGAATATTTTCTGAGAATAATTTATTAATAAGATTTAGTTAGAGTCTACCGGTATTTTTTGTGTGGCACCCTGTATGTATATTTTTTCAATATTTTTGTAGAGCTGCATTAGGATAATTTATTCTGGAGATATGTTCATGCTTTCAGACACAAATATCTCGAGATTATAGTCAAATAATCATAGTAATAATAAATAGTAAAATCATTAAAAGAATTTCCAGATATTTATACATTATTTTCAATGTACTGTATTCAATATATGTACCATTTTGTTAAAAATTTAGATGCAAGATTTAGGTACTCGAGGTAGAAAATTTGAAGCTAGCATAAAGATCTCTAATAATCACATTCGATCGGAGTGGTAGATCGACAGGAAAAATGGTCGATAAGGATCGCGAGCTTAATCCGGTGGGCATAGACAACAATTAGCGAGTACCGGTGCGACAAGCGTAAGCAATTAAGGGATCGAAAATTTTACAGGAGTAGAATACTACCCCGGAAGTGTCGAGTCATAGTGAACAACCGCTAATAGCTTCCTCCGCGTCTGTCCGAGCGCCGGTGACAATGTGACAAAGACTTGTTCAGCAAACGGTGCTCGAGAAAGTGACGGTAATTTGCATAAACTGCGCGGCTCGTTTTAATTTTGTTGGGCCGATCGTTTCACCCGAGCGTCGCCCGCGATGAAAATTGAACGTTGGAAACCCGTGTAAAACGGCCAGCTTCTGGCCCGAGAGCTCGGCCCGAGAGCTGCAAACACGGAATGAATTATTCAATGCGTCGCTAATGACGATATTAACGACGTTGCTAATCCCTGCGAATGGATTGAAAATTTTCCGCGATCCGACAAGCTCGATATAAGATCCGTACTTGAACGATTAAGATTTTTCCTGATAGTCCCGTTACGATGCAAAAGCGGCGCATGAATTATGATCATCAGGCAACTATTTTCAATCATGAACTTACGGAGGCGAGTCAAATTTAGTTGACAAACATTTTATCATGATCTTCACGTTCAAATTTTCATAAGTTACATTTGAAATGTAGCCTGTAAAACATTGTTAAAAAAAGGTAAATTATAAATCACAATTATAATCATAAATATAATGTAGAAGTAGAAAGTTAGAAAGTAGAAATTCTAATTTGCATACGAAAAATACAAATTTTCTTTGCCTCTTGGGAAATTATTAAACGTCTCCTTCGCGGTCCCAGAGGCAAAGAAAATTTTCATTTCTCGTATACAAGTTAGAACTTCTACTTTCGAAAACTCATTTATTTATTACCACGAGTATCTACAATGTGGACCTTTTTTAAAAAATATTTCACAGTTTACAGTTTGAATGTAATCTCTGAAAGAAGGGATTATCGATCATTTTTGTATAAACCGACAGCACAAGCTAAAAGACAACGTTAATCGCCAAGCGAAACTTCTTTACCAACGTTAAAAGCTGCTTCCATAGCATCCAGTAATGGAATTAGTTTATGGTAGAGGATTTGCCACCTGATTAAATATAGTTAACCGAATTGCCCGGATTTAAAGCGATTGTGAGCCGGTGTACGCACGTTAAACCCGGGGTCGCGAATTCGTTAGGCAAATTACGAAAGGAGCACGGTGGAAGTTTGTTAGTCCGCGAGTTAGTTATCCACAGAGTATGTTGCGTTAAAGGCGCAGTCCATCCTCCACATTTTTATGCGGATCCGATTACGCTAATTACACCGAGCCCACGAAGTACCGAGTTTTTTAATCTATTTATTTAAGTACCGAGTTTCTTTGGTTCTTCTTTTCTATACCGAAATTTCAATCTTTTCTCTACTCTTTGATTATTCAATTAATGAGAGTTTCCAATAATACCTTAATATACCCAACCAATCCTCATTAAAATGTCCTTTGATAAAACTCTCCTTTGATCCATCATGGAGAAAACAAAACGAAATCATAAAGCAATTGCAAAGCGAGTAATTACGAGAATATAACTCATTTGGAAATTGGATAATTGGTATTCAAATATGCGTATATAGAATTCTGAATAAAATCGTTATCATTCCTGCTTCACTTGTTCATTGTTACAACAGTAACCTGTAATTGTCAATCGGGTGAGCCTAGAAACGAGGTTTCTCATTTCCCACCGGTAACGCAAAATAGAAAAACAAGATTTCTCGTTTCCCCTCGATAATGTGCTAATATTCGTGCAGTTCTCTCCGCCATTTCTTGGAAGTGCTCGAACCTTTGTCTCTATTTCATTCACACCGAATGTTTCTCACGCTCATCTCCGATGGCCCCAAGAGGAGAGCAAAGTGAAGAGAGATGACAGCCGGCAATTTTCAGAACATGTCTACGTGCCTCGATAATATTCGCAATTTGTAAATGAATGACCAAAAGTTCGAATTCCATTCTCCCATTTTTTAATTCGCAACTCTTCATCTGCTAGAAATTCTTTGGATCCTTCAATTGTTGTACGTCATCGATCATTTCCAAACTGCACTTCTTTCGGAAAAACAAATAAATTTTAGAATAATTCCATTGTATGCGATACTTAAATGTTTAGTAATTTAGTAATTGAAGGTAAAAGTAAATATTGTAAATATTGTAAATATTGAATGAGAATGTGTACTTTTTAATCATTTTAATAAGTCAGCACTGACGTAGCAATATTTCTAAAGATGGATTTTTAAAGAGAACCAGTTATTCGACATTTTCTATTAATTACTAATGTCTATAACAACATACACGTTCCAGCCAACGTATGTTTAGGTAAAGTATGCACCTTAGAAACCGTGAAATTATAGTATTTTCGTGGAAATAATTTTCCCGCGACGCACGAACCGCCGTTTTAGGAGCTACTTGATTTATCACGACGGTTCCCCCTCAGCGAAACGTTCGGATAGACGTCTCGAGTTTTCACAATCTTCCTCGGCAGGCGGTCAATATTTGACAGAAAGTAATACGCAGCCATATTCGTGTCTTTTCGGTGCCATAAATCCCCGGGCAGCAGAAACGACATTCCCGCGTTTCGCTTTCCGATATTCTGCCGCTCGTCGACATCATATTTTCTCGTTCGCAAACGGACACGTCTAGCCATGCGGCTCGTGTGTTTTTTCTTCGGACAAATTTGCTCGCTGGTCAAAGGCTGAACGATTGACAGGTAAATAAAACGCCGAACGGTTTCGGCGGACGAAGGAACACGGACTGGCATTAGAAAAATGATCGTTGAACTGAAAAAAAACGAACTGGTTGATCGATAGCATCACAAAGGAAACAGACCTTCCTTTTTCCAGGAAGTTGAAATATAAATTCGGTTTATACTGTTACAGTACTGGTATACGTGTTTCGCTGTGCGTTTATTTTTCATTAATTTAACTCTGCTAAAGGAAACGTGAGAAATCGATGTGGTTGTTAATCTATTTGAACAGTGCTTCTTCATTAATAAAATACTTTTTGTCAATGCTGCACTCGCTCGGTATATTTTGTCGATATTATTCTTTCCCAAGTGCCTCGAGTGAAAACGACCCTTCAAATGAATTTTTCCCTGGTTCCAGTTAAGCCGTAAAGTGTGCTGGAACTAATTTGGAACTTCATTTAATTTCTTTCAAGCCGACCGACTTACGAGAAATTAAAGATAAGAAAGCACACAGGAAGAAAGTTTCGAGTGGACGCAGAAACGCGCACGAAACCACCGGGATAGAATGCAATAAGGAATCTCTCTGCACCTGTTGCGAGTACAGCTTCATCCCAGAGGAGAGCTTTCTTCATCTTCGCAGATCTCTTCAAAGTGCACTGCAGATACTCTGCGAATGACCGTATTAAAATATTGCTGCCTTTGGAAACAGAGACGAATAAATTACACCGCGCGAAGATTTATTAATGCGAATCGTCTGGCTCGCTAGAAAAGAGTCCCAAAAGTGCACTTGACATTACCAGTAAATCATAGCAATTTTCCAAGGTGCTCCTGACTCAACAGAGGAATGAAAGTTGTTTAAAGATCACTGGCGAAGGAACTTTCCAGTTTTAATTAGCTGTAACGAATTGATCCAAGTTCCAGGGTACAAGTCACATCAAATCCAAAGTAAGTGTTGCTTTCCAATTGTTTAAACAGATGTTGTTCGTCGCAGTTTAATGGAAACGATAAATGTGCCCACGACGAAAACGTACAAACGATAATCTGGAGTACCACTGCAACAAGTGGGCAATTCTTCAAGAAACACACGGAAAGCCTGAGCAGAATTCGCTCGTTCGCGCGAAGTGGCACAAACACACCGTGAATTGATTGCCTAGACTGAAATTTATATGTCCCAATGTACCTCTATTTTTTAAACCATCTGCACCCCAAGATACAATGTTCGAAATGACGTCGTAATTGTTGTATTTGTTGAGTAATTGCAAAAACGAAGGATCTAGTTACGCTTCAAGAGAATTTTATAGCTGTTATAGCATTTTGTAGTTCCTCTCCGTTTCTCAGTAACGTAACCGAGATATTAATTGAAAAATTACGAGGTCTGAAAGAGATGTTGGTATCGTGAGAAGCAAGAATTATTTCTGCTGGTGTCTGTCAACGTCTCGCAAGTGAAAGTGTGGAACTTGAAGTCAAACTGGAGGGAACGAAGGAAAAACTGAGTAAAATCTATCGGAAAATGTCGACCGAGGAAGCTCGACCTTCCACTCCTGCAAGTTCTGGGCCAATCGACGAATCCGGACACGCAACCGGCAGAAGAATGTCGCACTTCAAGGAGTACAAGTTCTTCCGTAGCTTCAGCGCGAAGGTGGAAAACTGGCCGATGCGAAAGGCAGAGGCGCTGTGGCGTCGTATGCGGGAACGGAAGATCGCAGGTGAGCCACCATGAATTTCATTAGGTTGATACACGAGAAGGCGATTCGTTTTTCTCGTGTGGCGTTCGTCGTATCGTGTTGCGTAACGACAGCGGACCGTAACAAGTAGTGTATAAAATATTTCGCTATTTTTTTCAATTCCCGGATAGGTCCTAGGTTGAGCGAAGCAGAAAATGTTTCGTTACCTATCGCTTCACGTAGTAATTAGAACATTCCCTCTTACAGCCATTGAATGATTTCTCAAATATAGTGGATCCAACAAATATTTGAACACTGGATACCCGATTCGTGGATACTTGCCTATATGTATCAGATGATTGCAGAAGTTCGTGACTGATTTGAAAATAAAAATCAATGGTTGAATTTTAAAGAATACAGCTTTATTAAGCAGTTATACAGTCTACAAATAGAATAGAATGGTGACAATTAGAAAAGAATTATGCAATCATCTGATATTTAAACGGTGATGATTTTGCAAAAATCGATCGTACCATAATCAATTTAATTTACAATTAGACTGCGGGTCTTTATGCATTTATGATAATTTATCAAGGCTAGAATATAAAATTCGACAGAATTTTGTACAATTTTTATTTGTTTTAGATCTACAAAGGCTGTTCCCATTAAAAATGGAATTCTATATCATTTCACTTTCTTAAAATTTGTTTACAAAAATTCGAAAATGCATAAACATTTATAATCTATAATCGAAATATCGGCAATTTCTCAAGAACGAGAATCTTCAAGTATCTTTGAACATAGAAATCGTGCTACATTATTATACAAGTGATTGAATATCGAAGCTCAGTCATCGAAACCACGTAACAGTAGAAGCCCAGTATGACTCCATGTAAATATCTTTTTCTGAAGTTGTTTCGACGCTGCAGAGCCACCGTAACAGATCGAGAATCACCATACGAAAAGATCGATTTCTTTCTTGCGCTCGTTTTATACGGGGTCACAGCATTAATTGTGCACGATCGATACGAAACGCGCTTCCACGTCGGAGTAAAAGTCGAATTTAAAAGACGGCGACTGGATGGTCCGGATCGGGCCTGGGCCGGGCCGCATGACCACTTGTTTTCGCAACGACCTAATTACCGGTGGCCGTTCCTCTAGCTATTTACAATGTAAACACACGAATAGCCGGTTATCGTCGCGCGTACACAGAGATCCGGAGTGAAACGCGATGCTGTTCACCAATCCGTACGTTCCACCGCAACATGGTTCGCTTACCCGCAGACGGCGCGAGCGCATTTTCATTTTGACCGCGGAGCAAATCTCCGAGCCGCGATTGTTCCCGATAGGTGCAAAAATAGCAGCAAATCGTTGCGGTCACCGGAGAACGGCGAATTGATTTTTGAGAGAGTTTCTAGTGCCGCTCCAGACCGCAGGTACATTGCTTCCCCGGAACGCGACGGTCGATCCAACGATCTGGGGATCCGATCGACTCGTAACGGTCCATACATTTGGTAAAAAATTACTTGTCTTCATATCGGTATTTAATGTACCGAAATTACTTTCTAAATATTCAGCATTGTCGAAAATGTCACCTCGAGAAATAAATAACAATTGCAAAGCATTCACCTTGTGATACCACATTTACCAATGTAAATAAAAGTAATGCAATCATTAGAAACATTTATGTCGTCGACAGATTCTTTATGCATTCATAGCGTTTAAAACTTTTCAAAAAATTCTGCAATTTAAAATTCGATAGTATTTGATACGATTTTCATTTATTCCTGATATACAAAGGTTGAAATATGATTTTATTTGATATGGTTTTATTACCGACCGGTAATTATTGCAATTTTGAAAAATCTAGGATACTTGGATAAACAGTTTTTCATGGAACCTTCAATAGCAACAGAAATTTTCATTGTGAACTAACAAGTCACCCTCAATAACGTCATCTAATTGTTTCATGTAAGATTTCAATATAAAAGAACATTTCTATGCTTTCTTTTGGTTAGTAAAGTTATGGCAAAGTTATTGGCAAGTAAATAAATAAATAAAGTGAAACATGTCTCTCTGTAAATCAGTCGAACGAATTTATTTTTTTACATTTGCACATTTGAAAATGCAATTTCGTGCTTGTATAATTCCTCGACCTTCCAAGTGCAGCAAAAGTGCGACACGAGTCAAATTTCAACAGCACGGGGTAAATGAATGACATTAAGGCAAAGGATAAGGGTGTGCAACCTCGGCAACGTACATGACATTTCACCTTCCTCTGACGTCATTGTATCATTGTCGCATGAACACGTAGGATCGTCGAAATATGTCGACGCATCGTCGAGCGTGATAATTAACTCCGCCAATTATTCGAAGTCATAATTGCGCGAAATTAGATTTGGGAGGGCACCGGAAACTTTCATTCGTTGTGAAATGTATATGAAATGGGCCTCGTTAACGGTAATCGATGCGAAACATTGTTTCGACGTTTCCTCTGAAATCGTTAAAATTCGACTAATTGTTACGGAGGAATTAGTAATAGTATTCGATTTCTACTTGATGATGATTATATTCCGTTAGCACCGAGTCAAACGCGGGGTGTTTCCACAGGTTATTTCTCAAATAGTTCTTCCAAACACTGGGATCAAATAAAATTATCATCCCTTGCATATTTTTTTCAAAATTTGTATCTGCAATATCTAGAAAATCTGGAAGATTTTCTTTGTGTAATGATGTCACACACGTTACCGTAGTTTTGTGGAGTTTCAGACTTTTTAAAATATTTTTCATAGCTGTTCCCAAAGTATACAATTTTCTGAAACGTTTTACTTTATCACGACACGTAGTGCACTAAGGGCGCAATTTTCTTGGCGTCGTTCACAGGGAAGGGGTTTGAAGGATAATATAGGAACAGTTAACTCTGATGGTCTTACTGTTTCAAGCCTGATCGTTTTGGACTACCGGCTTCGGTAAAACGCGTCAGTCGCGTGTCGTGTAAACGAGAACCCGCCGTCGAGAGGTCTTCCCGAGCAACGACATGACAAGTTCGCTTTATACAAGCCGATACATCGCATCGTTTCGTGCAAGGCAAGCTCGATGCACAGGCAAAACAGCTCGTCCATCACGGTTAGTTGTTTCGGTTAACGTGGAGACATTTTTCTGCGCTGATGTGAATCGCTTAGCGTCACGTAATCTCTGTCAAAATACGCATTCCTCAGCTTGAAAGGGGTCGCGTGCATTAGACGAGGAACGCGACGATTTTTTAACGTGCAATGTTCATTCTATAAGCTCGCCATTCCCCTTGGTAAGCACGAATGCATAAAAATGCACTTCCTTTCTTAGCCAACGTAAAGTTTCTTATTACGTTCCACAGTCACGAATCATTTTTAACGATGCTTTATGAAGATAAGATAAAGAGGACAATTAATTTTTTGTTACCACTCAACTATTACAAGATATATTTTTTGACAGTTGTTCGAAAACTTTAATCGTTCTATCAATTTTACTTTTAATTGAAATGATATATCGTAATTCCTGCCAAGTGAGTCACGAATAATTTTTAAATTATTAAATAAATCATAAAATTTAAGCACTTGGTCGAGTACTGTAAACTATATTTTTTAATAATTGTTCTAAAAATTCAATCGTTCCATCAATTTTACTTTTAATTGAAATGATATCAAAAATAACTACAGGACAATCAATTTCGTTAAGCACTTGGTCAACCAGTATGAAACATATTTATCGACAACGGACTCTGAAAAATTGTTCTCAATTTTAATCGTAATAAAAATGATATCGTAATACCTTCTGGCAAAAGTGATGGACAATTTCCATCCTCTTTAATCCCACTGAGTCCATTCATTCTGTTTCCACACGAATCAAGTTTTTCACAATGACATCAGGATTAATATTCAAAGGTCTTTATCGATGTTATAACTCCCCGACGGAAATTTAACTGAATAACTTGTGTTACTGGCTCGTACACCCACATCTCCTCTTCAGGATGTACATCGATTAAGTCGATAGGTCAGGCGTTTCAATTTCAATATCCTTGGAAACTCTGCGCCGAAGTTCCAGGTAACCTTCTCGTTAAAATGTTTGCAATAAGTACTCGTAATGTTATTAGACTAATATGCTTTATGAATAATTGAAGTTCATTGTTCATACAGAAAGGACTTGGTAATGGCTAGTACTATCAGATTGTACTATACAAATAGTTTCTTTATGCATGTGTGCTAAAAGAAAATGGCCTTACTCGATCGTCAAGCTCGCGTGACCGATATAATCGCGTCTGCCAGCAAAATTTCATTTGGCCCTTGCACGCGAATCCTCTGGTTTGCCACGAAATCACTATGAAATCCTGTGTATAGGTGTTGAAAAAAATGATGGGGGAACTTCACTCTTAAAGTTCACTCTTAATCTACAATTATAACTAGGCTGCGGATCTTTGATGAAGAATTTATAAAATTGAAAACGTCTAGTATATACGATTTCTCCTCTGTTAAAATCATTGAGGGAAGAATTAACATTCAGTTTTGTTTCTGTTTCTTGCAATCGATGCAGACAATTTTTATTTTGCATAAAGATCCGCAGTCTAATTAATTATTACACTAATGCATGCATTTGTGACAACTGGCCACCGGATCTTTATGCGAAATAAGAATTTTCTACCTGACTGGAATGCCAAGCTGGAATGCAATATAAATTTATTTTCTTTTTCAACGTGTTCAATGTGGTGAGAATAATATAATCGTATTTTTAATTTCTTCCAATGTTATCACTGTTTTAAATTCTATGTAATCATTTTTTAAATAACGTGAAACTGCAGCTACATTGTTTCGAACATATTAAAATGATTAAAAATACATTTTTTCCGTAACTTTCGTTCCTTGTAATTGACACAGAACATTTTTATTTTACATACTTTTTCAATGACTTTTTTTATTATAAATGATTTACGAATTTTTCTATAATTGTTATGTAAATTTCGTCGCATCTCGACAGTTTACGCAACAACTTTGTACGTCGATATCACATTGGAACGTTTGTTTAGGTGCTCGAACGTTAGCTTGTTCGAACAGAAAAATAAAATTCTATTACGTGGAAGAGATTCCCTTTATTACAACGACGGCGTACATGGTTACAGAATCCCGCGAAGTGGAAGTACGATCAGCTTCCGCGGTTTTACATGATCGCGAACTTGTTATTACGTCGAGGTTGGCACGTCGTAATCAGAAATTTAAGGAGACACAGAACACCGGCAATCACTGTCACGCTGATTCGCAGCACGCCGCCACGTCTTTACACTCATCAGAGTCTGATTACAAAGTGGCAGGTTAATAAATGTCGACGAAGACAAGAAGAAAATTCTATTATACCGATACTACGTTTTGTTACGCGTGCAGGCGCGCGCCCACGTCGCAGATCAGTTACATTTACCAATCTCTATTAAGATTATATATGCATGGCTGACTGTGTATGATTTATACTGCACACTATCACAGTAAATTACGTGACGTAGTATTTTCGAACAATTGAATCAATCAAGACTTTTCACTCTTTCATATATTTTCTAGTAAACGGACTGCGGATTTTATGAATTTGTGACAAACATCGTCACGTACAATTTGAACAGTGAACAGATTAAAAATATTTAATTCTATATTAACAACAAACACGATCGATAGAAGAATATATTTATTTAAGGACATCAATTAGTTTCAGAGCTTAATAGGATAATTAAAAGAAGAATACAATCAATGCGAACATATTTTATTTTGCATAAAGATCCGCAGTCCACTAATAATTTGTGATTTTATCTTCCCGTAATATCCATGTGTTATTTTAATTCGCTTTGGTTCAAACAGACCAGATTAATTGCTGCGGCGAGGAAAGATTTTCATTTACATTTATTGCTGGATAGAAAATATATAGTAAGCTTGATAATGGTACGATTATTATCATGCAAATATTTAGAAATCACTAAATAAGGCAATTTTATGATGAAGTTGTTTTAATAATTCGCGAATTTTGCGGATATGAAAAATTCGGAGCATGATCGCGCCGCAATTTTCATAGTTGGAGACCGGTTTGTTTAAACGACGATCAGCCGGATGTTGTCCTTATCTAACTGTTGTTCCAACAGCGTAAAATGGCTACCGTGTGATCGTCGTGGATTTTCACGGAGCTCGCGTGTTTCCCAACTAGCTAGTGACTCGCGTTTAGGGATTGCAATACCGGTATACCGGTATACCGAATATCGGTATTTTGTGCTATTTTGCAATTTCGTGAAACCGGTATTTTCGGTATTAGCTATAAATAATAAATATTTTTTCGGGCATCTACTCTTATTTGAAATACGTTCGCCGCTCACGATGTGTATGTGTGCTTGCCGAACAAAGCACATTGCAGTTCTTTTCAGTTTTTCACTTCAAAAGAAGCTAACAAGGTCAAATTTAATTAAGTTCGTCGTCAATTTCCACAAAAACATTTATGAAAACCAAACACAAACCTATCCAGAAGAATTCGTTGAAGATGATGTTGATGTTAATACGAAAAAGAATTGTCTCTCGAGAAGAAATTACAATTAGCTATAAATAAAAAATTGCCACGAACAATAATACAAAAAATAGATTTATCGAATTGTTCGAAGATGAAGGACATCGAGGCAAATATTTAGGGAAAGTATATCGCTCATTATTAATAATACCACCAACCAGCGTGGATGCGGAAAGAGCATTTTCAACTGCAGGTAATTTGTGCAGAAAAATACGTTCAAGGCTTAATGACAGTTCAATAGATGCATTATGTTTTTTACAATCACATTTCAAAAATATGAAGTCCATAAATTAGTTAATGGTCTTTTTTTTAAACAACTGTGTTTTTGTACATTCATGAAAATTCCTAATACCGGTATTAGTACCGGTATACCGATACAACGTTAATAAAAAAAAAACCGAACACCGGTATTGTATTTTTGGTCCGGTATTGCAATCCCTACTCGCGTTATACGAGAGAAACACATATTTCTTCAGCGACGCCGCAGATGCTTGACAGTCACCATGTGGGAAAATACTTTTGAGGAGCAGTACAAAAATAGCTGTATGCATCAATGGTACGTAAATCGTGAAGAAGAAAGTTTGAACAAACGCAATTGTTGCTCGCAAGTGGACTATCGATTTGCAGGAGAGTACAAAAGTTTGCCAATTGCGACCGAGGACGTTTCATTAACGTGCTGATTGCATTTCGAACGAGACTTTAGGATAACAAATGAAATTCGTCAAATCGTGACATGGGCGACGGTGTTCGTGGAAATTTCCTCGACCTAAAACGTCGCACAAAGAAACTAATAATTGCATTTTTTTTCTGCCCCGGCGTACATATGTGGGTCATATAGCTCTTCTGTCTTGGCGAGGCTAGGATGTTGCTCGGCTAGCAGAACGCTCGATTTAATTATTGTTTGACAACATTCGACGCTTCGTTGGCCAGTCCAGCGACGTCGCACTTCAACGGGAAAAGCTTTGTCTGACTCATTTAATTGGAAAGTATCGAGCACGGCCGCGCGTGTCGAGCTCGGAAATCTTCTCGTTTCAGATTTAATGAAAGCTAGCGATACAGAGGATTTCAAATATTCCAACTAAGTAGGGATGACTGAATATCGCGCGCTTTAACCTTTTGCTCTGAGGCGCCAGTAAAAAAGTGCTATACCATTATTGAAAACAGTTTGAATATTATTGAATTCGTCTGTATTCTATAGATTATAAAAAGCTCAACTGTGGTACGAGAAAACTGGTCTAATTCGATGTACGCAATGTAAAAAAGTTTACATAGAATAAAAATGATCTGGGCTGAGAAAAATGTCTCGATTTTCGAGTTAAATTTGCTTCGAGTCCAAAGGGTTAAGGGTTGTTGGTTATTAATACATTTAGTGTTTTAATTAAATTCGACAGGGATTCAAGTTGTCTTCGTTTAGGACATTTTATAGAATATATTGAGCTGGAACTATAATTTATGCTAGTGGATTTACATAAACATTCGTAGTCTATTTATAGTCCCTAACATTGCTGACGTCGCGCGTCGGGAGAACATTACTATCGCATTTGTGCAACTCGTATGGAAAGGAAAGTGCAGTAAACAATACTTTCCGAGAAAATTGATATCTAGGACAGGGAAAAGTCAGGGGAAATCAGTGAAGTGAGAGAACCGATAAGAAACATGAATTCAAGACAACGCGTGTATACCGTCACAGGATGAATCACTTCGCAGCAGAATTATTAAACATTCCAGCTCCTGTGTTATAGTTTTCTCCGCCGATTCTTGAAGGTCGACAAACCTGGAAAATTCTTACAACTCTTTTAAGAAAATGAAATTAAATAAAATCTTATTTTCAGTGGTAGTAGCCTTTGTAAAGCTGGAGTAAATGAAAATCGTACCAAATTCTATTTAATTTTACGTTGCAGAATTTTTTGAAAATTTTCAAATGTCATGGCTGCATTAAGAACCAATATAAGCAGACGTCTTTCGTTGTAAATTTCTTTGTATTTCTTCTAATATTCTTCATATGAAGACCAAATGCCAAGAAATACGATGAAATTTCTAACCAAAGACATTGTCGATTTAAATTATCTTAGAAACTACAAAATAAGTAACAAATAAACAATTTTTAATTTTATTTTAAGATAACAAAATTTGAATTAATTAAAAAATGATTAGAAAAATATATTTACTACGATAGTAGGTAGGAATAATTTTTTAATTATTTGATTTGCTCATATTTATTTAACGGTTCATTTTACAGGATTTTTGTAAACGCAGTTCTATTTATAACACTCTTAACCCTTGCGAAAGTGGAAACCGAGAATGGGATATATGAGTAAAAAAAATCAAGTTAAAAAAAACACATTTTTCGCTAATGTTTATTATTAAAATATAGTGAAATTGGCCTAACATATTTTTCAACGCGGTAAATAGTGTAGAAGATATTCGAGAAAGATGATTTTGACAATAAAATTTGTTATTCGTTTGGAAAATTTTATGATAAGCAGAACTATTAATTTGATTTCTGGTAAAAATAATTTCCAATGTCTCTGATCTATCACATTTTCAAGAAACGTCCACGAACAAGACAGTTCGAAAAGAAGTGGAGGGTATCGAGCACACGACGAGGCTCACCGGTCGTGGCCTTCACGGTTCTGATCGCAATGGTTCCAACAGCGTCGCGTCAGTCGGCCATTACGAAAGTCCATTACAGTTCCATTGTTCCGACGCGTGTGCATACTTTTCATCGCGACAGGCTACAATTATTTGACCAGCGCGCGCTATACTTTTCTGGGCAGATCGAAATCCGGGATTTTCATATCTCGAGCGAGCACCGACGCCGACAATCGCTCTGGAACGCCTAACAATAACCCGAAGCCTTTCACTGCCAAGACAACGAATTATCCGTTCGGTCGCGACGCATCGATTCCTCCCCCGATAAACATAAGCGAACAATTAAGGATACGCAATTATCGTGGCTACCCCTTATGGAAAGCTGGTGCGCTGGCCTAGCCTATAATGGCGTCCCTAATGATAGACAAAGCACTACAATTACTTTGATCAATTTCGATAGCCTTTTATCGTTCTTCATGTGGGCCCCCGGTGTCGTTATAACGGTGTAACGCCCCCTTTTTCCCCTTTTATTTTTCAACGATGTCGCACCGGTAATTAATCGACTGTTTAGCACGTACCAAGCGAATCGAGTTGCGAAACAGGAATTTTATTTTCTCCTTGAGCCAGTTGCCACGAATATCCTCCTGCTAGAATCGAATTTCACTGAGATAATCGCTGTACAATCCCCAAATAAAATTATAATTGATCACGCTTTTCAAACATCTCAATTTCGAGGTGATTTCTTATGAAATTTAATGCACTCAGTGTAATATACCACTTTGTTAGTTGTAATCGTTGATTACCTAATGTACTTAATGTAAAATTGATCCAGATAGTCTTGATTGATAAGAACCTGATTTCTCACAAGATTTCATTAACGACACCGTAAAAATATATTATTTAGATACCATTAAAAATGTTCAAAATTAAGGTATATGTTATTGCATCAAAATATATTGCGTTTCCTTATAAAGACCACGGACTTTGTGCATTTATGACAAAAATGGGAGAGAAGCAATGAAAAGGAAGAAATCAATGCCCGTGTCTGGTAACTCATGCAGAAAATTTTTATTTTGCATAAAACTCTACAGTCTGATTGCACCAAAATAGAAGATAAACATAACAGCCCTAAAGTGAATGGATAGCCAGCGGAACTTTATGCAAAATAAAAATATTCCACGTAAATTGTAACAAACTGGACTGCGATACTTCGTTTTCCAACATGTTTAATACGTTGAAAATGACATAAAAGTATTTTTAAATTCGTCTAATGGTTTTACTGTTTTAACTTACACCTACTGATTTTGTGTCATGAATGCATCAAATCCGTTGTGCATCGTTTGCAGTAAAATTGATTTACATCGCGGAGCATTGTGTCGTTATTTGGCTAACGAAACTGATTGGATTCGGGCGTAGGTGTGCCGGCAAAACTGCGTTATCATTCGCTGGAGTTTTCTCAGCGAGGACCGTGAATGTTTCACGTGGGATTCGTGTCCTCTTGAATCCCCGAGGAAACATCCTTTTAGCCGTTAAGATGGCCTTTCGACGAAATCGTTCGCACTCAAGTTGTCCCGAGTAGCGGTTCCGGCAGGATCAAAAGATTATATCGTGAAATCCTGCAGAAGGTAGAGCTGCAGTCGCCGAGAGTGCCGCGTTAATCCCGTGCAGTATCTCTCGTAACGGAACCTTCCGTCTTTGCTTTTTCACTTTTTTCCAACCGTGCAAGGACTTCTTATGAACTGCGCTCGGGAAAAAGGGTTCGTACTTGTTTCAATTATTTATTGCCCTTTGAACAAAAATTACCGCCTGTCCGGAGATTACCAAATAAATTCTGACGCGGCTACAGTGATATATCTCCCTCGAAGAAAATTAATCGAGTGACATTTTTATCCCTCCTGTTAATTCCTACGAAATGCATAAATTGGAACGATTTTTATTATTGCTATATTAAAAAGTACATTTTTTCAAGAATTACGCATCGACTCCATTCTGACAAACAGCGAATTACAATCAGTGAATGGAACTATCAATGTTTATAAACGAACGTTCAATTAACGACTGACGATTTTTCTAAACAAAACGCTCCATTATTAAACTATGCATCCACTGTTAATTTTTTTTACGAAATTTTTGTACAAGACATTAAAATTACAAGACATTTGAAAGAGTTTAGTTCCGCATTCATGAAGGGAAGAAATAACACTCAATGTAGTGTCTATTTCTTGCAATTAATGCAGGCAGTTTTTATTTTGCATAAAGATCTGCAATCTACTCGTTATGTTTCTTTCTCGTTCTCACCTCACATATCCAGACATGGATGAAAACGAGATGAAAAGTGTATGCGAGAACTAATTCGTCTTCATAGCAATCGTTATAGTGCGAGCTGGATCCGAATAATCGATTAGATCGTTATGGGGCGAGATTAATTGTGAAACTGATTGTTAATCACGTTGCACCGAATGGAGAGGGAAAGAATTCGTTGGTCTGGGCAAGACTTGTTGGCAACCAGCACGTGCCGAAGGCTATTCACGAGCGTAGCTGTAATCACAGCGAAGCGGAACGTAATTTCCATCAGCGGTTGCTACAACCGCGGGATAATCGTCATTCGGCCTAAGGCCAGGCGTTTATGTCCCGATGAAGCCTTCGCCGGGGCTGGACGTTAATGTCCAATTATTGTTCTTACTAAATATTTCGTCGGATTTCAAGGATTTACACAGTGCCATAAAAGTCAGAGCGAACGAACGCGCCCTCGTATTTCCTCTGGAGAAAACTAATCCTCATACTCCTCCTCTCCTGAAATAGTCATAAATTAGACAGTGGATTTGATGCATTCGTGACAACAATGAGTCGGTATAATTTATAACAATGAAAACGTTAGAAGAAACTAAAAATACGATATATTATTTTTAAGATATAAACGAAATAAAGTATTGTAGTACATATTACGAATATGTACATTGTATAATATATTATGTACTAGCTGACCAGACAGACATTGTCCTGTCCAACTTTACATTATACATTTGAGCCCATAATTATGAAAGTGTTTCACACACGTTATTTTAAACTGAATTAATTGAATTTTTACGATATCGTCAGAAATAAACAGTTAGATAGTGCTTCTTATTTCAGCATTATACACATATACGTACACTACTATGCAAGAGAAAGAAGCACCCGGCCATATTTAATAGAAAAGCGAAAACAATCAAATAAGAACACAGTAAGTTTGAAGATAGAATTCCGCTGTTTAATTGAATAGTTCTGAAAATATGTGTTATTGCGGATTATCTAATACTTGAAATACAATAAATCAATCATTGTACGATACAAGTTCTACACAAAGATACTGTTTGTCATTATATCTTATAATTATACTGGGTGGTTCTTTCTTGTGCACAGTATAGTGTATATACTTTATTTTTACATTGTACGTGTTACTATTTATACATGTTACTATTTATTGCACATTTTTATAAGAAAGGTTTTCAGCCAACGATGGAACTAGTCGCATGCAACAGACTTGACAATTTCTTGAAAACGTAGAAATAGTGGATCCCCCGACATCGCTCGACAGAACACAGTAAAATCGCTAATAATTCTGGTTCCGTTCGCAGTAGCATTTCGAGGAATCGATTCGCAGGCGCATAACGGTAGACAAACCAGTGTTTCTGTTGTATCCGTGTATACTGCGTTGAACAAGAAGCTTGCCGAGCATTTGGCAGAGTCAGCGGCGCGATTACGGCTCATCGTGAGCGAAACGTT
Organism: Lasioglossum zephyrum; assembly: GCA_028455615.1. Taxonomy (NCBI): domain Eukaryota; kingdom Metazoa; phylum Arthropoda; class Insecta; order Hymenoptera; family Halictidae; genus Lasioglossum; species Lasioglossum zephyrum. The sequence continues at coordinate 7,467,616 of CM052321.1, read as the reverse complement.
GTCGGTGTACGTTACGGTGCCAAGTTACTCGCGGAAATTGCACCTGTCGGCCGCAGCAGCCGCGTGTGCCGGTATATCGATCCCCGTCGAATTAAACGAGCACCGATTAGAACCGATTTACTTTCTACTGGAAAATCGATACGCCTTCCACGCGTGCACCACCGTTCAATAATTCAACGAACAGATGGGGACGCCCGTTTCGTTTAGTTTCGTTCGGCCGCAATCGAATTGCGTGGCACGGGATTACCTGAATTAATTGCGGCTTGGCTTAACCCGAAGGTCGTAAACAGTCGCCTAGACAGCGACAGTGAACGATCTTAATATTCGACGTGTGTTGAACCCGTTCGAACCAATGTCTGCCCCGAGGCACGTGGCCAGTACTGTTTGACCAGTACTGCGAAATTTATTTGCGGGTGTCCTGCGTCTGCCAACTGCACGCCGGGGTTCGTCAAGTTCGATCTGAATGCGTTCCTCGCTTCCATGGCGCAGCTGAACCTTCCTTATCCGAACCTCCTTTGCACGAATCAATTAACTCGGTACATTGTTAAATACTAGCTGACCCGACAGAGCCCTGTCCTTTCAATAATACGCATATCCATCGTTTGAATCATAAGTTATGGTCTCGAGTTCATACAAAACGCCATAGGAAAAAGCACTTACGTTTTTTCCCGAATTTTCCATTTTTCCGGACAACTTTTCCAATTTTTCTTTTCCTAAAAACCTTATTCTCTTTTACTGTTTATAACCAGATCTCAACGCGCAGTGATCCACAGCAGAGTTCCACTGGAACTCCCTGTACGATTGCCGGCTTGCCCTTAGGACACTCCATCGCCGGTAGCACTACGGTTAGCCTTGCGATCCGCCCCAGCTTCGGTATACACCGCAAAGGAGCTTCAATGCTTCTAATGCCCTCGAATCTCAAATGTGCAACCGGCCTGGTAGAATCAAAGTCTTGCCGATCCGAGTGCTCAAGGATCCAACGTCCAAATGTCTCATTACCCGGGATCATTACCAAGGCCAAAATAATACTCAATTTACAAATTATAGGGGAAAAAAACCTCGCGTCGTTCCAGACATTCCGTCAATCGCTGACCAGTGAATTGCTTGCCAGACTCGAGTATATACGTTTACAATAAAAGTCGTTTTGAATGAAAAAAATGAAAAAAAATTTATAACGGGACCATTCTTTTCCGGTTAAAAAAAGTCGGTTATCGTCTTCTGCCACGGTGCATACGATCGACATTACAAAATCGCGAACCAATTTTCAAAACGGAATCACATATTTTTCAACTTCTGCAATTGTAACTCATCTTCAGCCAGTTTCAACGATACAGTCGTTCAAGGTCATTCAAGGTCGTTCAAGGTCGTAAACGTAAAAGAGGATTGAAAATATATATTCATTGTGAATATATTCTCAGCTCAATTGATGAGATCAAATTGATTTCACCACTGAGTGCGACGGGGGTGCAACGCAATGACCGTTTCGAGAAGGATTAATTAGATATAGATGACAGAGAGTCGCGGGGTATGTGGTCCGCAGCGAACGAGAGCGTCTCGCGCGCCCGAACAAATTGCGGTTTAGAAAGTTCAACATTCGACTGCGTAGCTCGGACGAACGAGGCGCGTTTTGCACCTGAGAATGTTCTGGCCTTCCGACGAAGGCCGGGACAATGGTGAAGCGGAGCATTTCGTGCATGTGCTCTCGTGGGAATGCAGCTGCGTCGCAGACCTGCAAAAAGAACGACCGCGCCGTGGTACCTAAACCGCCACGTTGGAAAATCCGCCATCCCCGATAATAAATTAACGACAGATTCGCGGCTTTTCACCGCCTCGGGATTAAATTAACGCAAGCATAATTCGCACGGAGGCGAGAGGCTCCAGGCAGATCCGCGTGGAAATTACCGTAACCTTGCGGTTCAACGACGGAATTTGAAATACTACGAACTTCTAACCTCCGGTTAGTAATTCCAGTTGGGCTCCTTCTTCTTCTTCCTCTTCTTCTCCTTCTTCTACTTCATTCGGCTGCCTCAACGTTCACAAGCGGAGCTTGATGACAAATTGCGGGTGAACTGTGGAAATTCCTCGACCGTTATCTCTAATAACTTGGAAATTCATTCTAATGAGGCGTAATTATATAGATTAGAGTACAACTCGGCGGTGGCCTTGAAATATGGTACAAAGGTCGACGGTACTGGTGACTTCGCTTTTGCGGTAACCCGTCCGCTTGGCTTCAAACTTCTATAATTAAATACATATGCAATTAACAGCCAACGGATCTGTATGCAAAATCAAAATTTTTGAGCGACATAGAAATTTATTTTCTTTCTTGATGCGTTTAATAGGTTATAAATAATATGATAAACTTGTAATTAAGTGTGCATTCAAAATATACTATTTACTAAAACAGTTTCACAGCAAATTCAACTTTCGGCTTCCTTGGAAAGACGTAATTCACTTTTAAAACCGCTAGTTCCCAGTACGGAAATTTACATTTGTATTTGCATGCATTTACGTTGTTTGACGATGCATGTGTGTTAGATAAAGTTACTTGAGACATCGGTTTTTATGTATCGTTCAAGGTCATGGTAACTTGTGACGTGCACAGTAATCTATACAATTAACGAATGGAGATAAGGTGCCGGTATATCCGCGACAGTTCCGGGTAAAAACGAATTTCATTTGATCAGCTTAAATGAACGAAAAATAAGGAATAAATTCAATCTTGTTATGATCACAATGGAGTACACGTCAATCGCATTTAACGCTCGCCGGTGTTAAATATATCTGACTCGAAAATTATGAATTGAATAATCAAAGCGATAACGATCGACGGGTTAATGCGATCGGCGAATGTGAAGATTGACACAGGTTGAGAAGGCGAGTTTATCCGAGGCGAGGCGACGCGTTTCGTCTGCGGAGATGTTTATCGTGGTCCTGGTAATTGAACGAAACCCAAGGTGGGATTTATAATTCGCCTGAAAATCGTAACGTTCGCTTTCTACGCCAGCGCGGCGTATTATACGGGCTCTCATGCAAATCGTTGGATTTATTATAGCATGGGACGGGTATGCATATGAGAGGACTTCGCATTTCACGTACGGATACACCCCGTTGATTGCGCTTCTTCCGTCTCCGCCTGCCCTTTCTCCAGCTGCCTCCTTCGACTCTTGAATTTCACGCCATTGTTGTCCTCGAAAGATCCTGAACGGCCCCGGCCGCCTCCGGCCCCGCTGCGATCCCGAGAAATTATGTGGCCGTCGGTTTGTTAACGTTACGAAACAAACAGCCCCGATTACGCCATCGATCCCCTAAACCTTTTTATTGATGGCCGTTTCCCCATTTCGGGGTCGCTCACCTTCTCACAAAATTCTCGCTCTCTGAATGCATCTTTGAAAATTCATAAATTGTACATCGAATTTGTAATACAGTGTGTTTTAGAATCAGACTGTGGTTTTCACACTGTTTTCCCGAAATAAGTTAGACTGCTTTGTTATTTCTACGTAAAGTCCGAAATTTCGTAACTCTTATATTTTAAATGCGAATCACATGATCTAAGCTGTCAATGTTAAATCTTAAATTCGAATAAAAATAAAAAACCATATCTGTTTACCTTGTTATTTTATCGATTCTTTTGTCACTGTGTCAATTTGAAATGTGTGAAATGAGTATAAAATGAGAGACGCAAAAATATTTAAAGAATTTTTTATTATTTTCTACCTATTGAAAACCTGTTAAGGGAGGATGTAAATTTCTGGTATACTTCATTTGCTACTATCTCGATATAGGATATTTTTGTTCTATTCATATAAATGAAATTGTTGATATAAGGAATTTTTCCACTGCCGATGTACGTATGATTGAAAATGTAAAATTTGAATTTATTTGTACGATAATTTAAGGTCGAACGATAGTGCGCGTCAATGTTGAAGTGCTCGGTGTTGTTATCTAGGTCCAAGGAAACGGGAATATTTGTTAAGTGACAGCCGGTCACAGCAGTGAGTTGCATTTATTATTATCCGTTCGTCGCAATATTATCTCGGTCATTTTCCTTCCGCGCGGGCTTTATCGTTATCATTCGAAGAACTGTCATTTTCTGGGAAAATGTGGGTGGAAGGACGAAGTTCAACCTAGAAAAGCATTTTTTTTAGTTTAGTGGAAACTCGTCGGGGGCGATTAGCTGTGTGTCAGATAAGACGGGGATACGTCCTTCGGATAAGAATCTCGGGAAAAAGCGCACCGGAAATTAGGAGCAGTTTCAAAGAGATGGGAATCGCGCATGTTAAGCGCGGTACTTTTGCTAGTTTCCTTTTGGAATTCTCGAGAGTTAGCCCCATAGTGCACGTTCCAGAATTTTACGTAAAATATTAGATTATCTTGTAACGATAATGGCAGTAATAATTGTAATGTTGCGGATCTGTATGCAAAATAACAAATTTTAAGCGGATGGAAATTCATTTCTTACTTCAGTAATTTTAACGCATTGAAAAATAGTATAATATGCATAAAATATAAAATCTATTTATTACTTTCACGAGTTCTAATATTAATTGGACAGCAACTGTTCGGCGACTTCGCCCCTGTTAGCAGGCAACACAAACTACAGTCTAGTATAGTCGGCTGAAAGCGAAGATCCGCGGATGCACTTTGCGTCGCCGTATTAGATTGCCACCTAGTGGTCTGACTATAGAACCACAATTATACGGAGACGATCTTCCAATTATAAATTCTTAAAAGAAGCTGGTATATAATTAAAATTATGCAATCAAAACTTTCTAAGAGAAGCTAAACTCATCAAGCATTTAACGAATATTATTTTACGGATCCCAAATCAGAAGATCTTGTCAGGTTGAAGTTGATATTCAAAAACTTTTCATTTATACCTCAGATAATAAAATTTTACATATAATATAGATATTACATTATTATACTATATTACAGAATTTCCCTTCGGTTGGATCCTTTAGTCTTGAATGATACGCTTGAAGGGATCCGAGAAAATGTATACAGAATTTTAGAAAGGTCCTAGAGTAAATATTATACCATTTAAATGTTAAGAACCGTAGATAACTGTTTCTTTCGAGCCTGCTTCCGATCAGTTTCGCAAACGCAATAGACGTTGCTGCTTCACGGTGGTTCGCCTAAACCAGCTTCCTAATCGTTTCCCTAATCGATTATACATCCTGCGAGCGTGTAGAGGCAACTTTTTCATGCGGCTATGTACTTTCATTCATAACCGGCTCGCGGAAGCGATCGATCGAAACTCGCGTTTCCCGGGACAGGTTTTCGCTTGTTTCCGCGTTTGACCATCTGTTTCAGCCTTCGAAGTTAGAGGGGTACAGAGCAGGGTACACCTCATTCTTCAGCTGTAAACTCTTATCACGCCGCCCCCCTAAACACGATCCATTTCAGGAATAAATAATTTATGCAAAATTCAAGATTAATTCGCGACGTCGAAAAGAGGTGGTACATCGAATGCGATCTTCATTCTTAACAGAAATTATTTTCTTGCTCAATCGAACATTGGAGAATGCAGGGCACTGCAGGGTGAAAGAAATCTTCCAGGAAAATTTTCACTTGGCCCATACTTGGACCTCATTCTTTCGCGTCTTTATGTAAAATAAAAATTTCTGTATTAACTGCAACAAACTATCTATGTCTACTTATCACACAAAATTTTACGTGGTGTAATCTTCATAATTTTAAGTTAACATTCATTCTTTACAGTAATTATTTTCTTGCACAATGGAACAATTGAAGGGTTACAGGCCACTGCAGAGTGAAATTTTCACTTGGTCCACCCTAGGCTGTCGAAGTTAGGGGGATGCAGATGCAGTTCTCGCGGCGACGCGACGTGCAGATGCGCGTTTTACGAGCAGCATAAAAAGCCTCCGTTTTAGCTGTCTCGTAAAGCATTGTCCCTTCGCACGCGCGTTCATCATCTTTTATTGGCACACGACGCTGTCCACCGGCGCGGTGCGACGTTCGCCGGCGTTAATTACAAGAAACCGACTCGCGTTATTTCGCGACTCGTGCCCCACTTACGTTCTTCATACTTCGTGTCAGCTGTTCAACCTTTTCACTTTTCCTCTCTTGAAACTTTGTAATGAATTTTTCCCCCTTCCACACGCCTCTGCAAGGATTCGCGCTTGACAGCTGCGACCATTCTCTACAGGGTGTCCGAAAATTGTATTTCCTTGGAAGGGCTGATTCGCGAGTCATTTCAAGGACATGACTTTTTCCTTTGCGAGAATCTTCTCCGCGTCTCTGTTGAGGAGTTATTAACGAAAAACACGAACCAAGCGCCACGCTCGGTCAGACGCGTTTCGATTGTGCGTGTTTTTAATTAATAACTTCTTCATAAAGAATACAATACAACACTATTTCACTATTACAATACAACATTTTTGGAATACCCTGTATATTAAAGAAGTTCAAATTCTTCCTAAAGAATGTTTCGTGAAGAAATATTTATATATTTTGTCTGAAATTGATTTATAGTAGATTTTCCTTTTTTTAAGGGATAATTCCAGCTACGATTTCACTTCGCGTCTAAAACTCGACTGTTCCTTTATGTTTCAGGTAAGCACCGCTTGATTACAAGCAATGTTAGTACTGTGGTAGCAAGTGAAACACTAAATCCTCGCGTAAATATGTTCTACGTTTTAAACCCCATCCAATCACCATAAAATAGTGTCCAAGGGCACGTCTTTAAGGGCGGCGCGGGACGGAGGTGGGGCAGATATACAATTTGCATTTTCATGGGCCTACGTACGCATGGTTATCCACCTTCAAGGTGGACTGCATTTCGACCTGGACTCCTCGTGACGAAAAATGCAATCCATGCACGCAGGTGCGCTTTATCGCGTGCTCGATGGCGGAGGCCGTCTAAATGCTAGTTCGGTTTTTATCGTCTTTTGTTTCACGATGAAAGTGCACGCTGAAGAAAGTGTGAAGATTACTGATAACATGGAGATTAGCAGAGGTCCGTTCTATCTAACCTTTGTTGTAGTTTAATAGGACGAAAAATGTTCTGAAACGAACCTTTTCATTTTTATCTTGTACGTTGTACATACTATAACAATTCTTATAATTTAAACTAATCATTGGATTACAAAATTTTTACTTCCTATTTAAACATCCCTGCCTATAAGAGATTTTAATTGAATGATGCTACATTGTTCAATTGAAGGACCACCATAATTTCACCATAATCGTGTACATGTTGTACTATAACAATTTTTGTAATGTACACTAATTATTGATTTACAGATTTCATGAAGCTGTAGAAATATTTTCACTTGATTTTTAAACTTTCAAGATTTTAATTTTTGTAAGATGAGTAGATGCTACATTGTTGAATTCAAGTATCACCATAATTTCTGAAAAATCCCGAGGGTCCGTGGGCTTGTAATTTTTCGAAGCGGTCACGTGCACCTGCCGCAGGAACCATTTTACGTCACGTTCGATGATCACGTACACACGATCCCGCGGTCATGATGGAATTAGTTGGTCAATTTCAAGACGCGATGATTACGATGTAACGATCACTCCCGAGCGAACCGCTCATCCGTTACAAGGAAGAAATTAATAATTTCACTTAATCCTTCGTGATTAACGTTGTACCCCGGCTTCCGCTGGCTTCCGAGAAAGTCCACCTTCGAAACGCCCGTAATCTACCGCACGTTTCGAGTCTAGCTTCGTCAAATTAATATCCGCTTGTAATACATAATCAGGACATTTACGACACTATAAATCGTCGTCTGCTTTTGATTTCTAGTTCAACGTGCAGAAACTAATATGTGATCGATGTAACATATAGAAAATTTCAATAAAACACCCCCAACAAACTCAGTAACTATTTTTAAAGTGCTGAATCCACAAAAATAAAATATGGAAAGTTCATTCGAAGAGTCTACAGACAAAAAATCTATACTGAAAGTTCATCTGCTGAAGGATTTTCGTGCCAGTAAAAATACGTGGTACAATTGGGACGAGTAACTAAATTGAATTTGTGAAGTGCTTGTTTTACTTCGAATTTTTCTTGTTTCACGGGAGAAAACAGACAACCAGTAGTATGTAGGATATCGTTGCAGAGATACAGAGTGGTATGTGCACTGATAAGAGGGACATTCCATGGATTCTGGAACTTAGCGCATCTCGGTTTCATTTCAGCGGTACCGTTTGCGAGTACCGTGATATCCAAACACTCTTTAATAATTCTCATTGCAGAGGAGGTTGCAGTTGCAGTGGATACGGTTTACAGCCGCGTCGACCTTTTTGTAGCGAGAGAGACCGGGTCTGCCATAAAAAGAGCATTCTTTCGTTATCTCTTCTGACGCACTCGGCGAACAGTCCGTTCCAGTTATGGTTTCGGCGTTTAGGCGGGAAGCTTTTTACGATTTCAAAGAGATTTGCATCTTCTTCATTTTCTTCCTCTACGATGGATATTGTATTATGTTAAAGATGGTGCTGGAATCTGTTGGTGATTCAGATTCTTTGATAGTTTCCATAACCATGTTTAAATTCTAAAAAATAAATGATAAAGTATGAAAGTGTGTCTAATATAATTTGACCGTATATAATCAATTTTAAAATGTTCTTAGAGCCAGTATGCTGTCGACCCTGAAGGGTTGAAGAAGAAATCCTTTATATCGTGCTTGCTGAATTCCTCACTTAAAGCTCTCTTTGAACCATTTAATTGAGCCATGGAACAGCATGATCACGCTTAGTGATTCACCCTGTATAATAAAATAACATAATGTGGTACTCGTCCCTCCGACCACGGATTTATCTTCTGATAAATTTTCATTTTGCAGCTGTAAACGTTTTGCAATCAATAGTTCCCTGTATAAGGAGTCCACCTAGAATTTCCTTGTGTTTCGAATACAATTTGAAAAAGAGCCTTCAACCTTTAAAAGAAGGCCTTCGTTTTACACTATTTCGATTGCACTAGTTCTGAAAAATAAAAAGACACACTATTTCTACCCGCGCGAAAAACGTCGAATTTAATAATCGATCAGTAGACTGCGGATCATAATGCAAAATAAAAATTCCACGTATGAATTGCAAGACATAGGAACTAAGTAGGAATTTATTTCTCTCTTCAGATTCTTGCATTCTTTTAATTTCTTTATTGTTTGAAATCACACTCATCAATTTTTGTCACAACCGCATAAAATCCGCGGTCTATTGGTCAGCATTAGAAATCGCTGGCGCAGCATCTTCGACTTCCGGACGAAGTTAACGAGAATCTCATTCAACTTCTCGGTCATTAAGGATCATGAACTCGACGAAAAGCCTCTTCTGGCTGCTTCCGGCTTACGAGAAGTTTCTCAGGGAACTACGTAATCTGCATCAATCTCGTACAATTTCGTTCCTAATATTCTATTAACGTGCCATCCCATCCACTCGAAACGAAACCTTTCCCTTCTATTAATGTCCAAAGTAACTCCGCCATGGCAATTCCAAGCGAGCATGCTCGGTGGATACGCGTACAGCCGCGCCGGCATCTTTCAATTTCCGAACGCCTCTAATCGAGGCCGGAATGCAGTCAGAATATTTTTTCTGGTTCTCGCGTCGGTATCTAGGAACGCGAACGAGCCGACCAATTATCCGTACCGGACAAAACGAAGCCACGAGTCCACTAATAACATCGCTAATTATGATTACATACGGGCTTCCACGAGGAACACGTGGCCGTCGCAAAGGAAAAGCCTCGGAAAGAGGATCGGAGTCGGATCGAAGGGAACGGAGAATAAAAGAGAAAAAGACTGGAAAAAAACCACCAATGAATAATAGTACGTACGTGGCCGTGATTATGGATAAAGATATCCGCCGACCCCTTAGGTACATTCCAAGGTGCTCGAAGATCGTCCTGCGAAATTGATGCGCCGCTATCAACGCGTGTTAGGCGAACTGGACGGGACTTATGTGTTTGTTTTTTTTCTATCCACAAGTACGGAGAATAGTAGTTAATGTCAATTGTCCTCTTTTTATGAGAGATCGTTTGCCGTAATAGCTGATAAGCCTGCTCGAGGGTGAATTATACTCGAATTCATTAATACTGAACATATGAGAAATAGTACACATTCTGTCGGTGAAGAGATACAGTGGGTGTAGAAAGTGCTCGCACACTGACCGGTTTCAGGAAACTTTAGACATACGAGGGTTGACATTTGATTGACTTGTCACAGTGGTCACGTGCGAATGACACTAATCTGTCGCCTGTCTTAGAAATTCATTCTTACTCTGAGGTATTCTAATGAATCGAATTTTTATCGATCGTACTAGGATTCTTAGGGTGCTACTGTATTAAAATAGATCCATTTTAAGTTTCGATTTGTCAGAGATTTTGTAGGATTTTTTTGGGACATATCGGACACTCGAGCATTTCTTCCAATAAAAGCAAAATGACAGGAATAACATTTCGACCGATAAAGGTCGACGAAGATCCAATTGTGGAGTAGTCGAATATCACAGTACAGGGTGTAAAAAAATGTTTAGTCTTAGCTGTCATAGGCGTATTCTACATGTTCAGCGTGATCAATAAGGATCTATAATTAAAATGGTGCCGCAAAATTGTCCTTGACCTTCAATTCCGCTGTTAAATTTGCTTTGATTTCATTGTATTATACTTTTATCCTCATAATGCATAGAATACGATACAATAAAACAAATTTGACCGTGAAATTCAAGGTCAAGGACAATTTTACGGTATTTTACCGGTATTCATCGATCCGATGATGTGGAACACGCCAATGGCAGGTAAGACCAAAAATTTCTTTACACTCTGTACGTTAAAGTCAGCGCCAGGTATTTCATTTTATCAGCTGATTTAGCAGCTTCGTTTCCGATCTGATGTTTTCATCGCGAATTGCTTGTTTAGTTTCCTATCTTGTCCAAGCGTTTGTTAGCGCTCGAGAGTAAAAAGGAATAGTATAACGAAACGACAGGATAAACATTTGGACGAGGATCGTCAATCTCGCAGCTCTCGGTCCTGACTGGAATGATAAAGGCCAACGAAGATACACGAGATGATTAGGAATTAAGGATAACAGGCTATCGTAATAAACTTACTCGGAGCGAGCGTTATGCTCGGCGAGCATACACGCCTCTAACCCCCATACACGGGCGCAACAGCCACCAGCAACCCTATAAACCCCATAGACGGCCGCTAATGGCGCTATAAGCCGGTCCAGAGAAGAACTGATCGCGCGTGCGACCGTTCTGCATCCTTTCTTCCTGTCGTCTCTTCTTCGTTGTTATTCGTTACTCATTCCATCATCTCGACTCTGGAAAAAGAGACCAAAGAGAAGCAAACGGTCGAATCGTTGCTTAAAAGGTGGACCGACGTAAACGCTCGAATATCGTTCCTTTACGGTTTATTGCCGCCATAATACTGATCTTAATGCCTGCTCATGCGTCCTGAATTGTGAACATTTAGACGGTAATGATTTTGTCGGTTCTATAACTGCTAGCGTGAGCACCGCCGTGATAAGGTGGTTGCTAGGAATGGTTTCATTCGAGGCTGTTCTAATAGATTTAGGTCCTATTGCTCCGGGTTTGTTGGGACCGAGTCTGTTTAATGCTGAGAAATGTACAAGGTGTCCCACTTAATTACTTTATCATTCGGAAAAGAGAAAGGAAATTTTTCTGAAGGAAATTTTCTGACAAAACTGAGTGAAATAATGAATAATGATAAGTATTTGCACGTTAAATAATCATTAAGATAAATTTAGAGTGAGTTCCGCTATGTTTTGAAGTCGCAGCTAATTTTTATCACAAATGAAGTCTACAAGACCGTTTTCTCCGCTTCGTAAAACGTGCCAAATAATTGTCTTCCAAAATGAAATTTAAAAAGAATTGTCCTTTCAAATTTCACAATTTAAATGGTCAGTCCACATTGATATTTCCATATAAATAAAATGCTCGAAATGTCCCCGGGGGTGAACGTTCAAATTAAATACGTAATATCTCGGATACTTTGCGGACGATGATTGACTTGTTATTTGAAATCAATGTTTGAAATTCTATAATTAAAAATCAACGTTTTATTAAAGTGACCGAGCGAGTTGGTTAAAATCAATGAATAATATAAAATGAAATTATATGGTTCGATGATTGGCCACAGAATGGAAAAGAAATACTGTGCACATTTTATATAATTCTCGATTGGAATTAATCGATGAGAATGAACGATTTAAAGTCTATAAAATGTAACAAGCGGAGAAGATCGAACGACGAGGTTCGGAAACGACGAATCAGAAGGAAGCGTTCAACAATGACACACGTTGGATTGCCCGCAGCTACCACGGGATTATTATGGGCCCATAATTTCCCAGCTTCGTTAGTGATCCCGTGTGTGTTGCTCGCGTTTAAACAGGACGAGCGTAGCTGTTTTACGACCGAAATATATTATGCAAATGCTGATCAGTGTACGTGCGTGTGATTTGCCATATCGGCGCTGTTTCTCGCAGCTCCGCGCGGTCAGTTGTCGGCGTGAGCACGTTTCGAGAGCGTAACTTCTCGGCGGAAATGTCATTCCTTTATGCCGGGACTTCGGAGACTTTTCTATAACAGCAATTAAACGTCACCGACCGTCCAAACTAATTATTCCTGTCGATGCTGATAATGATAATTACAAACAAGTATCATTTTTAGTCACATGCGAACTGGATACTGAAACGTTTCATTTAACTCGGAATGAAAGTGGTCCTATTCAATGTGGAATTAGATGTGAATGGAGTTGTATAAGTTTATGAATCGGGAGTTAACGCCAATGACAATTTCAGGGAACTTCCCCATCACAATATAATCATAAGCCTCTAATCTCAACCCTCTTCATAAATAATATGTAAGATACATTCCATTTGTGAACCATGTGGTGGCTAATGACCTAGCTGTTAATGTGACCACATTAAAATAAACCATAAATAAACACAGAACGTCGTTAGCAGTCATTCTCGATCGTATTTAAACGAGGGTGAATTACTATAAAGTTCGAGTAACTCCAATATCGTTTATTTTTTATTAAATTTTCATTGAACGTTAACTCGTCATGGTAATAATGTTCATGAAATGGTATAAAAATGATTAATGGATTTATTGGAGTAATTATGACATCGATGTGAGAGCGTAGTTAGAATTCACACGAGTGATAAATTCAGGAAACGTTGTTGACAGCACAGTCATTCTTGGTAGTCTGTCTTTAAATCAGGGTGAACATAATTCTTTATTGAAACATTAAATTTTCTTTCAACATTCTCTCGTCACGCTAATGTTCGTGAAACAGTGTAAAAAGTCACTAATGGCTTTATTGCAGTAATTAACATATCGATGGGAAAGTTCGCGCGATTCGCGCACGATAATTCAGTAACACCAACAATGTAGCTCACGAAAATCTATTTTGTAGGCAGTCGCCGCGGCGTATAATAGTCATAAAGTTGAAAGTTTCATTGACGTAGCCATAAACGCGAAAACTTGCCACCTCCGTCGTTTTACGCACGTAGAAAGTATAGCCTGCGAGGAGCCCTAATGGAAAATTTTTCCCGTTTTCCAGAACCGTTTTACGATTGACGTTAATGTTCAATTTCTAATTCGAGCCTCTCTCGTATCGGCTTTCAACTTTTTTTTTATCCAAACCACATCTCCCGGTAGTAAAGTATACAATTTCATAACTAATTAAATAATTCTCATAGATCCGCAAACTTATTATGTGTTTGGTCCTGCCTCCAGGTTTCCTCGGAACCAATTGAACTGAGGGGATGACGCGAACTTTCGGAAAAATTCTTGATCACTCGTTTAATTGAATAGTTGTCACTTTCATCCCGTTCTTTAACGATGACAGTTAAGGGGACCCAATCTGTGTTTACTACTCAGTCTTGCTCTTCCAATGTTCTTAATTATTTCCAAGGACTCGATTAAGCGGAATAATTTCAGAAATGAAAATGTAGTGACGCGCCCACGTTGTCTCAGCAGTTTAAATTGTGTCTGGACAGGTGGAAATTCGCAAGCTGCTGAGGCAGCTATAAATGCACACAGCTCTTCCCTACTAATTAAAGATTGAGTAATCCAAACGTGCAATCGTGTCGCATGGACATTCCAACTTTTTTATTGACGAATTAAAAACGCTGCTAGCTCCACCGTATTTCGAGAAAGATATTGTACAAAATCGATACTGTTGATACGAGTTGATGAATTAATTCGTCATTATTTTTCACACATTAATACATTAAATACATTCATTTCTCGAATTTTATTAAATGTCTTCAGGAAAATATTTTCGAATGGTTTTAATATTACTGATTTAGGACAACTAAAATCCTCTTTTCCGACCTATAATATTCCGAACCACAGTAAAATGACCGGTTTCATATTTTTTATTTTCCAATTATTTAAATTATAAAGATGTGTTTACATATTAGAAATAATTACATGAAATTTATTCGAGTACATATTTTTATCAAAATTCTGAAGAATCTAAATACGTTCAGTCTCGTAATTTTTATGAAACAATGTATATCAGTCACCTTTTGTTCTCGGTGTAGTTAGTGTTGAAAGGACGATAACTTTTGTAATATTGGATCACACGATTTGGATATTTTTTGAGAAACACTGTGAGATTCACTGGAAATGAAGAAAACGTTTGCAATCCGTGTCGTGCGCTAGAATAATTGTCGTCGAAAAGCGAAAGCGTTTTCTGAAGACCATCGAACGAACGAGTGAAGTGTAAAGCGCCTTTCCAGCCGGTCCGTTTGTTTGCGTTCAGTAATATATGATCGTCCATTATCCGCGCAACCGTCATCCGCATCCGGAGATACCGTAATCCCATTTCACGCGGCCTTTGCCAATCTATACGGACCGCGATAATGACGCCATTTAAACAGAGCCGTACGTCTCGTTCCGACCTGTTATTTCGACCTTATTCATCCGCTCGTCTCTTCCTGGAACGTTTCAATCGTGAAAACCGCCTAGATAAAGCGCTTCCGGATCGGCATTTCTTTTAAAACCGTTCTCCCATCAATTCAGCAGTACAAAGACCTCTATTCGAAGCACCTAGAATCAAAGGCACGCATGTGACATTTTACTAATATCGAGAAAGTCAATTTGGAGTTTCTGACGTGTTTCTTGTAAAAGTCTCTGTAAGAATTAACATTAAACCTACCGAGCCTTAAACGTACCTGGTACATGTTCCCTTATAAAAATTACAAGATTCATTTTACTCAGACTTCGTGCGGCTGCTATTGTAATACATGTTCCAATAAAGAAATTTATCTACACCATCATTTCTCATGATATCATTTTTATCGTGTCAATAATTATGAAATGAAAGATCTGAAACCGCTCATTTTGACCGGTGGCGGTAGATTTAGTGTTAAATTGCATTTAGTATATTGATGTGCTTAATTCAATTTCTGCAAAAGTTGAAACACTTTGGAATCCGGTCGGGCGAAGCTACAGTGATAAAACAAAATATTGAATAAATTTTTTAAATCTCTGCGAGACATAAATTACATTTAATATAATGATGTGTTTAATTCAATTTCTGTAAACTTTGAAACACTTTAGAATCCGGTCGGATGAAGCTACAGTGATAAAAATAATATTGAATAATTTTTTTGAAGTTTCCTTGTATAACCACGACGTGGTTAACAAGATTCAACAATGTTAATTCACCGAAAAAAATTGAGGCCTAATGTCAGGACTTAATGAGTTAGCTAATGAGATTCTTGTGAACCTAGTCGCAGAACAAGACTGAAATAGGGAAGGGGAATCCTCTAATCGTTCTCGGTAGTTGTTAGTTCTACAAGCTGCGTATCCTCGAAATCACACTACAACGATTGAGTAATGCTTATTGTACAGTTTACAACCGTGCCCTCGACTTTTACAGCTCTATAACTTCCGAGAAGTTCAAATTTTTCCACCGATGGTATCTTCGTTCTGCCCGGTGAAGCGTATTACAACTACAAATATATTACCCGAGCGGCGCGTTTACCCCGGCATAATGATAATAAAATGATTTTTTGGAATACCGACGGCGATCGTGTCCGTGATTTCCCATTCGCCAACGATAGCGACGAGCAAGGAAACTGGTGATGCAACCGAAAACTGTGTGATTTCACATAAAACAATAAATCGAAGATGTAGAATAAAATGTTCTCAAACGAGGTTGTCTGTGTTTATAACGTACAGATTTTCGAAGTTGATTTTCCCCGAAAACATAGTCCATATGAATTTTTCCAGATTTTTAACTTAACTTTACACGAAGAACCACCCTCATTCCTGTCCTACCACTAATTACCGATCCTGTATACATTTCGGTTTATCGGATGATGTGGGACACTATTCGGATATTCGAGCGCTCCGTTAATCGAATTTTCCGTTAATCGATGTTCCGATAATCGATCGTTCCGTTAATCAGTGTTTCGATAACCGAGGCTCTAGTGTGCAGCGAAGCACGCCGGGGTTATTCGATTAGCCATTATACGAAGAACCACGTCCGCAATAAAATCCCTCATCGTCAGGGCATAACATGTTGCGAAAGATGATTGTATCGAACTAAAACTGATTTACAGTCTAAATAACGTACAGACTCGTCCCGTTTAATACTCTCAATCTCGACCCATAAAAACGGACTCCGGTCGTGCGTACTAACAGTAAAATAACTCTTTAATACAGCCATTAAGATAATTCTGCGTGCTTAGCAGAAGTTATGAAGTGAACTAATGGAACGCGAGGTGGAACCCGGAGATCTAATAAATATTTATACAAAAATTCTAATAAACGCTTGTGTTCAAGCGGATTTTTTTGAACTATTGATGAACGCGGATTCTCGGAAACGGGTAAGAAAATATATGAAAAAAAGTGGAGCCGAGCGGTTAATTACCGTTCCACGCAGCTTGGTTCGAGTATTAATTAATGAACGAGCGCAACGACGTTAAATACCAATGCCTCGCGATCTCCATCGTTTATGACTTTGTAGAATCGCAGGCACGCGATTCGCTGGAAAACGGTACACAGCTGTTCCACGCTCGATTTCTTCGATTTATCGCAGTCGCGTTCCGTTTCAGCGTTTCGATCGGTTATAATTACGCTCGCACCGAATGCCGCTGCTTCACAGCCGTGTAATCTGAACGTCCCGACGGTACACGCCGCGATTTACATGGTTACAATATCATTGCCACTAGCTTTCGTTCCTAGCGATGGGAGCGATCAAGCGAAAAAGTAAAAAATTAAAAAATATCTAAAAAATCTTTTTAACTAATGTTTTTAGATATTAGTGACTATAAATAAAAGAGTGGAGCGCCCACGAAGACTACGTTAATATAGTTCGGTGCTCCACGATTTTAGTTATTGTCACTGATATCTAAAAATATTATTTTCTCCTTTTTAGTATATTCTAATATAAGCGTGGTTTAAAAAAGAAAATTTTCAATAAGTTTGAGACCCAACTGCCGCCGTCCGAGGGTTGTCTAGGGGAATGTGAATGGTCGACAAGGGAATAAATGCAAGAATGTGCCGCTGGGAGAAGGGACTGTATGATTTTCCATAGAACGGTTTACCCAGGCCATCCATAACGTGTCGTTGTTGGAATAATCAGTTCCTGACACGCCTCGGCCGTCAAATTCGATTAAACCTGCGCTTGCGCGATCTCTTTACATGCAGGCATACACGCAATCATGTATAAAATACACGGGAATTATTCGCGCACACGTTTGCCTCTAATTCACTAGCGAAGGTATTAACATACGGACCTATGAGCGGCGCATACAGAGCGAATGCTATTCGCATAACGAATGCACAGAGCAGCCCCGCGTGTGTTGCACCAGAGACGAAACATAGCGCGGTCAAACATGTGGTTGGACTGCGCCGTCGGAAGATGCGTTGCACGCGTTGCACTTTTGTATTTTCCTCTTTCATACGCTCGAAACGAGACAATCTCTTCGCTTTGAACGATCCTAACAGCACAATCATCGCGAAATAGAATGTTCCATAACATTCTTTGAACATCTGATCCTGTTCGTGATAGTATCCATACGTTCCCAGTAAGCAATCTGCTCTTAATTTGGCGACAGGTTTTGATTCGCAGATTCAGAGGGGATAAGGAACAAATTCTATTCCAAACATGTCTTGTCACCAAAATGACCGCCTGTTGCTTGCAAAGTATGATTGCAGACATTTTCGAACAGATTTTGCTGACTGGATTGCTGTTATGACAACAATGCTATTCAGTATTCATTTTGACGGGTATCAAAGTCAGTTTGGAACACCCTGTAGACATAATAAAATAGTTGTCGAAACTTGAAAATCGTTTTCTAGAAGGACGACTGACTTGACACCCACGGTTCCTTTCAGATTATTATTTATTGTGGTGATTGCTATACGATGCGACAAAAAAACAATTTTGAATTTGAGACTGAAGATAAGGATTTTGTTTAACAAATTTCCACCGATCCAGAGGTGCAGAATCACACTAATCACGAGGTATAAATTCGGAAGAACTTGTACATCCTCAGTTACAATTTTATTTTTAGCATGTGTCTAATTTGTTTTTGTCGCTCAGAATCATAGGGTTTACATTGTCATTTCGTTGGCGATACGTTTACAAATAATATTCGATGTAAAGACAAATTTCCTAGATTAAATACAAATAGAAAGAATAATTTCTGACATAAGAATGATGATTAAATAAGATGGGGTGCAACTATTTCTTCTCCTTATCACCCCTGGTACACGGACGCGAGTCCAACCTGGAGATTCTAATCATCCAATCCAATCTTCTATGGATCCAGAGAACAAACAGTCACCGGAAATCTGTGGACCGTCTTCACCCTCTGCTTGTTCGATGGGGATAATTTTCTTTTGTTACCCCCGACTTTGTTCGAGATCTAATCAATACCTGAAGCTCTGAGCAATACTTAGAACCTCTTAGATAATTCAAGGATTTTATATTGGAACAGTCGATTAAATTAGTTGTGAGATTTCATTAAGGTCTACTAGCTTTTATTGTCTTCCCATCAAATCTTGCTCTTCTGTCAAATTTACATGTAGCATCCAAAGTTTTTCCAGTCGACGATCCAACAACTAAATTAACAACAACGAAGAACGTTGGATGAAACAACGTGGAAATTTTGCAGGAGAGCAGGATTCTATGAGAGAACAATAAAAACTCCACCCACCAATTCAATTGTCAATTAAAACGTCTTCACCCTGAATTCTTATTATTTCTTATTATTCTTTTCCGGAGTTCATAGCGTCCTCGCAGCTACTTTGTGGCGGATCGGTCGGGCAGCATAACGCACAAAGAGAAAAAGGTTCCGAATGAAGTATCCTGGAAGTTACAACGAAGCTGAAGCCCTCAAAGTGCATCGCACTTACATAACTCTAACCCGCGGGTAGACGACGACGACGACGAACGACGGTGGTGCAAATACTTCGGGCATGATGCTCTCATGTTGCTTCGCACGTACGAATGACTGCGTGCGAGAGAAAGAGAAGGGGGAGGAGAGAGAGAGAGAGAGTACGTGTAGACGGAACAACGCGTTCATTGTGCGTTCCCCGGGCTCAGCTGGGAAGCCGAGAACTTCTTTGCCACTCTCGGGGATTGAAGGCGCACGGATAAAAGGGTGGCGCGATTCGGAATGCTGATTTTTACTGCTCCCTCCGGTATTCCGCGAACGGAATGCCGATCGTCCTTCTACGCGTCCTCTGAAAAGCTCCGACGTTATGATAAATGAAACTCAATACCTTGTAATAAAGCCTCGAAACCAGGAGAGAATCAGTCGAGCGCGTGCTCTCCACGCATCGAGACTTCCCGTTGTTCAAACGTTCGTTCGACGAAACTTGGAGTTGATTTTTCTGAATACGAAAGTTGTTCCAATGGTCTCTGGATAATCAATAAATTCCACTCTATTGCGAGCAATCATTTATGTAGCCCTTTATACGCCCCGTTTTTATTCGATTCTAATTTATAATTTAAGTAAAAATTTTGGGGCCCTCAAACCCAAGTTAGAAATAGAAGTTGCAAGAAAACTCTCTTAAACTTATTAAGAAAAAAGAACAGTAATGAAAAATTTCACACCGTTACACATTAAATATGGCCCCACACGGCCGCTTAGTCCGCTTACCATTAGATCCGCCACCGCTTACCTTATGATTTATTTTATGGTTTCAGTGCTTAGAACTTTTTTGTAGTTCGAAATTTCTTATCTCACAAGAGATAATTTATATCTATTGTGTGCCTGTACGTTCTTCGATAGCTGTAGATTAACGAAACCTTTTATTTAGGGTCAGAATCTTCGTCGCGAGTCTGACACGATATTGTAGGTCAAGGGGTTAATTTGACCACCCGGTATGTGATCGATGATAGTTCCATCAACGTATAATAGAGTCCTATCGAAGCATGATTCGGTAAACACGAAGAATCTCGAACGCAAATTATCGGTGGCTAACGCGGTCAGAGATCGATTATACGAAGCACGCGAAACGATCGTCGAAAATAAATTCCCGATATTCGCGATTCGTTAAAGCGCATTCATAGCTCCGACGCGATTTCAGTAGAAATTTCGTACAGCCGTTGATACCATCTGCGAGTTATTTATGCAATGCTCTCGTGCATAAACCTGATTTCATATACTGGCTGAAATCGTGTGTCGGTACCGGAGGTTTCCAACACCCTGTAACTGAAATTCGATAGAGCATCGGGAATAATAGTCCCTGCACTGCATTTTCAATACTCTTAACGATCTCATTACGTCCTCATTTTTTTTTTGATCTGGAAGATTCAGAAAAAGATTTTTTTTATTGTTACAAATATTAATAATAAGCCTGTCTCGAAGTTGCACGTGGCCATTCTGTCGGTTTGCATTTCTGCGAAAATTTACAACCTAAGTGCTGTATAAATGCACTTTAATTGTGGCAATGTTTGCAAATAGATTTGTCAAGAGATTTCTGATTAAAATTTCGTATAACGCTGCACGGTGTTCAGAATAATTAACGCTTCTCGCCCGCCATTTACCGTTTATCAGCGGCTAGAACGTTCGCGGAAAATAATTTCGTTTGATATTTAAGATTCATTAACTGAAAATTCTTGTTAACCTGTCGCTCCGCGAATTACGCGTCTATCGGTAGCCTCGAAGCGAACAGAAAGCGGGGGCGAAATAACGCGAACGTGCTGACGACTCATTAAATGTTTAATTAATGTGTCGAGGAGGTGTAAAACTGCGTTGCAATTGTAACGAATTCGAGAAGAAAGGGACAGACGGAATATGCTGATTGTCCGTTTGTTAATGGGCAAAGTCTGAGCGCGTTGATAACCACGACGAAAATATAGCGGAATCGTTAAAACGCCGTGCAGTTGCGAGGAACGTTTGAATAAGATGCTCTTGTTTTGATTCGTGGTCGGTCAAAAGTGCTGACAAGAACGAACACTTGCGGGTGCAATGAGTCACTCGAACGGAACGCGAGCGATGCAATAATTCAACGTCAGAAGTTAGATAATGCGTCTGTTCTAGAACCGTAGGTCGTTTACATCGTCCCGGAACAATAACAACGATACTCTTCTGCTAATTCGTCCGCGGTAATTTGAAATTCCACTCTACGCCTATGCATTGCTGTACTTACTATGCGTGTTCAACCTATTTGAACGTGTTCACAAAATTTTTGAAGTGTTTCATTTCCATCAGTCGGTCTTCTAGCACCTAAATTACGTTTTAACTGCATACACAATTACTGAAGAGTGAATTAGTCTGATCCGTCACGCTTCGAGGTGAAACGCTATTCGGCTCCCACAAGTTTACCCGAGCGAGCGAGAAATAGACAGATGTGCGATCGTCATAAAAGCTTTCTTCGGTTCTTCAACATTATTATTAACTATTTAGGATAAAAATTGCATCAAAAGCTTATCTCGTAATGTTGCGATTGGCACGTGGAACATTTTCCGATGAAAGGAAGGATTTTTAAGTTTTTCGCAGTCTTCTATTCCAAAAGAGGTGTCGCGAAGCTACCGTTTCAAGTCTGCGAGAGCTTCCTCCGCAACCGAATGGAATATCAGGAAAATCGAGAAGTCAACACGTATAAACGCTGCACTCGCCGACAGACCACTTGTCCCGAAAGAAGGGGTGCCAGGAATCTTCTTCGTCGGATCAATTCGAGCCGCTGACTTATGTTCCCCGACGTCGCGGTGGAGAGGAAAGGGTGCACCGGTTTGAAGAACGAGGTTTAACGGAGCTCTCTGTTCCATCATGGTAATTGGACTTTGATGGAAAAGAGGCAGATCCGCCTTTTGTTACCGTCTACACGGAGTTTGCTGCTCTCGTGTCGTGAAAGGACCCTTCGCTCCCTTCCCGAGGCTCCGGGTCTGGGAGGGCGAACTTGCTTTCTCGTCGCGCACCGCTTTTAATTGTACTGATATGTACAGACCATGATATCACGTTTACAAAAATTGAAATTCTAGAATTCTGTTTTTATACCCATTCTCAGCTTATTAAAATGAGAAAATGTAGAAGAAAAGCCATTCTTTCGAAGACAATGGATGAAGAACAATTTCTACGTATTTAATGAAGATAATATTTTCAACAGCAACGAATAACCTTGATCGACCTTCAGACACCAATTTGAATCGATGAATTCAAGGAACGGACTGGAAGCTTGGCTAAATGAAAACAAACATTTTACTATCTAAAAAAGCAAAGATCACCTCGAGACCTTGAAAGAGACTCTGTCTATACAAATCTCGTGTCTAGACCACGGACTCTCTGGATTTATCTGACTCTTCTTTCTTACATTTCATGTAGAAAATGTTTGCATAAAGATTCGGAATCTGTTCATGACAATCCTCCTTGAATCGGAACAGGTTTTACTTGAAACACAAAAGTGAGACGTCCTGTACACGTCAAATCCAAGGTTCTATCATTATATTGTGGATTGTGCGTGGGATCTATCGTTCAAAAGAGGAGCTGTCAATAAAATATCAATTCTAGATCTCTCAGTGAACAACAGGATCTCTCGCGCACGACAATGTAATTTCGCATTATAGGTCGGTGGCCGATCAGCTCTGTGCACGAGTCGTTTAATCAACTTGTAGCCGCTCGAAAACAGCCGTGTCCGACAGGTGGGTCTATCCTCCGCGAGCAGAGCGGTGACCTCGTGAAATCTAAACTGATCTCGCCTTCTTTCCCGTTCTTCCCCGTAGTTCTTTCTCGTTAGACACGGTAATTACCATAATCACGTGGATTATATATTTGAGCTAATTGTACGTTGGTATACGAGGTGAAGCCACCCGCCCACGATCGGCCACGCTTCCCGCATTAATTCGATCGGCGAGCCTGAAAAAAAGTCATTGACCGTCTGGAATGCCTTCGATACCTTTCGACGTTGGTTAGTTCGGTAAGGAGGGAGTCACGGTTTTATGGCATAATTAAATAAACGTTGGGACGGGCCAGCTCTCTCGAAACATCGATATCGAGAATCGGAGTGGTCGTTCGTATTTCAGAAGATTAATTGGAGCACGGAGACAATTCACCCTTGAAGAGTGGAGTGGACACTGTTCAAAATGATAGAAGGATGCTAAGAGTTTCGATTCAGTGATTCTTGATTCAGTGATTCGTCATATATTGTCTACATTATTAAATATGTTGGTATCTAATCAATTACATTACTAGACTGCGGCTTTTTTGCATTTACGACAAAACTGACTAGGTGTAATTCGAAACAGTAAAATGATTGAATGAGTTTAACAGTCTCTAAACACCATTTTTAACATATCAAAATGATTAACGAGGAGAAGCAAATTGTTACTTGGATTCTATAGATCGTAATTGATGTTTAAACATTTTTATTTTGCATAAAGATCCGCAGTCTAATTATTACAGATTTAAGTATCGTGCAGATTAAAATCGAACCGAATTATATACAATGGAATTATTCGAGGTCGGAAAGGGTTGATGCAGTAGAAAATTTAAAAAAATGCTAGGATATAAAATTCGATAGGATTCAATATGATCTTTATTTATTTCAGAATGTAAATAGCGCTGAACATAAAATTTCGTTTGATTCCACTATTTGAAAATTTGGCTAGAAAAAGTGAAAATTGCATAAACATCCGCAGTTTACTTATTAGCGATCACAAATCGTGTCGACTGCCAAGCGAGTGCAACGAAATCTTGATCCTGTTCCCCGAAAAATTATTTTGCACTGCAGCGGTAATTACAGAATTTTATTTGAAAGATTTCAAGTCGATGGCACACACGCTGCAGAAGCTGGAATGCAGCGGCGGCCGATTGCAATATAATCCCGCGAGCCGTCTATCGGTCTACCCATCAAAGACACGTCTGTGCAGCGGAGGCGCGTGTGCATTTAAATGCATCTAGCTAGCCAGCAGCAGCGCGCAGCGACACGTCTGTGTGCATGTGTGCGCCCGTGTTGCCGTCGCAAGCGGCACTTGCATCACTTCCTCTCGCACAGTCTTCACATTGTTGGTGCCAGTTATTGACAGACCGTAGGTTAGAAGCTAACACGACACCCGGCCAGCGGTTATTTGCTCGACGTGTAAATAATTCGTAAATACCCTCGAATCCACCGAGAAACGATTAGCTCACTGACAGAGATTTCACATTTCGAACGTCCCGGCCTTACGGCGTTTCTATCACTGATTTTATGTTTATTATTAAGCAAAACTGGCCAACCCAGCCATACGCTCGATCCTTGGATGCAACGGAACATGCTACATTTGCATAAACGATCTTCGTCCAACATCCGCGCGGAATTCACCCACACCGGTTCACTTCAAACTTCGCGTGTAGTTCCGTGAGAATGACACTGATCTCGATCATTTTTTACCGAATTCTGAGCTCGGCGAGACGAGATTCTTGATTTTGCGAAACGTGTCAAGGGGATTGTGACACGGTGACACAGATCACATTTAAGTGGCATTCGTTGCGGTTATTCGTAGAAAATATCGAGAATGTTAAATAATAAATGGACCAACAAGGGACATTGACAGAGTGTAACACGTCGATTTTAATGAAATTTATATACAGAAATATGATATACAGTAAAGATCCGAATACTTTCCGGGGTTCGTGGTTCTGATTCTTGTCTAAGCTTACTACCTCCACTGCCTGTAAACGCTGTGCCGTGCTGCAGGGCGGCGACTATTGTTATCGGCTCGGGTATATCAGCCCTTCTCTATGTTCGACTCTCTATTGTAGTCTCCCTCGGCGCGGTCGGAGCGGCAGACGCAGCCATGAATCAGAAAAGCAAGTCAGGTTGCGATTCTTGTCTGCTCAGTGAACAGCCTCCTAGACAAGAATCAAGGGATTACTGTATACTTAATATGACTTAACACGAATGTCAGCAGTTAAAATAAAATATCGTGTGAAACATTTGTCAACTGTATCGTGTATAAATTTCATAAAAATCGGCTAGGATAATATCCCTTGCAAGTCGAAACTCGTTCGCCACCCTTTCTCCAGATTTTTCCCTTGCCCTGCAAGATTTATGCTTGAATTTAAGGAAAGTTTTCACGTGGTAGTTTTTCTTTGCAAAAACAGAATCGCGGTGGTGCACGTCTACAAAGCTTTCAGGGGTGCTTCGATCATCACGTGTACGCGGTACTGATCGCGTAGGATGAATTAAAGAGACTAGTTTATGACCCCCGGGAACGGAGAACCTTGGAAATCGCATGTTCCCCGTTCAGACATTTTTAGAACGGGAAATGCGGGTCGAATTTGAATCGTGCTTTCCTGAAGGGGAACGCCAATTGACTGAAGTGCTCCGTATAAATACTGCACAGGGTATTTTTAAGTAACCTCTGCATTAATGGTTTTATTGATTTCAGTCGAGTATACAGGGTGACCTGTTCCAAGCTAGAAACTACCTGAAGCTTAACGTCCAAGCTTAACCCTTGACAATCGAATAGTGACTCGAGCGTTTTGTGGATTTATTCGAAAGTGAAAGATCGATGCAGCATCGACTAATTTGATTATGTATAAGTCGCGTTTCGTCTGGTTAAATTGCTAACGCATGATGCGTGAATAATATGGAATTCATTGAATTATAAGTGATCGTTCTGACTATGTGTCTGGGATTTCAATAGGATAGAGGATGTTGTAGCTGCGGTGTAGACCGACAACGTCTCAAACGTTACAGTGAAGGGGCGGATCTCACTATCATAGGGCAGTTCGATCAAACATAAACTCACGATCAAGTCCACTCCACCTGTGTAATAATATGAACTTTCTCATACAATTGAACGTTAATGAGAAAATTGATTCTACTTATTTTCGGATTATTTATTTACCAATTTACTTTCTTGTTCTGATAAAATTAAAAAAATACAGGATATTTTAGTCAGATCTACATTTCTTTACACTAGAACAAATTAGTAAGTACCATTTTTATTTTAAAATCTTGGTTGGCAACTAAATTCGCGACCTTTCGCATCGCAATTTTTTTATTGTCTCATTATGACTTCGTTTAGTGACCATTCGTTTTGAATTGTATATCACTGGAAACCTTTGAATTTTTCGATTAATTTGATATAAAATACTAGTTCTTAAAAAATTTATATAAATAACTTTGTTTGAGGAAAGGTGGAGGTGGTGAACTTAGTTGCCAACCTAATATAATATAGGTCCTTTCATAATAAATTTGAATAAATGTCCGATGACTTATGAACGGGAGTGTACATCGAGGCGACGAGGAATTAAAATTAAAGTATCGCGGGCTGGGAAAGTGTAAGCAGTAAAATATTAACACGTTTCCCAACGACCGTTTAAGAGTCGACAGATTTCTACGATGGCATCGTCCGCATGCCAATTAAGCGAACGGCTCGTTTTTTCGAATTTCAATTACACGGTTTTTCGCCGGTTAAACCGTGTAATTATGGTCATACTGTTTCGAGGCAGAAACTCGAATTCCAAGCGTACGGAGCCGGCTTCTTATAACGCTAAGTGATATTTGATTTCTACTTATTGCGCTCTCGGCCAGGCTCCGAAGACAGAGAGAGTCCTTGAAGTAGCTCTCGGTGCTTCACGGTAGAAGGAGAGATCTCAAGGATAAAATTGTCCGACGAACGTGCGTGGGTACGATATACCTACATATACCCTTTCGAAACGATAAATCAAAGCAAATCGTATATCATTCGGCCGAGACGCGAACCAGTTCGAAAGTCGTCTCGCTCCGCGCCGCGTAGAAAACCATGGCGCTTCTTAAAACGCGAGCGTGGAAAGTTTCTCGAATACGCGGAAAATTAACATCTCTCGTAAACCGCGCTCTTAAAGTTCGAGCCCTTAGCTCGGGTCGTAGAGAGACATTTTTAAACTATGATACTTGCGATGGCGATAACAGGTGCTGTTCGAGTTCATGATTATTGTTGGTTTTAATTTTTACACTTTTTCTTGAACACCAAAAATATCTTTGAATTCCTTCAAGCTTCGTCCACGTGATTGGACCTTCTACAATTAATAGACTGTGACTCAATTACAAACAAGAGGAGCCAGGTACAAACACTTATTCTTCTTTTGATGATTTTAATAAGCTGAAATGAGTGTAGTGATATCTTTAAATATCTTTAATTTGATCACTACTTCAAATAGTACCCACTCATTTTTCTCACAGATGCATAAAATCCGCAGTCTACTAATTAAATTCTAGCATTCAAAACTATTATCAACCCCTTGGATCTTGAGGACAAGACCCATAGGAAATGGGTCCAGAAGACATGCGGGTACATATAGTACTCCTTTATTTTTAAGATTTTTCTTGGTCTCCAAAAAAATCTTTGTATTGCTTCAAGCTCCGCTCACGTGAGAGTTTTTATTTAAATTCTGGTATTCAGAAATCTTATCAACCCCTTCGATCTTGAGGGCAAAAACCATGCGGGTACAAATAGTACTCCCCTTCTTATGCATGAGCCATCCGGGTTGCAGGAACAGGCAGTCTGAGCGAATAGGACGAGCACGGAAATGTGTGTCACTGGTGTCTATGTCGCCTAACGGCATTTCGTCCCCACGGCTGATGCCAGGCCACTATAATAGGTAGTAATATTCTATGCATCGCGATGCACGTGGTGTGTAACCTCCTCACGCATATAAACATCACCTACACGTTGCCGCAATGAGCCCAGACTCGGTCCAGACTGACTATCATTTGACAATAACCTATTGCCGGCAGTAAAATCTCGTGTTTGTTTATTACAGGCATTTGTGCGCATGCATGCTCATCAAAATGTGCTCATGCATTACGTATTTTATGTAGAAAGTATAAAGTCATCTTGGATAATTTGTGTATGGGGTAAAATGGAAAAGATTAGTTCTTGAAAAAAATCTCACCAGACGTCAAACACCCAGAACATGAAAACCCTAAAAAAATGGAAACAATGCAGATTTTACATTGAAGTTTAAGACCAAAATCGTTTATGTTTTTACAATGTCGGTGTATCGAAATGAGTATTGCTCACGAATTAATGCAGATTTTTAAGTGGACCACCTGGCTGTGAAAAATGAAAAGCCTCAAATATATTTAAAAAATTCAGATTTTGCATTAAAATTTTCGAGCAAAATCGTTTATATTTTTACAGTATCAGTGCATAGATATAAGTATTGTGCTTGAATTTTTTCACATCTTTTGGCCAAGTGCATTGTGGTGAAAAACCGATTTTTTCGACGTTATTCCTGCGAAGGGCTATTGTAAACTTAAGGTTTTCACATTTCGCATATTCTGTGTGTATATTAAAAATTAAAAGACCATCTTATCCGGGTATAATTATTCAATGTTGCAAAGTTCTGGTTGTGGAGGCACGCCGGTGACAGTGATTTTACTATACACATAACAGGCTTAATATGAAAGACCGACAGGAATGATTGGAACGTCATGTACATACTCGCCACGTGTTGCGCTCCTGAACCGGCTCAGGTGGGTACTCATGGCGACAGTATTGGTGGGCCTAACTCGGTGTCGTCGCACGTACGAACTTGCCCGGGTAATCAATGAAGAATCAGGAACACCGCGTGATAGTCGTTAGAGGAGCGCGACGAGCTTGATGCTCGATACACGGTACACCGGGTAATTGAATTTCCGCTATTTCTGATCCCGGACCTGCCCGACTGGGGAGGTTTCTGTGCTGCAGCCGCGTCTCCGTCGACGAGACATTAATTCAGAGGTCGTGTCACTGGTAATTCTATTGTTTCAGTTCCGTCTACTCACCGCAACGTGCGCCCTCGGAGAACACGTTTTTTTCCGGATCCCGTCTCCGCGGCTACTACCAACGTGTTTCGTTACATTTCTTCGTAGTCTATTCGAACCTGCGACAGAAAGATAGTGAACAGACAAGGAGGAATCATTATTTCATAACATTTTTAACACTACAACTACCGGATAAGTTAAAATGACTTGCTTCCTTATTTGTTCTTTTAGAAACGTTAGAATTATAAATATGGTTTTCTGAGAAAATTTTTCATTCATTTATTGTTTATTTTAATGTGGTCGCATTAA
Organism: Lasioglossum zephyrum; assembly: GCA_028455615.1. Lineage (NCBI taxonomy): Eukaryota > Metazoa > Arthropoda > Insecta > Hymenoptera > Halictidae > Lasioglossum > Lasioglossum zephyrum. The sequence continues at coordinate 7,438,123 of CM052321.1, read as the reverse complement.
CAGCTATGTCATTAGTGACCACATAATTTACACTCAAACGTGTTTGTTCTTCTTGAAGTTCATATTTTAACGGGTACGTTAAATCTAAATAAATTCAATTTTTACATTATTGTAAGGTAATGTATGCCAATTGCGTTTATTGCTCGGTAGTTCTAGTGTTAATATCTAGTGTTAATAAGTGAAATCTTCTTTAGGCGCACCGCGTACACAATTGCTGGTCAGTGAATGTCTGTGATCCGTCACGCTCCGACGTGCAACGCTCTTGAAATCGTCATAGAAGTTTTCACTATGGTTGTGTGGTCTTTTGCGCTCAGTATTGTATGAAGCTATATTGAACATTTTAATGTTTGCACTCGCCGTGGCTCAAACAAAAAATATCGAATTTTGTATATATCCAGTGAAATTCCGTATAATCTTTAATATCAGGTTTTCGTAGCATTCTATCTCTTTCACAGTTCCATGCATAAAGATTATGCCTGATCCAATAAGCACGATATTCGAAACAAAATATACAGTATTCATCGATCGTCTTCAGGACTGCATCAGCGGTTGAAGTCGGCCAGTGACGAATTCACTGACCGAGATTCTAGTTTTTGGTACACACATGTATGTATGCACATATATACGTTGTATACGGAAGTGCATAGCGAGCCTGCAATTTAAAATGGAGTTTCAAAGCTTTGAAATGGATCACGGGTTCTGTCGTGTATCTCCGTTTCACTCTCTATTTCGTGTCAAGTGATAGAAAGACGCTTCATATACATTTCAATTGAAAAGTTCTGTACTACGCTCCGAGTGAATAAATTCTGAAGGCCACAGATTTCGTATGACACCAAGGAGAAAAAAGTTCGTCACGACGATAGGTGAAGTAATTTTTTTTGTCGTGAATTTGCTAAGAGAACAAAACAAAAGTAATCGAACAGTATCGCTTTTTTCATCGTCGGGTTCACTGTTCCAGATTTCACCGTGACGCATAATCCGTTCACTCTGGATTTCCTCGTAAATTGCAATTACCGCAAATTGCGACGTGGATCTTGTAGGAGTGTATAATTTCATTCACGTGTACCCACACGCGGCTGGACCCATTCACAGCGATATATCTTCGGTAGAGCGTAGTCGCGAACGAATCGTTTTCCGGTTGTCCAAATTGATTTCCAGATTGATGTATTTCCAGGCTTTCTTTTCGCGGTCTGAATTATCGCGGGAATTTCGCGATTAATTCCCCGCTTCCCAACGGCGGACCCCGCGCCGCCCGATAATTGGAATCGTGATGTATTACCTTGCGAAATTATTGTCGTGCTTGTCGCAGTCGTTTAGCAACGTTGACAACAGCCAACACCGGGGTTAAGTGTTGTTGACTCCCCGGTTGTCCGTAGAAATTAATAGTCAGCCGATTCCGTCGTGATAGCTGAACCTTATTCGGTGAACGAGTTGCTGCCCGGTTTTATGATCAAGCAAGAAAACCGTTCCACCGGTAAACTATCAGGACACGTTTTTCTGGAAGCTGTCACGAAATCTGCAACCGTCGTATTTGCTTACGAAAGCGTCAATTACGAATGTTTTTCGGTGCGGTGGTAGCTTAAAAGCAACTTTGCGATTATGTATTTTACTAGCTGCACCCGCAACTTTGTCCACGTGCACTAACAAATCCTGCTTCATTATTATAGTAATGAAATTTACAGTTGCCAAGGCGGTCTCAGATAGAGACAGAGATTTTATTTTTAGACAACGAAATTTAACGAAATCAATTAAGAAATGATTAGAAGAAATATATTCATTACGATAATGGGTGAGAATAATTTTTTATGAATTTCAGTGGAAATATTATCCCGATATCTTTTATGGTTGAAAGATACAGTAACATACCGGGTTACATGGAAATCACCGACACAAATTTTCCCGCAACATTTCACCGACTCCAGATTTGACCGATAACGAATTCAGATTCGTTGTCGGCCAAAGTAGTCGTCGGTCAAATCTGGTGTCGGTGAAAACCGTGTCGGGGATATTTGTGTCGGTGATTTCCATGAGATCCAAAATACCAGATTGAGATTAGTCTCCCCCCTTATCCTTCCGTGACGCTTCCCCTCACCATTGTGTCCTGAGTCGAGGCAGGCTCGAGGCACGCGTCGGCTCTTCGCTAAGCGGTCAAAATGTTCCGTTGCGAGTTTTCGGCTGATTTCGGCTTTTTTCGCTATTGCCAACTATACCGATGTTTCGCGACCTTTTCACGTCCTTTCTACATACATTCAACATAGAAAAACCATATTCCCCTTACTTAGCGTCCCCTCCTGGAGGTGACGAATCTTATCAGAGGACAGGGACGAGATCTTTACCTACAAAATAATCTACAATTAAAAGGAAATAACATTATATATAGAAATTAGGGTGGCTCTTATTTTACAGACTTGTTCTAAATGATTAAATAAAAGTCTGCGTAAAGTTCTAGCACCCTCGGATAATGGAAAAACGTTCCCCCAGGCCCTTAACACTTGTTCTAAATTTCTATTTTGCAATTATTGAAATTATGAAGTTGCTTTATACTTTTCGATGCTTAGTCTAAATAAATTAAACCATGTCGTTTTTATAAGGCAACATGTGCCTGTTACGTTCTTGACTCGGTAAGTTTAGTGTTAAACATTAAAATAATTAATGTAATGCTTATAAAATCGGTTCTCTCGAATATCTTCTAAACTATTTACCTGTCTTCTAAGCTAATTATCCTTTTCCTATAAAACTTTATAAACAAAGCAATTAGTGGAACGTGAAGTTTCAATACTTAAACGGGTTATAGTTTTTTTCCTCAATAAAAAAGCTCCTCCAGAGAGAAAATTACAAAATATAAATTCGTTTACGACCTGTCATACTGTTTAATGAACTTTTTAATTGAAAAATATTTTACCAATACGTTAGTACAAGTCGAGCCTTCCAGATTGAAATACAAAAGAAATTGCCTAACTCAATTTACATTTTATTTTAAAATAAAAACCTCAACGTAGACGGCAACGAGTAATCGATTTGGCGATGGAACCTTTCAGAGCCGGCCAACTTAACGAAGTCGAACAATTTTGCAAATAAACCATCGGGCAAATTGAAAAATATATTGGAAGTTTTCGAAGAAGTTGCGAAATGAAATAAACAAAAAGTGGTTATCAGCTGAAACACTGAACAACTCAAGATTTTATTTGATAATAATTAATGAAATTTAACTATCATTTTCATCTGATTTGCTTATAGTTGCAAATTGTAGACACATTATTTACCTGCAATTACTTCCTAATTTTGAAAAGTCTACGGTCCGTGTCTAAGGATTTTTTAATAGCTCCTTGAACAGCAATAGTAATTTCAATCAATCAATGAATCGGCAACGAATTTTTAATAGTTTTTCTTCGAATTATTATAGAAAATATAATCTCCATGGTTCCTTTTGGTACAAAACAATTGTTGAAACTCCTATTAATAGTCTTCTGGATAAACTGTTAAAAAATACCAGAGTATGGAAAACATAAAAATCAATATGGAAATGAAGATTTTCTTAAAAGTTTACAAAATCGGTGCATCTATCTGCCAAGCATGCACGCCAAAAATAAAACAACTGACCATCGAAAAGCCGTCCAAACAAAGAGAGCATCGATGAATGGTAGTGTGTACCGTGAAATATTCAAGTATCATCAATAGCATCCAAGAAATCCTAAGGCGATCTTGTATCGGTCCATTCGAGGTAGAGCTTTCAACAAAAGCTCGTAAATACCATATGTGAGACAATATCGACGGCTACCTGTGCAGTTACATCGCAACTCCAACTTCGAAAAATACGAGAAACGCTTCTTATGGCGCGAAGTCTTTCCACCGAGCATAAGTTACGTCCTTTTACACATATTTGCCTGAAGATATAGGAGACTTAACGGATCCCAGCGTGGCCACTTGTCGCCGTTTCGTGACGGGTTTCCGCGAGAAATACAAATGAGCAAGGTGTTCCCTCTGTCTCCCTTGTTTTTCTCTCGATTTCTCACCTCTTGTCGGCCGAGATTCTCTATATTTTTTCGGGAACCTTGTCATTATTTAACGGTACGTTATACACAGTATATTCGCTCTTCGTGAGAACTAGGAGCCTTTCGAATAAGTTCCTCGGATTTGTGTATTTAATTCGTTGATGTACTTTATGGAAACTTTTACTTTGTTCTAACTGCAGCAAAATGTAATAAAATATTCAAATCATAAAGATGAAATAAGCAAATATATTATGAACAGCACAAAGCTCGAGTAAATTTAATCTTGTTATTTTTATAAGACAGCATGTACGGTCGAGCTAATAGAATATTAACAAATATGTTGACACTAAACCTACTACCACCGGTTTAAGTGACCGGCTCCGGATTTATTGTTTCACAATTATTGAAATTACAAAGATGCTTTTATGGTAAACGGTTAAATAAACACAGTCAGTAGAGCAGATATATAATGTCAACCACAGGAAGTTCAAATAAATTTAATCTTGTTATTTTTGTAAGACAGTATCACGTGTTAATCCATGAATAAACTATTTGACGTTCGACATCGTCCTGAGGTGATCGCGGTGGATATTTTATTGAAAGACCAATAAAGTAGCGGCGAAAATCTGAGATTCATCTCTGTTCTCTGAGATTAGTATAGAGTTTGAGTCGATGTTTGCGGGGGAAGCGACGCGTGGCAATAAGACGATTTCTGGGCGCGGGCTTGCTCGTAATCCCTCCTCCGGGCGCTGTCCCATGAACTTTCTATATTATGAGATTTTCTGAAATATTCATGTAAGCGATAACTGTACTTCCTTTACATTTGTACGTACATGAAGTACCGTTACACGAGGTGCAAGTATAGCGAATAACGAGCTGCCGGTCGTAAGTAACCCCGGCAAAACAGACCAAAGAGAACAGCCGCGACTACTTGAGTTTCCGCTGAAAATCCATCAACTGATAACGGCCATTTATTCCACCGCTGCGTAACAACCGCGCACTTCCAGAAGACATTAAATATTCGCGGATTCGTCATGTTTACAGATTTCCACCGCGGAACATTCGCCACTTAATGGACAACCATTTCCAACCGCGGCACTTCTTTTCGAACAAACACGTTCGAGACGCACTGGGTTCTGTGGGTTGTCAATTGTGCCGTGAATTAGGTCAATCCATGAGTAATGTGACTTTTTCTATATCTTTTTTTTAACAGAGTACAAAAACTTAATTGTATGAACTTGAAATCTTTCATTCAAAACTAAATCTTAGTAGGTCCCGTCGCGAAATAATTCTCACATAAGAATTCAAAAAGCGACGTTAAATAATAAAAAAAACTAAATCTATTTCGAGGTAAAAATATTAAATTTACTGTAAAGTTTAAAATAAACACGACTAATCCCACGGACATAGATAGTTTTACCAAAACAGGTGAACGTCGCAACTTTACGACCCAGTATACAGTTGAGAGTAACACAAGATTACTGGGGCAGACGTTTATTCCCTTTGGAAAATTCCCTCGCGCGGTTGCCCGTCGCTTAATCACGACGTATTTAATGAAACATCGTTCTTCGTCCCTCGCCGCGTAAATTCGTCGCAGCTATTTAGGGATCCTCTATGGTAGAAACCCGAAAGCCCGACCGAAAACGCGAGAGGCACGCGCGCGAAAAGGGACGCGTATACGGTCGCGCAAGTTTAGTCATGGCTAAAATCGGTATCGGTGTCGGCAGCACGGATCAACGATAATGATGGAATATTAAACGGCATTGATTATTCACATAATCTCTCTTTCTTTGCATGCATCAGTCCTAATAGAAATGAATTGTCCCCAATCTATTACATCAGGAGTCACTACTAAAAGTTACGCTACCATTATTCAAAATAATGTTTAGATTATGAAATATGTTCGTATCTAATCAATTGCTAAACATTTAAGTATTGTACGAGGTGTTCTGATACATCAATTTCGTATCTATTTCTATATCCATTTCATATTTTCTGTTTTTCTACTATTGAAATTATAAAGATGTTCCTGTTAGAAATTATTACATTTATAGTTCAGTCTTGTAGTTTTTACAAAACAATGTATATCAGTCATTTTTCGTACTCGGTACAAATTACAATGTTATGATATACCAGAATATATCAAAATATGCCAGAGTATACTAGAATATTTTACAATAATCCAGAATGTACCAGAATGGGTTAAAATAGCTCCGATTGCAAAGATCTGACTTCTAAACCTGACACTGAAAAAACAGTGTCACCGAGAAATGGCGAACGTGGCAGTGACCGTGTCGAGCAGTTAATAAACTGGTACGACGCGAATGGAAGAAGAACGAGGTTGAAAGGCACTCGTTTTTAGGGTGGGTGGGTAGAGTGTTTTCGCGAAGCGACAGGAACAGGAAACAGACGAGTCGACGGTGTAAATCGAGTGTGGGGGGTGGGGTGGCCGCGACAATAGTTAATGAAACGGCATTTGTCGAATGTGGGCCAGAAGGCGCGTGCTTCGCTGATGGATGTAACCTTAATCGATCGAAAGTCCGGAGTGTAAGCTGTCTGCTCGGTAAACTAATATCCGAATGATCCGACGAGCGTCCCACGATAGCTTCGGCTTTGTTACCGGGCGCACGTGTATATGGGTCACGTTCTCGTCGTTGTATCTCATCGTTTCTATTCGCCGGGGCGAGAATCTAGATTCAAACTCGTCCTGATATTCCCGGCGTAACGCGATCCCATCAGGGCGATTTCTAAATCGCACCTGGTTACAGTTTTCTCGGCGGAGTTTTTCCATCGTGAGCGGAGAGGGGCAGTACGTTTCTCTTTTTCGTGCGACGATGAGGAGACGAAACGGCCGCGGCTCGCTACACCATCGCACGGTAAAAGACTGCCAATCTTTATCCAAAAGAAACAATTTTAGTAGCGATCCCTTTCTTAACAAATATTTTCTTAAAAAGGATACTCTCAATAAAACACAACAGAGAACGCGTTAAAAGAATCAACCAAAGAATCCACGCTTTTCAACAACCAGAACTTGTACTATGACACCTGGAGGAAATTTTTAGAAGGGTACTCTGCATAAAATTTGGTAGTATATACCAAAGACAATTTTCTAAGGAATCTTCTCTAGAACCTTCGTTCCAGCCTATCGCAACAGTAAAAATGTGTTAATTTTTAGTAATCCCCGTTAGACCCAAAGAATCCACGCTTCTCAGCAACCGGAACTTGTACTATGACACCTGGAGGAAATTTAAGAAAGGTACCCTTCATAAAATTTGGTAGTATATGTTTCAGGCCCAATTTGGGATCTGAAGGGGTCCGGTAAGGTACCAGTTCTCTTTTTTACGGATCAACGAACTTTGTGCCCCGAGGATAGGAGTTCTCATGGAATTCGGATGCTCCTTCGAACCACTGGTTATTCTACTTGCGTGCCGCGCAAGGTCGTTTGGCCGAGACGGATAATTTGAATAACCTAGGCCCTATGGGCGGGCAAGTCAAAGGGCCGGCCGTTTTCATGGCGCGACACCTCGTTTGATAATCGACTCATGACCTAGCCGGTCCCTGCGTTACTTCTTCATGCATCTTGATGCATCTTGATGCGCCACCGAGTGCACTCACGTTTCTCTTTCGTCAGCGGCTCGCGTGACTCGGTTTTCCTTTCTTCTTCGGAGATGTCCACAGATTTTGTATTCTAATGCTTCTACGGTGTTCTGATTTATTTGAATACTTGATTGCCGACGTTCGTCGATGATCGTCCGGAGGACGGAATTCTGATGCCGTCTTTGGAATCTTCTGGAATCATTTGAATGTCTCACGCTGCGCCTGTGGACTTAGTGTTGGAATGACAAGTGCTCAGGACATTACTACCTCGAACGATTTTGTGGTGATATGTTTACAAGCTGCACTCTTTGGTTTCTAATTGTTTCACACTTTACAGTCGCAGATGTTTTAAGTTAAAAATTAAAAATTTCTTCCGACCTAGAATATGTCCATTGTATATCATTTCGTATATTTTATGGATATGAAATTGATATAATACTTAAGTTTCCGATTCTTTGAGTCTGACGTTAATTACTAAAAATTAACGCATTTTCTGTTGCATTGGGGTGGAACGAAAGTTCTAGAGAGAATTATTAGAAAAGTGTTCTTGGCCTAACCGTTGGACCAAAGTACTCAAGTATCAATTTCTGACACAGTCGTTCCTTCTAGAGAAACAATTATAAAATGGATTGATATTGAACCAGCATTAAAAGGTAATAATACGTAATGGAATCTCCTTCGTCCCCGTCGAACTAATTTGCCTCGCGTTACTGCACTTTATTCGTTCGTTCTATTCGTGACGCGATACATCATTTTCCAACAGTGCTCGTCGTGTCGTTTATCATCGGAGACCCGTGAACAATGCGCCAAAGTATCGCATGACTATAACACAGCTGATCGTGAATAGAGCGAATTTGTCGGAAATAGAAACCCGAGACGAATTTATAGATAGTTCAGCGTATAATTAGTCCGGTCGACGATCATTAAAGACGATCCATACAGTTATGCAAAATGGTTGTTGCTCCTCTCTTGACGCGGCGCTTACGAGATCGAACCACGCATCTTTAATTAAACAATATCTTACGATTACTTTCTACTAATTTAAATATGTTAAACACCGCTTACCGATGTCTACGGAGTGGAAAAGCCACAATTTCTTTCTCTTAAAGGCTAACTCAAAGAGATCCTATCGTCGGAATGTAAATTCGCAACGTCAGGGATGGTGCATTGCATTCCAGACACAACGAGAAGAGTCACGTCTAGTTAAACAATCTGAAGAAAATCTGAAATCATTTACCTTGAGACAGTGCTAAATAGACTGCGAATATTTATGCATTTTCCAATTTTTGTAGACAAATTTTAAGGATATCGAATTAAGTGAAATCCTATTTTTAACGGTAACAGCCTTTGCAGATCTAAAACAAATAAAACTTGTGCAAAATTCTATCGAATTTTATATTCTAGCCTTTTTTGAAAATTTTTATAAACCGTAAATGTGTGTACACAGAATAAAATTAATGTCAATCTTTTGTTGTACGTTTACATAGGAAATGAGCAGGTAACACATATTTAGTAATTCTTATTATTTTCAATTTTCTGTTTGACATCTCTGCTGAATACGTTGTTCGTTGATCAGCCACAGTAAGCACTTATTATTCAAAGCTATCTATCAAACCATTACTTGCCAATGCTCAAACATTTCTTATACACCTCTAACAACAACTCGATGGAAAGAGAAAGGCAATTAGAAGCCATGACTCGACAGGAATTTTATTACTCAAAGGATCACCGTATCATTGAAAAGATGAAACTGCATATACGAAGGGAGATAATCAATTGAGTTTTGCTCGTGATACGTACGTTTCAGAAACGTCCCGTTTAATTAAGTGATGTGATTATTAACCATCCTGTCGTTCACATCAAAAGCAGACTTTCTTCGCGCTCGTGTGTAATTAGCAATAATGAATTAGAAAAAGCCAGAGAGGCTCGACGAAGCCGTGTCTCGGAGGCACGCTTTCGCTTCGGGTCGACGTGACCGTATTGAATTGAATTAGTCTGATGTAATCTAAAATGGTGGCTCTGGTTCGCATTTTAAAAAATAGAATATTCATACGGATGCAGTAGAGACATAATTTTATAAGTAAAATGCAATATAGTATAAACGAAATAATTTTTAGGACACTGTTATATTATCATGAATTTTCTAAAAATCATTAAATAATCTATCGAGTTTCGACTCGTGACAACTTCCTAGACAATGGATTTCACGCATTCATAAATAAATTCATAAATGAAAAGCAACATTGTAGAAATGAAATAATTCTTTCTTTTTGTACAGTTTGGGACCTGTGTTTCAATCAGGGGAGTTTTCAAAGTTAGTGAGAGCTGTGGTGCTCTCTACACTTTTAAAATTAGACTGCAATGGTGTTTAATTAAGGGTTAATTTTGGTACTGTTAAAATCGTTAAAGCTAAGTTAGCTTCATCTTGAGGTTAATAGAAATGAAATTATTCTTAGAATACTGTTACATAGATTGTTAGAAATAATCACGACTCGACTCAAGTTCCTAGAATTTGTCAGAAAACCTTTCTTATTTTGCATAAAATTACACATATTAGTCGAACGCAGTACATTGCTTTTCGATTGTGGATTTCACGCATTCATATAATATTAAAATAAATTCGACGCAGCAAGTCGAGTAAACATTTTTTATTTTGCATAATAATAAATCATCGTACTCCGGAGGCCAGCGATGAGAGCCGCTGAGACAGAAGCTCCCACGCAGTGGAATATTGATGAAATTTTATCTATCCGACTGATCTTCCGTGATTGGCCAAGGAAATCCACTTAGGATCGGACTTTCACTCAAGAATCCTCTTCATATCCATATTTTCATCCCCGGCTGTAACTGCATCCGCTCGCGGGCCTTCGTTCGATAGACAGTGGGGATTGGTTTGTGGGGTGGATTGATAGCTCGTAACTGGCCCAATCATTCTCGCATTAGAACGAAATGCCATGTAGCTTGACGTCACTACGTAAGGAGAACAGTCGTCATCGGATCTCGATGAACGCGTGGGCTGTGCTCTCATCGTTCACACGCTTCACGGATCTTCTTCGTTCGTCCCGAAAGGTCGCGATAGGATAATACGTAGTTTTAACTGATCACCGTGTTGTCTGATCTTCTCGCGATCAATACCTACACACAAATCCCCCGGTCCCGATCAGGATTTTCGATAAGGAACTTTCATCTTTCGGATTCCTCGCCGATCGTCCGTGCTCGATGCTTTCGAATCATTCCTGTTCCTTCCCTTATTCGAATATTACTTGTGCACTTGATCCCTTTGCACTCGGAGCTATTTTAACTCGAAAATCAAACGTTTCTTCAGACCTAGAATATTTCCATTCTGTATAATTTTTTATATTTTGTAGATTTGAAATTGGTATCATACCTCGTACAATACTTACATGTTTAGTACTTGGTTAGATACCGACACATCTAATAATGTCAACAATATTTTAAATAATAGTACAGCAATTTTTAGTGACGCCTCAGGGGCGCCACTCGAGTGCTAAGGGTTAAATGTATCTAACAATTTTCTAGGTTGTTTTTAACCATAGATTTTGATCAAATTGGATTTGCAGATTTAAACTTGGATCATGTAGTTACACGAAAGAATTGGTAGCCGTTTTCTGTTCGTGTCCGAGGGCGAAACTTTTCACACGTTAGCTATTGTCAGTAGCAGACAATGTTTATACGGGATGTGTAACCGTTAACGAAGCAAAAATGCGGTGGAAATTTCGCGGCTGTATTTACTCAGCGAAATCTGTCTGGCACATTCAAATGCAGCTGAAACGGCAGTCGCGGTTTTGTTCGTAATTCCACACCCACGTAGAGACAACACGAATGACGAGCTTTCAGTAATTAACAAGTTTGCCGAATCGTTTAAACTGCGTGTGTAACTTTCACTCCGTAATTTGCGATATCTTTCAACTCCGCTCGCTCACGCTGGAATGATAATTTAACCGCTGTTTCGTTGTGGAAAACATGGCTGAGATACTGTATCGTTTCGCGGAACAACAGAAAAACCTAGTCGGAGAAATGAAAAATTTACACACGATTTTCATTTGTTGCAGGTACGTACAGTTTGAGTGAGACGTGTACACAATTGAGGAACGCTGTGCAGATGTAGTAAGTGAACAAATCATTATTAACCCACATACGCTGCTCAGAAATAGTTACATAAAAGATTCTATGATACCATCTCACCCATTTTTGCTTTACAGTTTAAACTGATATACTTTGTTTCATTTATCATGTCACATTTTAGAGAAATACGTCTCACAACACACATAAAGAGGGACCAATCATTTTATAGTATGTAAAAATAGAAAATGGGTGAATTTTCACCCTGAGGTACCTCTAATACTATGGTACCCAAGGTGGTTCGGAACCCACCTTAATAAACCGTAGGTCCCGTCGCGAAATAACCTTAGCAAAGAGTTGAAAGCGACATAAAACAAGTAAAAAAAACTGGATTATAAAAAGTGAAGTGATTGTCTGGGTAACATCTTTTTTGCGTGGTGGCAAAAGTTTCGAGCAGGCAGTGTCTGTGCCATCAGGTTCGAAACAGTGAAACAAGACCGTTCAATGGAACTCAATCGAAGCACCAACAAGTGTTTCGAGTGTCCATCGAGCATTGAAGCGGTCGATCAAAGTCGGCCGTCCATTTCGGCCCATTGGATGGATTCGACGCAGCGCAGCGGGCCAACAGTCTATAAGGGATTACATAAAAAGCACGGAAATAGGTCCCGTCAATCGAGGTTCGCGAAAGCTTCGTTGGTCCGCGACCGGATAGACAGAGGCACCCGTAGCTGGTGCGCATCCTGCGTCAGAGCGACGTCAATGCTTCAGCCTCGGTCGACGAACCCGAAGAGGCGCATCCAACGTTATTTTCAACAGCCGGCTATAATCCCCGGCCACTTACACGCGAATCGGCCGGCTCTCACGCCGGAATCTCGCCTAGCCGTAGTCTCGGCCCGTTTAATCCAGCTCTTCTTCCCTTCTTGGCGCGAAAAGAATCCATGCATCACGGACAGAATAACAAAAAACACGGGGACCGAGCGGAATTAGAGAAAAAGTCCACGTTCGCCAACGGGTTTAGAAGCAACCGAACGTGGACCGGAGAAGCTTGCTTAAAGCCAACCAAAGTCAACCAAAATGTATAGATTATTTCAAACCTTTCTGTATTTAACATGTTTGTACAAAATCTCATTATAAGATATTATAAATTATTTAATATAAGATATTAGAAATTAATGTACAATTACACCCTTTAAATCAGAAGAACTTTTAAATTCTTTGTAAGGCTAGAAGAATTAGTTTAATGAATGACCTTCCCTTCAGAGGAATATTAACAAATTTTTGAAAAAGACACAGTAAATGGGTACCCGGTTGACTACACAAGGGTTAAATGTTGTCGCCGGGGTAATGGGTCTGAATCATGCAATAAATAAAACAACTTTTTTCAGTACAAAAATTAATTTAAGGGAACATAATATTTTTTTGAAGGTCAATTGGTATACTAGTTATAACTAGTTCTAGCTTGACAGAAAAATCGAAGTCGTTTGGTCGACTTATAAGAAAATGATTCTGATTTAAAACGTGTGTCATCATCAATTATAAGACTGATCGTATAAGTTTGAGGTCTCAAAATGTGTACTGAAAGTCTGAAACTATAAAGTCCAACGTAACGCACTCACACATGAACATTGCATCTTCAACTTAAAGCTGTAGCGTCCACATGTATACGTGGATCAATGACCCATATCAACGCTATTGTAACTCATCCGCGAATAATGAATGTCAAGGTCAATTTTATTAGAACCTACACTACCATTCGGAAACTCCTCCTTTCTCTTTAGATCTTCTCCATTATGTTACGTTCGCAACGAGCTATAGTTTCGTGTTGAAACATGTTGAAAATAGGTCCTCGTGCGTTATGTTATTTTCATTATATCTCGCAACGGACCTGCTACAACGCGAACTAAACCGATTACTGATGATCCCGAACCGGGGCTAGTTTCGCGACTACGAAGATACGGTTTTACCGTTATGTTCGTGAATTCTCACTTAAATCTCAGTTCTTACGGTACTGCTCGTTTACACGCGTTTAGCGATCGCTTGGATGACTATATTCCGCCGATAAACTTCACTGATTCCGTTCGGACTCGCTAGTGGTGAATTTAACCTCGCATTATGCTTCTCGCGGCGAATTTCCATTGTCGATCTTAAACCGTGCGATTTATTCATGTATCCACGATAGCGTTGACACCTTCTGATAATAGTTCGAACAAAGTTCGTTCAATCCTATTCTTTCATTAAGGTGACTACAGCGTCAAGAATTTTTTAGAAAGAAAGTTTCGCAGTTCAAGAGTGTTTACATATTTTATTAAACAGATATATTTTCATAATGCTGAGTTGATTGTGACTTATCCGGCAGAAATGCAACCTTCGAATATCATTCACATAATCACTGTTTCAAACATATTCCGTGCCGTACATTTAAGCTGTTCAGCAGATTTTTTAAAACCATGGCGCGCGTCATTCTTCATCAAACGATGACGTCATCGAACGAACATTGACGCAAATTATTACACGCGTGTGCAGATTCCGATTTGTCCGATCAGTTCTTGGTACAGACACTTATTAATAACGAAGTGATATTTGATTACCGTAAGAAAAGCGTGAGCGACATTTATACAAATGATACAAAATCATAATTATAGTTTTCAAGCACACAGTTTCTAATTTGATGCAAACTAAAGCAACGTTGTACTGTTTGCTTCTTGTTAGATCAGTACCGCCAATGTTCGCTCGAAATTGATAAATGTTTATGAGAAAACTCGTAGGATTAGGAATGGGTGTCAGTGCTCGGCGCTATTCTTTGCGAGCATTGCGAAAGGTCGTAGCAAAGATCAGCGACGCGAAATACCGGCTCTTGTTTCACGGTTCGCAAATTCTCATAATCGTCATCCTCGGACCGTGTCCTCTTCCTTGTTAGTACTATCAGTAGCATCGTGTTTAACAGAAAATAAATACACTGTCCCCGTTCATGTCATAACGCCGCCTCTCGGATAAAAAGATACCATTGTTCTTCTGCATTACAGAATTTTCTTTTCCCAGAGCTGAACATTTTCCTGGAAGTTATTCGAGCTGAATATCCACGTTACATCTCGAATTGTTAAAAGTCCACTGCTGTGAAAACGATTGAAAAATAAATGGTGAAAAACATATTCAGACAACATTTTTAGTAGATACGCTTATCTTTTTACTATAAGCTCCTAAAAGCTCATTTCCTCATCGTTTTGTTAGTTCTAGTCTTATAATTTAATGAAGAAAGTATTTACTCAGACACGAAATGTCACGTATCTCTATTTGAAGTGTTTCATTTAAAAATTTATTTCAAAGGATAGATCATTGACTGTTGCTTATTTTAAACAATTTTGTGTACTAATTATATTAGTCCTGTGCACGCGAGTGCCCCCTTCGAGTCACTACTAAAAATTGCTGTGCCACTGTTCAAAATATTGTTTACATTATTAAATATGTTTATATCTAATCAATTACTAAATTAATCAATTACAAAAATTTCAAAAGTCATATGGAATGGAAATAGTCTAGATCGGAAGAAATGTTTAAAGTTTCAGTTAAAATAGCTCTGAGTGCAAAAGGTTAGATATAGCTCTCAAACATTGTTGTAATTTATATTAGTTTTCGCCTAAAAGATAAATAAAGGAAGAACCAAATACATATAAGAACCCGTTGTACTCCCAAGTTTTTTCTTTGATGTCGAATCGCACTTGTGAAAAGGGTTAATATCCCTCCGTAAATCGTAGTGTAATTGAAGTCTGGTTCACTGTGAAAGCGATTGACGTAGATGAACGTGTTGCTGACGAAAACTGGCCGGGAACAGTGGCGTGGCGGGAGCGTTTAGTGTAAACGTTATCCACGTGTACGGCGGTTTCGTATGAGATCGGTCGCGGTCCCAGATTGAAGGTCTGGCGCCGGGATGCTTCCTCGCTTGTACTTCCTGATGCGCGAATCATTCCGGGCTAGACTGATTTACGGGCACGTCCGAGAGCTTTCGGCATCCCGAAATAGTCTTGGGGGAACCGTTTAACGGAAACAAACGCCGTTTATAAATGCTTCTCTTGATGCATTGTTGAGAAAATATACCCTGAAAGACGCGGGCTGTGACGTCACTGCCACACGCTTACGCGTCTACCACCGCGACGCCGACGCCCATGCCCGTTCCTCGCGTGTTTGTTTAGGTTGCTCGTCCATTCGCAGGGCGTCATCCCTTAAGCTCCTGATTATTTTATTGCCGATCTTCAGGGCCGACCGACGAAGGATCCCGGCACGGTGGTCAACGGCATCCAAGCTTTCGCACGCAGAAAGCCATGAACGTACCCTTTGTTTCCGGCCTATTATTAGAACAGTGAACTGTAGAGAATATTTCCGAGCGTTGTTAGTACATAAAATAAAGAGGAACCGCGGTGGAAATTGAGAGAACCGGTGGTGCAGTTTATAACGAGAAGCGTCGCTGCGCCACGCCACGAGTTTAGAGCTCTCCGCGGACGCGTATTTCTTGGCACTTAACCCCCCATGCGGACGGACCACTTTTAAATATGATTGCTGATTCGAACGAAACCGCCGCCGCCGCGCCGAGGTAAAAGCGACGCGAGAAAGTTCGCGCGTCCATTGTTTTCGTTCAAACATTAACGTTGTTAACGAACGAGATAATTCTAGCTCGAGGCAACCGACTTTGCGTGGGCAAGGCGGAGTCAAAACGCGAGGTGCATCCGTCTAGAACATTCTTTCCACCCTAGAATACAAAAATAAACGTGGTAAAATAATAGCTAGGATGGCACTGCTAGTTCAAAATTATTTTCATAGATGCGGTGTGTTCTAATTGCTATAATAAATAATTGTATCTAAGCTTTTCATTAATCCACCACGGATTTACCTGCAATCTATGTTTACTTTCCTAGTGAAGTGTTCAATGATACACTGCGACCTTCAAATGGCTTTCGAATAGAAAATTTGTGATAAAGCAATGATAACTTCAAAATGTACAATCATTTTATTCGAGTTAAATTAAATGTTCGAGATTATGAACTGGAGCAGTAACAACGTTCTACCTAGTTCGTGGAATTAGTATTTCACGTGTGAACCTTGTTCTTGATCATGATAGTTTTCAACACCTCTCTCTCTCTCTCTCTCTTTCACACTTCCCATTACTCTTCCAATGCATTTCCTGTTTCAACAAGAATTCACCTTGAAAATTCCGCCTTTTCAAAAAATAAAATAATTAACAGCCTTTCACAGAGACAAGGACCGACATGGTTGCCAAGAGGTATTCATTAATGGGTGTATTAAGATACTATTTACTCAGGACCTCAGCCCATTCACAGAATATTGCGCCTTTCACTTCGAACGCTCCCTAAAATGAAAAACCCCGTCTTTTTCTCATTTAGAAAGTTTACCTGGAATCTGTGTTTGCAAATCGTCAAGCAAACGACCGTTCCGAAAAATCCGAAGAATTTTATTGTTACGCGGTGAAACAACTGGTCGCACGATTTCTCGAAGCGGGAAAACGTTTTAGCGGGCGCACGGACGACAAAGAAGCAACAAGGAATTGTGCGTTTACGAGCGTCTTAATTTACGGCACGTGTAACCTTTCGCTCGAGTTTCCTGCACACGCGTATTCTGTGTTTACTCGACGAGTTTGCTTCGAATTATCGAGGCGAGTGTCGAGGTGAACCAAAATCCGTCGACAAAAGCTCGATGTAGGCTCAGATCCGTCGTGTGCGATCCTGTAACACGGCTGTGGGCCGGTTCATGACTGACCTATTGAAAATCAATGTCCCGGACCTTCGACAAAGCCTCCTGGTGCCTTTTCCTATCGTCACACGGATGATCGCACTTCACTCTACTGTAAACATCGCGCAGACCCTTAGGAATACGAGGGCGTCAGGAAGGGTTCCATCGATTTACACGTGGCCTACAGACAGTCGAATGAAACGTCCTTTCTGCTATTAAAATCACAATGAAACCGGCCTTCGTTTGTTTGAAAGAAAAAACGATACACACGTTCACGTGTCTCCCAGGTTCAAACAAGCCCGATGGAAAGTAAATGGATAACAATTCCAGCAATTCTTCGACACGATAATTGTGCCGATAACGTGTACTTCACTATATGCAAAATAGAAATATTTTGCAACGATTGTTGGCGGCAGGAGTCAAATAAATTACATTCTTTTACATTGAGAACAACGTAACAGTATTCCTAGATTTTTCGAATCTTTCACTGTTTTATATTTTTCCCAGTCAATTTCTTCATAAATGCATAAAAATCCGAAGTCAAATTATTTTAAACTGAATTAATTCAAAGGCTAAACTTGCAGCGCGCGAAAGAGAAAATTGTTTAAGTTTAAGTTTACCTTCAGATTCGTTATTCTAAATTGTAAAAAATTGGCTTTCACTTTCCAAACAACCTAATATTATCTGCTGAACGTTTAGCGACTTCGTAGAGTCCGAGTGAACGGATCAACAGTTCTGCATTCATAACGCGAGATTCAAGGCGACTGGCATCACTGTTCAACGGAAACGAAGCTAGAATCATTGATGTGACGCGAAAGAGAGATTCGCACTCCATTTGTTACGTTTCACTCCACAATTCAATTCGTTAAAGTATCGGTTAATCGATTTACCTGGCCAGTCACATAAATTACTGTGCTCACCGGAGCCAAAGAAACCTTGACCTGAATGCCTAAACGTGTCCCCAGGAAACTTTTCGACAAAGCTCTGGATCAACGGAGCGAACGTAGACTGTTTGCACGTGTTTTTGCACGCGCGTACACTTCGTGTGCAGATCGTGATCGAATGTGTATAATTCTTCGAAGTCGTTCTTAGTTACTGAATAAAATACAGTGTGATTTTTGTCCACGTAATTTTTAACACAACTGAAGAGGTCAATTTATATTTGATTACTTCAACTCTATTTTCTGCATACCTAGTTACATAAAACTTTACATCGTCCCAACATAAATAAATTTTTGTTCAGTAAAATAACTAACTTTAATGCAAAATAAATATTTTCTAGTGTGATTAACACCTTTGTTTATGCTTGAATCACTAAATATGAAATTCATTTTATTTTAACCTTCAATTACTCGCACTCCACTTTTTACATAACTGGAACTTTACATTGTTCCAACATAAATAAATTTTTATTCAATGGAATAACTACTTTAATGCAAAATAAATATTTGATAGTGTGTTCGACAGATTGTAGATACTATATGCGAGTAATTGAAAGATGAAAGTTTGCAGTTATGATGTAAGCCTGTGATGGTTATTGTGGTGAACTTGCATAGAGTATTTGAAATGTCGCACGGTAATTTCCTGATTCTTCATTTGCTGTTGCGAGCGACACAGTGAACGTCAGTCAGGGCTGTAGGGAACAGAGAACAAGCGAAAAATGTAAATTGCACACGTGCACATGGAGTCCGCTGGCAGCAAGCCCCAATTTACGGTAAATGTCGTGGTCATTAGTGGGCCACGCTAATCGCGAATGTTCAAACAAACGTTACACGTGGGCCAGGCTTCAATGGGGAACTTCTCTCGTTATAGGTGCGCTATTGAACTGTGTAACCGTGCGTCATCGTACGCCACAATGATGCCAGGCGTTTGTGTACTACAACGAACCTCTGTACGGTTTTAGATGAAATCATAACACATTAAATATAGTAACATCCTTTATCTTTTAATAGAATCGGAGCCTGTCGACGGAAATAAGTCGAAAGCGATCTTTCCACCTAGGATAGAAACAATATTCGCCGAACAACTACATAATAATAATATACAATGTTACAATAACATTTGTCCTTAATTTACGTACACTTCCGGCCACGACGTGTGATAACTTTTTTCAAAATTGAACCCAACAGCTTGATTTTTTTAAGACGTTCAATGGATTCGTTTATTAGCTAATGTGTAAATAATTTTTTAAAAATTCTTCTTGGTCGCAATTGCAATTTTTACATTTTTTATCTGTTCAATAAATTCATCATTCACAACTAGACTGAAAAGTTTTACATCGAATAAAAATTGTCTGCATCCGTGACAAAATACAGGAGCAACATACATATTTATTTTCATAAGTCGAAAATATTGAAAGAGTACTATTCAAACCATTTAAATACTTTCAAACTTTTACTTTCAAATTTCCACGTACAATTTGAGCAATTCATTTTCTCTACGGTCAGTAGCGAATTAATTTCTAGCTTTCTTATTCTGCTAGTTCGACGTCGAGAGTGTTGTTTGCACTTCACTCGAGAATGTTATTTATTGATTGAGTTATTCCGGCTGCAGACAATCTCTTTCCCCCTTCATTTTCGCACGTAAAGCAGACCGTTGTCCGCGAAACAAAGCTGAACGTCTGGCGAACGGAACGTTACTGCGCGGCGCGCCAAGCAGATCCTTTAATTAGCGGCAGAAAAATCCATCAGCACGTTTTACGGCGAGCTCGGCACGTTTTAATAGACGTCACTGTTTTCGGTGGCAGATCTCCTCGCGGGACGAGCATCGCGATACTTGATACGAGAATAACCGCGCCCGGAGTAATTTATTCACCTGAGGATTCCGTGCGGCCAACGATTTCCAGGAAACGTTTGTTTGTGGAAGCCACGTTTTACGACTTGATGAGGAATAGGGAAAATCTGCGCGAGACTACTCCGAATTAAAGATACAGTAGCGCACACTTCACCTAGTATTTGCAATCCTGCAGAATAGATGTGGGATTCTTTTTTTATTTAGACACTTTAAATCCTTCTCGATTAATTTCGCTTTACAAGATAGACTACAAGTGAATACAAAAAACAAACCACAATTGACATATATAAGTATACATTACTAGACAGCGGATCTTTTTGCAAAATAAAAATTTTCTACCCGATTTGCAACCAACTGGAGTAACGTAAAAATTCATTTTCTTTCTTAACATGTTCAATGAGTTGGAAATAATTGAACTCATTTTTGTTATAAACGCATAAAACCCGCCGTCTATACACTGCATATCCGATTTTACAGGATTGTAATCCTGAATTGCACCCTTACGTGGTGCACCGTTTACTTCGATGAAAAAGTATCGTGAACATTCTGTAAAGTTCTGTGTTTTCAAGCATTATCAATTGGATCTTATAAAATATCGTGCGTTCGACAACGTCGACGTTTACGGGAATACGCAACAGCGAAAACCGAGTGGAGGTTGAAAAATATTTGCGGAAAGGCGTTTGCATCGCCGCGCCGTTTTTATCACGTTTATACGAGGAATCGTCCGCAGAAAATACGTTTGAGTTTTAGCATTGTTGGCACGCGCGTATTCGGTCACGCATTGACGTATTGTATTCTTTAAAACCGTAACGGGGAACGCAAACAAACGTTCAGATCTTCATTGCATCCTTTTGTTTCTGAAAAATCAAAATAAAGTTTTGTTTTTCATTGTTCCTCGGTTTTGGTCACACACTCGACTCTGTTCCATTCAAGTATCGCAAACAATGTTTACATTTTTTCATTGTCTTTAAGTGTATAAAATATATTCAGCAATGAAAAATGTGAAATAATATAGACCTCGATAAAGTTCTCGCAACAATGGTTCATTGCAAAGAGATTTGTTCAAATCGTTGCAACCACACATCGAAATGTAAACAACCCTCTCTGCTCTTTTTCTATAGTTAGTAACGTGTAAACAAGCGGGTGATCAATGATTCAGGCGTCGTTCGGTCTCTTTGTGCCAAGTGCATGTCGGGAAGAGGTCCTTCAGGCTTTACAAATACACTTCTCGTACTGCAGGTTCTATTTTAATTCGTGTTCGATCCGTACCCTTCATTTAGAGTGCTACTCGAACCAACGGTGCGACGAATCACAGGAAAGAACTCGGTTAAACTTGCCATTTACTCCACACTGTTATTTTCAAGCAGTGGATGGAATTATCAATGTTTATAAACGAACCATATGTATTTCGCAAAACATATTACGTGACTGACAAATTTTTCAAACAAAACACTCCCTCATGCACACTCATTTCTTTATCTCGTTCAACCAAATTCGCTTCATACATTCTTCCTCGCATTTATGTTTCGTTTTCATTATCGCCACACGTGTTATAAAGTGCTCTGTGTGTACACCAAACACAATGTGTGTAATTTAACACCAATTTTCTATTATTAAAATCACTTAAGGAAAGAAACAACATTCAATTTGGTTTCTATTTCTTGCAATCGATGCAATTTTTATTTTCCATAAAGATTGACAGTCTATTTGCGAATATCAAAATCACAGTTGAAGCCTTTGCAGCAGCGACTGCATTGCCAATTATATAAATTAAACAAGATCCATTGAACTGCATTCGCATGCACTATGCAACAACGCGACGCGACGCCGACGGTCTATGCCAATGCTTCGCGGCAACCTTGTTGCGGCCGCTGACTGTTGTGATGTACTTACAGAGGGATTTGACACTTCTCGGTTAGGCTTAGCATAGACGAGCAAACACGCTGACAGTGCTATACCGCAAGCGTGGCAGTAGGATCATGACAAACGTTCAGCGGAGAACGCGCAGAAATGCATTATTGACTTCATGAGAATCCTTGAATAACCTACCCAATAACTCACCGTACACGAGTATTGACTTATAAGTTGACGTCAATAATTGTCAATATGCCGACAGTGATAATATCGCGGGAAATACGTCGGACATTCGATTGCAAACAGGTTGGAATCGAATCAGAACCTGTTAAGATATTATTGAATTTTTATTGTATTGTTCTTAGAATTTCGCACAAAACGTTAGGATGTAATCTTAACGCATATTTCCGTTATTTCATATACTCTCTAATAAATTCTGATTTCATTTTTCGTTGATATTTATGAATCGAATCAGAACTGTACCTGTGAAAACATATTGAATTTTTATTGTATTATTCTTAGAATAATACCTACATACCAACAATGAGACGACCAAAATTAGAAAAAGCAAACGAAAAAATCGAAGAAAGAAATTTGCAAAACAAGGAACAAAAGAGAATACGAAAACGTTTATGAAAGAAAGACCAAGAATAGAGAGAGAGAGATGAATTATCATGAATTATTTTTGCCAAGAAATAATGAAATATACGAATGTATACGGTAGAAAATGAACAATGCCACGATAAAGATGTTCTATGCATACAATAGAAAGTTACGTTCGCAAGAAGCCCGTACGCATCCTTCCACCGGAAGGGGATGTAGCTTGATTTCCATTCGCTTGAGAAACTTTCACGCCGTTTCCATCAATTGCTGGCCGACCACGTCCAGAATTTTCAGTGTACGAGCATTCATTAAGAAAATACACGGGCAAGAACAGTGCTATCCAACCAGGTTCAATGAACGCCCAACCCATTACATTAGAATATTGGCACGGTTGACGCCACCTCCTGCACCTTTTCCTTCCTCCTCTTCCTCTTTTCACTGATCGCCTGTTGACTGTTCAGTGTCACCCTCGTTCTTTGTCATTTCAAGACTTCAGTGTTCACTCTTTAATGTACATTCTCTAATGTACATATTCTTTAATGTACATTCTCTAATGTGCATTCTCTAATGTACATTCTCTAATGTACATTCTCTAATGTACATTCTTTAATGTACATTCTCTAATGTACATTCTTTAATGTACATTCTCTAATGTAATTCTTTAATGTACATTCTTAAATGTACATTCTTTAATATACATTCTCTAATGTACATTCTTTAATGTACATTCTCTGATGTACATTCCTTACTGTACAGATTAAATTGCATTCTTTGATGTACATATTAAATGTACATTTTAAATGTAAATTCTCTAATGTACATTGTTTAATGAACATTGTTTAATGTACATTCCTTAACACGTATTCTACTGAAATTATTGGCGAGCGTTTAAAAACACAATATACGAGGATTTACGATTTCCCCGGGGAAGATACCTCTCGGCGTTCGCGATTTACGCGAAAGGTGGCTCGGATTGCCGCGGAAATTGCGAACTTCTCCGAGGATGACATTGGCTTCGCTGTTACTCCACGCCGATCGCGCGAAATGTTATACACGTGGGTGGTGAGTGAACAGCGTACAATATCCTGCATGAATGAATGCGCCGTTACTGGCTTAAGATAAACGGTCTTAAGCAACGTTCGCCTCAACCCATGTGTCAGGAAATCGAGGGAGGCTCTTTGCAATATCAGGAATGATTGAATCCGAAGGCAGCGATCGTACGGCTTAAAATTAAACGGCGAGAACCTTCGCGTCGTCAGTCCGCTGCATAAATCCGCGGTGTGTTCCGTCGAATCTTAGAACTGTACTTTCGTTAGATCGGTCATAGTTCTGTAGGGATGCACCGGGCAATGACATAGTCATTTCGTAGATTTGTTAATATTAGTAAGCTGTAAACTTCTGGCGAGGCGTGCGGCTACGTCAAAACCGCAGAATTTATGATGGCTTTACGGTAACGGTGTCGTTCGATTTACACGATTCCAGGAATCGAACGGATTGTATGGTGTAATGCTGATTATGTAACGTTGTGAAGGTAACTTCAGATTAACAATGTTCGTGGAACAATGCTGACTACGCCGGCTGGCGAAATTATTACAGTAGAATTATTGCACTACAAAAAGTATATTTATCATCATTGTATGTATATTCAACTTACATTATATGAAAGTCCAGCTATGCTAAATTCTCGCTAAGTTATGTATGTATGTATATTTTATATTAAATACTCACGAAATAACGAGTTTGCAATAACACTTTTTATATGAAAGACCAGCTACGCTAAATTATTGCTACTTTTACCATCTATACAAACGAAAAGGTACGTTTATGTAAATATATATAAATTTCCTCGTCTCAATTCAGGTGAACTGAAAAATTGCAGGTTTTAATCGGTGATGCTTGATTTCGAGTTTTCTCAGACACGAAATAAGTACCACACTAAATTCAACCATCTTTTTTGAACGTACACCCAAGCCAGATAAATGCGAGTGCGCCGGTGCACGAATGCATAAAATCCGTAATCGGATCATTGCGTAACTTTCACCTCGAAGGAAATCGAGGGAGTTGGAAAACCGTGATTTCCATGAACGCTGTGCATTTTGAAATCCATTAGAGGCGATGCCGCCATAGAATACCTTTCAGCGGGTTGCACCACCCTGAAGGGTGCGGCCCACACGTGGCGATAATGATGGCCGCGTTCCTTTCACGAGAAACTGCGAAAACGAGAAAACCCCGTTGTTCGTATGTCTATCAACTGTTGGAATGGTAATAAGCCGAGTAATCTCTCAGAGTTCCTTCGGTCGTGGGTCTTCTCATGACTCTTAGCCTTGCTTCCAATTACTTGATTGTAATTCATCTTCACCAGGATGCTGCGATTCTAGGTTGAATCCTACTTGAAGGGGCAAGCATTCCTGATCCATTCTACGCGCTTTGAGAATTTCGCGGAAGCTACTTGCTACAGAATTGAATTCATCAAGGCAATGCGTATGGAGAACGGTCACGTTTGTCGCATTTGTTAATGCAAATACGTATAATTTGTGCGGGATGAACATTTTAACCCCTTGCTAATAATCAGCTAGACTCGCGATGTACAATAACATCAAATAAATATATTTTTCCTTTAAAGAAATTATTATTGCAGCCACGAAGAAAATTGTACAGCAAGCCAATATTGTTGAGAATCTCGTGGTCTTACTTTCCAACAGTAACACGCAACAATGGAACGTATTTCGCTGGTGAATATAAATTACGCCGTCATTACCTATTCAAATCATCGAGTACACGGAGGAAATCTCGTGATTCTTACGTTCCATTGGTGATTGTACCTAGTTTGGTTTGATTCCATCTGAATTGCAGGGTTCCGGGTTAAAGTGTTCCCGATCGCATCGGATACAGTCTTCGCAGTACATTGTTCCCTAAACGGGTCATTTCGAATAATTCTTTTGTTGTTTCTTGATTTTCACAGCTATGTATCGCTATAAAATTGTGCATAGCTTCGGACTTTCAGTATCAGAATAGAGAATAATATAATGGATTTTTAACGCAGAATGATGTTGCGTCCTTTTTCCATGTTTACAGCGTTTACTGAAATGGGAAGTTTCATGTTTATGGTGGGGACGTTACAACATGTTTAACGAATACAACATATTTGTGGATAAAATTCATCGTTAAGAATAGTGGGAGTCAAGTAAAACATTTTTTCTTCCTTTAATAATGAATTGGAAATTTG
Organism: Lasioglossum zephyrum; assembly: GCA_028455615.1. Classification (NCBI taxonomy): domain Eukaryota; kingdom Metazoa; phylum Arthropoda; class Insecta; order Hymenoptera; family Halictidae; genus Lasioglossum; species Lasioglossum zephyrum. Next base: position 7,412,236 of record CM052321.1, on the reverse strand, counting down.
CAAATTGCATCCACCGATTTTTCTCCTGAATACATCAAATCCGCAGTCTAGTAATCTGTATTGTAAGAGTGAAGATGTTTAAACTATTAATATTTATTAAAAGAAAGCACAAAACCGTGAATAACAATATATAAGTACCCCGGACACTGAATAAACGTAAAACTTTTTAGCCGTAATTCGCGTTCGTATTCCGTATTCGTGATCGTATCGTATCGTATTTAATAAACCTCGACGTGAATTCGTTTTCGAGAGAATGCTGTCTCCGTATGAACGCGTCCTTTTATACATTTCTCGCTCTAATGTTTTACATGCGTTTCGTTTGTCTCTTTTCACGTCAGCTGTTTGTTTATGCCGTTGGTTACGTTTGCAATCGATGCATCGTATCGATTGACTCACGCATACACACACGGTACACACATACAAATACAATCGAACATACACATATACAAATACAATCGAACACATACAAAAGATTCCAGAATCTCGCTTCTCTATCTATATAAATAAAAATTAAATGCTGTTCATTGGTAAGCACATCACTTGAGAACGGCTGGACCGATTTGGCTAATTTTTTAAAATAAATGTTCGTAATAGTCCGAAAAAGATTTTTAGGGAAATAAAAACTGGAACAGTTGCCCCAACGAAAGTGCTTTTTTCTATGGTATTTTTGTATGAACTCAAGACCATAACTCACGATTCGAACGACGGATATGCGCAATTAAAACGATGACAAACAAATTTATTGAAATTTAATTACGTTGATAATCAACCAGGATTTGTTATTGCACGTGGACAAAGTCGCGGGTACAGCTAGTATCGAATAAAAACTGAAGAGACAAGTGCAACTCTACTGCTCTACTGTGGATACATTTCTCAGGGAAGGGTGACGAAAGTACAATAGAAAAGTTCCGAAGAAAGTGTTAGAAGTGTTCGGATTCGTTGCAGTCCGCGGAATGAATGCCCACGTGAAAATCGATACTGCTTACCGACGCGACGCGACGTCGCGGGTCGTTTCGAAATTTATGCCCGATCGCTCGGGCTCGCGTCCGTCATTCGCCACCTACGAATTTCTAGGGAAAGCCGATACCGCTGTTCTCTATCGTCCTACTTTGCCACTCGGATGTTTCTTTCCGCGGGCCGAGTGAAAACGAGAGCATTGTCTTCGGGATTAGAGTGCATCGGGGTGGTCGTGTACAGGATGAGAGGTTGTACAAGGAAACGACGACGAACGCTGCGCCACATGGAACCACGGAACGGAAAAGGCACGGAGCTTGAAACCGGGGATTATGTAAAGGTACGTGTCCATCCGAGACTCTCCTGCAATAGTTGTTCTCGAGAGTACTCACAATTTGCGTGTACATTTTAGAAATTTTTTTCTCTCGGAGATTGACCTCAGTGTCAATTCTCGAAAAGTCCTGTTAGGTGTGTGGCCATTCGAATTTCATGCGTGTAGCTCTCAGTTGAATTTCGATTAACGACCTTGATGCATTTATGAAGTAATTAATTGGGTAAAATATAACGTGAATTGAGTGAAATATAACAGTGAAAAATATCTTACAAAATCGAAGAATATTGTTATGTTGTTTTCAACGTGAAAAGACTATTAAGGAATAAAATGAATCTTTAATTAACTACTACTCCCCACAGTCGATGCAGAATATTTTTATTATTTTTATATATAAGCAAAATAAAAATGTTTTGTATCGATTGTGAGAAGCAGGTGTAAAATAAAAAATTCATTTCATCCCTTAATGACTTTGTTACATTAGAAACAACATTACAATATTCTTGAAGTTTGCCAATCCTTTATTCAGAGTACTCTCGAGAGTAACTCGCGACAGTTTTGCTCTCAGATGGACAGGTACCTTTAGTTGCGAAGGAATTGCATCGCGAAAATGTATGTGCAAAATCGGCCGAGAAAGCTTTCGGAGATTAGACACCGGGGTTCGAAATTGTTGTTCGAGGTCCTCGAGCCTATAATTTCCACAAACCCGGTAATAATCAAACAAAACTTCTCACGTGATGTGAAAGTATACCACAGAAGGCACGTGGAATCGGTATGGCACAATACCGGATCACTTCGGTACTCGAATGTTTAGGAACATTGCCGGTTTCTTGAAAGTACTTCAATCGATGTTCAATTGTAGGTTGAAAGTAGATTTTTTCGATTCCCACCTCTGTAACGACGCGAAGTCTTATGGAGAGATCAAAGTGCACACTTATCTTTCGTTTTGAAAGAATTCTGCTGGAATTTATGTGTCTCGTTTACGAAAACGTTTTTAATTATTGAATTTTTAATGGTGTTGAGTAATCGTTATTTTTTCTTGATTAATTATCGAGTTCAACGTTTACGGAAAATTTGAGTGGAAATAAATAATTATTTAAATAAAAATAAATTTTTGAAAACGTGGTATTTTGAAAAATTTATTTTTATTTAAATAATTATTTTCTGCTTTTTAGACTTATGTTAATACTTGTATCACTCTTTATTAATACTTTGTATACTCGCTAAGCTTACTTTAAATTACCGGTTTCAAAGCACCAATAAAGTCAATGTAATTCACACGCGTGAATATCGAAGACAAACGCGAGCGGTTGCGTGGACGAACAGCGGATGGTTGAAATTATTTATTATTATTTACCTCCCCGTACGAGAATACACTGAGCTCCTGCGACCCGAAATGGGTCCGTGGAGTGGGTATGAGTCGAAGTGGGAGCGCGTAGTGGAGTGGGGAACGCTCTGCCGCGCGGATTGGCTATCGCTTACCGCAGCGGCATACCACCGAGCGTCGTGCGGCGAGGGTCGGAGGGGAAATATTTAAAAATTGTGTATAAATCCTAAACGCAGTCTTTTTAAAAAATTTTTTTGTAAGATTGCATTGTCATCCAGTTCTGAGCTGTGTGGAAAGTTTCAAGTCTCTAGCTAATCGGGAAGTTAGTTTAAAATCAATTGCAAGATTTGTGCCGCACAAACAGACAAACAAGAAAGCGAACTAATAAAAACGCGTTAAAAAAAAGTTTTAGGAAAACACGCAGTTTTCGCAGAGTGAAAACGTCGAAATGAAAGAAATGGTGGTTGGAAAAAGTGTCCCACATATTTCTTCCAGCAACCCTTGAACTCTGACACTTGCGACGTTTCCGCAGCCGGCGAACGATACCGCTAGTTTAATATTCTTTGAAGGACAGGGTCTCTATTACGACAGAAAGCACAATAAGAAGAATGAAAACGGAATACCAGAGATATTGTCAGCGGAACGCGTTCACGTATTTTCTTTTTTTATCTAACTCTCGAAGGCTGACGATTGCATTTCTGCCGGAGCAGAGGTATTACTTCGTAAAGGAGATTGGAGAAAGCGATGATGGCTCTTCTTGTTGAAAATACAACGAGATACGAACCTACATAATTCCATGTTAAATTCAAACTAACGTTTCAAAGGATTAAACATGATTTCATTTTGCACGGTGCGTATTACAGCTGAAAGACTCTCGACAGAGAGACAAATGCCACTTACCATAAATGGTTTATATGCAGATATTATGACGTATAATTACGTGGCATTGTAATGATAATGGGGATCAAGAATAACCAAGCTTTTCATGGATTAACGAAATTAAAATGTAATTCAATGAGAGTTACATTAATTCTGTTTCACTCCCGTTTGTCGTCGGGTAGAGCATTTTCATTTTTCGTGATAACGAAAAAACAAACAAACGAATTTACGTTTGAGCCATGGAAACATGTGTTGAAACTATAAAATACTATTTTGGTGATTAATAGACTGCGAGTCTTTATGCAAAATAAAAATTGTCTGCATCGATTTTAAGAAGTAGAAACCAAATTGAATTTTATTTCATCCCTTAAAGAATTTCATCTGCTCAATTTTGCTATAAATGCATTAAGATCCTTGAAAACTTGTGTACACGTTTCTCAGCACGGAGCGAAGTAATAAATATACCGAACAAGTTTGACAGTTTTCTCGCTGTGCACGTTCGCAATGGAACAATAATTTTAAAGCTGCTTCGAGGTGGTAAAGCGACCACTTTTCGCAATGGCTGGTCAATGTTACGCCGATGGGAAACGAGGCGTCTTTCCGTTTCGTCGAAGTGCGCACGCGATACTTTTTCTTTGTCCACCAGCAGAAACGTAATAAAAAATATTTATGACAGTGTATTCGGAACAATTAGCATAACACGTATCGCCTGTGGGCAACTCCTGGAGATAGTCGACACATAACGTGGCGCCGAGCCGGTAAAATTCGGACCACCCGAGAACGCTCGAATCTGCGAGACCATAAAGACCGCGTTCGTGCACGTTACACAGTTTCGCAATACACATTAATTGTGCGAGGGTTTTTTGCACGCGCGAGAAACCGCACTGCAGAAGGTTTACTTTGATATTTTCATATTTACCGCGATGAACTCGACAAAAAATATTTTCCAACAGCCATGCAGATATTATGAATATTCACATTGCTATTTCGGACGAGTAAGATCCCCTATGCGAACATTCAGAAAATTAATATTAATGATCTTTAATTTGAAAGAATAAGGGATGATCAAGGGGTAAGAGATCGTTAAATGTACAGCGAATTGCAATAGCTAATATTGACCGGATGAAATCGATTTGCAAACAAGGGGAAGAAACAGAGAATTCGACAAACAATATATGCAACAGCCATGCTGATATTGTGACTATTCACATTGCTATGCACTTATTTTCGACAAGGCAATGAGGAGACCCTTTAAGTTGAAAGGCTAAGGGATGATCGAGGGTCAAAGGAAGCTTTAAATGTACAGTCGATCGTATTAGCCACAATTGACCGGATGAAATCGATTTGCAAACAAGGGGAAGAAACAGAGAATTCGACAAACAATATATGCAACAGCCATGCTGATATTGTGACTATTCACATTGCTATGCACTTATTTTCGACAAGGCAATGAGGAGACCCTTTAAGGTGAAAGGCTAAGGGATGATCGAGGGTCAAAGGAAGCTTTAAATGTACAGTCGATCGTATTAGCCACAATTGACCGGATGAAATCGATTTGCAAACAAGGGGAGAAAGCAGAGAATTCGAATTTCCCGGGCGTCAAGTGGGCTCCTCAACGACTCTGATGTATCCCGGATGTTACGATCCTCTGTCGACACATAGTACCCGTATAGTAGCGGGCTTGTATCTAAATTAAGCTCGGTGTCTCACAATCGTGTCCGTACACGGAAACGTAACATTTGTCGCAGTTAATTTGCCGGCGGCCGATCAACACCCAACGGCCAGGGCCGTTCTTTCTCCTCTTTATCGGAGACACGGCTAACGAGCGCGAGCCTTAGCCGAGCGATACCGTTGAATTAGAAACCATAGCGCGGCGAGGAATCAGATAAGCTGACTTTATTGGCCGGCAATTACCGGCCGACGAATATGGTGGCATTTTACCGTTGATCTTCAATTAGGGGAACCGCGCAAACCGGCTGATTTCGTTGCATTCCCAACGACAACATCGTGGAAACTCGAAAAATCGAACCAGGCCTTCACTGCGATATGATACCGCTTGATATACACCGGCACACCCGCAATCGCCGCTTAAACGCCCTGTCGAGTATCGCGACTATTAAGAATCGTTTGGTTGGAATCGCGACAATTATCCGTTGTTCGCTGGATCTTTCTTTTTTTATTTATTTTACGTCGCTCTCAACTCTTTGCTAAGGTTATTTCGTAACGGAACATACAGTTTATGGACAGCACAGTACTAGATGGATATTCGACGGGAAATATAAGCCGCCGAAGATTTTGTGGTAATTAGGTGCGAAATATACGCTCTCGATTGCACATTTTATTTAAATTTAAATACAAAATTGCGCCGTGCATATTACGAAGATAATTTTCATAAAATTCGGTTATCGGAAGTCTACCGATACGAAAGTGAGGCAGTCTTGCTTAAATCAAGAAACCGATGTTAGACCAACGCGGAGTTCATTTCGTGTTGCTTTCGATCCCACATTTTATTTAATTTTAAATACAAACTTCTGCTCTGAACATTACGAAGATAATTTTCATAAAATTCGGTTATCGGAAAGCTACTGCGGCGTGTTTGCTTAGATCGAGACGTCGATGCAAGAACAGTGCGAAGCTCTCGGAACTCGTTCTCGTTTCAGGCCGCGAAAGTGCCGGGTTTAATTTATGCCCCGTAATAGTACTGTCTCTAATTTTGTTGCTGCTGCAAGAATGCAGCTGTGATCAGAGAAGCGAGCTCTCTTCCAGCAGCAGCAACAGCAACAGCAGCGCACGGTGGTTACGTGCGGATGACTTCGTGAGTAGACCAAGGCTCCGGATAGCAGGCCCTTACGGCGCGTATATTCACGCGGGAAGAACACGATAGCACACGGCCAACCCCCTTGATTTATTTAAATCGAAAGCGTGCCATTAATCTAGCGCGAAACGGTGCCGGAGCGTAGCACGTTCGTAACAAACCCTCACCAGCTAGTACACGGCCGAACGAGTCAATAGGTACTGAACGAGTCGCGTTGAACGATAACGCGATAACGTATTAACCAACGATTTAAAAAAGAAAATTCAACAGCCTTTTATTTCGCATTCGCCCTTACCACGCTGAAGATCAATTTTTTTCATATCCGCGACACAGTCGATGAAACTTCTATGGGGACATTACTGTACTAACTTTAAATTAATCTGTTCACATGTGAAACATGCAAGCAACAAAAGATTTAAATCTAGCAGCTGTTCTATTGTCCGAACACTGGTATTCCACTGCTTAGTTCGGACAACAGAGACACTGTCTAATATATAGAGAAATAATTATTAACTGCATTTCTTTCAACGATTTATTAATGTTACTACCATTAAAAATTGTTGTATCATTATTCACAATACTGTTTCGATTATTAAATATTATTAAGTACTGTTTGAGGTTATCATCAATTTCATATCCATAAAATGAAAAAAAATCATATAGAATGGAATCATTCTAGGTTGGAAGAAATATTTAATTTTCAAGTTAAAATAGCTCCGTCTGTAATGAGTTAATTTCTAGTCTTGAAACGAGAATTTGTACAAATCTGTTAAGTACAAGGGGTTTGAAATAATCCCCACATTTTAGTTGGCTACATGATGGGGTTAAACGAGCGCTACGGTCATCGCCGATGACGCGAAACGGAATTTACGTACAGATACCGGCGCGGACCGTGGAGAAATTCTACGTTTATCGGTTCGGCGCGGTGTAATTAGTCAGGATTAAAGCGAATCTCGTCGGAAGATCGACGAACTCGCAAGAGACGGCGGGACGTCGTCGGTCGCGGCACGCCTAAAATGCGATTTAATGAAATGCAATAAAAGCCGTGTTAATGCAAATCCGCCCTGGTATATATTACGAATAATACAGTTCATTAGTAAACGGAGTCGGCGTGTCGCGAAGCGCCGGCATCCGGGGCCAGGACGGAGCCCCGTGTTGCGTGTACGCATATTCAAATGAGATATACACGTGCATGTGTATATACGCCGGCGTGTCTCACGTAACGTACCGTTTAAAATAGCACGCAAGGTATACTGGACCCCCGACCGAACGCCGAGGATCATGATTTTTCCGATCGGGACATGCGACTAGATCAGGCCTGTTCAAGTAGGTCTTTCGCAAACAAGAGCCCTCTTCGAGGCTCGCGAGCCAGCCGGCGAGTCACGCGAACACCCGAAGACATAAAAGAGTGGGGACCGAACCGTTCTGCAAGATGGGCCCGTAAAGACGGTCCGTGATAGCGCGTCGCTTTAGATATTTCATAGAACCCCCAATAGGGGCCCCATGGGGCGTGGCTAGCGTGAGACTTTTGGCTCGTAGGATCGTACCAGTAGCAAATTGATTGATTGGAATGGCGTCTCCACAAAATTAGTCTTAATTGTTCATCAATCTTACCACTTAGACAACTGCGCGTTGTTTTATTTACTGAGCTCATTAGGCATTTTCTATTTTGCTTCTCTGCAAGATAGTACTTTGCTTACAGAGATATTATGTAGAGACTCCGTGGGCGTGGCTTTGCTAGCGTGCGATTTTTGGGATCGTAGGAGTAGCAAATTGATCAAGCTTGGTCTAAACTACTATTTTATAGAGAACAGTCCTTGATCCAAGAAGAGCCGCAGTGCTGAATTAGTCTTAATTGTTGTTCAATCTCAATACTCCCTTGTTTTATTTACTAAACTCATTATTTTCTATTCTGCTTTTCACTCGCGCGTGGAAACACAGGGGGAATGAGAGAGCAACAACCACGCGACAGATCAAAGACAGCATGCGATGTCAGCGCACTCCTGGTCCTATCTGTGCGTCACTACTGCCGTGACGTGTTCCGAGGGTCACAAGTTGAACACACTTGGTCTAGAACATCCCCACACAAGCTGAATCTGAGCTTCCGCGAGTAAGAGCACTTCAGGCTAGAAAAAAATGGACACAATGGTGTATGGCCTACCTGTGCCCAATATGCATCAGCACCTAATATGGAACACTGCCGTGTCTTGTTCTACATTAAAAGTGACTCTTTTATATTGCTTTATAAAGATGACTATAAAAATGGTAGAACATGATACGCGTACTTGACTAATGTTATAACGAATAAGTATCTCAATTTTATCTGTAATAAATTTTAATGTTAATTTTAATGAATTTCAATCGGCTCTCCCGAGTTTACCCGAGCAGCGTTTCATCTCGGAGCGTGACGGATCAGGCTCATTCACTGCCTAACAATCGATCCGCCTAAAGAAGTTTAAAAATGTATCTAAGAATAATAGAGGAGTGTGAAATATCAGGAAGATTATAGAAACTTCGTATACACTTTCGCCAAATCACATATTTCGAAACGAGTCGTTTATCACAGCAACGGACAGCGTTATCGTCAAAACTCCTCGAAACTTTCTCTGACTGATAGACTGTGCGTAACGCTTCTCTAGGTTCGAATAATTTTGACAGGGGAACCACGAGCACTTTTCCAGTTCTGGTGCGTAACGTAGCCGTGGTCTCTTTTTCTCTCTGTTTCTCAGTTCGTTCTCTTTCTCTTTCCCCCGTGTCTGTATCGTGTATCGGCTGCCAAGATCTGCAGGGAATTAATCATTGTCAGCGTGGCGACGTCGACTTGTCGAATTGTTCGTCGACCCGGTCGCCGGACAAATTCGTGGCAAGCTTTCATGCACCGTTTGCCGGAAGTATGAAACGACTACGTCGTTACGAATCGCGGCGAACAGTGGCTTTCAATCGTGAAATCGACGAACCGCTCTCGAATCCGTGTCACGGGTGTTCGACGACAGAGCCCGCCGCCGCGCCGCGCCGCGCCGTCTACGGCGAAAAATCCACGGCGACAAGTACCGTTAAGCCTCTAATTATCGGTCTAGTTTCTCATAAATCAACTGACCGCGCGCTGTCACGTAACGTAGCGCCGTTCCCGTGTACCAGCGCCGCAGAAAATTTCTTTACAAGTCGTAACTATGACTCATTAGCACCGCGTTTTCATGGGGATTGATACTACCAACGACTCTGCCACCACCCTCTCTCCTCCTACGACGCCCAGCGAATTTTATTTCGCACGCCATTGTTCCAGACATCGAGCGTTGTCTCGTTAGTTGTACCTCGAGTTTGTAACGGGGTTTCGGTAGTTCTTCGTTTGTCCTCAGCGTCGATGCTGATCTCGATGTATTGTCAACACGCAAAACCTTCGAATTTTTGTCATAAGCGCAGATGAAAAAGTTAAAAACTTCTAATTTCACGATTAATTTTAATTTCAGGTTCAATTTTAATTATACGTTTAATTTTGATTCTAATTTTTATGTTTGCATGAGGTAGAAATTTTTGAGGTGGTTATCTTTAAATTCTAATAACGTTTTCAACTGTCGTAAATTAAACGATCTCATTTTTGTCGTAAACGCATGAAATCAGCTGTTTATTTTTATTTGCATCGACAAGCGGCATTTTACATATTCAACGGGTTTTCCACATTACCAGTCAACGTATCATAAATTACATACCGTCAGAATAGTGATCGGTGTTAGTTGTTCAGTGAGAAATGCTATTATTTCTTGCATTCGCTTGTAACACTTCGAGAATTAGTGTCGTCCCCTTTTGCTTAAACTGTCGTAGGTACGACGGCCAACCCTCAAGTTATTTATCAGACGTTTTTATTTTTCTGCTGTCACGGTAACCGTGCATTAATCGACACGTAAATCATCATCTCGTCGTTGCCTCGTTACGATTGCCGCAATATTTTTTCAACGTTCGACGAGGAAACGAAGAAAAAAGCTATCTTAGAACCGATATGCGTTTCATCCTCCTTGTAATTTCGGCCTGCCTGTTTCGACGATGAAATACGGTTGCCACGTATTTCGGACGAAAGTCCCGAGGCTTAAGGCGCGTTTAGAGCGTCATGCACACATCATTGTCACCTTAAATCCTGTTGTCCCAAACGACCCTTCAGAAAGAAAGTACAAATCGACGTTATCACTGAGAATAGTATTTTTAAATCAGTCTACTCGTAAATGCAAAAATAGTTCAAGGTTCCTTTATAGTTTTCTTTAGAGTAGAATTATTTTATTCTTTTGCAATTTACTTAATTTTGAATTAAATTGATATAATTTGAATTTTATTCTTCTGCAACAGACTCAAAAATTTCATGAAATAAAAATCATTTATTTTCTAAGGCACAAATGGAAGCTTGAAAAATATGGGACTTCAGTCATGAGAATTAATCAATTATGAATTAAATTTGAATAATTTGAATTTTCTGCTTCTGCAACAGACTCGACAATTTCATAAAATTAGAGTCATTTATTTTCCGAGGTAAAAATTGGAAAGTTGAAAAATATGGGATTTTAATCATGATAATTAATTCTGAATTAAATCTGAATTTCATGCTTCTACAACAGAGTCGAGAAATCCATAAAAATTGGAAGCTCGAAAAATATCGAACTTAATCAACGAGGATCAATTTTTCCCGCAACCAACGCGCGCTTAATTGAACGGAACGGATTTCTCACCGAACTCGCGTTAGGATTTATCGCGCATGTTACGCGTAAAGAGATATTTACAATCGTCGAGAGAATCGATAAAGCAACGTCAACACGCGAGAATTAAGTAAGTAACTCGATTTCCGAATCAACTGTTTTGAGCCGGTTAAAATTTCCCGTGCTAACTTCCGCGGCTTGATTTATCGCGATGACGGCCGGACGGTCTGCATTCAATTAAACTGTATGAATTCTCGGTCATTTGACTTTCGACCGGGCACCATTAAAAGGCATAAATCTTCGTTCGTTCGAAGCCGATGGTTGCGCGAGCGGCGCGGTGCACCATCGCGATCGAAACCGCTCCGCGATCGAGCCCGCTCCGCTCATTAGATCGCGCCGTCTAAACGCGCCTTTACATGAAAGAAATGCAATTCGAAATATCATTGCGCACCGCCGTAAATCACGCTGGCACGCACTAAATTGCGAGCCGCACGCCCGGCGCGCCGCGAAGTTCATTTTGCGAATGGCTGCGACGAAACGACAACCGCGTAGCGACGGGCATGATCGCAGCCCCAAAAACCTGACAGAATTCATGTTTATACGCCAGTAAATTATAGTCAAGAATATGCTCTTGTAGAATCAGTAAAAAATAACGATGTCGAAAGGCTAAGTTCGATGTCATTTAAGTTCAAAATTGGTCATTGCTATTGAGTTCAGTTAGGAAGTGAAAAATAGATATATTAATATAAGTACGCGGACGATATTTACCAATCAAATTAGTACGGCTTGTTCGTCTAGTGGTAAGTGAAGGATTACATGAAGATATGCCAATATTTAATTACAGTTGTATATGGTATATAATACATGGCCGAACTGTAACAAAATAAAAATTTTCTACCTGTTTTGCGATCAACTGGGGTGAATTAGAAATTGCATTTCTTACTTAATATGTTTGATAGGTCGAAAATAATATAACAACGTTTTTAAATTCTTCTAGTTCTTTCAGTGTGCCGAATTGCACCTACTCATTTTTGTTATAAATGTATAAAATCCATTGTCGATGTCAACTGCCTACACCAAGTACTTTGCTTTCCGATTTTTCCACAAAAACATTGTTCGATGACTAACTCGAAAACCACGAGAAAGAATCGGACCACTCCCATCGCTACGACCAATTCGCTCGTCGCGGGTCCTCGTGATTTATGTCGAACGGAATTTCGGAAAAAGGTTTCGCTCGTACCTTTCCGGATTTTTATTGACGGACATTATCTGCTGTTTGAAGAGTATCGGTGACTCTTAGATGTTTGCTGAACGATTCCTCACGCTTTTTATAGACTCGAAATGTACAGGGGTTGTAAATCTTCGGTAATACGATCGAAATTGTCACGCGAAACGATGCTCTGCAAATATTGCGAACCTATGGAGTTTACTTTGACCACAGTTGAGTAACTATTTCTACATCTAGATTACACTCGAAGAGGTTATCGAAGGCTTGAAGTTTTATTGCTGTTTAGAGTGAAATTGCGTGATACGTTTATGACCAGTACTTGATTTATATCCGTTGCTAGACGCTGGTATTTGCATAGTGAAAAAGGAATGAGGCTGTTACTTGGGTCACTAATGGCCCTTTGAATGCATTGTATCTAGCATAGAACACAGAGAAAGTGTTGCCATAATTTTGTGAAGCATAGTACATGACGTTCGATCATGGTTTTCGTAATTTGATCATTTTTCTTGAAATATTAAATGATTGCATAAAATCCAATGGATTTTAAAGAATACAGGTTTGTTAATCAATTATATAGTCACTATTCTTTTGTAATTGTAGACTATATAATTTTTCTTTGACACCCCGTCGTGCAGTATAGTTTGCGACATCCATGATTACTACGTTAACAAGGTTCAGATAATTAATTGAAACCCTGACAGTCTTAAAATCCAAGGAGGAAGCATCTGTACCTTTACAAATAAGAAATGAAAGAACAACTGAGAATCAGCTATGACGTACCGTATATTCTACCACAGTCTGATACTACAAAACCATGTAATCAGACAATCTTTTCTAAAATAATAACTAATTAGGAATCGTTGTTGTAATATTTGATCTTATTGGGTGGGTTTTTTCGTCGCGTACGTGTGCGATTAGACGGAAAGAAACGTTTATTCCGATCATAGGCTCTCCCAGCAAACTATGATTACGTTTCCATATCCGGTGGTATAGCTTATACAATTCAGACCGTGATCAATGGTTAAATAGCCGGCCGGATCGAAGAACTCCCATGTGCAACGGTGCAATCAGCGCGCGCCCGGACCTATCTAAAGCTGTAACATCCCGGGAAATGAGCCGTGGCTGGTCGGTTCCAGTTCACAGTAGGAAACAACAGAAACAACAACGTCCAGGCGTTGCACCGCATCTTCCTGGCACTTAGCCAGCTCGCGTTACTGCGGGGAATTGGGGCCGGCTTCCCGCGAATAATGGAGTTTCTCCGGGCCTGATGTTACAATAATGATGCAGCGATACCAGGCAAGATATGTTTATCTTGCTGGATTGAATCCTCTGTGAAAAATGACGTAAGCGGCGAGAGGAGTTCATCGGCCAGGTCGGATCGAGGCTGCCGCCGAGGCAATGACTAAACGCTCACCGGAGGCCGCATTATCGCTCTTTATTGTCAAACACCGGCGAGAGCGTGTGCCACGAGAAAGCCTGCACAGCTGAGCGAAATTTTTACGTGCACCAGCGAACCAAAAGAAGATTCAAGTCCCAGCAGATCCAAAAAGATAAGGGCTCCGGCCACGAATCTTTTGGCCCTGGATTGAATCCCGCACCGAATATTTCGGTCTCCGTTGAACACTTTTTTTTACTAACCGAAACTGTTGGGATTCCTGCTCGTACATTGAAATATAAGGCAAAGAACATATTTTCTATTGCATTTTTAAGTTTTTACCTTATTTTTCTGAATATAAAAATGTTCTATATTATGTTCAATGAAAAAATTGTTTAATAAAAATGTTCAATATTAAATAATACACCTACAGTAAGGTAAAGAAATATCGAAAAAATTGATTTTTAGATCCTCTTAAGTATGATGCACTATGTAAAATATTCTGAAAAAATCAAGAACAATTGTTCTGACAATATTTCACGTATATGCACTTTGCAATGTTAAAATGTTGACAAATTTGCATAAGCAGTAATCATGTAAACGTGGTAAATCGGGTACTAGGAATTTTGTCAAATTGAGAACTCGTAACATTGTGCGACGAGTGAAACCCAATCACGTTGGCAAATTCGTTTGTCGTTACGTAATATTATCCGAGCTCCCGGCGTTACAACTCGTGCGACATTATACTGCTGTTATTATGACTTTGTGTCGATACAAATGGGACACGGGATATTTTCGAATTAACGAACTTGACACGGAATTTCTGGCGGATAATGAAACTGTTAGGAAATAAAAGAAACGGTCTGATTACATGAAAACTCTGCTAAATTGTTTCCAATTGTTACACAGTGTAAGTCGCGTAACCCGAATCTAGTTTTGAAAACAGAAAAGAGAATCTTGGAGTTTTCAAGTCTGATAAAATTAATGTTTATACATTATGATTAGCAACTATAATCATTCTAGAGACACGAAAGAATGCTCGAATTTTCAGACTTGATAAAATTAATGCGTAAATGTTCAGCAACTATTAAATGATTATTCAGTGACTATTAATGATGATTATTATTAAATGATTAGTAATCAGAAGCATTCTGGAGACACGCAAGAATGCTCGAATTTTCAGGCTTGATAAAATTACTGCATAAATGTTCTGTAACTATTAAATGCTTATTCAGTGACTATTAATGATGATTATTATTAAATGATTAGTAACCAGAATCATTCTGGAGACATGAAAGAATGCTCGAATTTTCAGACTTGAGAAAATTAATGTATGCTTAGAAAAAATAACAGAAAATTAATAGATCCTCCAATTAGCTACTCGAATAACTCATCTAGTTCTGAAGACAGAAGAGAACGATTGAGTTTCCATTCTTCATGAAATTAATTTATAAGCGTTTAGTAACCATCATAGAAAATTAGTAGATTATTATTTAAGGTCAGAAAAATGACTCTTGTCCTGCTAGATTGGCGATTCGCTATGTGCCGGTACACGTGACCGGTCAGTCACGACTACGTCTACTTTACCCCCGTTTTATGAATGCCGTGGGAAGAGAAACATAATAACGAAGAATGGCTGTTCTCGCGCGCTCCTTCCTGCCCCGTTCTCTGCCCGCTCGTGTTCCTCTCGAGCCTCCAAAGAAATTCGCAAGTTGCGTGCTCTTTCCGTCTTTTTGCTCCCCTTCGTTGTTCCTCCTCCTTCGCCGTTTTGCTCCGCTTTGTTCCGCACCCTTTCGGCCCGGGACCTTTTTTCTTCGTGGACCAGTTTCGTGTCGCCGATTCAAAATAATCCGTGAAAGTATCGAGAGGAGCCGAACGGGGAAATATTTCAGGGAGGTCCCGTGTCGTGACATGGCCGCGCAGCGGTCGCAGGACAGGTTTCGAAAGTGATTTTCGAAAAATAGAGGAAACTGGTTGCAGCTCGCACGAACTCGTTCTTTTCGTTGCTATAAGGGACGTGTAATTAGTGGTAATTTGGTAATTGTACTCGACGATCCACCTCGCCATATTTATTATACATGCTAGGCATTTATAGGTATTAGTTTCGTTTTATAACAGATTCCTCAAATATTTTTAGGACGTAAAATTGGTAATTGATAATTGCACTCGACCTCCCATCTTACAGGTTTTACTTTTACACTTATATGCTACGCCTTTATTGGTATTATTTTCATTTTACCAACTAACGCAGTGCTCGATTATTTTTGGAACATGGAATTTCTCACTTTTCAGTCAGAAACCAGAAGATTTTTAAGAATACTTAGTTTGTGCTGTAGTTTGACATAATTTAACTCATTTATTTTCATATTTGTTCAAAATCAGTATTTTCGTTGATGAATGTATATATCACTGTTATTAATATCTGATCATGAGCTGTTGCACTATTACGAGCTGCAATGATTAAAGATTGTCTGCCAACAATCAGAGTGATTCGCGACTTGACTTTTCAATCACCGCTGCAGTTCGGTTTTTCAGTGTAGCAAGCCACGGCGGTAACGCGGCTGAGAAAGTAATTCCCGGAATCGTTAGTTACGATTCAGAGCTCGTCGTTCCAGAGATCCGAGACGTTTCGTCTTATATCTCCAGCAGAAAGTCTTTCTGGAACTGTGGAACTGGAGCACGAGAAATGCCACTCGTTTCTTTCGTTCCTGTGGCGAATGAGTTCTATGGATCCCGGTATGCGGAAAGTTGTACTGTGAATTCTTTGTCGTCTTCGACGATAACACAACTGTTCACTGGTTTGTAAACGGTCGAGTCTAAGCTTGTGTATACACTCGAACCACACGTCAATATGTCGCCATTATGCTCAAATAAAATGAAGACTTCCGTCGTAATTCTTTCAAATTATTAGAGATTTTGTACGGAATATCTTCTTTTAAAATATTCCTGTTTATCAATTAAAAATGTACATGTGGCTACGCTTTACATGTTTCTCACACTACAGCTTTAACGGTTTAATTCCATTATGCAAACCTATAAAATTCGCGTTCTGATTAAAACGCTGAGCCGGCATAAATTGTAGAAGCTATGCATCATGATTCTCCCATTAAACGGAATCGTATTCGCGTGCTAGGATAACATTTAACCGTTTCGCGCAAGTTCTTTCACAGTTACTATTGTGTACGCTAAGTAGTTACGGTTTCAGGGTAAAGTCATTGTACCGGTCCATCGGGAGTCACGACATTCCCACGTTGGCACATTGGAGTTAATAGTTTTGACAGGCACGTTCGTGGGTTCAAAGTCTACTGACCGCATATTTCTTCGATTCTTATCTGGTATAAGCGCATCGATCTTCACGGCGAAAAAAACCATTTATCACATCGACTGCATTTTCCAGACACAGACATATAATTATTGTGCAAATCTGTAATATGCAATCGTAATCTGTAAATTAAAAAGTTTCTGGAATAGCTAACCAACAAAAACATCCTGTAAACAGGAGCCAAGTTCTCTATGTCCGTAAAAAGTTGTGAGATCAAACAAAATACGGCCAAGTTCGTTAGCTTAGAAGTATCTCTTGCAATACTGAAAAAGGCGTTTGTAAAAATTAGTTTAAAAGAACGCTATTTAATTTTTAAGAGTTATATATATATATATATATATTTTTTTTTAATTTTTTAAGAGTTACATGGAGGGCTAAATTATTCAATTATTACAAATTATTGATTGTAATTGAAGACGAAGCAACATGCTTTCTTTTGTAGATGTAGATTTTAAGTAGCTACAATGATACATAATTAGGTCACCGAAGAAAGTGTCGTTTTCATAGCAGCTTTTCTAAGCTTCCTGTTCCTTTTTGGTAAGTCGAACGAATGATTTCAACTGCAGTCGCGGCCGTATGCGAGTCGATCGAGTCTCTGAATGGAGGTATCCATCAGCTCGTTGGTTGAATAGAATTTTTCCGGTTTCCTTGGCGAGTCTCCATTTAAATGAATCTTTTTAAGTAGGCGCCGCGCCGCCTGTATCGAGTTCGTCGATGCCTTTAAGTAAATGAGACTGCATACGGTTAGCAGAACGTAGCGCAACTGTCACCGTGAATAATTATTCAGGACAATGGAGAAAGCTCTCTGGCAGCTGCCTGTAATCACAATATCTCCGTGACAAACACCCACATATTGTCGCGGACCGATCTACGACGATGAGGAAACGCCGCGTGTTGCTTTCGCGATAATTATTGTGTTCATAGAAACACGCCGCGCATCCATCCGGAAAATATCCTGCGGACCATTCTCCGACGCAGAAAAAGAATTCGATTAATCGTGGCCTCCTCGGGTGAATCGACGCTGCGATCAACCGTGAAATAGATATCAGCCGGGATACCGATTCAATTTAAAGTATAATCGGCCCTTTTGCTTTGCTAATGTCTCGACTTTGAGAGCTCCGATTCATTGATAAAACACGCCGAGCAAAATCGAGAATTCGAACAGCAGTACTTTATGGCGATTTTCTTTTTTTTTGCGGCGCAGAAATTGTGTGCAATCGTTTTGTAAATAAGTAAGTAATATCAATGAATTTCAATTTCGTACTTGCTGAGAAGCAAATGCAATTCTTCGTTGTAGTTGTTCACAGTCAACACAAATAACTTGTTGGAAGCTCCATAAAAAATAGTTTATAAACTTCAAATATCCATAATTATGTTTGCAAAATTTGTTACTTATACATAATTATAAGTGCAACATTGTTCCGAGCCATTTCTCATGTAAAAAAAATGCCACAAAAAATAATTCGTGTACATCAAATGTCCATAATTGTGTACGTAAAATTTCATTCCTAAAATTGTGAAAGAATTCATATTAAACATATTTGTTACTGATACTACAGAATTATGTGTGCAAAATCGTTCAGAGAAAAATTCTTAAAAATTAGTAAAGTTTTCATGTAAAAGAAGGCCATTCCTCATGTAAAAGATACTCTTCGCATTGCTTCGAGGCCGACCTAATACTGTAAGAGACAAGGTGAACGGATCAATATGTTTTTTAGGCGGAAAATTGCGAACGTCAGCGCGGGTTACGCAAGTTCCGTTCGATGGCCCGGAAACGAGTCTCTTTAAACCGCTCGTTAATCATCCATGCGACTTCTGACTGCAAGAGCACAGGGAGCAGCATGATAAAAATTCTTGTACGTTTCATCGAACACGATATTCCGATAACTCAACCGTGGAAATACCAGACACCCACGCAATCGCGACTATTCGCTCGACGATTTCGCCAAAGCGAGTTTCGCGAGCGCGGACTTATGGCAGGTGAGACATGGTATACTACACGTTCTCCTGTATTTCGAAAAGTAACAAAGATACTTGAACTGCAATAAGTGTCCCACGGACACGCTCAATAGTGCTTACATCATTTCGACAAGCTTTCGAGCTCTTTCAGAAGATATTTCGAATAGAGAACAAGCATTTGTATATCTTTCATAACAACTTTATTCAAGATATACGATAGCTTCCATGTGAAACAAGATAACAGCAATAAAGATAATTGTATATCGCTTTTTATTTGTCTGTTGCGTAAAAATTAACATAAAAATTGCCTAATGATTGTTCAATCGTGAAACACCATATTTCAATGCCGATTATCTTCTAATTTATTCCTCTACGAAAAAAGATCAGTAATTGCTTTGTAATGAAAAGGTACGCCTATGTAATAATACTTTTATATCGATTCGATTCGACGAATTGGTTTGATAAACGCACAATTATTGCGTCGTTGTCTGATCACAGTGTGGTTGTTGTGCGCATATTGATAGTCTATTATCGGATTATGAAATAATTCGTCGTGTACATAATATCATACCAATTATCGTATCAGTTATGTATGTGTCATTTAGTGTTTTCAATCAATAAATTGGATAATCAATCGTGAAGTACGATTATACACAGCATACCTATTAATTTACCGCTGTATTTATAGTTGAAAACGTCAGAATTCGATGCATATTTTCTGTAATATAGGTGTTGTTGACTTACCTTACAATGTCGTTAACAATGCCGTTTCCTTTATCCAATTAGCAGCACGCTTTACGTGGTAAACATTTTTTTAATGAAACAGTATCGAGTAATTTGCAATCTGTTACGCCGATAACATTGAAACTGAAGTATTTTTCATGGAGCGAAGAATACTCGAACGGTACTCGATAATTAACGGATCGGTCAGGAACTTAATTAATAGATGCAACACCGTACCTCCACCAGCCGTAATAATTAATCACCTGATTTTTGGTCCGGTCTCACGTCATCACTCATTCCTAGCGGTTATAATCGTTGTGTAATGTTCATTAATATTTTGTCGCGGCGTCGAGATATTTATCCGTTTAATTAAATTCTCTCGGATGAAAATGCCGTTCACGATCGCACGAGAACATATTTCCTAATTGCTTGTGTTAAGTAGCTCCCTGTGTTCGCCATTCGTTCGGTTGATTAGTGGTCGAACGCATTTCCATGAGTTTGCAATAATCACTTCCGCCTTCGCGACCACCGGTGCAGTCTGCCGCTCCTAATACGCGAATTAAACCAAACAACTTAAAACCACGTAACTAGCCTCCGTTGTTACCTAATATGCTAATTCTCAGGCCATATAATTGCGTGTCTGCAATCTGTGTGATCCTGATCTATCGTGTAGCACTCCGAGTGCAAAACAAGAGTTTTTACGATGTGATATTATCTGCTCGCATATAATCGCTAATATAGACACAAGGAATTTTATTGGGTACAACTTTTCTTTGTGTAACCAAAAACTTTTGCCTTTTTCCTATGTAGTTCTATACATTTTTGGCGAGAAAGTGCCCAAAATCTAAGTCTCGATTCTAGGAGATCAATGGTTCAAAAGTTATGAGTGTTTAAAGTTGAGCGATCATCAGTGTTTTTCTCGCACAAGTTTAAACACTCATAACTTTTGAACCATTGATCCTCTAGGATTACAACTAGGATTTTTGACATTTTCTCGCCATAATCTACAGAGCTACATAGAAAAAAGACAAAAATTTCTGGTGAGTCAAGATAAAGTGTAGCCGTTTATTGTTTCACCCTTAACATAATTAATTTTGTTGTAAGTCAATTGAAAGAAACAGAGCAGTTCTTCGATTGTAATTTAATTCGATTGTTCCTGTTAATTGGATCCTTGTTTCATCCCAATGGAAACGAAATATGAATGTAGTAGTGTACAATGGTCGAAAAAAACAATGAAACATATGTTTGAATGTTACTTAGCACAGTAACATGGTGTACGTTTTGATGTTTGTTTAAAAAAATACAAATAAAGAAACTCGATGATAGGTAATAGTTAATGAGAGGGAAACGAGTTTCCCGTTTCAAAAGCCGTTTCTTCCGTTGAACAGAATCTGCATGAAAATTTCTCGGAAGAATGTCGAACGGGAAGATAGATGCGAGAACTGGCGGAATTTATGTTACGCATTGTTAATCTTTCCGAGAAGTGTTAACTGACGAGTACAGTTCCATCATTGTCGGCTGCGTGGTAAAACTTGTACAACATGACCGTTCAAGTATTCTGATTTTTGGAACTCGGCCAAACACTTCGAAATAAACTCGAAGGGTTTAAACGTGCAATTAGTATATCCAGTTTTCTCAGAAACGCTCCATGTGCATTAGAAGAACGTTGAGACTCGCGACAATATTTAAACAAATCCACTTAATTAATTTGCAAATTATTATCTATTCACTGAAATGTGCGATACTTAATGTTACTTTCGAAATTAAACCAAGTGTCCAGAACATTTAAATAAACATGTAACTTTCCAAAATTTTCATTTTTCGTTTTAAATCTTGCGAGTATTTTCATAGCTATTAAAAACTTACAATCACAAATTTTCTGGACTATCTGTACGAGGTTAGGAATCTTTATGGAACTAGGAAAAATTATTTTATACGTTTTAGTCCGTTTTTAAAAACGTGGTATTTAGAAAAAAAGAATTTTCAAAGAAACTGTAAAACAGCATTGTTATCTACCGGGATAGTTGTAGTGTTAATCTAGGTTTCAAGTATAGGTGGTTAAATTCTTAAATTTTGATAATTTTTATACTATCTTAAATTACATTTAATATTGTACTATTGCCAATCAATTATTTATCAGACTGCTAATTGCACGCTGGTTTCTCTGTCAGGAGCGACACGAAGTAATTCGCTGTACAACGCTGCTAATTTACGTGCGGAATAGTCGAGCTATAGCGGAGCTGATAACAATAACTATTGTTCCTGGACTACTATTTTAACACCTCTGCAGAACCGCTTCATTCATATAGCCACATTACACCGCCGCTATTAATATTAGCCCTATTAATACTGTAGTCAAGAAAGAGGAGGGATGGGACGGAAGAAAAATCAATATCTCGAATTAAAGGTCAACAGCGAGCCCTACGCAGGTACTAAAGGTAAAAAAAAGGCGGAGGATCAGGAACGAAAGTGTTCTTTTACCTCATGCTGAGCGAGAAATGATACGCTACCCGAGCTTCCGTGACCCTTCGAGCAAACAATGGCGAACCTGCTCGCTACGTGATGTC
Organism: Lasioglossum zephyrum; assembly: GCA_028455615.1. Classification (NCBI taxonomy): domain Eukaryota; kingdom Metazoa; phylum Arthropoda; class Insecta; order Hymenoptera; family Halictidae; genus Lasioglossum; species Lasioglossum zephyrum. Next base: position 7,390,077 of record CM052321.1, on the reverse strand, counting down.
AAGGTGCCGAATTTCATGCTCGAAAATATACCCATAATTCTTTTTTTCTCTTGATTTTTCTTGCGGGAATGCCTGCGAAGTTCTCGTTATTGATGGATCGAAAACGGAGACCGTAACTGTTACGAGTAGGCTCAGTCAGAGTTTCACTCGTGTTCGAAATAATGAAGTATTTAGTCTTTCTGTTCAATTGTTTACTTACTTAATAATATTAACAGCCCAAAACACCAAATATCCTGAATGACAAATCGAGGAAAGATCGTAAATAATATATTAAAATGAAGTTTTAGTCAGTGCTGATCTTACTTCGTGACATTCTTGGGATAATTATTTTTGGTCGTTGTTAAAAATAAGAGAAAGGCAAGTCAATTTCACTCGTCTTTGAAATAATGAAGTATTTAGTCTTTCTATCCAATTATTGACTTACTTTGTAATATTAACAGCCCAGAACACGTAAATAATTTAGAAACATAATCGTATATACAAGGTGTCCCGAATTTAAATGGCAAAACATCAGGAGCGTGCAGTTTGTTTTGTTTCTTTTTTTTGCAATTTTTTCCAAAACGAAACATAAACGAGCAAATCTCTAACAGACTTTTTATCTTAATTTTCGCTCCCCTACCCGCTTCTGAAGTTTTGCCATTTAAATTTGGGACACCCTGTATATGTTGAAATTTTTAGTTGGTGCTGATCTTCCTTTGTGACATTCATGGGATAATTACTTTTGGTTGTTGTTGAAAATAACAGAAAGGTAAGCATAACCGTTGGTGAATGCGCGTCCGAACGTTTTGTAATCGCAGGTGTTGGTCAATTTTTCCTGTTCGCCATTCATACGGATCGGATAAGGCCTGGGCGGCTTTCCAAGAGCGGAAAATTACACGTCTGCCGACGACAGGCTACGTTGCGCTTTCCAACGCAACCAAACACCGACCGATTACTCCACCTACGACGGCAATTTTCAGCGACTAGGATACGGCTAACGGACTTATAATCGAATTTGGACAATAAGTTTTTTCACGAAATTATTCTGTGGGCGGTGCCGGCGACGCCCGGTGAAATTAGTGTAAACTGAGAATCATAATCATTAAGTAAACATGGTAAACAGACGATTTTAATTAGTTCAGCAATCTTGAGAACATGCGATGAGTAGACTGGGGATCTTTATGCATTTATGATTTATAAAAATTTTCATACAATTCGACACAGTTTAGTATGACTTTTATTTATTTTGGACCTAGACACGTTATTACCAATGAAAATAAGATTTGACTTGGTGCCCCTTCGTAAAATTTGTCAAAAATGTTTGAACAATCGAATCCCAATTTCTTGTCGTATTTAGTAATTTAATAACTTGAGAATAATATATAAATAGATTATTTTTCATTTTTCCCACGTGTTTTTGACATAAATAATCTCCAACATTAGGTGTATGGAGACTTTGTGACTGTCTATAAGAATTGTAGAATCGATAATTGAGATTTCGAATTAGCTACATGAAGAATTCCCCCAGTATTTTGCTAGTTCCGATAGAATATCGGTTGCACAACCGATTCTCAATCACGTCCGGAGTCGTCCCTGTTCGTGATAGGAACGCATCGAGTGATAACGAATCTAGGGGAACGAGGGCATGAGAGATCGTTGGCTTAAATACACCTCGCGCTGTTGCCTCGTTAAAACGAAATAATATCGGCGGGCATGTTCGCCACCTACGGTTCATTCTGTACCTAGGCCTAGCCTCGCCTCGGAAGAGGCAGGTTAGGACGGGCTATTACCAGTTAATGACTCCCGCTACGATCTCTTCGCCTCGCCACTTCCTTATTCCCTGTCGAGGGCAACTTTCTTCCTGTATCATCCAGATACTTGTTAGCGGTCGACCATCTCGTTCAGACGTCGAATTTCGATGACTTTGACAATTCCACTCGAGGACCGGATTTACACTTCTTCACTTTGGATCAATGCCACCAGGAAAAGGCTCAAATTAATGAATAAACTCAGCAAAATAAATTTCCAGCTTCCAATGAATGTCTCAATTTTAATAGCTAAACCAAATATAAAAGCTTGTCACTACATGTTATCATTTTGTAAGAGCTGTAGTCTTAAAGTATAAGTTTTATCTATATTGTTCCAACTAATCATATGTCTGTATTAAAATATCTGTGCATCTCTAATATACCACATCCTATTTTGTAATTATTATATTCTGTTTTGTATGTGGCGTATTTCGTTCTTTTTTTTGTAATTATGTTGAAATAAATCTCATATGAGATTTTCCAATAAAAAAAATCGACCGAAGCTGGTTGATTTTTCTTCTCCACCTTACCCCCATCCACTATACGATTCCAGCACCATAAGCATACTTCAACATCCCCTAGTCAGACCATAGACTGGTCGCGTATTAATCTGGTTATTAGAGAGAGGGTAAACTGTATTCCCCTCGATTTTCTTGATCTGACGGCACTTTTTTGTCAAGGATGTAGCTAAAACCGGACAAACTTGTAAATACCCACACCCGGAATAACCAATGGGTTACTCATCTTCTATCTCTTTGACCCATAATTTAATCTCCCCAGGAACCTACTTTCCGTATTACTTCTGAGGGGATTTCTTCGGGCTAACACCACTCCTGTTCTCATCTTCTGACGGCACTGCTTTGGATGTACAACACTGATGGTAGGGGCCCCTCAAACGTCTGATTCTCCCACCAAACTCTCTTTCATGCAGCGCACGCCTTCGCGCGTCCTTCCTCCATGGTAACGGCGGGTGTTGATGGGGGACGGCAGATGCTATGGTGGGAACGGTTTTGTTTCGATTGAGATAATATTCCCATCCCTGATGTACAGTGAAGCCTTGATCTAAGAAAATGAAAACTGTGGGATCCACGAACAACGAACATCATCCCCTCTCCTGAAGAACATACCCGAATTTAACCACTTGCACTCGGAGCTATTTTAACTCGAAAATTAGACATTTCTTCCTAGCTAGAATATTTCCATTACCTACGATTTTTTAATTTTTAATGGATATAAAACTGGTATAATACCTCATACAAAACCTAAATGTTTAGTGAGTAATTAGAATAGGGAATATTTCCATATCCTACGGTTTTTTAAATTTTATGGATACAAAACTGACACAATACCTCCTACAATACCTAAATGTTTACTAAATGATTAGATGCAAACAATATTTCGAATAAAGCACAGCAATTTTTAGTGGCACCTCAGAGTCATCAATCGAATTCTAATGGTTAAACCAGTGGAAATACAATCGACTGTTTTTTTCTAATTTTACGTGTAATAATCATGTAATACTACGTGGTCTTATATGTCAGAAATGTGTTCCCACCTTCGTTGGCCAACCCGATAGAAAGTGTTCGAATCCATCGGAAGAGTTTCGAAAGTTTGGCGATCAGATTTTTGACAGTGCCCGACCTGTCGGACCTTGCGAATCGGTAATTGATCGTCCGGAGGTTTGAAGAGGTGACGAGGAGAGGCTCATCGACGGTCGAGAAAGCTCGTATGAAAGGATTCGTTTGTGATTTAAAAGGGAGGTGGTGTCATTTCACGTTGGTTCCTTATATACATTTGTACTCGGGAGAAAGAGAAAGAGAGAGAGAATTTGCCCGAGGAGGATGATTGCTCACGAGGGGAACGTACGATCGATCCATACCTTCCGTCATGTTTTAATTGGGATTCATATGTTGCATCCTTAATTGATCTTGATGAATTATATCTTTTAAATCTGTGGTACTTTCAACTGTACAGAGTGGTGTGCAGTGATTTCATAGGTCGCTCCAGGGACCAATGAGTATTTAAACATTTGGAATTCGTTGATATTTGGACATTCTCCGATCCCTTTCTTCCGACCACAACTTCTTAAATGTGTAGGAAAGCCCAATAGTTCCTGGGGTGCTAATTTGACCCGCGACCTCAAATGGTACCTACTACCAACGCAAATGGCCGTGATCGTACAAGAGGACTGTGAATAGTGAACGGGAAGACCCATTGTGAAAAGAGAACACTTGCGGGCCATTCCGGGTTCCCGTGCGTATACGCACACGCGTCCCCTTTGTGTCGCATTGTTGCCGGGAAGAAAAGGAAGGCTAGCCGGTACACCCGATACGAATTGCCAATATGAAACGGCCTTTGCTTCAGGGACGGTTACGTAGACACGCGCCCTTCGGAATGTGAACCTAACGAGAGAACATTCTGGCCACATAACTTAATGTTAGAATGCGAATGAAAGTTGCTGGAGAGCAATTGAGAGAAACTCTTTTACCTTATTTTACCTATATACATATATACATATTTAGTTATTTATTTATTAATAATTATAAGAAGAATTATACATAGAAAGAGTTGATATAATAATGTCACATTTTCGATCTGATTTATCGGTTAATCACTATACGTCTGTTTTGCCAACTGTTATAAAAACTAAACCAAAATTGACGTGTGCAATCAGGAATACCAACAGAAGTCATCTTTCATCCATCGCTTAAATATTTCGATAATGCATGCTTGCATTCACTGATTTCGATATAATTTGAAAAATGTTCAACGTACATCCAGATTCACAAGCTGTAATAATATATGATTTATTCTTTTTACACGATCACGCTGGAGGCACAATAATAAAGATATTCCGCAACTGGGGAAGAGCGTTACATTCGCCATGCTTTAATGAAACTTTCAGACATTCAGAGGAATTCTTTTCCGTATATTTGAAATTTTAAAAGAATTCTCGTCCGGGTGCTTGCACGAGGCTCCCGTATGGAAATGAATAGACTTCAGAGTCAGCTGCTCTTTCACCGAGCTCTGCACCGTGTGTAATATTCAAGTATCTGAATATACCTCGTTATACTTTGTGCCCTATACTTCCTATTCGAAATTTTTAACTTTACTCTGAAACGTGAAAGTTCGCTTTTACGTGGATTCCTTTGATCCGATTGGCGAATTTTTAACTTAGCAACACGAGGTATTTACAGTATTAAAGATCATTATTTCTTCGATATTTTAATTATCACATTCGAAACAAGAATTTGTAGTCGCTAATAACCTAACTGTTAATGCGACCACATTAAAATAAACCATAAATAAATAAATAAAATTTTTTCTGTAGAATGCTACTCCAATTCCGATAAATACTTTTTCTTGTTCACACAGACCCGGCCGGGGGCCCTTTAATCTCAAAGGGTGCCGCTCGATTACGCTAATGAAATATTAAATATGCTCATCTTCTCGGAACGCGTCCACCGAAGAAATGCAGTGCAAAGCATCAAAAAGGGTACGGTGAACTATGCAAAGAAGCAAACCGGTTTCTGAGAGTTCCAAATCTCCATAGGGCAGGACTGAGTTTCCTTTTTTTGTCTGTTCCTCTTTCTTTCATCCTTGTCACCGTGACGACACACCTCGCGTTGCGTTATTCTAGCGTAGCGAGTGGTAGTGTCTTTTACACCCTGCTGATCCGCATATTTTCCCCTCTGCTACTCGTCCCCAACAGCCGGTCGGCACCTTTGCCTAGCATAACGCGCAGCCATCGCCTGAGAAGATCGCAGATTGAAAAAAAGCGGCCGACCTTCGTGTATCCTTGTGTTTTTCGAAAACCACCTATTGGAGAAATCTGAAAATATAGTTTGAAACCGACGATGCGACGTTTCAAACAAAATAAACAGAGAAACCAATAAAATGAAAGTCGAAGCAAGAAACAGAAACAATGTTTTAGCCCACAAAAAATCTGACAACAAAAATAAACATTTAAAGAGAAGCTTGAAGATCAGACTTCAATGTGCAACACAAGTCACTGAAACTAATCGAAGTCGATATAATTGTATCTCGGATATTAATTGGCTCGAACAGAAAAATCGTGTTGCGTGTCATTGATACGAAACGATCGGCGCGCGTTCCAAAGAAATGGCGACGAGAAAGTGGTTAAGACCGAGTCATTAGCTGGACGCTCGTTCCAGATTTTTCAATTAATTATTAGTCCGAAGAATGTAAGCAAAAACTGTCAAACATGGAAGAAGAAACTTTTTCATAGTAGCGATCGCGTGATTTATAAATATTGGATGATTCGAAAGTTCACGTTCCCGCAACGGTCGTCGTTGCGAAAAATGAAAGGAGACACGCGGTTCTGTACTTTTATAAGACGATTACGTGGTTGAGAAAACGTAAGAAAATGATTCTCTTGATCCGATAATAATTAGTAGAGTGCGGATTTGATGCATTCGTGACACAAACGCGGGCATGTACAATGATAAGATAATTCAAATAAGAATACAATTTTTACTCGACTTCAATGGGAACACGTTTTATAATAATCAGCTCAACATTTCATCCACATTTGTCTTGGTTAATTTTTCACTGGACTGAATAATGAATTTGCAAAACGAACATTCGTAACAGCCTAATACATACATAGCGAAACATCTTACGGTATTATTCAATAAGGTTCTTGTGGCTATTTCGTCCTGTGCAATCGCTGCCACGTAATGTTTCTTACATCACCAACGCAGCAGATTCAGCGAAACGATTTATCGGAAGGTCTCGGACAAAACCGAAATTATATGGCGATTTCGCGCGATGCAGGTATGGGGTATGGAAGGGCGTGAGCAAAAACTTTGTTGGCTCCGAAAAAGACATTTATCATGTCCTTGGGGACGATTATCGATGCGGTCGAAACGCAGGACGTCGCGTTTCGAGCAACAAGGCGAGACGGCATAATGTCCATTGCGCCCCGCTGATCAGTTTTGAATCGCCGCCGGTTACTATGCTCGGGGGCGAGGATCGGCCTCCCGGTAAAATACCAGCCCGGAATTCGTATTCCGTGTAGTCGAGGAGATAAATCTGTGCTGGCCGATGGCAGCAAGGATGAGCCAGAAGAAGGATAAACAGAGGAGCGGTTCCAAGACGGAGGACGAAGGGCGGGGGCAACCGAAGAGAAAAAGAAGAGCCACGCCTTTGTCCTGGTGCGTCCACCGATCTTTCACCAAGAAGATGTAAGAAAAAGAAGATTGCGGTCTACCCCAGCTCCCTCGAGCTGTATATACGTGCTGACCAGCACAGCTTTGTCGATACGCGGTTGTTCTTTTAAAACACAAACTATACCACTCCCGTGCGGTATCATACGAGCCGAGAGGCTTTCTTCTTCTTCCGTACAGAAGAGCTTTCGAATCGGTTTTGTACCGTACACTCGTCGATCTTCCTTTTGCACACGCGAAATTTAGGATGGGAACGATGATGCGGTTAGGCTGCTTTCACGTCCTTGATGAAGACACGGCTTGATGGACGCCGATGGGGACGAGTGCATCAAGATTCTAGAACCTTTTTTAATCTCAAATACTATTAGAGACATCGCTTGCATATGTCATTTAACCCTTTGCTGTCGGACCTGTTTTATCTTGAAAATTAAACATTTCTTTCGACCTGGAATAATTCCATTGGGTATGATTTTTTTTAATTAATGAAAAATTTGTAGCAACTGATTAAATACCCACGTATTTGATGATGTAAACAATATTGGGAATAATGGTAGAACCATCTTTAGTGCTGACTCTATTTTAGGCTATTTAGAAACAATCTTTCTTTTTTATTTATCATTAACGAGCACATTATGTTATATGTAGAGTGCGGATCTTTTTTTATGCATTTGTGAAGAAATGGGGTAGGTGGAATATAAAACAATATTAGATTTAAAAAATTAATGTAACAAAGTCGTTAAAGGATAAAATCAATTTGTTATGTTATTCCTGCTTGTCAAAATCAATGTAAAACATGTTTATTTTGCATAAAGATCCGCAGTCGAATTATATGTACATAAATGCGAAATGAGATTTTTTAGATCGTCAGAAACAGGAGCTGAGTAAAAACTTTCTTGAGTCATTTTTATAGAAGGGAAACGGTATGTGTTAATCTGTTCACTATTTTAAATTACACCCACCCATTTTTCTCGTAAATACAATTACAGTGTTCTAAGACTGTATTAGGAAATGGGAGGGATGGGAAGAGAAATTTGAAAAGCACGCATGTAGAATCGTTGTTTTCAAATAATATTCCCTCTCGCTGAAAATAACCGAAGCGTTCCTCGGGATCGAGGGCACGTCAGAACCTTGGCGCACGCGAGAGGGTGTGGCAACCACGAGCGAAGAGGAAACGCACGTTCACCGACAGCCCATGAATTTCCGTTCCATTTAAGTACCTGAACTGCTGCAGAACCGTATTGTTTCGCGTCACATCTGAATGCTACTTTAAAATTTCCGCGCTGCTGCGGCCGGAGATCGCGTCTCTTAATGACGAGATTCGCGAAATGTTTTATCTGATTCGAAGACCTCCGGAAAAATGTAGAACCACCTTTACAAATATAATTAGCATTTAAATATAATGGTTGAAAGTCGAATTTCGGTTTAAATTTGGTCGGTGAGAATTGAATTTGAATTTCGATTTGAATAGCATGATTGAAAGTTGAATTTGAGTTCAGTTTTAAATAGATGTACATAATTATGAAAGTGGTTGATTTTTTACAATATCGTGAAAATTCCATTGAATTAATATCGCTTAAAATAATGCGATGTGAAATAACTGATAAACTTGTGTATTTTAAATTTTTTGCTGAAATACAGTTCGGGGGGAATTGTGGGGAATAAAAATGTGGAAGGTGAAACTTTCAGATAACGTTGCGTAGTGTAGCGAACTAAGGAGGTCTGATGAGTATCATTTATGCAATGGTAGGTCGTAAATAGCGAACAACGTTGCCATATACTATAGAACAAAGGTTGACTTGTCGAGTAACGGGGTCAAATTGCAACAGAACTTTCGGTAATAGGGGCGGATAGATAATCTTCTATTCTAGACGCGGCAGTAAATCAATAAAATGATAACTAAACATCCGCACTGCAGACGATTCGATCTTACCTCGCCTCCATCTTCGCTCCTTTGTTTTCTAATAAAAAGACCGGGCTCAATAATTCTTAGTTTGAAAACGCACTTCCCGCGTCGTTCGTTCGTTCGCCGGATCGAAAAACGAGAGCCACTCCTTAAAGAGCGAGGAGTCTCCTGAAATGTATTCCTCGGAGCGAAAAAATAAATAATTCGCTTGCAAAAATGAAGGATGATTGAAATTGTAATGAAACGACCACTTACAGGAGACCAAAGGTCTGCCTAAATAGCAGGCGAGCCGAAATTGCTTCGGCCACAATTTTCTTCTTCATTCTCTCCACAAAGTAATTTTTTTGTTTCACGGTGTGGAGCACCGATTCGGTGCATTACCGCGAGAATTGCCGTACCGATCGACAAAAACCTGAAGAATTTTCACGGATATTTAATCCTATTATAATTTACCCACGCATCCTCGAGTACGTTAGTTGCCACAACCGTCCGTGGCAAAATAAAGATAATCGACTTTACGATCGTCAGTCTCTTTTTGCTTCCTCCTTATTATAGTTCCTCGTAGATAATTATTCAAATTTTATGGACGTCGAAATCTTGGTTTTACATATCTTCTGCACCAACAAATTATTAGCATTTAGCAGATTTCAATTAAATTGCGTTTGTTGACTTTCAAATGAATATCTACACTTTCTGCAATCTCTTTTTGTTATCTCACGTGACATATAAATTTTTGCTAGAAAGCTATTAATAATACAGGAAAAGAAACTTTTCTAGAATGTTCATATACAAATTTTCTACTGATAAAAGTGGGACGATAAGATATAAAAGAAGTAGAACTGTCACGGGTTCTGTGTTGTCAACATTGACAATCTGTCGCCTCGGTTAGAATGTCCGCTGTTTACTTAGACCTCGAACAGTTCTGCATAAATTGCAGTCGCTAGAACGAGACACGCGAATTCTTCTCTAGCTAACAAAGTGTACAAGGATGGAACTGCTCTGGCCGTTCCACATAGAAACGGATCGAACAGGACTCGCTGCAACTTCAGAATCGAGCAGTGGCGTCTTCGCGTTCACACTTCCGCATTAATCAGCCGGGGATGCGTAGCCTGCACTCCGAATGCAAAAAGCTCGGCGCAGCACGTACGATAACGAGCGACTTGCTGTCGATCGGGTTGTCCCATCGACCCGGGTCATTTAATTAACGTCTGTCCCGAGAATCGACGAAAAGCCTCGCGTTCGTGGAATCATTCGATATAGCTGATCGACTGAAACAAGAACAGCGTCGTCTTACCGTCCGCTATTTATTTACATACGACCCTCAATTGGCTCCACGACCTTTTTTCGAGGCACTTTGCCTCCGCGGAGCGACAATTTTTTAATAAGTCCTTGATGTTTCATCCTGGTGAAGCACTGCGATAAGTAAACTGATGATTTGCATGCATTTATGAAGAAATTAACCAGGTGAAATATAAAAAAAAGTGAACAATATAAAAAAATCTAAGAACATTGTCATGTTGTTTCCAACCTAAAAAGTATATGAAGGGGTGAAATGAATTTTTTACGTAACTACTGTTTCGTCCAATCGATGCAGAATTTTTTTATTTTGAATAAAGATCCACAGTCTAACTATAAATTTCGAAGTATAATACTTTGAAAATATGTGCTCTCCAAATTTTGTGATCGTATTTAAGAAAATCACAGAGCTCTGATAATTTTTAAACATTTATTTTTCATGATAATTCGTATAGACACATTAGTGTTTCCGATATTCTAAAGTAATCCGAGTACCTGCAGTAGGTGTACGAAGTATTCGTGCACCCTTTAAGAATTAATAATTTTTTTTCGAAATTTTTTTTGAAGAACATAAAAATATAAAATGGTTCTGTAATTGATTGAACGAGAAAGCGCCGAATTAATTTTGACACGGTAGCAAGAGTTCAGTTTCTTGTACAACCGAGTAAAAAAGAAATTTGAAGATCCAGAGGACAGGTCGGCAGGAGTGCATTGAAACTTTAATGACGTCTTATCGATCTGCGTCCCGGTGATGCGGTGGGCCGCACTGCGACGTCGAAAAGCATACGGGCCGTAAAACAATAAATTTATAGTATCTGGCGTGTAAAAGAAAATGTTCAGAACGACCGTGTTCGCGCTATATGCAACAGGGGTGAAACAGGAGTTTATGTGCGACTTCTAACGTCAGGATCGAAGTAGGTCGAGCATTAAAAGCTGTGGCACGCTCGATGGAAGAGTCACGGGCGAAAACGTCCCGCGTTTTGTGCGACAGATCGAGAGCGGTAAGGCGAAGCTGAGAAGATTTCCCGTGTCCACGTTTCCATATTTCGCAGTCTCGTGGATTTAGGTCGGATTCAACCAAATATTCTTTCAATCCGTATGATTCTTCGTTTTGTTACGGTCGTTGCATTGTGCAGCAGCCACTTCCAACAGCGTATGACTTCGATCAAGATGGTTTTGTAAATATTTCTTGCTGCTTTAAACATTACAGTTATTCAATCTTCGCCCTTTAACATGTCCATGATATTCCTTTACTTTGTCAACGAAAAGTAACCGATAAATCACGAGACAACTCTGATTCACAGGAGTATCAAAAGTCAAGCAAGCAGGCTAAACCCTTGGACCTAGAAAGCTGAAATTTTGGACAGAGGTTTACTTTATGGTCTATACAAGGAATAAGAAAGGATATTTCGAAATTCTACCCCGTAAGGGGGTGTAAAGGGGTTGAAACGTTTGTATAAGGAATATTTTATTTGTGGTCAGATTTGCTTGAATGAAACTTGGTCTTAATGCTTTTTGATATAATTAATCGAACACCTATTTCGGCATTTTAAAAAATTCATCCCCTATGGGGGTGAAAAGGAGTTGCAACGTTAGTATGAGGAATGCCCTGTTCGTGGTCTGATTTACATCATACTTGGTCTTAATGCTCATTGATACAATCTGAATGGGGTGAACCAGCTGCGTCCAGACGCGCAAACGAGATCACACCTTTTGATTCTTTAAAAAAGTTACATAATCGTCAACAGGACAAATTTATCAGCTTGACTAAAATTTGAATACATTGACAGAAGTAAGGACGAAAATTCATCTGCTTGACTAAAATTTTATAACATTAACGGACACTTGATTCGTCTAACCGAGTAATTTTTCCAGGGACAGTGAATTGTATTTTTGAAAGAACCGTACATAAAAGGAGACTCTGTACTCTATAAAGAGCACATTACATTCCCCGATCGTATAAGAGACCTTGAGCCTAGAACCGCAGTGGAACTCGAGCGAGGGACATAAATCTTATCAGTAAATGGCAATAATGTCCGCGGATGGCAGCCAACAACTCCATCATTCTTGGCAAGGTTGATCACCGCGGAGCCATCAAACCGACGCGACGACTCATTCCATAACGAAGTTATTCAGAGACGTTCTAAACGGACGTATATTCTCGTTTCTCGACAAACAGCTCGGTGGCGTTGTCGAGGACTCGCGATGACAACTCGTTCGGAAATCGCGGCCGCTTTGCCGGTTTCTGGATCGTCGTGTGTCTAGCCGCGGCGCTGCGTCGCGCCTCAATTGCGTAAAAGCAAATCTCCTTACGAAAGGGTCCCCCGACGTTGGTACACGGTTAGGGTGCCATACTCCGTAGCCTTTTATTCCGCACGAAGTGACACACCTACGTACTGCTTTATTCAGGACCATAGCTGGGAGTCTTGGGCGGCGACCTACCGCAAAGCCGTATTATTTCGACGTCGTGGATTTCCGTGCCATCCGTCTTTCGGACCCCGGCGCGGCGACACGAGCACGTGCGCCACGCTACCTCACGATGAGTCATTAAACATCGCACCTCGGACCAGCGAAATTTCTCGTCTCGCGATCCCAACATGTTGTGAATCGACGGTCATCAGCTGGACAAGTCATTTAAACCAGAAGTCGAACCTATACGAAGACATCAGGAATATCCTCTTTTTTAAATCTATTAGTCATAACTAGATAATTTTGTACCTGAATTGAAACAAACTGATATGGAAATTTATTTACTTTCTTAACACGTTTAATAGGTTGACAATAATATGTATTACTATCGAATTTTGTATTCTAGCACTTTTTGAAAATTTCTGTAAGCCATAAATACATAAAGATCCGCAGTCTAAATATAACAGTATTTTGAAATTCTTCTAATGTTTTCGCTGCTTTAAATTACACCTTCTCATCTTTTTATAAATGCATCTGCTGTCCAGTTATAACTTTATGTTATTGTCTTTTCATAACAGCAATGTTAACCATAGTAGATTTGGTGCATTTATAACAAAAGTGAGCACATACAAATTAGATCAGCGGACGTGTGAAAAATATTTATGGATACCAATAGTTTCAGCTTAATAGGAGTAATATTAAAAGAAAAATACAATTTTTGTTTATCTCTTGTGTCTTGCAATCAATGCGAACATTTTTTGTTTTGTATAAAAATCTGCAGTCTAGTTGCAACACCAAGTGGGAACCACGTTGAAATAAACTGCAAATAAATAAATAAATAAGTCACATTATACTGTACCACTTTATCCGATGGAATTCTAAATCACCTCAACATTACGAATTCTTTTCAATTTATGGGAAACCAACATCGAAACATGTTCCTCAAAAGAATCAACTTATTTCCCGACATCAGCTCGCCTCCGCATTACCGATTCCTCTCGCGCTGAAACTGCTGCAGGTTTCATGAAAGCTAGATGCGCATGCATTGCAACATGTTTGAACATGTATAGAGGGCTTAAAGGTTGCAACCGATGAGACTACCGTGGAGTGTCGCACGCCACGAGACGAGAAGCTCGACGACGTTTGGAAAATAAAGACGTTAACCTCTGTCGCGTTCTATCGTAGTCGTTCGATGGTCGTGCGCGAGCCTGTACAAGCGTGGAAGGCTTCCCGCTGCTTGGGAAATCGATAAATTCACCGCGCCGATATCGATAGTGATAGCTAGGTACGGTTTTATCGTCTGGCCGATGCCCGATCGCATCGATATCGCGGCCATGAATTCTCTTTTTGGTCGCGGCGGGTGGTCCAACCACGTTTGCTCCCTGAAAGGCAGAAAACGCGTTCGTTTCTCGCAGCGTCGTTTCGTTTCCTTCTCTCCCTCTGCTAGCGTTTTCGCTCGCTTGTAGACCTGTTCTCTTTTCCGGCTCTGAAATCCCCCGTGGGAATTTGGCGAGCCGCTCGTCGTCGACCAATTAACCGTAGAAAGAAGTCCTCGAAAGTCCGCTCCATCGACGGTGCCCGCTCTCCTCCTGGAAATTCTCCGCTCCGTGGCCTTTTGTGCGCGCTATTGCTACGCTCGCGACTTCCTCTTCCTCCTGCTATGGAGATTTCGTGCGGGCGAAGGTCGTCTTTTCCGGAGACCGATCACCCACAGCACTATCAGAAATCTTCAAATCTATTCAGCTGCACGAAACCAAAATTTAACAATTACACTTCCACTTATTAAATTGTGCCCTCTGTATAATAAGTAGACTCCGGATCTGTATGCAAAATAATTTTCTTCGTCACTTGCATGATTCAGAAACCATTTAAACATTTCTTCGTATCTTTAATTGTAATAAATAGACTGCGGATGTTTATGCAAAATAAACATTTTCTACTCGGATTACAGCAAAACTGGAATGCAATACATATTTAGTTTGTTTTCCAATATGTTCTATATGCACCCATTTTTATCGTAATTGCACTAAATCCGCATTCTAAGTTGAAGAATCACATGTAGCACAGAATTTTCTATTTTTATACTATGTTGCAATAGATCTCCACGATTTTCGATTATCTGGTACAGTCGAAACTATTATCGAAGTGCCTGTATCTAATCTTCGACAGCACACTCCCGGATACCAACTAGGTTATGAATGAGCACGATTCAGTAACGATTACTCCTTATCACAAAAATTTTCATTGTTACACGCATCTCATTCTTAAGTGAACGTTTCATTCTTTTCTTATTCATTCACACGGCACTGTTTACCCTAGATAAAAGCGACATGTTCACCTGGAGACTTACCGAATCAATTCAATTCTTTCAATCGATCGAACAGTTGTCTTGAATCACACATACGTCATCAATAGATCAATAGAATAATCTTTACACACTTATAGCTTCCGAAAATTTTTAAAAAATGCTGGACTATTAAACTCATCAGAAGTTAGTACAATTTTTTTTGTTATGAATCTACAACTTTATTTGGTGTGACCTACTTAAAATTTATCTACAAAAATTGAAAATTTTTATACGATTCAACAAATCACAAATAACTTACACACAAAAAGCCGCCTGTTCAGTGAACGTGTCGAGAAATAAACCGTCCGGTCCGAAACGTGTTAAGAAAATATAAGCCGTCGTTAAAATGCAAATTCCGCGAGTGACCTAATAATTTTCTGCTCCTTGTACAAGCGAAAATAATTCAATTTAATTCGTTTTTTCCTTATGTCGTAATTGTTATGCGCACTGGTGGGTATACATTTCAGTGAAGACCAGTCTTGCTGCCTCGCGACGCATTCCTCATACGGCGATAGCGCACCAGGCATCGCACAAGTTTTTCGCGTCCTCCATCGCATTGGTCCCAGTCGACCAAGGTATACCTCGTTCTGTATAATGAAGGGCAACGTTTCATCGTGGTTGCCGGTTTTTCTGACGAGACCTTCATTCACCAAACGAGCGGGGCTGGTCCCGCAATGGCGCGAGGGGAATTTTCGCTCCTTGGCCACTAATGATCGGATGTTTGTTCATGTAAATGCGAATCCCTTTATTTTCGGTGCGACTCGCTAGAAAACGAGTTTATCGCAGCGGCGCAAGACGAATACCGGATACACCGCACGCTATCGTTGTCGATAATGATTCCGCTGTTCGTCCGACTGCAACGCATGCATGCGTGAATCAGCGAAGATTGCACTCTGACTCACGAATTACATTTCTGACCTTTTCGCTTGTACAATTATTAGGATCGTTTGCTCAATTTACATCTCGCGATGATTTACTGTATGACCTCCCGCTTGAATCTCACTGTCTAATAATAATAATTTATTTATTTCGGCCTCCCGGTCAAGAAATTGGATTTGATTTTACAAATCTACTGCATCCACTCATTCATTCATATCCTATGTCATATTCTAATCTATCCTAGTGTCTCACATCTAATATTGCTTTTCTCCCTCTTTCCTTTTGGTTATGTCTTTCCTTTTTGCTTCGATACTCCTGAACCAGTTTCGCTGTCTAATAATTACGTACATTTTAATAAGAATATATTCTCAACATTCTTCTCTCTGTTTTGCAGAAATCGAAGCACAAGAGGCTTGCAAGTGGCTCAGAGCAGCTGGCTTTCCGCAATATGCGCAGATGTATGAGGGTGAGTTCACAGTTGGCTTTGTAATATTATAGTTTCCAGTAGATACTATTTGTACGGTGGTGTGCCCACCGTCGAAACTGATTCAACAAAAAATATTTGATTGAAATCTTGATAACTTGAATCGGAGAACGTTTAATGGTATTTTACCCTTTGCACTTCGAAATTTTTTCAATTTTGTTCACAACTCTCTATCATTTCAAGTATTTTATTTAAAATCTATTTTAAGAGACAGTTTCTTGATCGATATCAATTTTAATTGTTTTAACACTGGAATTACCGAACTTCTAATTTGTTGTTTTAGAAATATTAAAATTATAAATATGTTTCTCTGAGAAATTCTTTTAGTGAACTTTTCAGAAATGGTACAGAATTGCGTTTAGTGCTTGACAGTTCTAGTGTTAAGAATATTTACGGAAGAGAATTAATGTGATAATTTCTATCGTGAATTAACATATGTAATAGCAACCTCGTCAGTTTATATTGATTCTGATTTATTTTCCATTAACGCGTATTTAGAGAAAAATATAGTTTTTAAAAATTGTACGACGAATAGAATGGTAATCGTACGCATCGAGGAAAATCGATTTCCATCTTCGGGCGCGGGCGGTACGCCAGAAAAAATAAATGAGCGAAATGAATAATTCACGAGCAAAATATTACAAAACAGAACGAAAGTGTCAGTCGGTGATATCTAGAATCGTGGAATAAGATCTAAAGCTGCGGGTCTTTTAAAAACCCTCTAAACGATTTCTCCTCGAGGTCTTTGTCGAGTTTGTTCATCCCTAAAAGTGCCACCGATAAATTGAAACGTGCCTGACTAATTAGAATAAGGGAGGATCTCCGTGGTGGTGAACCCGTGTTATTTCCAACGGTTCCAATTTATTTTCAATCTCGTCAACGATTATCAACTTGATCCCTTGGTGAAATCCTGCTTAAGGTCCTCGCCTATGGAAGATGTTTTTAAACGGTTTGAACGCGTGGAAAAATCATAAGACGTCCCGTCCAGATCAGAGGAGATTACCGTCGAAAAGACCTTTTAGGAAATTCGAGCGTAGGGCCCTACTCGTTCTCGCCTAACCGTGAGCCATGTGGTTTCTCTCAATAACTTTACCACCATTTTTCGTTCCCGAATGGTCACGTATCACGAAAAGTGTGTTGTTGTTCAGTAGGGAAAAGAGTAACCCTACGAGAAGGTGTCAACTTTCAACTGTCAGCAAACAGTTGATTCATTAGCCTTCTAGAAATTAGTCCCCCACTTGTTGAATTCAATAATTTCAGTTGTGCTTCTCAATTTTTCGTCTTATTGTTTATATTATAGTTTCAACATTCAAACACAATGTAGCACAAACTGTTGAAATTATTTAAGAGGCTGATCATTAGCCTCCTGGAAGTTAGCCCCCACTTGTTGAATTAAATAATTTCAACAGTTGTGCTTCTAAATTTTTTGTCTTATTTTTTATATAGTTTTAATATTCGAGTCACAACTCAGCACAACCATTGAAATTACTTAGAAGGCCGATCATTAGTGAAATGTTCGAACAGAGATCTAGCAGTTCAACCATTTTCCAAATGTTTAAAACAGCCAGGAAACAAGATATGTATCTAAATAGTTACCTTAGAAGGAAAATATAAGAATGAATTATTTCTCCCAGTTTCTCATGAAGTAGCTTACAAAGAAATATTTTATACTCAACACTACTTATGAAATTCCATTTATTTCAGTCACTGATTGTCGGAGGTCTACTGCAGATTAGAGTATTATTTTCCATGAATAAATTTCATTTCTGATTAGTATAAATGCTACGATAATAAGAAGACAAGAGACAAGAATTTTAATGCGAACGTCGGGTTATCGATTTCGATTTTTCCAGTTGAATGGAAAGTTCTGGCTCGGAGTAGGGGCACGGAGCAGCATGTAACGTGAAACCGTAAAAGGGGTAAACTTTCCCTGTTTCCGAACGTTGAGTAATGGCGCCACGGCCCGGAAGGCAATTCTAGTTGAAAATCCCGCGAAAGCAGTGCTATTGGCGAGTGACACGTGGGTAGAGCGGATCGAATCGCAACACTGGCCAGCGAGAGAGTGACTTATTAGAGAACGGCTTGATGCGTCCGGACATGTTAATACTTATCATAATGGACCCTTTGTCGCGGCGCCTACCAACAATGCGTTCGTTATTGCACTCTCGCTTGGCCATTGCATTCTTGCAGTCGAGTTTGCACTGGCAAGTCCCGCTGGTAGCCCGTTCGTACGATTCTTACCGATGCCATTAGCGGTCCATTGTTTCATTCCTCTGTTTATTTGCTCGCCCGCTACTGTATTTTCACGATCTGCAGCCGTCGCAAGAACCACTTTTTAATACAAACATTCCCCTCGTTCATCAACCAGCAAACATTTTTCACAAATTGCCGGTATTCATTAACTGTTATTATATTGTACAAAAGAGTCGAACAATAAACCTGACCTAGTTTCAGAATTCAAATCTCTATTCCAAATTGACCGGTTCCAGATTGTTTGTTTTACAATTATTGAAATATTAAAAATAATTTCTGAGCACGTATTAAAAAAGGCACAAAATAATAACCTTGTATTACAAGGACACATTATTTTGTGCAAAAGAATCCAGCAATAAACCTGGTTTCATTTCAGAATTTGAGTCTTTGTTTCAAAATGAACACAGACAAAAGGCAATTTCTGCGTTCCTTGAAAAGTCTCGCAAATTAGACTTGAAACAAACGTGTGCAAACATTTTTTAGCATTACCCAGTAGCTTCGAATCTGCATTGTAGTCTTGCTCGGAGGTGGAAATAGAATTTTTGAAATTCACATTCGAATAACTTTAAATGCATTTGAATCGTTCAGTATGGAACTGCAGTTACTTTCTATGCAGTTCGATAAGGCACGATGTTTCGTGTGATACACACCAATTTGAATAGTTTTCATTTCTGGAATCGGCATACCAAATTGCATCGACAATTGTGAAGCACCATTTTGCAATTATTATCGGAAATGTCGAGCTAAGTTATTGCTGCTTTTTTATCTGTTCTCGAGCAAGGCGTCGAACAATAAGACCTTCAGATTTATGCTCTAATATGTGTGATGGAGGTGAGCGTTCGCCGGAAAAAAGACGAAACAAAAGGAAACAGGGAGACCTTTGTTTCCGAGGTCCGACGTATTAGTAAAAATCTCACGTACTCAGGACAGCCGTCGAAAACACACGCATTCGACCGCTTTTGGTGGTCTATACGGACCACCCTCTTTGTCTAAAATGCGACTGTAAGCTTACACTCGGACTGGTTTCTTTTTTTTTTCTCCTCCATACGAAGCCTGACCGTGCGACCTTCGTTTGGATTGCTTAGCGGGTGTGTTTTCACCACACGCGATTCTTCCTTGGAAATTTTCCAATTTCTGTCAACTAACTCACGATAACTCAACTGCAACATGGTTTTCGTCTAGATACCAATGATATCGATAGGTTCACGAGACAGATTGGATAACTCAAAATTAAAAAAAAGAGGGTTCGAAATATGTGCTGTCAAAAACATGACATGATACAAAGAGTATCTGGTAACGGGGCTGAATTATAGCTCCGCTATTATTGAAAATACATAAAAAAATTGTGAAAGAAAGTTTATCGTTTATTTCAAAAGTTGCCTAAATTAACAGCTTTGAATGGAGATACTTCACCGTTCTGGTCCCCTCTGGCCCAGCCAATTGTCCGGACGGAGTGAATCGAACACTATGAAGAAAAAAGAAGAGATTGCCTGATGTTATAATAAATTGTAAAAGAAAGTTTATCGTTTATTTCAAAAGTTGCCTAAATTAACAGCTTTGAATGGAGATACTTCACCGTTCTGGTCCCCTCTGGCCCAGCCAATTGTCCGGACGGAGTGAATCGAACACTACGAAGAAAGAAGAAGAAATTGGCTGATGTTAAACAACTTGTAAAAGAAAGTTTATCACGTGTTTTCAAAAGTTGCCTAAATTAACGGCTTTGAATGGAGATACCTCACCGTTCGGGTCCCCTCTGGCCCAGCCAACTGTCATGACGGAGTGAATCGAAGAGTACGAAGAAAGGGGGAAGAGATTCGCCGATGTTTACGGAGGACTTTCGTACTCTCGGTATGCGTATCACGGATACCGGAGACGGTATCATGTTCGAGGTAAACGAAGTTGCTCGCCAACCTGCTAAGAGAGCGTGTCGCGTGGTAACATTGAGCCAGGTGTACAACCGGGGGAAAGGACTAACAACAACTCGTGTTCGAGAGTCATTAACGTCCTTGGTATCGGCCGAGTAATTCCAGGTCTTTCTTCAATTTCGAGAGCTAATGCGAGAATAATAATCAACCGGACGTCGCGGCCGCGATGATTAATGACTCCGGCGATTTTTCACGTGGTGGCCGGGAACGCGCCAGCGTGCAGCGCCGCCAATTTACGTCCGAGATAGACTCCAGTAACCCGCTGCCGGCTAAATAACACAATGTTGAACGAGATTTATGCGGAAGCGAGCCCGGGATTTTAGTCGTCGAATTATACGCCGCCGCCTGTCGGCATAAATTTTCCGCTGTCTCGTTACCGCGTTTGTTTAAATCAATTTCAATCGATTCAAAAGATTGGATATCTGCCGGCTAGCCCCGGCTGTCCCGGAATCATTCAGCCTGCTATTTAGCCTCGTTAACCGGCCGAGATGCGATTCCAATACGAAATCGGCAGCCACTGACCGATCGCGCCGAGAAAAATTTCAATATCCTGTTATTAAAGCCTGTTTTTAACCCACTTGTCGGCCTGTTGCAACGCTCATTGTCGGCTCTGTGAAATAATTATTGCTCTAACTTATAAGTGTAATGGATAAACTCGGTGATTGATCTGTTACAGTCAAATGAAAACATTGCTACACAACTGAGCTCTAAATGTTCTATGAGATACTGAAATTAGGCAATTGCAAGCATAAATATCACAAGTAATAAATACGATGATTAAATTATAGATTACTTCAACTTTTATCCCTCCGCTGGATACTTAATAAATACTAATTAAAGTACAAGTTGTCTGTAAAACAAGTTTAGTCGTTTAGAATGTTACTTGTGGAATATTCATGAGAATTTATCTATAACGAAACCACCATAAAATGGTGACCGAATTAGTGTCACGTCTAAATGAGTTAATTTCACCTAGGATTTTTCGCGACAGGATTCTTGAACGTTCGTGGCAAATGACCATCTCGGACTGCAGTTTGCAGTAACGTTGATTTAAAAGCAACCATAAAGAACGTCTACAGTGTGCAACTGTTGCCGATGTCCGTCCGAGTTAACTGCTATTTAGTTGCAATTTGTGTGGCTAGAATTAACCAGGCGTTCCGAATGTTCATAAATTCATTCGGTTTTATTTGGATCCTTTTTGCCGGGCGCACGGAGAGCAAAGTGGAAGTTCAGATGAACGCGCCCGATGAAATATGCATAGAGTCGCCCAATAACTTTCGTCGATAATAATTTGCTCGAACTACGAAATAGCGGCCGGTGTACGCGCGCATTTGCAAATGAGCAATGTTTATCGATGAACTTGCCGAGCTGGCAGACGTTCAAGCTCCTTCCGTGAAGCCGTCCGTTTTAGCGTGTATAATTCTCTCGCGTGACAAATGCGCGCATGAATAATAGACTCGGGCCACGAGAGAGACGGAAAAATTTCACGGGAAAACTGCTTGAAAATCCTAGAAGGTTGTGGTAAATATTTTATATATTTTTCAGCAAACTCTTAGGACGTATCAATTTCCTACTGCTAAAAATATTTCGCGGATTTATTCTCGATTCTCAGAATCTCAAAATGGAAATGGTAGACAAGAGAACAATACGTGTGCGAAATAACTAGAGAAAATGTATAATTGAACCAGTTTAAATTCATTATGATGCTGCAGTTTTATGATATCGGTGAACTGTCTGGGGCTAATGAGATTACATAGAAAACCACTTTGTATGAAACTCGAATTTCATTATTATTACTGACGCATGCAGGGGCTGAACCTTTTGTGAAACTACCTATCTACTTGGATCGACTTGGGAGATTATCTCTCGATATAGCTACCCCTTCTCAGCACACAGGCGTTACAGTTTCTACGAGATTGGTACAACATTTAATTTAATTTTATCAAGTATGCTTCATTTGTTGATTACGAAAATGTGGAGTTTACGCATTTATGAGAACATTTATCGATGTCGGCATTGTTTTGAATTAGACGGTTTAGCATGTAATTACTTTTCAATGAAGTTTATACAAGGTACAATACAATGAAGTTTTGTGTTTGTACAAAAATATAATACAATCAAGTTTTATACTTGTACAAAATACAATACAATGAAATTTTGTATTTGTACAAAATATAATAGAATTAAGTTTTATATTTGTACAAAATACAATACAATGAAATTTTGTATTTGTACAAAATATAATAGAATTAAGTTTTATATTTGTACAAAATACAATACAATGAAGTTTTGCATTTGTACAAAATAGAATGAACTTTTACATTTCTACAAAACACAATGAGGTTTTATATTTGCACAAAATACAATGAAGTTTTATATTTGTACAAAATACAATGAGGTTTTATATTTGTACAAAATACAATGAAGTTTTATATTTGCATAAAATACAATTGTTTTTAAAAACAGTGGGCTACCGGTGTTTGACTACCAAATTGTCTTACTGTTGGGAAGAAGAAAGGGTTGGAGAATTTTCTTAAAAGCACAGGATGCAGAAAAAGCGTAGTAGCAAGACGCGGTCGAGCGTTCAGCCGTGCGATGAAAAGCGGTCTGTCGGACGGTATCCATCCGTCGCTAATTAGTACACACGTGGATTAACCGCGGATCGCGAGTAACTGCAATCGAGACTACGGAAAGTATCGAGTCACGCGTCTCCTGTTTCCATTATATTAATCAAACGAGCCGAAGGGAGAGGAGAAGGAGTGACGGCCCGATTTGTTGTTCGACAACGCCGACTAAACGCGAGAGGACTTGCCGGACGTATTTCGCCGCGGCGTTAAAACCGTCGCGTTAAGCCGTCCTCGCGTGAAATCCGGCTGGAAAATTTTACGGATACCGCCTAGATTTTTCGTATTCGTCACCCGGCGAGCAACGAACCGTCGCACGTGATCGAGGACTGCGACGATTTCTCAACCTGGAGAATTGGGCTAATAAAAGAATCGGTAATTACCGTTGGTTCCATTCCCTAGTTTTCCTTAAGATTCTCTCTCCTCATTTTACGAGCGAGTGGTCAGACACGCGTCCTCCTAGAAATCCAATTCCGGGAGAAACTTCGAATTTACAAAAAAAAAGTCAGTTACGCAAGTTCGCAAGAAGACTACACATTTCTCGCTAATGTTTATTGATAAAGAATAGTGAAAACATCCTTCAGTTTTCGAAGTTCAGAAAATTTTTTTAACTTTGGTCCGACATTTCTATTAATTTTTTCGAAGACCATTTCTTGTACGAAAAAAATGATACGACATAAAAACGCAGTCTTCTCATAGAAAAACAAATTTTATGAGCATTTAATTAATTACTTCCCGTGGGAGCTCAAACTTTACACAGATTTTCATTTAATTGTTTGAAACGATATCAGGGTGTCGCGTAAAAGAAATTTAGGAATAATTATTGGTCTTTTCTAAACGTTTTCTGTATTAATTGCAAGGCACGGTATTCCGAGAACCGTTACGAGAAATGTTTCAATCAAGACAAAAGAAGTGTGAATTCTCGCCTTACCTAAAATTTGCATAACAGGCCGTCTTTTCATATTAAGCGTGATTCATAATATTTCGGGACGTTCATAAGTAGGCGACGACAGCCATATTCACGGCGAACGGTGGTGTTTCAAGTTATAGATTCGAAGTTTGAAGCGAAACGGCGATCTGACCTGAATTAATGAGCAACCCAATAATGTTGTCCCGGTTGGCATGCGCCCAAATGAGTCATTTTACTCTGAAATGAGTTTTATCAGCGGACGTCACTGTTACAAATCTAAAAGTAGAAAAACGCTACGCCTTGAACCCGGAGTGACATCAATCAAAATGCACCATTGAGAAATCGTTCTTCTAAACGCGACGTTCCGCAAGGTTTCGACCGTTGACAGTCGGGAAATCGTAAACTATAGGAACACCACGAGGCTCCCACGGAACAGATGTAACACATAAAGCATTGTTTTCGGACAAGATTTCGTTATTCACAGTGGATCGCTAGAAACTACGTCCGTTCTACTTTGCGAGTTCAATTCCAGGCAATCGTGTACATAATCTAGATTACTCGCGAACTCGATACTACGATTTCACCGAAAATCGGGCGAACAGTGTGTGTGATTTTCCATACTTTTATGCATCTGCGCAGTTTCTCGGAATAAGGAACGTTTCGCGAGAACACTGTTCTCTTCTTGCTGGGTTTGTTAAGACATTTGAACAGCCTGCTGAGAAAATGCAAACGATAAAGTCGAGAATACTATTATGTGTTTACATCTCAGTGAGAAGAAGTGTATGAAAGTGAATACATATGATATAACACGTACCAATTATTTTAATCAGAAAAATTCCACAAACAATTGATGAAAGTCCCATGTAAGTTCTCGTAAAAATGTATTAACACGACCATCAATTGACCATAAAGACATAGCACGTTTGAAACAACACAAATCGTAACATATTTATTATTAGACAGCGGATTTTATGCGTTTTCGACAAAAACGAGTAGGTGTAATTCAAAACAGGAAAAAGATTAAAAGAGTTTGGTAATTATTTACATTAGGGGCTTCCTCACCGATTTTGATGACCTTGAAATATGTTGCTAGGTCATAATTCTGAACACCTTTTTCCTATTCATGTTACTGCCATTCGATTTTAGTTTTCGAGATATTCGCAAAAAACTATCGCTAATACTGTATTGAATTTTTCATATTATATCACGCTCCGTGGTAACGTAAGGCTGCTCAGTAGGGTGGTCCTTAGTTATACTTGGTGAAAATTATTTTTTCGAATTTTTTTCGAGCCACCCCTTAGAATTGTGACACTTGACGAAAAAATAATGTGTGCAAAATTTGAAATCGATCGGATAACGGGAAGTGCTGCCGCATCGACTTTGAAAATTGTTTAATTTTGTAACTCAATTTTCTCCACTGTAGTATATCATTAGTATATATTGTTATATATCGTTGAATTTGTCTTTTTACGCACTACAATAATGTAGAAACAAAATGTAGCACTAATTGAAAGCTGAAATAATGTTCATATCATTTTTATGATACAACAAAGTGTT
>CM052321.1:7252147-7364414 GCA_028455615.1 Lasioglossum zephyrum | reverse complement strand
AGCACTTCCCGTTATCCGATCGATTTCAAATTTTGCACACATTATTTTTTCGTCAAGTGTCACAATTCTAAGGGGTGGCTCGAAAAAAAATGGAAAGTTGAAAAATAAGGACCACCCTACTGCTCAGGCTTGGTGTCTGTTTACTTTTTTTTTCTAAACACGTTGTGATCTTCTTAATTTCATCTTCGCCCCCTCCACAACCCTTCCCAAAAAAAGATCAGTTTTTGTGTTTTGTTTAACGGAAAAATTAGAAAAACATTTTTAGAAAAATAAACATAATTTAGAATAGTAAGAAAACACATTCTTGGTTTACTGTATACCAGGTTTGTTAACTGGATCAGATATGACACACTATGCAGCAAAGGTTTAAAATAGGTTCGAGTGCAAATGGTTAATTATTTCTCATTGTGGAAAAGGAAAGCTGTTTACCGATGAGAAGAAGAGCGCGAGGCTCTGTCGGTGTAATCAAAGAGCGATGTTCCCATTTTTTAGGATCTCGTCGGCCATTGAGGGTCGTCGGCTGTTCACGTGGTCCCGGTCTACCGAAGATCGTCGGACCGGAGAGTGGGGTGGTGTCAGGTGGTCGTCGTTTCGTTTTCTACGCGAATTTATGAGGTGAGCCGCGCGCGGCCCGTGTGCGAAAATAATTTCAATCGACCGGATCTAAAATTACATGCGCGCGTCTCGTCGCGTCGCGTCGTGGACGAAGTCACGATTCACGAAATGCCGGGGTGTCGGAAGCACGTGCTGCTCTTTCTGCTCTTTCAGCGACTTGGAACCGAGCCAACATCGCCCCGAGGCTCTTTATTTTCTTCTATTTGCGATTTCATTACCGCTCGTCCCGCTTGCGAGACGGTTTTCCCGTTGTCCGCTCGCGATCATCCCGTCGCGTCAGCATAATCGAGACTCGCCTTTACCGGCCAGACACTCCGTCTCCCGCGAACGGAATCGCCGCGGACATTGTGCTCGTGCACGCCAAATCTAAGATTTTTTTAAGTCTTTCAGCTGACGAAAGAAATTTTTTCTTAACACTTTACCTACCCAAAGACCAATAGCATTTTCAATAACTGTACTGTACCAAATGAAAGCATACAAATTCTCTTTTAGATTACAATATTGAATGAAAGTATTGGATGACTTGTTAGTTTATAATGAAAATTGCTGTCACTGTTGAAGGTTTCATTGAAAAGTGTTTAATCATGAACCACAAATTTTCGTTATGCATGAAAATTGAAAAAATGTTGGGTATAATTTTGGCGAAGTTGTTCGTTTTTAAATGTTGTACGGATACTTTGTATACAAAGTAAAATTGATTCATCTAAGAAAGTATTCTTTTAATTTTTTCAATTGTTTCAATTGAAGGAGATAATTTCTTTCGTCAGCTGTAAGATTCCTCATCGTAAATATAAAATAAAAATTCTCTGCTTCCCTGCATTTTACAAATCTGCTCATAAATGTTCATTTTTTACTTCAGCATGTGTAATCGCTTCATCGTGATAGACATAGACACTACACACTGTCAAGATGACCGACAAAATAATAATTCCGTAAATGATGTATGCAGCTGGAAGTTCGGTAATTTATCTCGGTCTCTAGTTTTTCGAGTTGCTCCAATTACCGCGATTTCATCCTAAATTAGGCGGCTTCAACGACCCGGTTAATGATTTCCAAGTCGTTTCGAGAGCAACCACCCAGACCCGGTGATCTACATGCTAATTTGTATTTGCCTTAGTCGCGTGAAGGCTGCCGTAACGACTCGCTCGTCGCAGAATAATAAGCGTCAAGCCGATTCTTAATCATCGCCAAATATTCTCGTCGCGCAAATACCCCAGAAACCTAATCAACTGGCTTCCAAGAGAGCGAAGGTTCGTTCCGGCTATTATATTTCAGAGCCACCTTGGTTCTGCAAAAATAGCATACAAATTAAAAATAATTTTTTATTTTTCCTCTTTTATTTACATAATGGCTGAATTAATATCATACTTTTCTGTTCATGCGCATATTTATTTTTCTCTGTGTTACGTTTGTATATGTACAGGATGCATCTTTTGAGAGAGTTCCAGATTTTTCAAAACGACGAGAAATCGAGACTGTTGATAAAATAATAATAACAGAACGAGGAAAATCGTGAGATGCCGAAACGCTCAAGACATTCAAAAGATATGAAATATGATCCATTAGTCTATCACAATGTAATCTTCAAATCAAAATGTAAAGTGTTTCTAACCTGTTATTTCAAAGCTACATTGAATTCGTAAGTGATGGCGCGTATTCCGTGAAAGAGGAACGGATGAAAGGAAAATTTGGGACAGCAATGATTATTTAAACTAACTAGATGTTGTAACCCCACTGAACGAGTCGTCCTAGTTAGCCGCGACCTCACGGAGCGCACGCGGTCAAGACATACAAGATTCGCCAGAGCGAAAAGTAGAATGCATACACATGCTTCGGTAAAGAGTATAAAAGCCAACATACTCGTCTCAATGTACGATATTTCTTCAGGTGCCGCGATAAAGTATTTCTGCGCGAAGTACTTCCAGGGAATGTTAAAGTTAGAAAAGCGAAACATTCTTATCTAACAGTGGACCTCAAATTTTGTGCATTTAGGACAAACCTGAGTGCCATTAAAACCAGCGAGACGATTAAAAGACTTAGTTAATCTGTTTTTAGTATAAATTTTTTAAATACATTACAAATGTTGATGGATGGTATTTTCTAACTCAAGAACTGGGGCTGGTTCCCAATGTGCGAATGCTCAAAATTAATGTGAGCTCAGCAACAATTTTCCATCGAAAGACGTGCACAGGGAAAGTGGGTGAAGGCTTCTTCGGCAACTTCTACGCACCGTCGACTTCTTTCCATGCGTATTTCCGTGGCTACGCACACGCGAGATTATTATTGTAGCTAGGGATGTATATTTACCTCTGATTTATTTCCGGCAAAAGTTCGCGTCCTTCAATTCCTACGGTGGATTGTAATCTAAGCAACCTTCGATCCACTTTCGGGGCACTATCGACGTTTACCGATAAACAGCCCATTCGTTTTCCACGGGCCACTATTTTCAGTTGCGGTGTCAAGTCGACCAAGGCTTCCCATAATGTGCCCCGGTGCTCTTTTACGATTCCGAAAGCCGTTTCGGCACGGTTCCCGTTGTCAAACCAGGTCGTCTACAGGCGTAACAACTATCGACGCTTATAAACGACGTTGAACTTGACAACTTTTTCTTTTTTTTTTGTTACGTGGCCAGTGATAGAGGATCCTCTTCGAGATTTCACTTCCGTTACGTCCGCTTTACAAATAGCCGACCTTGTTAGGAGGATCTCATTAAATTTAGATTTCGAAGGTCCGATCGCAAACTCGGACGGAACTGCGAAATAATCTTCTGTACGCTTTCATTAATTTTTCCTTTGCTGACACTGCCTTACCAGGCGTTAAAAAATTTTTGGTAGTAAAAATGATTTCATAGAAAAGTTTAATATTAGTGGGAAATTATATTAAAATTTTATGGTCTGATTATAGGTGTATGATTGTATGATGTTACAGATGTAAATTATACATTTTTGACTGTATATACTGTATACTAGTAAATATATTACACATAACGATATTCTTGATCCACTAATACAATGTAAATATAGAATTGTTTCACTTCTTCTAGAGCATGTCTATGAAAAATAAAAATTGTCCAAGTCAACTTTAAGAGGCTAAATGAAAATGCATTTTCTCATTGAACAATTGTGATAAATCGAATTTATTTTTCTCCTAAATACATCAAATCCGGAGTCTAATTTTACACTTACATAACGATACATAGTGGCTCGGGAATTACGTATTGTTTCCAGCAACGTGCCTACGTGACTGACCTTTTAAAATGCGAGTAATCTCTTTTCGGTTGATCTTCGACTGGTGACTTTGTGACGCTATCTTTGAGCCACCGGCCTTTTGTCATCCTCCTAACGTCGAACAGATGATAAAAAGAGATAGTCTCGTTACCAGACCTAACTCAGCGTTGATGGCACGTACGACGTTCGTTGTGTATGCAATTAGTCAGAGGACTATTCCGTTCTTGACGTTTAAAGAATTGATTCAAATTAAACGACGAGACAGGGTGCAGATGTACTTGGAGATCCAGTTTGAATGAAAGAGAAATGCATATGTGCCGGTCAATCTCTTCTGACAATCGTTACAAATACCTGATCTTACAAATCTATTTGCTAACTCTTGTCTGAACCGTCTAATTTGTTTGTAAAAAATGCTACATTGCGCCGAAATGTCAGTTTAATGATTTTTCTAATCGTATCTTCACACCACGTTCTTCTACAATTAGTATAATGTGGTTACATAAATTCAGAATAGTTCTCTACCGTCTAATTTTTGGAAAATGTGCATAGAAAAATATTTAACAATATTATTCATGAAAAATGTGAATAAAAAGATATTTTACGATATAATTCATGAAAAATGTGTATGAATAAACATTTTTCGATTTAATTTATGAGAAATATGCATGAAAAGATATTTTACGATATAATTCATGAAAAATATGCCTAAAAAAATATTTCACGATATAATTCATGTAAAATATTGTTCGCGGAAAGACGTACGCTTGCATCCGAAGGAAGAACGGCATGTTTTGCGGCAAGGTTTTCAGACATACATATTTGAGGATCTTAGCGCGATAAAAGCTCCGCGATAGAAAGATGGCCTCGTCATCGACGATTCTGTTTGTATCGGTTAAACAAAGCCGCGATACCAGGCCGCATACATCGCGGGTATGATGTACCAATCAATTTTGAACCGTTACAACTGGTTCGTAATGACAAACGATGTCGTTACATCTATCTGATTACACGGGGCACAACGTACCTCGCGGAGCCACGTCCCGAGGTGGATAAGCGATAGGAACAGTCACGTGAGTTCACGTTCACGTGAAGTTTCTTTCTCTTCGCGGTCCTCCGACCGTGTCATTGTCCGTGTCACTGTCAAGGGAAAATTGTACGGATTCTTTTTTTTCACGTCAACGTGCCATCTCCAACCTCGAGGATACTTGCACTTTTATTTTGATGCATCCTCGATGTTGCTGCGGACTTGTAGCTCATACCTCAACGAAAACGTTCTGGGATTTTCGTGCATTATGCAGCGCGATGTAGTTGTGCAGTGGAGAATTAATTTTACTAGTTTATAAAACGTTAAAGCTCGTTTTGTAAGTTTTCTCCCGACTTAATGGGACGAGGGACCACGGTGAAGAAAAACTATGTAGCAGAAATTTGTTTAGATGTTATTTTGAGGTTTTAAAAACATCACGGTACGTTTTATAAATTTTCGTGTCTTTTCATTTTATAAAAAACGTGATATTTAGGCATTTTTTGGAAAAAGTTGACGAACGTTCTTGTATTAAAAAAGATTCTCTTCATCAGTTTTCCCCGTACTTAACAACAGTCGTTGGAAAGTCTAATACTGAGCGATTTCTCAAGTCTTCGAGAAACTACATCTCTTTGTCAACGATTTACGACGGAAGAGTTCCAGTAAGACGGAAAACGTAATTTCTGGCCGAGAGAGGAAAAGGAGACGAAGGAGGATAATTGTAGGAAGGGAAGCAAAAATGGGAGGACAACAAATCACGGCGTACAGTGAAAGATAAGACTTCTTTTCCTTTTCATCTGGCTGTTTGTACAGAGTAAAAACTGTTTCGCAAGCAAAAAGAAGGTGTTCGCGCTCGCGCGATCTCCGACGAACGTTCTAAATTAACAAAGATCAAAGTGTCCAATGAAAAACAGCAGCTGCGAGCTGGAAGTTCCCCCCGCAGAAAACGTTCTCGAGAAGAAACAGGAACGGCGTGGTCGATCCGCGTGAACGTTTCCTCGAAACGTTCCACTTTCCCCGGTCGAAGTTACAATTTCATCCCACGAATCTCAGGGTTTGCCGTCGACCGTGGCCATCGTGAAATAGAGCACTGTCGATTCGTCATATCTAGGCTGTCTTTCACGCGATTTCTCGCGACACGCCGCACAGTGGGACAATGTCAAAATCCCGGAACTTTCGACAGAAATGGGATAGAGCGATGACTTAATTTTTTAAATTAAAGTTGAACAATTACAGAATATGGGAAAATACAGAGGTTGTGGTCCAAACGTTTATTAACATTGAAAATCTATGTTAAGCTTGCAGAATTTCAAGAAAATTGTGGTTCATTGAATACATCATATCCCGTGGAATTTCTTAAAATCGAAATGTACGATTGAGTCGTATTGGAATCGAATTGGTTGTGATACTGCATTAAAAAGTAGGTCGTAAATGTGGAATAAAGTTTTTCGTGCGAAGAAAATCGTTACCGGTACCGGGCGGCTGCAATAAATGACCAAGACATTGTAATTTTCAAGAAGTTATATTTTACATAAACCCTTCTTCGTTTGTAAGATCAGTTACCAATCAGCATGTATATCTCGAGCGTTCGCCGTTTCTATTTCGGTGCGCACGAGCATCTGTTCCTCGTTTCTTCGGTATCGTCGCCGAGGAAGGATCCACGGTTTCCAGTTCTGTATAGATTTGCCGTGATTCTTTTTTATCGGACACACCCGGAAGATGGGAAACACGGTCACGTCAGCAAAGACCATCAACGAATTTATGGATTCAATCTTAGGGAAGTTCATATGTAGGTTACCATTTGATCATTGTTCTTCCAATTTAACTTCAGCAAACTGGTTCAAACCAATAAAAATCCGGAACTGCAGTAATTGCACACATACAACATTTTTATATACTACTAATTTTTATATTAACCAGTCAGACTTTTGATTCTTTGTTTGAAATGATAGATCGTTTTCTGTGTAATTGAACCATCACTCACGAAATGTACACACGAAATGCATACACGAGATGCATACACGAGATGCATACATTCATTCGGAAAATAAAATTACCATGTTACATAGCTTCATTGTTGATGATTTACCATTGGTATCACTATCATTACCATTCATTCTCAATAATTACCATCCCTCGCACTTAAATCTTCGGGTTGGTCATTAACATACAACAAAGTGACTTATCATATTCAAGATCTAACAATCCCTTACTGCACAGCCTGCTGACAATCATTCATGACTGACTCACGGAGGTAAAAACGGTAAATCCACATTAACAGTCTGTACGTAGTAATCTCTTCCCTGCACAGTGGGTGATTAAGGTAGAAACACTTGAGAGTGTCGATTTTATACATATTTCAAACAGTCGAATGCTAATTCATGATTAGATTGCGGATCTTTATACAAATTGAACAATGTTTCCAAGACGCAGAATTGAAATAAACATTTCTTTCTTATTTTAATTATCTGATTAAGCTGTAACCAATACGCTGACGTCTTGAAATCATTTTAATATGTCCACAGCTTTAAATTGTACATACCCATTTTTCTCATAAATGCATAAAATCCACTGTTTATCAATCAGTATGTTTGTTTAGAGCAAAAATAAAAGAGGTCAAGGGATTAGCGTGGGGTATGAAATTGAAACTTAGAAAAACGTTGACCGTTCCAGACGAGACCCGTTCCTCGGCTGATTAAGCCATCCTCGGGACATAGACTTCCATCCGCGTCCGATCACTCGCGAATAATTTTCCCTTCTACCATCCTCGGCCGACCGTGGTTCTTTTCGGTCCCACGCGCGGTTCTCGCGCCGCGCCGCACCGCGCCGCGACAAAGTAATCTCGCCGAGATAAATTATTCGACGCGCGGCGAAAATGCAAATTCGCCCCGGTGGGCGAGGGCGGAAATTTATACGCAGCCCGCCGGATACTTTGCCGGGCACTTAAGTGGCCAATCTCTTTCGCGAAGGCTCGCGCGCGCACGCATCGCGCTCGCTAATTTATGCGGTTGCGTTTTCGCGATATTTCGTGCCACCGCGCCGACTTGTAGCGAGCAATTGTCAACACGCGGTCGAATTTTCAACTTTTGAAAAATGTTACCTCGCGCGATCTTTCACATTGAGTCTACATCGAGTGACGAAAATAGAGGACGTTTAATATCCAGAGGTAACATCCAGACACTCTGTTTACAATAGTGATTTACATTATAAAGAGCTGCATCTAGCTAGAGCCTCAATTCACTGAAATATATTCTGTGTTAAAGATGGACGCTGCTTTATGATAACGTGTTCTTGACACGGGTATACCCTAAAGGATTGTTTGACACACGTATTCATGCATATTTTAGCAACTTTGAAGGAAGGATTCGACGCTACTTCGCTTTAGAACTGCAGTAGGATTCCATTTATTCAAACCAGGTCGATAAACAAGACACTTCAGTTAACTGGGTCGTTGTTTCTGTAGAAAGTTCAAGCTCATTAATTTTCGACAGAAGAGTGCATATCATAAATAATGGACACCATTCATAAACAACACCGTATATTGTTGCACTTTGTTGCTAGATTAAAGTAGAAATGGTGGAAAACAGTTAATCACTGGATTGTTACGTTTGTCTTGTGCAAGCCATGCTAAAATTACATTACAATCACTTAGAATCATTACAAATAATGCAAATTATATCATTGAACAATATTAAACATATATTTTTAGAAATTGATTCAATTGTTTTCTTTAAAATACGACAGAATTAAGAATTTAACTGCTTTATTCGATATTCCAAATTTTCAACAGTGTTTAACCAAATTTTGATGCCACAAGTAGAAGTCAATTTATAATTATTGTATCTGTACAGAATCTGTATGAATATTGTTTACCTCTTATTCGTCTGCAACGTGAAAACGAGATTCCAGCAAGGCCTCCACCCAGAACGATTTATTTTTGTACAGGCTGAGATGTGTTTTGATCTTGAGGCTTGGTGTAAAGTTTCCTAGAGCGATATTGCTCTCTATCCTTCGAAACGTATAATGATTTTCTAGATGGTTGGGATTATCATTTGCTATCTTGAATGTTCTTTAAACAAGAAAATTTTCAGCAGACTTGTTACAAGCGTTTGACCTCCACTCAAAACGATTTTGAAAAGTGTCGAGGAAAAAATAGCGTGCTATCGGTGTCAGATAAGGACGCGGCTTGGAACACTCGAAGCTGAAGAACGTTATGGTTCCCCATGGATGCTATTCTATCCCGATTACGAGTGACGTCAGACACCGTTAAAGCCAAAGCCGAGGCCAAGTATTTCGAAGTCTAGAGTGCCAGCAACGTTTCCAAGTAGCCTTAAAGTCTGAAGACGTGCAGCGTGTCACGTGAGTTTCGAGACTTTCAAGGGTGCGTTGCTCACGTGACTACGAGTCATATGAAAGAAATGGTGCATCGACGTGCATTCTCCTGCTCCCGAGGTGTCAGTTGGCGACACCGGATCACCTGCGATACGCGAATCAAATCACGTAAGGTAATCGAGCCTCCATCGACGTCATTTTGATGAACGAGGCTGCAGCACACGGTGACGCGTTCCTGCCTGTCGCTTTTGGACTTGAGATTCCTTCAAGTCGCGAGCAAAAGTTGTATCACGGCCACGGTCTTAGCGAAACGTCCGCTAATAAGGAAACGTGACGTTCACCGGGACTCTGTGATAAATGTTTTAATCTCTTTTCGAGTTATACCTTCCTTCCTACGCTGTTTCAGCTCCGTAAATTTTTATTGAATCAAATAACTAATTTAATGCAGAATAAAGATTTTGTACTGTAAACCGCTCCTTTCATTTATTAATGTTTTGAGATTGTAAGTACTATATACGAGTAATTAAAAGTTAACCCTTCGCAGCATAATGTATCATATCTGATAAAGTTAACAAATCTGGTGTATGGTAAACTAAGAATGTGTTTTCTTGCTATATTTATTTTCTTGAAAATGTTGGTTTCAGAAACTGTTTAAAAATTGACCTTCTTTCACTTTTTTCATCTCAATTTAAAAAGTCATGCAGTGAAGGGTTAATACGAAATTCAATGCTTGTCTGCTCGGTTTGTCGCCGTGTCTCAAAGGTTGAATCATTATTAAGTATAATAATTGTAATATAATTGTAGCATTGCTTGCACAAGACAAACGTCTATAAGCCACTATGTAACCAGTGAAGATCATGAATTTTCTTTAATGATGGAAGATATCCAAGCAGAAATTGTAGACCGTAATTGTGTTAAATCTTTCAGCCTGTATCGCCACGCGACTATGAAAATAGGAAATATGAATTTTTTAAAAGATATGTGCTACCTCTCTATTTCACGACTATAACTGTCGTGTTCTCGGAAAATGAGGCTTCTACATTACCGTTTTTCGAAGAATTGTCAAGCTTCAAGTAGGTCGTCAGGAATTTTAAGATGATGTTTCCTCAACTTTTTGTTGAGGATATTTACAGAATTCTATTTTGCGAATATTAATTAGTTAACTGCCACGAGTGGCATCGCGCAGAAGGATATCTGCGACTCGCAACGTCTTCCTCCCGTAGAAACACCGGGTGGTTATTTCGGTCGGTGACATTGAGTTCGAGCGAAAAATGAAAAGGCGAAAACTGAGGGGACACGGTTCTACGACACGCGAACTGCGTCGTAATGAGAAACCGTACTAGCGTGTTCATTTAGCAAAACAAATTTTCTTCGCGAGTATCGAAATTGAAAATGCAATTTAGATTAGCTTTCTTTGCATATACGTCAAATTGACAAATTCTATTGATCATTGATATCATTCATTCATTCATACTTATTCTATTGTCAATTATCATCGAATAATATTTTCGATACCGCAAGTTACGGTGCTACTCGCCCCTGGAAACAGAATTTTTCAAAAATCAGTGTGCCAATCATAAAATTCACGAACTCTACTGATCTGTGGTATTATTCATAATTATTCTATTGTCAATTTCAACTTGTTACATGTAGTTAATCTTTATCATCAAATACTGTTCTCGATCCCATAAGTTACAGTGCTACTCGTCCCTGGAAACAGAAGTTTTCAGAAATCAGTGCATCGATCATCAAATTAGGGAACTCTATTGATCTGTGGTATTATTCATAATTATTCTATTGTCAATTTCAACTTGCTACGTGTAGTTAATCTTTATCATCAAATACTGTTCTCGATCCCCTAAGTTACAATGCTACTCGCCTCTGGATACAGAACGTTCCAGAGATCAGTGTACCGAGAACACTGCATCGTAAGAAATACCAAATTTCGATAGAAAGGCTTCAGCTAAGATCAGGGTAAGTTTCGTGACGAAAAAAAAACTGGAATTGCGACACAGTGGCGGCTCAATTACATAAAACATAGTGAGCACGTGGGGTATCGAGTGTTGAGAAAATGTCCGGCTTCTTTCAGTTAGGGGAACACCATGGCAGGCTTCGCGCACGAAGCAGAGCCTTTTTTCAGAAATCTTATTACTAGGATATATATTGATAGGGAAACAATATCATCCAGAATAAAGAATATTTGAATAAAGTTGCTGGTATATTTGAAAAAGATCTATTATAGTTAAGTTAATTCTGTTTTCACGGCCAACTGGTCCGCCCTAGGGTTCCATTTTTAGGTCCCCGTGTTGAACTTCTGGTTTCCGAAGCCGAATTAAACGTTTCCCTTCGGACACACCTTCGGCATCACGAACCGTTGCGATTTGCTAGGTTCGAGCACCTCTACAGATCTGGACCCGTGCCAAAGTGGTCGCGTCACGGTTTCGCATACGAAAATCCAAAAGGTCCTCGACGCCGCTATACCGAGAAACCCGTTCGGTTCACTGGTACACGTGGTCTCCTCTTACGAAAATATTGGAGGAATATTTTTACAACTTCCTCTAATGTTTTCTTACTACGGAGGTAAACGATATACGCGCCTCTGGCTGCTTAGCCAAGGTGAAAGCCTTATATCAATTTAATCGCTGTTCCTTCATGTGTTTCCGAACAAGATTTTAACCTTTACGTAGCCAACCAAAATGTATAATTGTACAAATTCACATTTTAAGACTACAAAATTATATTACATGATTGCACAAGTTCGTGCCGAATTGTCGCAAACTGTACTGAGTGTAAAAAAAATTCTAATTGTAGAAAAGAACGGTGACTATAATAATTTATTAATAAAGCTGTATTCTTTAAAATTTAACCATTGAATTTTATTTTTAAATCGGGGGCGAACTTATGGAATTATCTGATATATTAGCGAGCAAAGAATGGACATCGAGAGAAATGTTGTAATATTTTTAGAGGAACATTAACAAGTTGTTGAAAGAAATCCAGTAAATGGGTACCCGGCGAACACATGGCTACACAAAGGTTAACAGGCTCCGATGAATGAAATGAAATTTAACGGATTATTTTAACATGTAAAGAAGAGGTAATGGTGTTAGAAGAAAGTTCGAGCTTGTAAATCCATGTGCGTCATTGCGGAACGTTTTCCGAATATCGTCGACCACCTATGAAGAATACAAGAAAGGCTTGTTCCTGGAAGATCCGGGATCTTCCATCGAAATGCATTACGGAACGTTGACTGCCGACTGCACTCGGTGATTCCATTTAGGCAACAGTAATTTACCAGCGTGGCTCGCGAGCTGACGAACGCTCGCGCGGGCTTTGTGCGATGTCCGCGACGCAGAGGACGGTTTGCGAACGGTTTATCCAGGTGCAGTGGGGGTACTGGACACGTTTTCGGTCTTGGCTCACCCCCAACAGATGCGTCAAAGACGCATTGACAAAGACACGCACCCTTTCGCAGTGTCGCACCCTCCGCACATGCGCTCCGATCCTGCTGGCACACGACCAAAGCCTTACATGGCTGTTTCGAGGAAATCCTCGGCCAAATTGAAGTGTAGATACTGACCTACCATGGATGCCAACGAAATTCTCGATAGGGTCTTTGAAGAAAACGTACTATAACAACAAGTTTCAAGGTTGGACCCCTACCACAAGGGTAACTGCAGCATGAGCACGATTTTACGAATTCCGCTCGATTCCCTCCGTTCTACTCGACCAAAAATTATAAAAAAATTTATGAACAGTCTACTTAACCGTATGCACGACTGTGAATTTTGCCTGAATTTTCAATTGTAAAATCAGGTTTTAAAAAGTTCCGGAATCTTAAAGTAATTGATTTTATCGAGAAATTATCATTGTTTGGATTGGCCAAATATGTTTCAGAAAATTGAGGCTCCAAAGTAAAATACCAGTTTTATATAAATTAAAAAGTGTAGAAAGCGATGTCCTTGACTTTTTACGAATTTCTTATGAAATGCATTGCATTGAATGAAATTTAAAAAAACGACTTTGCAGGTGTTCTATGCAATACACAGCCTGGAAAAATGATAGAAATCGTGGCACGATAGTGGTAAGTCCCTTTAATCGTCTGGGCGGAGTAGACGAACTGCCACGAAAATACCTTCGGCCGGTAGGTGGGCTCCGAATAGTCTCCTTTGAATCTTCCTCGTGATGAAAATCGCGTGTCATGCTGCGTAATCAATGGCCCCCGAAGCATACATAAATCCTAGCTGGGGAACGTTTGCCAGAAACGCGGAAATCATCGGCAGTCGTTCGAGATTTGTTATCTTAATTTTCGTAGGCCCGTGCGACCGTGCGTCCTACGAATCCGCAAAATTAAACGACGGGCTTATTAATTCTTGGATTATTAAAATTCCACCGTGTATCGTTAGGGAAATTTACGAGCGGCCCCTATTCGCGGAAATCGTCTTACTTCCCAGGAAAATTAACTTCTATTTTCGATCTTTCGAACTGTACGCGTCGTTCGTCTTCCATGATATTATCGGACCGACTCTGATGAAAATTGTACTCGAAATACAACGTGCGCGAGCGCGTCATGACGTTAAACCAACAAACTCGACGATTTCGAGGCTTCGAAGTTAGTTATATTTACTGGAAGTAGGAAATCGAATTAATTCTCAAAATAGAATTAAACGATCCGACTCAACTTTCACTCATGGGCCCGAAAGTTCTCAACTATTCAATTTTTCATTTTTCCAGGCAAATTTCAAGAAAGTGGGAACAAAAAATCTCATTTTCAGTGGTAATAGCCCTCGTAGATCTGAAATAAATAAAAACCCTATTAATATCCATGGAATTTCGTATTCTAGCATTTTTGGAGAATTTTTAGAAGTGATAAATACATACAGATTTCCGCAGTCTAGTAAAATTATACAATTCGACGGAAAAAATAAGGAAACTTCGAATCTAGTGCAAGCAATCCAAGGATCTGGAAACCGATATAGCAACTTTACCCGAGTATAACTTTGAAACGAGTGAACTCGGCACCCTGAAACTTGTATTTCTCGCTCTAGAATTTAAAGTTTCATCATTTCTTCGTCGAATTGTATAACACTGCATTCAGAAAAGAGAAGTGCAATGCGTTGAAGACATAAGGCGGGCCCTGAAAATACATTTCCAAGTAGCGCGGAGGTGGAGGGTGGAGCGTAATTAATGAGAGTGTGGACATAGTTCCAAAGGTAACTAAATATACAAAATAATAAACGTAATAAAACAAGATGGCCGTTAGTGAATTTTGTCGAGTTGGATCGACGATCCGTAACACAGCGGGTCACGAAAATACACTTCCGAGTATTGTGGTGGGTGAAGAGGGGGGGGGGGGGGCGGGAGCATAATTAATGAGAGGGGAGACATAGTTTCAAAGACTCGATTCCTCGAAAGCGTGTTGCCCCCTCGCGATCGTGGTAGGTGGGCCTTGAACAGCCGCGGATGGATCCCCGTCGAGATGGAAACGGATGCATAGATATTGCACTTTCCGCCACGGAATATCAGTCTTCGCGGCGAAGCGTCGGTCGCTTCTGACTGCTCGTACGTAGCCGTCCGGCCGCTGATGGAGCGAGAAATTCGCACAGACGTGCTCAGCGGCTGTCGAGGCGTCTCTCGAGGCGAAGAGGCGACCGCTTCTTGGAGGTCGATCGGATCTGTCCTGATTCGCCGAGCGGTGAATCGTGCGACGTTGATATCGCGATGATCATTAGAGCTGATATATCGAATCGCGTTCACGTTGATCCATGGTGTATCCTCGTTCGTGCTTCCTATCCACCGCGTCGTTGTTTGTCATTTTACGAGGAACGATTACCGTTTATTATCATTTTTCACTATTCCCGCTACCGCTTTTCGATCGCCTGCTCGTGGAACAACCGGAAATCCCTATTTCCGCTGATTTATTGACTCCGTTACTCGAATTCACAGAACCTCGATAGTTCTTGGACCCTCGGCTTCCTTCGATCTACCGAGAGACTCGTGTTTTCGAAACATTAGGCGAAGAAACGAGTTCTGTATATTCTCAGTTTTATATACCGGGTGGATCACCTGAATGTAAGCCATCGAAATATCTTCTTTATTTGTGGTGAGTAGACAGCCGGTCGTTATGCAAAATAAAAATGCTCTACCTGACTTGAAACAAATTGGAGTGAAATACAAATGTATTATACCTCTTAATATATGTAGTAGAATGAAAATAATGTAACAGTATTTTCAACGCTTACTCATTTTTCTCATAAATGCATAAAATCCGCATGAAGTTTAAAAATCGTTACCTTCCGAATCGCGATCAGTATACCAATTAAGAAAAAAGTTGTTTACACATTAGTTAGTTAACTAATCGTTCTAAAACCTGAAAAATCTCAAGCTGGTGGGTCGAATTTTGGAAAAGTTATGCGTTCTTAGAAAGTGCACGAACACTTTGCACACCCACTGAAAATGATCAATGAATTCCCGAAGAAAGGGTCTCCGATTGAACCCGTACATCCAGCACGTTATTATCGAAATTAGCAAAGTGAAATAGCGCAGTGAAGCGTTCTTGCAGTTCGAATATCTTAATGTTGGTTCGAACGATGAGATGGCAGTCGAAACGGACACAAAGACGAGTTTATACGCGCATGCGAGGAATAGAGTCTCCGGTATCGATTGCTTCGGACGGATCCATCGCTCAGCGTATACGCTCGAATCGCAAGCCACAAGCCTTCGCCGGGTCACTTATCGATCGCATCGATCGATGAAGGGACTCGTCCGTGTGTATTTACCACGAAATCCCGGATCGTTTGCTGCAAATCGTTTAATCGACACCTCGCGTGTCTCGGAACGATCCGAGGTACAAGCACAAGGTGCATCTTTAAGGGCTATCGATCACCACGAACGTTTCGCGGACTAACAATGGATCCCGCTATCACGAAATCTCTAGGTTGGATGATCTAATGGATCCTCTGCGACCACCGACGCATACCGTTGCATACGTATCGACGGTTCACCGTAGATTTCGATCTCACGGGTGCACTCGTCGACACAGAATTTGCTTCCGAGCCCGAAAACATCATCCCTCCACATCTTCGGTAGTTGAATGCTGATGAATTTTGGGAATCGCAGGTGTGCGAGCTGCCGTGCTCGTTGAATTAATTCTGGCCGTGTAGTTTGCGCTTCCGGCGTGATTGCGCGATTAGCGTTGCTCGCGAGGAATAAGACTGCACTTTTTTTTACGTGACTTTAATCAAAAAATCGAGCTGCTGTTTCCAAACATGCAACTAAATCTATTGAATTGTTGAAAGTCATGTATTCGTAAAAATTGTTACAGAAAGGTCTTAAAATATCCTTCAAAAACAAGCAAATCTATTCTATGAAATATACAAGTTCTATATTTTCGAACAGCATTCGCGTTAGTATTAGACTGTGCATTTTACGTGTTTATGAGGAAAAAAATTGAAGAATACGGACATATATACTATTTTTGATCTACCAAAAATGTGAAAGAAAGATTTTTATCAAGAAGACTTTACAAATGATTCTCAAGTATCCTTAAGAAACAAGCAAATCCATTCAATCAAATATACAAGTTCTATATTTTCGAACAATATTTATTACTATTAGACTGTGTATTTTATGTGTTTCCGAGGAAGAAGAACTGAAGAATACTGTGATACATTATTTAACAGGAACATTTCTGTCAAGAAGAGAAGACAACTTCTTTGCTAATCTCCTTTTCTAAATATCCTTAAAAAGTCATTACTTCAATAAACCCGCTAAAAAATCATATAATTCAGTTTAATCAAAGTTGCTGTAGTGGAAGGGTTAAAGATCGGTCATTTCGTAAGCTACAACAACCCAGGTTGCCCAGAAATTGTTGGATCCGTGCAGTTAGCCCGAAAAGGATCGTTCTCTGGCACATGACCCGTTCGTCGGTGGCATGACGATCCTTGTCGCGTTCTTGTGAGCGCGTTGCGCGCCGGACCGCGCTGGACTCCGCGTCGAAGTCGAGCACAGGGCATGCACCCGTGAAATGCATCGGTTGCATCTCCCCACCAGCGTGACAGTCGTTCCCCGTTGTGCCCTCCACAGGATACACGGTGTGCCCCACCACGGTGCTTGACAAACACATATTCGTACACATTTATACGTGCGGCACAGGCCGGGCACGTCCTCTCCGCGCGTCCCTCTTCAAGACAGCTGCCCCACGGGTACGAGTTCCCCCCCACCCTCGCATCGGGCTACGTTTCGTGCTGTAGTTTCTTCGTGGTGCGAGCTTCTATACCACTGGTACGCGCCGACGACCGCTAGTCGACAGGCGACCGGTGGAGTTGTTGCGCTCGCATTCGTCGCTAACACGCCGTTCCCAGTCTTTCGGTTTACTTCCGACAATTTGCTATCTATCACCGAGATTCATCGATTTCCTCAACACCTTCAATTCGGCAATCCTGCTAATTGTCGCGTTTGATCGGACTTTTATCAAACTAGACTCGAGGACACTCGCTTCGCGGTAGTTCGCGAGGTGCAATTTTGGAGAAATTGAAGAACGATCGTTCACACCGTTCAATCAACTCACAGTTACCTTCCAGCATCATACACAGTTGCTTCATGGTTCCTGGTCGCGTGTTTAATTTCGGAGCAGTGTGATCTATCGTGTGAAACAGTTCTTCGGAGACTCTGTTCAGGATACAGAGGATTCGCTGCGTTTTGCACGCAGGGTTGTGCGTTCCTGGTCGGGCAACTGGTCGATTGCTGGCCGAGGAGCAACCGGAAGAGGAGCCGCGTCAATTACCGCGGCCGCCAGTTTCCCTGACAGTAATCCCGGCCGATGTTTCGTGCAATTACTATTGTCCACTCTATCCGCTGGACTACCATCAACGACAGAAGTGTTATTATTCGTGCTGGCGCAGCTGATAGCCGCTGATACTCGGTAACGTGCGTGCGTGCGTATTGTGAACTTGTTTTGCATTGCTCGGACATTCTTGGGAAATTGTGGTTTCAGTGAGAAAAGAGGATGCTCATCCTGAACAGCAATGAGTGACACTCGTCCGATTCGTTGATTCGAGTGAATCTAGTTCTATCTGTGTTTCTTATCGACATTCTTGCGAAGAGACTTTTATCAGTTCGGGTTTGTGTGAAAAGTTGTAGAATACTTTTCTGCAAGAGTGTGGCTCTGTTTTTTCTTTCTACGAAATATGGTCAAACTGTGTTCTCGGTTCGCTGACCGATCGATACAATCGAAGGTGGCGAGCACACGCTCGGAGCAGACGGTAGCCATGAGTAGTGTGGGACTTTTCACGTTTCGGAGGTTCTGGGACGAGTAACAAACAGCCGCTGTCACGCATGTGCCGACACTGCCAGGCTGGCAACGTAAAAGGTAAATGGAGCGATCTCGTAAGAGACAACTTAACCCTTAGCGCTCGAACGACGACTCGGAGTCTCGCCACTAAAAATTGCTGTAGCA
Organism: Lasioglossum zephyrum; assembly: GCA_028455615.1. Classification (NCBI taxonomy): domain Eukaryota; kingdom Metazoa; phylum Arthropoda; class Insecta; order Hymenoptera; family Halictidae; genus Lasioglossum; species Lasioglossum zephyrum. Next base: position 7,345,762 of record CM052321.1, on the reverse strand, counting down.
TTATTCAAAATATTGTTTACATTGTTAAATATGTTGCTATCTAATCAATAGACAGCGGATTTTATGCATTTATGACTAAAGCGAGTAGGTGTAAATTAAAACTGTAAAAACATTGGAAGAATTTAAAAATCCTCTTATATTATTTCCAACCTATTAATCATATGAAGGAAGAATATTCCATTTCACTCCAGTTTGTTGCAATTCAGGTAGAACATTTTTATTTTGCTTAAGGATCCGCTGTCTACAAATCAATTACTAAACATTTCAGTATTGTACAAGGTATTATATGAATTTTATATTCGTACCAAGAAAACAATTAATATAGAATGGAATTATTCTGGGTCGGAAGAAGTGTTTAATTTACGAGTCATAGTAGCTCCGAGTGCAAAGAATTAACACTAGCTTCACGGAACACTAAGAGCCCATTTTACATTACCAGTTTTCTTATGATAACGATTTCTTATGATACATGCAAACCAATTTAATAATGCCTCGTGGATTCGTCTGTACAATTGCAGTAAATTGAAAATATTAGAACGCGTCCCGTAATCGTGGTTTTAAAGGTAAATTACAGAGAGGTTTGAAACGCAACGTGCATATTGACATGAACATCGTGACGCTCGATATTAGCTCGAAATCGACGGTGTTTGGCAAGCCTGATAAACTGGCAGACGTTCGTCGCCGATGGCATTAAGCTTGCTGCGGAGCCGTCGCCTTATCTTCGCTCGGTTTTTCGTAATTGAAGCCTGTATTTGCATCGCAAACAGCTGAACCGTGAAAGCAGACTCGTATCGGCGCCGATGTTCTCAACTAATTGTACTGCATCACTGTGAATCGGTCCGAAATCCTACTTGTTCGACGAATTTGTGAGACTCTTGTTTGAAGTGACAGATATCAGAGTTATAAGTCTTGTCACTGACACTTGCAGGGTTCACAAATCGAAACTTGTAGAACAGGCATTAACTCTGAATACTGTTACCTCGGAATACAAACTCTTACATTGAAATGTTGCTAAAAATCGCTCCGTCTGTTTTGCATAAAGATCTGCAATGATAACTAGACAGCGGATTTGATGCATTTGTAATAAAAATGGATAGGTGTAATTAAAAACAGGAAAAACATTAAAAGAATTTAAGAATCCTGTTATATCATATCCAATCTATTAACCATGTTAAGGTAGGACATTTCTATTTTGCATAAATATGCGCTGCCTAGTGAAAACGCATTTTTATCACGGAGAGTGTGACGATACGCTGACATATTCAGTTCGATGAATGCTTGACTGATGCACGTGACGGGGCTCATCGCCACTCAGCTTCCCGTTATCAATTTTCCATTATCAGGATTTTTGCGAGATAAGAGGACGGTTTAACCCGCGGAAACGTTTTGCTCCGGGTGTGGGTGTGCGTTCGCTCTAGCCGTAGATCATTGTGTCGCAATCGGGAGGCTCCGTTGAAAAGTCACGGGTAATTAGATTGTCGCAAGCACATAATGATCGCGGATGAAATCATCGCCGATTAAAGACTCCCGGGAGATGCATCGTGTGCCATTGACGCGTGGGTTGCAGCCGTGTCGCACGATCGGAAAGTTTAAAAATAAACAAAACCTTAGGCGAGACGCGACCTTCTGCGGTGTGCACGCTCGTTTGCGTTTTCCAAGTGCACTCCTACGAGCGATACGACCAGACGAGACGGTACAGATGTTGTCCTTCCGTAAAGTGAAACGGACAGGTGTCTGCTCACGATCCTCTCGATCGCTCGGTTGCGTAATGCAACGGATCGAAATTCACGTTACACTCGCGCGGATCCAGCGGTACAAGCCGCCGATACGCGGCCGTGAGAAAAACACGCGCGCGACGATTCCGTGGAAGCAGTGTTCAATTTACGAGCATTATGAATGGCAACAGGCGGTTGCGCGATCCCCGGGATTTACGACCGTCTCGCCTAGTCGTCTAACATGAGCGAGAATACTTCGGCCGCGACGCACAGAGGTCTCGAACCAGAATTTCGACAGTTCAGAATTATTAACACAAGTACCAAATGATCCTCTATTTCGTTTTCTAGAAGAATAAATTTTAAAAGAAATGGCTCTAAAAGATTTGCTAATATTGCCACAAGCACTAAATGATCCTCTGTTTCGTTCTCAAGAACAGTAAAATTTTAAAGAAATGAGTCCAGAAGATTTGCTAATATCAATAAATGTTATCTGTACTAGATGATCCCCTATTTTCTTTACAAGAAGAGTAAATTTTAAAAGAAATGAGTTTAGGAGATTTTTGTTAACATTAATCAATGTTATCTGTACTAAATTATTCTCTATTTTCTTTCATAGAAGAATAAATTGTAAAATGAATGAGCCTAGAAGATCATATATTTGATAATACTAAAAAATGTTCTCCATATACTACAGCTGTGCGGTGTTAAATGAATGTAGTTCGATTCGTTTTCGTATGCAAGTTAAACTGTTTAACTGCGACGAAGACGCTGTGAATCACTATGCACTGCGGTAATTTGAATGCCTGTCGCATGCGACCGCACGCAGAGACTTCAATGACCGTGCGCACAGTGTTGCGAATCGTCAATTTGGCTGCACAATATTCGAAACGGACGGTTTTACTACATTTCGACGTGCGTTACGGAAAGTGGCACACCTCATCTGTCTTAGCACGATTAACATTCAGAAGATTTAACGCGAAATGTAAAAAAATTCCAACGTATACTTGATTAAGACACTCTATGCACCGCTACAATCATGAAAACATTTCTCAGCGGAGTAGAACAAGGTCAGAAATTTACAACTTCTGAATCATCAGTTTGAAACTCGCCGAACACAAATTTCGGAATCGAATTATGCGTATCGAGCACCGGCTGACGTTACTCGGAATGCAATCAATTACGTTTACCTGCGAACTCCAGCTGGTCACAATCAATATTACGTACTCGGTGTGAAATGCGATTTATTATTGATTCATCAGTGTCATTTCCACTAAAATTAGCCCACTCTGATGACTAGACTGCAAACTTATGCATTATTAACAATATTGTCAAAAATTTTAAGAAAGCGGCATGTCCTATATTTAACGGGAACATCCGTTATAGATCCAAAACAAATAGAAATCATATATTAATTCTTCAAATATCACTAACATCTTGTTAAATAAAAATCAGGCATAAATGTATAAAGATCCGCAGTCCGATCATTACATGTGTTCGTGTCTAATCAATTACTCCACATTTGACCCTTGTACACTCCCTTTTGCATTTGGCAAATTTGATGGGCCAGCAATGACTTGTAGCGTATTTATTACAGCGAGTGATGGTTCACCTCTGGGTAGTACAGGTCTTCTTAGTATTCCTTATCTATTATTTTTATTTTACGATATTCGGGTGATATATCACCCGAGGCTCTCTTCCGTCACTTGCTCTTTTTATGACGCTACTATTATAAAGGAAATGTCACTGATTTGTGTTTTACATATAATATGATATTTTAGACAAACACCAAGTTATAACACATTTAGAAAGAAATCAAACATAATACAGTATCTGGGTCAATTAAAATGGGTCAATTTTCACCCGAGGAGCGTATGAGGTATAATATCAATTTCATGTCTGCAAAGGGTTAAAGTAAAAATTGAGCGTCTATCAGGTACCAGCCTGTTGCTAATAACGTAAGCAACTTTTATTTTCCATAAAAATCTACAGACTAGTGACGAACCTGGTTTTCCAAAACGTTTCACGCTCGATCACACACGCGCGTTCGTCGGTCCATTCATTCCTCGCGGCAGGTAACAAACGTCCTCGTGGCGTGATGCAATCTTCCAAGGTTAAACGGCACGCGGCGTCGGAAAAATGGCCCCGGTGGTGTATACGTCGGTCGCGCACACCGCACGGAAGTATGTATACCGATGCGTTATACCTAACCGGTCGATTTTACTGGACGTCCGCGGGGGACATCAAGACGGAACTTGAGTTGTTCGAGACAACGGCTGCGCGACATTAGTTTCGCACGGTGAGTCAGTAGAGCTGACCGTTTGCTCGGGTCGAGGCACCCATAAACATGTCCTGTGCAATGCAGCTGGACAGGCGACACCGCGGTGCATTGCAGCGACCCAGATGCCAAACGCGGGAGAAGGTATGGCGGGAGTTACTAAATAACAGGTTCTGCCCTAACCGCAGACCGGCATATAGCCCTTCCCCCGCTTCACGATGCCTCTGAAACGAGCAGTCGATATTAATATTTATAAATACTGCCTCGGACTTCCGCGACCAGGACCGTCGTCCATTTTCTAAGGTTGTCCCGTACCTTGTCGACGCGAAAATCAACCTCGATCATTCCCTCCACACAAGCTTCTCCATCTAACGCCACCTTTCGTCCGACCAAGCTTTTTATTATACAGGGTGTACCAAAAATTTTGCGCTTCCTTGAAAAGGATTCCTGATCTCATTTGAACTAACTTTTTCCTTTACGAACATGTTCTCTGCGGATTAGTTAAGGAGTTATTAATTAAAACTGTATCCGTTCGCTGTTTCCGTGCTCTGATTGGTCCGCGGTTTTCTTTAACCCTTATGTAATCATTGAAAATGTTTAGAGTGTTTCAAACCTTTCTGTGTTTAACATGTTCGCACAATTTCTCGTTGTGAGACTATAAATTAATATATTAGCCAGTAAAGAATGGACATTCAGAGAAATTTTGTAACATTTTTTTAGAGGAATATAAACAAATTTTTTAAATTTTACGGATATGAAATTGGCATAATACCTAGCGCAGTAGCTAAATGTTCAGTAAGTGATTATATACCGACATGTTTAAGAATACAAACGATATATAGAATAACGGTACAGCAGTTTTTAGTGGTGACTCTGAGTCGCAGAATATTTTGACAAAGGAGAAAGCGACCTGAAATCACCTGAGAAGGGAATCAGCCCTTTTAAGGGAGTACGGCACTTTTGGGACAACCTGTACTGTTGAGCACTGGTCACGTCTCGGAGTTGCCTTCTAGCTTTATCGATTCGGCTGATCGTTCAACAACTTGTTGACCCGATCCCTCGGGATCCCCGAAGCGTTTTATTTTCGCGAGTAATCAATATGTAAATAAATGGTCGGGCCGGGCCGACGCGGCGTTGCTACCGAGAAACATGCACGCGCAGCTGGACAAGCAACACAGTGCAGGGCGTGTGTTGCAACAACCCAGATGCCAAATGCAGAGGAAAGAATGGCGCAAGTTTCTAAATAAAAGGCTCTGCCTTAACCACAGGAATGTTTTACACACCTCTTTGGAGAGCGTAGCAAAAAGTTACGAAACTCCGCGGACTATTTTTAGACGATCGACGGCCGAGCACCGTGCGTTTCAAGAACATTACGATTCCTGGAGCGGGCTTGCCCTCGCGATCGCTTATCAGACTTCCTTATCACGGGTCTCTTGAAATATTCATTGCTGGAATATTTTACGGCCACCGCCTAGCACCTTTCGATTTGATATATGCGTCCGACGGAGTTCGGAATACCTACGGCAATTAAACGGAACGGCACTATGTGCGTCGATTTCCTGACAAAAATGCCGATACTACAGGAAACCGAGAGGTAGCGAGTAATGGATTATGTTTGTTCGGAAATCTTTGTGAATTCAGAAGCTGTACGCGCGTTTCGAGTGTCACACCGTTTAACCCTTTCAGTGTGGAAATAAATTACTATTTTCGTTAAATCAAAACGAATAATAAATGAATCATACATAGACAGCGGATCTGGATGCGTTTATAGTAAAATTGAGTCGATAAAATTTAAAATTCCTGAAATATTTTGAAATTATTAAGGGAAGAAATAAGACAATTTTTATTTTCCATATAGATCCGCAGTCTAATCATAAATATTCAAAAATATATAAATAAGAAGACGCATGCGCGTTTTGAGTCTCACACTTAGCCCTTATTCAGTGTTTAAATGAAAATCAATTAAAATAATCCACGAATATTAACTAAATAAAGAGATACGTGTTCAACAGCAAAATCAAAGACTCTTTAGCTTGTTACGCAATCGCATATTTTCATGGAGAACGTGTCCGTAAAAAATGGAACGAAACGAGCGTGTCGGGACAAATTCGAAAAAAACAGGATCAGCTCGACGTAAAAAAAAGATTTAGAAACCGTCTCGTTCTGTGGAAACAGTGCAGAACTCCAAGGTGAACGACTGAGCAACCGACTGAGAGCACTCGACTCTCGATCATGCAGGATCGAGATCGTCGAAACGGCCGTGGACGAAACTGAAGAGCCGTGGTTCCCGCATCATCGTCTGAACGCGGTATCTGCTCGAAACATGATAATTCTAGGAACGAGTCTGCGGCTCCGATTCAGCAGACAAAACCAATCGATGATCCAAGATCGTCGGTTAGAAGTGATCGCGTGAGAAAATCCGGCTGGTCCGCGTCGCCGATGCACGGCTGCACGCTCTCTGACGTAGGTAATACCGGCGGGTTGCACGCTCGTTGCACCGGTTCTCCGAGCGCACGGTTAAAACAAACGTTGCCGGGGACGCACGCGTGTTTTCTTCCTTCTCCGTTCGCGGCTTCGAACTTCGTCTGTACATACGCGTAGACAGACACACACACACGAGGATACACATACGTACGCGGAGCTTACAGCGCGATCATAACTTAGTCGGGCTCTCGCGATCGAAGAGCACTATGAATAGTAGCTAATTGACCCAGTTGAACCCCGCGTCGGCTGGCAGAAGCTACGATATAAATACAATACCAATACATAGCCGCCGATATGCGCCAAGCTAAGATTGCTCGCGAATGCTAAAACAACGTCCATCCCCTTCCACCCTCCGGCTTTGCGTTTCCTGCACGGAAGGATGGCCCGTTTATGGCACCCAGTCACGAGACGGCCGTTTGACGAACGTACTGGGTCGTGGCTACCGCATCAACATCATTCCTATCGTTTTCGAACTCGCAACTGACCCCTCAACCCCAAGGTCGATTATTATTGTTGTCAAACACGATGCGGACGTTCGTGAAATTGTCGCATTCTCGCCCAGTTTAATGTTATATTTCTGTGGTTGTCAGGAAGAACGTCGCAAGTCACAATTTCAAAAAATTTGTGTTTATGCGTTAACAGAGCTTTACATTATAGGATTTGCATATTTACTAGAAAAAAGGTATGAAAAAAGATTCTGAAGGCTCAGAAAATAATGCAATTTAACCAATGTCATCCAAATATTATCCAAAGAATTAACAAAGGTATGAGACACGCGGCGCGTTCTTCCCTACAATCACAGATGTAGAGCCTGCAATTCCACAAAATGGGATACCACGTCATTATTTGATTCAGCATTTCTTAAACAGGTGATGCGAAATCCCGACAATTTTTGCGGGACTATGCGAGTAATCAAAATTACGAAATGTCGATGTTGCATTGATGCTAACTATTAACTCCCAAGTGTAGAAGCTGAACGAGTTATTTCCGCTGCAGGATATCTTTGTGATGACTCGAGGAGCAACGCAAACAATATTTATCGTTATAATTTAATGGATGGGGGCCAGTGAAATGTTGCTCTTCTTGAATTATGTGATAGGATCAACGCGCCAATGTAGTCAGAGTCTGCCCAGCTTTGAAATTTGAAACTTCGCGTGGTTTATCGAAGACCAACACGCGGAAATGAAAGAACATGTAACTATTACGTATGTAACAGACGGTTTTTATCGATCGTATTTCTATCTTTAGCTAATCTACTTTTTAGCCGACGCGACGCACGGACCAGCCGCCGAAGTACTCCGCCGTCAAACACATTTAGCATATCCGCACGTGCTGCCATGTTACACGAACATTAACGTTCTATTCTCGTGATGCGTTGTGATAATACGTGTAGAAAGTTCGCTAGTCCCCACGCTATCCACTAATGAAAATGAAAATTACAGTTTTGTACAGAATGTAGGATAAAATTCTTCAGTTTGAAACGTATCGAAGAATTGTCGCCAATTTTATAACAACCTTTGGAAAATATTATTATTGCGTTACTTTTATCCTAGGGTTCCATAGAAATCACCGACACGAATTTCCCCGACACGGTTTTCACCGCCAACATTTCACGGACACCAGATTTGACCGACAACGATTTCAGATTCGTTGTCAGTTAAAGGTGTTGTCGGCCAAAGTAGTCGTCGGTTAAATCTGGTATCGGTGAAAACCGTGTCGGTTATTTTCATGGGAACCTTTATCCTCAAGCTGCAGAAGCTGTGTGCAACGATTTTCACAAACATTTCAAAAAGAAAACTAAAGGCAACAGCTAATCGCCAGTTACGAAACAAGAATTCTGTAACAAGATATGGTATTATCCCATATGAGGCAACTTTAGTCTACATCGTTGAACCATTTGATTTCTGTGTGTTAACGCGACGTGCTAAATACGAATGCACGTCTCAAACAACGCGATCTCCGGGATCGGAAGGCTCGCGTGGATCTTACCGCGGATTATTTGGTCCGTTGTGAGCCAATAAACGACTGGGTAGAAGGATCAAGAGATCACAAGTGATCTAAAGATCAAGGGACGCGCACGGGCTGACACGGTATAGTGCTCCGCGCTTGGTTCTCGTGATAAATCCAACTCGAGTTACCGAAGATTTATATTGATCATCTCCGCGATGCAATCTCGATGGCCTACTTTCTCGGTCACACGTGTACGCTAAGAGGATCGACAGTTAATTAAGTTACCGTCGCCGCAACCTTTGAACAACGTTCGATTTAGCGACCGATCGGTGATTCACGATCTGACCAAAACCGTAGAAATATCGCGTGGACATCGGTCTGACGTCAGAATCGCGTTCGACGATATCCCTCTCCTCGATTCCTCCGAGGAGTCGGACGTAAATCGGATTCACGATAAACGTAGATTTCTTCTCCAAATAGAGAAAGTGTGAGACACGTAAGTATCGCGTGTGTTCCCAACGTGTTCGGCAAACAAAACGATAGTCGAGTGATCGATGCTCGTCAGATCTTGAGGAAAAAATATTTCGTTGCGCAAACCGAGAAGGAATCTACGATGATGCGTGTTTTCGAGGAGCAGCTTTCCGGATGCTCGATTCGTTTGTCACGTCTAGCAAATCGACGATTATGTTTCAGACACCTTAATTGGTACCGGGAACACCTCGCAATTATAGACGTGCACAGTCCGCTGGAAGCAGAAACGTCTGGAAGCACTGCTGATAGATATTAAATTTATCATTTCTATTTATAGAGAATTTTTATATATTCAATTGAATTTTTTAATCTTGTGCCTACCGTCATGAAAATCAATTAACATTTTTCATTATGTTTTGCACTGAAAACACGAATGGGGTGTGGTTACACCCTGGACGAAAATAATCTAATAATATCTTTAAAATCTTCTAATGTGTCTACTGTTTTTAATTATAGCTACACTAGTTTTTCTCGTAAATCCGCTGTGTATCGTTGAATCTTTAAATGATTATTAATTGAACACAAGTATCGATAAAACTTTCATTTTTAGGAAGCACCTTAATTAAAATTTGAACAGTGATATACAACCAGCGACCGCGTTCAACCGAGTGAATCAATTACTATAACCGATGGTACAGAACACGGTGGAGTTATCGGCAGCGAGCGCGCTTCGAACAAAGCGAGGAAAAAGTCTGTCGATTCGCGTGCAGTTCGCGGCATTACATTTAATGAACATGTCGGCTCATTATCTGTTTCGCATGTCCACTTTTTCACCGAGTAGGCGCTCGCGTGGATACGTGAACTCGTATTGGCCACGGGGTATCTGGATACCCGTTTAATAATTTAACAATGTTCTATGTTCTTCTAAAAATATCAAAAAATACCAAATACCTATTTCTTCGTATCTTTCAGACGAATTTTTATTCTCATTGCAGAAAGATTTGAACATTTCATTGAAATACCACTTGCGTAGTAAATTAGAAACTACAATAAGAGTAGTTCAGAATTTTCTTCAGGTTTCTTCAAAGTACAGAACGATAATTAAGAAATCTGGAGATATGTGCATCCCGGACTCAGTGGTCACAACAAAGTCGCCGATAACGCACAGCCCCCGCGATCGATAGATTAACCTCAACGATCGACGATTACATTCGCTTCCTGGATGTACTAATTACTTACATACCGCGGAGAAACCCACGTGGCCCGTACTGCCGCGCACCGTTCACCTGACGTATCAATTAGCATTCGAGCCTGCGAGTTTCACTTGCCTGCCTCTGGATTTTTCGTACGACCGATAATTATTAACCTAATACACGTGGATAATCGAAATTCACAATTTCAGATAATATACTAGCAAAATATTCCCATTATTCAGTGGTCCACTGTGGTCCGACTTGCATCATTCAAACGTGTCCTACTAAATAAATAATGTATGTCGAATGTACGTCGTTAAAACGAACAAATTACGTTGTCCAGTTTTTACTACACCATTACGAATGTGTGAAAGACCAATTTGTACGTACCCTGTACAAACAAGAAATAATTGTGCACGCAGCAAGCTAGTATGAAAAAGTAGTGCGATTCAGAGCGCTTTCCTTTTTCGTAAAAATAGAAGCACGTTATGAGATCATCGAAAGTAAACTGTTCACGTCACCGGCCTGATGTAATGTAAATAAGAGCATATCGCGACGTTTTTCATTTTGCGATTATCGTGGGAGCGTGTCCGCGTTGCGAAAGAAATTCCAGATGTCTGGACTGCCTGTCGCCATGAACAATCTAGGAATTTTCTAGGGAAAGTACGCAGTTGAAATGCAGCTGCGAAGAGACAGACATCAACGGGCTTCGTCAAAATTCAAATAATAACGTTATTATTCTGATTATCATCTCTAACTTAATTATCCGGACGGTAGCTTAATAACAGCCTAGCTCAAGCGGCTTCAACTTTCTTTTACACGTCGTTGCTCTTAACTTAATAATGTGATTTAAAGCAGCTCCCGGGTTATTTTTTTCTCTTCCGCTTTTTTCTTCCCTCTCGTCCGATTATACGGACGAGCGTGTAATCAGCGTTCAAGAAAGTAAAGAATCGTGTTCAATTAGCTGCGAGTCAGGCCAGTCCAAATAAAGCGAGGAAGAAAAAAAAGAAGGTACCGAGTCAGAATAATTACCTTTCTCCTTGTGACCTAGTACCTCGAAATTATATTCGTAAAGCATGCGAGAGATAAAACTAAAAAGGGAAAGAGTAAAACGCCAAACGTACGAAAAGCTTCCGGAGATCGTTCAACGGGATAACGTAATAAGCGTACGCCGAGAACTGTTTGAAGTGATTCACACGCTTTCGTCCGCATAGAACGTCGAATTAACATACAAACCTTGCTTATCCAAAATCTTAATTTTTCTTCATCCGGTGCAAGATTTTACAAGACGTCTTCTCAGCTGTGGGCCAATCGAGATGTATCTCGCGTGTTTCGCAACGTTCGGCTCCTAGCTGTCTCCTTTCTCTTCTTTAAAAATATGTTTGGTTACTCCAATAACGTGGTACAATGTCCTTGAAATTTTACGAAGAACCATTCACCCCAACGGTCACAATAAATTCCCAAGATGAAACCTACAGAATAGCTCCGATCGATCTGGCCCGAATCCGAGGTCGTAGATCCACAGACGTTGCTTATCCATAATCTTCATTTATTATTCGGTGCATGATTTTACGAGACGTCTTCTCAGCTGCCAATCGAGATGTATCTTGCGTTTTTTTCAACGTTTTATTTAAATTTTAAATTAAATTTTAAGAAGAATTATCCAGCCCATCGGCCACAATAAACTCTCTAGATGGAACCTACAGAATAGCTCCGATCGATCCGGGCCGAATCCGAGATCGTAGATCCAAGATCTGGTTCAGGAGATCTGTGTCGACGTTGCGCAAGTCGCGATGGAGGACGAAGTTTCAACGGGTTATCCATAAACATGTGCTCGTGTTGCTCAGGATCGGACGAAAGAGGACAAAGACGGATGGCCATGGTTGACCCGCGGAAGTACCAAAGAGAGTAATGTCATCCGCGTTGCCAAACGGCGCGTTGTGTTTCGGGTGAAAGTTGATAAGAGCGGCAACAACGGTAGAGGAGAGATATGAAAATCGTTGGAGCTCGTCGGCGTGGTCCGACTTCGAGGAAACGGACGTACAAGACTTTCCTTTGTGTCCCTTTCGCCCCTTGGATCCTTCGCGGCGATCCTTCTGCCTTGCGCGACCCATACATCTTCCGTTTCTTCGAATTCTTACCTCCGTCAGATTCCACAATTGTCTCGTTTACACGCTGCCATAACAGCTTATGTAGGCTTTGGATATTCTCGGAACCGGCACCGCAGCGAACTAACACATTTTCGGCAATAATAATAGTTAACGTTTTTCTTTTTCGTCGAGACGGCGCGGCGGTGTTGACGTCTCGGTGCAGGGACCTTTGGAAAAACAACTGAAAAGCGCGAATCGTGTGGTAACACAAACTGTTTTCGAATTCGAGACCACGATCCAAGAAATAATTTTGACTTTTATGATATTTATTTCTTTTTTTATTGTGTAAAGTTTTAACCTCCGATAAGAGATTTTTTTTCTGCAGTGTATATACATAATATTATAATAATAACCTTAAATTAATGTGTAGGTAATGTAATAAGTACGTATCAGTTAGAGTATGATATTCATTTTCTTCAATGTTTTCTTTTATTCTTTTCAAGGTTATATACGTGCGCAGAAAAATTTTGCACGATTTAGTACAACTTCATGTTTTTTTTTTTATTGAGAAAATCTTATAAGAGATTTATTACAACATTAGGTACAAACAAAACCAAAATATACAGAGCAAGTAACCTTTATAAACGAAGGTAAACTTTTTGTTTTTCCTTGAACTCGCTGGTTACAATTTTTTAGAATCGAAAATAAGTATATGAAGGTAGGCAGGCTTTTTGACATTGGGCCCAGCCAGAAACATCTAGAAACGTCTAGAGGCACACTGCTGAAATCTTAACTGAAAAAGATTGTTCAACAGTAATGATCTTTTTAATAATCCTATAAATTACACTGCCAAAGGACGCGGTTAAGAGTCACCCTACACATATGTAGGGTTGTCGATGATATCAATACGAGCAGACGCTTCGCGTGATGGTGTTACAACGAGGTAGCGATTACAAACAATTATAAACACTTAGTATGACAGGAGTGTATGGCCTGGGTTAAGTTCACTTTGTAAAGGTTCATGTAGCTCTGAATAGTGAAGTTTGCTAGATAAGCCACATTGTCGAGTCATTCTACGGGCGGATTAAGATCAACCAGCTGCTGAAGGCCACAAGGGATTACCTTTCCCCCTCATTGTTTAGTTATCTAGACAGCAAAGGGATAGGCAAGAGGGTGTGTCAAGTTAGAAGTCGTGTCCCTAGTGTGATTCACAGTAGAGAAAGTGACCTTCAGAAGTCAATTAAATTCGAGCTGTCTATGAGAAACACGAGACTATCGAGCGCTCAAGTGTTTAATTCAATGAATTAGGTACACAGCAGATAATTGTCCACTCAAGTGATTTGTATTGTATATGAAACTTTATGTTCAATCTTCTATGAATAGAATTAAACGATTGTTTTCTTTTGATTGCAGATTATCAGTTCCCAATAGACGTCTCTGGTGTAGCCAAGGATCATCCCTTCCTCGAGGCCGATTCATTGCAAAGTCTATTTCGACGATTGCATGCTTTGAATCGGTGTGCTAATATGAAGATCGACACGCATCATACGCACAGCACTAGCCACAGTAAAAGCGTGAGTAGATAATCCTTTCTTTATAATAGTAATATTCAGTCAACCTCTTAGCTAAATAAATCGAATTTAAACAGACGCGAACACCCTTGCAACTGCACACAAGAATATTCCCACGAAAAACTGTTATTTTTTCTATCGTTTTTACTTTTTGCAAAACACTTATATTTATAAAATATCATGTTCCTTGTCAAATTACTGCAATTCGAATCTCAAAGGGGAGATTATTTTGCAGTACTGTACAGACGTTCCAAAGTGGTCAATGTAATTTTTACGATATTGTCAAAAATGAGCCGTTAGAACCGTAAATTACAAACAATCGTATGCCTACTACACAAGCAGTTTAACGATGTACTCTTTCCTTAAATCTTGAACCCACGGTTATTCGGAAAAGAATATTACACATTTTTCTCCAAAAATTGAGTGCGAGATAAATTATGTTAATTCTTCTATAATTCTGGAAAATGAAAGTTCGTTCTCGGAAACAAATGTGCATTGAATATCTCGCATCCGGTAGATATTGACGAGTTTCCTGAAACGAACTGATTCCTCGCTTACGAGCAGACCCTTTTCAAACTGCACGAAGAGCGTGACGTCGCTCGGAGATCTAAAAGAAGATCTCCGGGAGGAAATACCAGTCTAGATCAGAAATCAACGTGGACGGGGGCTCGCCGCGACAAGGGTTCTTTACCTAAACACTTCTAAGAATCCCACGGTGTTCTTGTGCAGCCCTTTTCAACGATCACGTTCCTCGGGAGACTTCCGCGGTGATTCTTTCCGTTACTTAACGAATTCGTGGTCGACTTTTGCTATAACGCAAGAGTAAAATTCCAGTGCGTCTGCGGCATTTCACCATTCCATATTCCCCCACATTCTACGAAACATCGAAGCTATCCGTTCGTTATCTCGAGTCTCTCGACGCTGACTAATTGCAGGCTGGCGATGTTGGAATTCAACGAGTTATGACACGTATTCCAGCGCGTATGGTCATTGTTATGCGCCGGCTTCTCTCTCTCGTCTTGCGCTATTCTTACGATTTGCCTGAGGACGAATAAACGAATGGAATAACAACTAACGACTGTCACGTGACCGGGATAGCGCCGAAGTTAATTATCGTGGAAAGCTAGGTGCGGTCAAATCTTGTCCTCGCGTTGTCCAAGCGCAACTATGACTGACAACGTGAAATAATACGCGCTTTGCGTTCACCGAATACGTAAAATATCGCTGACTAACCTTCGCGGTCATTTCCAACCCTTTGTCGACAAGAGTTTTTTAAAAATAATATTTTCCTCTCCGGAAAACTAGATCGTAGAATCAAGTTGTAAAGAAGTATCAATTAAAGTACTCTCCAAAGTGAGTGTGATCAAACTGTTTCGAATTATGTGTCGCGGTCATTTCCAACCCTTTGTCGACAAGAGTTTTTTTTAAAAAAGAATCGTTCTAAATGCTCAGTTATATGTTGTTTCAAGAAAACAGGAATTGCGACATCCTTGCAATTATTTAAGTGATACTTGGACAATTGCACGTTGTTGGCGTACGCACCAAGCCAAATTAGAGAGCTGAATATTTGTGGGAACAGAAGAACACAAACATTCTAACGAAGCTATAATTGAGTAACGTCAGAAACTTGAGTTCACAGGACGCGTTGTGTCGTCGCAATGATTCGCAGCTTATTCATCAAGTGACATTAGCGAAACTACGTTCGAGTGTTCCCCATATCCATCTCCGAGACGTCACGGGACCCCGTTCAACACGATCAAATTACTTCATTTAATTTCGTGATTGTATTCAATTGACCGTGTTCATAAACTTTCATAAAACCGCTCGTCCGTTGCACCGTGGTAACTGCGAGCCGCGAAGAATAACGAGGAAATTGAATGATGGAACGCTGTCGTTTTTAACGTTGCACGGCTCGAGCATGCATTTCCTTTTTTTATTTTGCGTCATTGTTTAATCAAACTACGTGTCTCGGCGTGGTTCGTTACATTCGATCTGATAACGAAAGCCCGTTTTCGATGTCACGGTACTTGTAAAGATCAATCTGCGTGGACTTATCGTTTCGTGCGAGAGCAGGAAGCGCGTCCCCGAAATTGCACAACGAGGAACGGCGACGCGTTCGGCTCACAAATCAGTGTTAAAAGCGTACCGTTTCTCTTTTGGCTTAAATCAATTATACCTTCTTCCCGGTCATCGAGCGCGTCGATTAAGATCACGAGGATCAATCGGTGCGTTCTCGAGAAAGGAATTACTCGGATCCATTCACGCGCTTCACGCAACAATCGCACAAAGGAGTGGAACGCGAGTTCTCTCTCTCGAGAGAGGCTCCGATTGAATTCATCGCGATTGATCGTGATTGCCATTTCTTTTTTTCTTCTCCTCTTTCAATTCGCCCCGAACGAGGATACTCGCGCGATTTTAATCTCCGTGGCACGGCGCAAAGTAATAGATCGATCCACGTTGACCGACCGCTGATAAATTGTGTCGCTGGATCGTTCCCTGACACCAGAATATACCAAAATGTACTGTAATAAACTTGAATATACCTGAATATTCTAGAATATACCCGAATATACTAGAATATACTAGACTATACTAGAATTACCTGAATATGTATTCTTCGACGCAAATCTAGATGAAACGCCGAAGAAGATCGTACATCACTTTCAACAATGTCGTTGTAAAATTTTTTACAGATATTAAACATATAAAACTAAACGTATCTTCCCATCTGTTGTATCTAGCGAAAATATCAGAAATAAAAATGAGTCAGAAATGTCGAGTTTAGATATATGGTTGTACTACTTCTTTTTACGAAACGATAACAATTTGAATATCCATAATTTTTCGTGAATCGGAATCGTTTAAACAGTTTTTGGATCGCGGTGGGCGAAAGCTGCGCGTCACGGGGTAATTAATTTTATATTTGTCAGTTTTCCGTTAGGAGACTACTCCCGATTCTCCTTCGCCCTCGAACTAGGTCAGCGTAAAAACGCCGACCGTTAACATTTCTGCAATTATTCGTTTCGCACGCGAGAGCCCGGCGGCCGCGTCGTATCCCGCTAATTAGCGATCGCGAGGTCTCCCGGACCAGCAGTAGCGGTTCGAATGTCACAGGTGATTTTGATCGACCCTGCCGTTAGTTCGCGCGCATGGAAAAAAATGTCCGCAATATCGAATCATTTCGTATGCCGGCGCGGTTAATACCATAAACGCGAGAACGTGCTTTCTCTCCATCTAGGGAGGCAGTTCGCGCAAGCGTGTGTGCACGCTCGCGAACCATACGAAAAATGTGTTCCCGACTCGCGATCAGTTTTTTTTGTTCGTTTTCTTCCTTCTTGTCCCCTCTCGCTTTATAACTCGCCGTCGTCGTTTGCAAGATTTACACAACCCCGCGACATTTTCTATTTATTAAATACACGAGCACGCATAACACCGCGTCGCCGCAACCTTATACATACCTCGCTTCCGGTGAGAGCCACGACACTTGTTGCAGCTGCGTGTGTCTACGCACGTGTGAGCCCGCGCTAATAGCGACTAAAACAGCTGAGCTCCTGCTCCGTTTATGGGCATGAAAGTCCTTGATCTCCGCGGACGCAAGATGATCTATCGATCCCCTATCGAGCGGACTTCACACGCGTGCAGCCGCCAACCGGTGTAACTTTGTCAACCCCGTTTGTTTTCTGTCCGAGTCGAAATGGCTACGCTGTGCTGTGAATCGATGAATTAGTTTTCATGTTTTTTTTTTATTGCGAACGGTTGTCATTATAACATTGAATGTATTTCCCATAAAAGAATATACTTGGATATGCTAGTGTACTACCATTTACTCGCGAGTATACTAGAATGTACCACAATATATACTTGAATGTACCAATATACTAAAATATACTAAAATATGCTAGAATGTACAAGAATATACAAGAATATACAAGAATATACAAGAATATACAAGAATATACAAGAATATACAAGAATATACAAGAATATACTAGAATATACTAGAATTACCTGAATATACCTGAATATACTTGAATATACTTGAATATACTAGAATATTCAAGAATATTCCAGAATATTCCAGAATATTACAGAATATTACAGAATATTCCAGAATATTCTAGAATGTACCAGAATATTCTAGAATGTACCAGAATGTACCAGAATTTACTTGATAGTTCCAAAATATACTTGCATGTACCACGATATATACTTGACTGTACCAATATACTAAAATATGCTAGAATATACCAGAATATATGAGAATATACTAGAATATACTAGACTATACCTACATATATTTGAATATACCGGAGTATATGGTAAAATATACTAGAATTTACTAGAATATAATAGGTCATGGTAAAACATACTAGAATATACAAAAACATAGCAGAATATAGTAGATATACTACAACAAACCAATATATAGGAGAATACATTAGAATATACTGGTGATTGTGGTAGGTTCAGCGTGAAAAAGCTTATGGAATCGCAGAGTTGAATTCGAGAGTAGCGCAAATTGAAATTGAAAAGCTTCGCGTAGATTGACATTTCGGCAGTCGTTTAGCGATATTTAAGCTAACCCGAGGGGAAAAGGTTGAACGATATATTTTGATAGATCACCGGTTCAATGGTCTGGAACGTTAGTCATCGTTATTGCCTGATAATCCAGCGGACAGTGCGATTCATCATGAGATTCGGGTTCGTGCGGCCTTCGACGTCATGTTTAATTACCGCCCTTCCCCACGCTGTTAATTCGAACGTAGCGAAATGCGCAAGGGAAATCCATTTTTATCGGACCGTAGTTTGCAGATATTTCGTGCGTTCCCCGTGTCACGCCGCGCCGCCACGCCTGTGGAAGTTTATTTTGCGACGAGAGTTATGGCTGACCGAATTTGCAGAGTAATGGCGGAAAGCAGGTCCGATAGTTTAGTCGAGCCTCGGAGTCGCGGAAGAATCAATAGTCCTCGTTCTAAAACCCGGTCAATGTGACAATAAAAAAAAGAAAGAAATAAAATACGCGTGGCAGTAATTGCCAGTCAAATATTTTCCGAGTCAATATTGGCGGTCAGTGACTCACAGGCTTACTCGAGGTATCTTGGAAATAACTTATTTTTATCGTACATGAATAATATCAACATAATAACTAGACAACGGATCTTTATGCAAACTAAAATGTTTATACATCATTTGCATGGAAATGCAGCTGGATGAAGATCCATTTCTTGAGTAAATAATTTTAATTGATCAAAAACAATGTTCCTCGGTATTTTTACAATTTTTAAATGGGTTTACCGTTTTATTTGGAGTTTTCGATTTGGACCACTTTCGTAATCACCGACACAGTTGATCGAAACGTTACTGTCTTCGTTCCCATTGTTTTGCGCCGTTTCTCTTTACGTGTCCGCCGAGAGGCGGATGCCTACTTTCGATTGCGGAATCGCGGAAGATCTCGTTAAACGGTTTACAAGCCGACGTGCGTTCGTCCATTGAGGAACGAGCAATGTTACGTGTCACGATCGACCGACTGGGTATCGGCTAATCAGCTGTTTCGTAAGTTGCGCTCGTTTCGCGGAACGTTTCACGGGAACCGTCAAAACGCCCCGAGGCCTTGGCTCGCCTTTTGCTTTCGCAAGGGCTTTGGATTCGGATTCGAATTCGGTGGAGGGTCGGCCCAATACTATTCCACGTATGTAATACCTGCCTCATCACGACTTTCACCCAGCGTAGTGAATGCAGGTTGCAAAGAACATGGTAATATTTCGATACAGAAGCAACCGAACGCTATTGTGTATCGAGTGAAATAAATAAAGACACCTCTACAGAAAGTTATCCAATACACAGATTAACTGATGCTGAAATTGTAACAAAAATCAACTTGAATCTCAAGTCTTGGAATCGTGCCATTTGTGTAAATCATGTTGGAAGCAGTGTTCCGATATTACACTGTAGACCGGATCGAAAAAACAATTGTTTCGAAATCAAAAACGCCGATATTTTTCCTAAATTTTCCACAGTTTTGGGATTTTTGGAACTTTTCTTTTAAGATGTTTATAGTAAATTCTTTAGCAATAGGCCACCATTATACAAGTATATTGTACTTCATAAAAGACTGTATGCAGATAATAATGATAACAATCATAACTAAAAAGGACAGTCGGGTACTCACAATCTTTGGTATTCACAAACTAACTTCCCAAGCTAACTACAAAAATGTTTTTGATCTTAATGAGACAGGTACAGTTACAAGTACATCCGCAAGTAGGTTCCACAGAGATGAAAGAAATTTTTGAACTCCGAGCTGTTGAATTCAGCTGTTCCACATCAGCAACCTTTAACCTACATGTCAGAGTCCCACGGCTTTCCTCTGGCCGAGTGCAAGGTCGAGGCACGTTTTTCGATTCTCGAAATTAATAACCGCAGCTCGATGGACGGATTCTCTATCGGAGAAAGTGACTGGCCCTGGACCTCGTATTGATTATTTCATGGAATCGGGCCGATCATTTACTGCTGAGAAAAAAGAGAAAGGGGAATCGCTATTTATTTTATTGATGCCACGGTCGGTAGAATTCTTCGGATCTCTCTCAGTTTGGAAACCCTAAAAGTGATTCATTTGTGATGCCTGCGGGAATTTTAATTAAGCTGGAGAGAATTGAATTAATCATGACGGCGGCGCTCTTGTTTGTCAAAAACGCTCGAAGTCGTTCAACTTCACACTTGTACAACTTTCGAACGGGTGAAGTTCGATGCTTGAAAACTTACACATTTCTGAAGTTTCCTCGTCAAAATCTACGGGATTGTATAAAAAAGAGTGCAAATAGTTTTGTCCTGTAAAGTGAAGATTTGATGAAATCACTATACTCTTCCAATCTACACAGCTGATTTCGAATGTTCCGAAATTCGAAAGGCTTTGCAACCAACTCGCGGAAATTCGTAGTCAACTGGATAGAATCGAGAGAAAGCTGCCGGATTCTTTTCTCTGTAAAAATTATCGAAATCGAACGTGAGCAAGATCGCATTGGCGAGCACCAAAACGGATCTCGGTCCGCTATCTTTCCAGAGAAGCGAATAAATCAGGCTGGTTCTCGCCTCGCGACTTCCCCGACACCATAAAAACCGTTCCCTTTCATATTTTGTCAGACAATCGCCGTCTACTTTCCATGAGTCGTTCGTCTGGGTCACTCGCGTTTACATCGAGTTTAAACGCGCGCGCCGCACACGTGCGCAGGTAGATAGGAGTCTTTCGCCTGAGACTTTCGCTGTCAGAACGTATGTATGTATACACCTTTCTTCTTTCGTAAGAAACCTTCATCCCTGAACGAGCTTTGTCCTACGAGCAATGGGGTGTGATACTAACAGCGAATTTACGAGGTCTTTATAGACTCACACGGGAATGGCGGAGTTCCACGCGCGTCTCATGTCCGGTGGGTCAGCCTGTGACAATAATTACTAAAATCAAAAATATATTGATTTTATCCATTATTACCCAGTGGCCAGAGGTGATAATTATTTGGTGAAACTTAATACAAATATTTAATATTTTAGGTTCTATTTTGCTTAAAGAAAATAGTATTATAAACAAAATATTTCTATTTGACCAATCTGAGCACAAAATAAAATATTCCTATTTTAACCATCTGAACCACAAAATAAAATATTTTACCTATCGCGTCATTATAATACTCTGAAAAAGGCACATACAGATCAACTTTAGTAACCTCCTCCTTCTTCGAAGTCATTGCGACCAATAACAATTTTTTAAAAATCGTATTTATACATTAGCTGGTTGGGTTGGATTTTGAAAAAGATATTCGTTTCTGAAAGGTGTACGAATACTTTGAACATCCGCTGTGATACCTCATACGGGTTAAAACAATGCATTCGTTAATCAAATACGCGAAGAAGTTTGCTTTTAAATTGTGGAAGCCTATGCGATTCGTGGTATTACAAAACCCACGCGACGAGACACACTTCGCAATTTCCAATCGGGCGATCGCACGAGTCGGAGCATGCATCATCAGACCCAGATTCGCGCTCAATTGCATCGTTCGCCTCCGAACGTGCAGCACGGACGAGAAAACTCGTCGCGCGTAAGTATCACACCGACGCGACGCGACGCGACGGGACGAGGAGCGGAGAGGAGAGAGGAAGGAAGGTATAACGACCGAGCGGGTCGAGTAATTATTTGCCCGCGGTAGCCAGGTTTGCGCCGCTTTTACCGCGGGACGGGTACAGGCTTGTATTATCACGCGCCGCGCCACACTCGCCGTGTTCCCCACTCGAATGCAAACGGTGAGGAAGAGAGTTAGAGTCTGATTCGATTAAAATTCATTGTAATAGAAGTTCAATCAATTTAACATGATGCAATTGCAATAAATACCAATTCGCAACACTGCCATACATATTCCGTGTAAATCAAAGAAATCTAAAGAAGCATGATTGTCCTGATTCAACCCTTGACCCTCGAGTGGTAACTCAGAATCGCCAGTAGAATTGTTCACATTATTAAATATCTTGGTTATCTAATCAATAAACAACAGATTTGATGCATTCATGACAAAAATAAGTAGGTGTAATTCAGAAAAGTCAAACCATTAGCAAAATTTATAAATACTGTTCCATTATTTTCAATCTATTAAATTAAGAAAAAAAATTAACCTTCCACTTCCCTCCAGTTTGTTGCAATTCAAGTACAACATTTTTATTATTTTTACTTTATTTTTTTTATTTTATTTTTACTAATCAATTATGAAATATTTAAGTAGTGTATGAGACATTATATCTTTATCATATCCATATAATAATGACATTATGTATACATAGAATTGAATAGAGTTGAAATAGCTCCGACTGGAAAGGGTTAACAGTTGAATCTTAAAATAATATCAATTACATATAAATCAAGAGTGACCATAGCAGATGACTAGAGTGACAGAAACCAAGAGTTAAGGATAAAAATAGAGGAGGAGGAATTGTAATGTATACTGCACCTGTTCGCAATATTGCGTTACATATTCCGTGTTTATTAAAAAAATTTAAGTCAGATTGATTGTCCTGATTTAACAATCGAATAAATATCAATCAAAGAAATCAAGAGAGATGGTGACCCGGAGTAACAGCGCCCAACTGAGAAGGATAAAAAGAGAGGAGGAGAGTGCATGAAAGAGAGAGAGAGAGAGAAAGAGGGTAGGAGGAGAGGGGAGATAAATAGAGAACGCCCGAGTGAAGAATTTCGCGGGCAGCGCTCATTAATTGGCAAACGGTTAATTACCGAGTAGCGGCCGAGTGGCTCGTTATAAAAGGCGGATCTATGCAGCCGGCGTGTTTCTCTTTCGTCCGGTTTAGCGGACGGTCTGCCGCATTCAAGCCGCGTTCGTGGCGCAGGGGGTCCGAGGGGGCGTAATTACAGGCGTGTACCCGCTCGCACCCTCCTGCACCCGCGCGTACATGTACGTCGTCGTCGACGACGAATGCCGAGAGTTGTCGTCGCCGGCTACGTGAAACCTGGAAACTGGTTCGGTGCACGCGAGTCACCGAGCCCCTGCTGAAAGTCGTTGCTGGCAGACTGCGCGGCACGGCTACCAGTTGCACCTGTATACTCGGCTGCGCCGCGCTGCACCGCGCTGCACCGCGTCAAGCCGGGCTCTGAGCTGCATTCGATTGCGCAAATACACGCCTGCTGCATACTAGAGTGCGATCGCGAACGCTCGCGACTATCATCGCGCTGGTACATTGATCCGGTGCCGATGAAGGCGCGAGTCACTTGTTTAAAAAATTTGGTTACTTCTGTGACAAGATCTATTATATTGTTGCATATTGTAGGGCTTTTTATGAAATCTGATTATTAAATGTGCGTGTTGGTTGGTTTACAGTCTGCGACGTACTGTCTTCTGTTTGTTAATCATTTGCCCTACGATTTAGCTTACGGTTTCAGTGACTAGAACTTTTTGTAGATCGTAATTTTTTTCTCCTGAAACGGGAAATGATTTGTATCTATCGTATGCCTTTTCTGCAATAGCGGTACATTTAACAAAACTAATAAAGAATTTTTGTTCGGTTTAAATGAAATTAATAACGTACATATTTATTAGACGATATTTAGAATTTTGATCACAATTCTGACACGATTTTGTAGGGCAAGGGAAGAAACTATTATAATAGGAATCGTCCGATGTTAGAACGCAAACGTTACGAAGCGTTTACAAGATCCACTCTTACGAGATCTAATAGCAGCGAACTTAATCTCCGCAAAAACTGGGGCGTGCATAACGTGAATTATTAGCGGCCACTCGTCATCAGTTTGCCAAAGTTGCTGCACGAACAAAGCCGCAACAGTAAACTTTTAATCAAAGGTTCTATATTTAACCTTTATCACGACTAACTCGCACGGAAATAATATACAAGAAACCAGGCCGCAAATAAATCAGCACAACTCCAATACATACATTGGTGTTTTTTCTATAGTGACAAATTATCGATGAATATTTATCACTCGGAACAGGGAAACGGTGTCCGGCGATCATATCAAATTTACGGCTAAGATTAAGTACCGGCGTGTGGCGACACGGATTAATGTAGACCCGTGAACCTGCTGTTCGTAAAAATCGAAAATTGAACTTCCGTTCGTCTAACAAATGGAGTCAGCCAGTATTGACAGCCAGTATTTCAAAACCGAAATGGTCCATTCATCTGATGCAACATCGTTCGATCGTTTCGCCACGTACCTACGTTCTCGTAAAATATTTTTTGTAGCAGTTTCATGCAATAGAGGAACAAGTTCAGTCGTGTGAAACTGGTTTGTGTGTCACTGTGAAATTGGCAGTACACCTTTCCTTCAAAAATAAATTGCACCTCAAGTTTCAGGGGATGGTTGCAAAGAGGAAGCATCAATCTTCAAGTTTTCTAATGCTTTTAAAAGCGTGTCGTTTTTTCGCCAATTTTACTGTGTCAATACTTATTGGAGTCCGTGCTACTTTGGCTGAATGATGACGGCCGCCGAGGATGCACTTGTTGCAAAAAAGAAAATGCAGGTCTGTCCCGGTAGAAAGGATCAATTTCGAGGATCGTCGCGGCGTTGACGCGCGTTCGAGAGCCAGCGGCGCTCCGTACTAGGAGAAAAAGTGTTCGACCGAGGCGGATACTGGTATCGCCAACGGAGTACGCTGAAACGGGCCACGGGACAGTCGCGTACGTTCGCGCAAATTTATGGCATCCAGTTTATCCGATTGACGAAGGAATGTCGGCTGCCGTTGCGGCTGTCAACCTGCCGGCCGCAGCCGACCAAGCAGAGCAGGGCCGCCTCTTCGTTCTCTCTCTCCGCCTTCTCGGTTTCGTCCTCGACAATCGGCGCCGCTTTTACGGATCGACTTGGAATTATAGATCAGCCCCGGACCCCTCGGGATTAATCCTTGACGTCCCGCTAAGTGAAATCGATCTTCCGCGAGAATAGAATCCACTCTGCGCCGTGTTACACCGGCCAATTCGATGCATTTTACGACATACAGCTGCTCGTAACTACGATCGACCAATGATCCTGAGTATTTGCCTCGATCACAAGCTACTGGAGCCCAATCAAAAACTCTTTCTTCCATTACTAATTTTGCTAATACTAGTAACATTAAGTTCCTTTTATCTTTCGACTGTTTCATGTTTCACCTATTCATATTTATCACGAATGCATAAAGTCCGCAGTCTCGTGGTATTATACTAAAAAATGTATAATTCTGACGTCGCATGGTGAAGCGTTTGTCTCGAAAAGTTGTCCAAAGTACGATTTTTCAAATTTTGCGTAAGATGAAAAACTTTGGTTGTCTGAACTGTTGGAATACACGAACAACAGTGTACCAGTTTTATTATTTTCATTTATGTTTTTACGTAGCTGTTACCGAAGAGCATCGCGGTCCGATTCAAGCTTAATTATTCTTCGAGTACGGATAAAAGCAAACGGGAAGAAATTTCGAAGGAAGTAGGCGAATTTTCTATAAGGAGAGGTGGGGATAACTGTCCGACACGAAGGAGCTTCGATCTCGCGGAAAGCTGATAGTAACCGTAAACGATCAGATTATGCAGGACATGATAACGCCGCGGACACGTTTAAATTTCCTGCAGCGTTCGCGCGCTGAAGGCGTGAAATCACGTGACGAACAGGGCACAGGTGCGAACACGCCGGACTGCTAAAACTAGATCCAACAACCTACCTGTGAGTAGCGATGGGTCGCCGTAAGACTCGAACGTGGTTCTAAAATTTTGAAAATCGTTTCAAATTCATTTTGATTGAAGTCTGAATTACTTGCAAATGTAGAAACGTAATGCATGCAGAGTCCAAACAAATGAACCATCTCATAGGTCCAGTAGATTGAAAATAATATGACAATATTTTCAAATTCTTCTAATGTTGCAACTGTTTTGTTTTCCATCAGTTTAGACGGCAGACGTTTATGAGATTTGCAATTTTTGTAGAAAAATATTCAAGAAACTCGAATTAAATAAAATCTTATTTTATGAAATAAATTAAAATCGTACTAAATTCTGTCATATTTTATACTCGAGCATTTTCTGATAATTCTCGAAAGCTATAATTGCACGAAGATCCACAGTATATTAATCTAGACTGCGGATGTTTATGCGGTTTGTAATTTTTGTAGAAGAATTTGAGGAAACTCGAATCAAATAAAATCTTGTGAAATACATTAAACTCGTACTAAATTCTGTCTTATTTAATATTCCATCATTTTCAAAAAATTTTCGAAAGCCATAATTGCATAAAGATCCACAGTCTACTCACCATCGTTATGAAGTTCCTGAATCGATTCGAGACGCAACGAGCGAAACAAAATTTGGGAATTCGACTTGCGCGTTGAAGTGTACCAAGTTTGTTGAGTCTGTTCGTGATTTGTTTCGGCTCGGCTCAAACTTCCTGCTGGTTTTGAGCCTGAAATGTCAGAAGATCCATCGCTATCTGCTTGTCGGTGGGATCGTTATAACGGTCTGGCATAGAAATGCGTGTATATACGAACACGCGAGACCAGGAGACACTCGTGCAGCGCTAATGACCGTTTCACGTTGAACGGTATGTCACTTCGAGGCCGCGACAACCCGACAATCGTTTCACGGGATCGCGAGGTCTCGAAAATCTCACGCGGCCTCCTCGCGAACGCACTTTCCACGGAGAAACGAATGTCGCGAAACGAAAATGAGCACGCTTTCGACGAGATCCTCAAACCGTTTAAAATTCTTACAACCGAGCCATCACCTGAATCGATCCCGATCGATTTGCGTCCGGTCAGCAGCTAAGAAAGTCTAATACCATAAGAACATCATACGATAATTAAGGGAGGAAAGTGTAATAACAGGTAACGAGCAACTATCGCTTAACACGAGAAACCGGAAGCCAATATTTGTTTCAATGTTGCGCGTTTTCTATGAACTAGACTGTATCCATTTTCGCGATGGTTTATTGCGAGTCCTATCGTTTGTGAGCTAAAGCACACTCGGTGGCGGGAAATCGATCCTGTAATTAGCACTGATGGTTATTTTGTTGCATTCAGAAGGGTAATTGTAGGATCATATTCAGTTATGATTTATCGACCATCGTGTGGTTCTTGTCATGCTTCCTTCTAACGATCGTCAATTTATTAATCTCCTCCAGTAGATTCCAGGCTGCAAAAGCGAGCTTCCATCCTTTCGTTTATTCTTTTGTGTGGTTACACTTTTAGTAGAACACTCGAGTCCGACACTCGAGTTTCACGAACACTCTAATCTGTAATTGCTGCACTAAAAATCGCTGTACGATTATTCACAATATCGTTCACATTATTACACACGTTGGCGAAAAATCTTGACGAAAAATAAAAATTTCAGCCAGGATTGCAACAAACTGCAGTGACATAGAAATTTATTTTCTATTATTATTTTATTATTATTTTTTAAATTTCTATTTGTATTAATTATTAAATAATTAATTAATTTATAATAAATAAAATTTAAAAAGTAATTATTAAAATAGTAATTAAATTTAATTACTATTTTTACTATATACCTACTATTAATATGTTTAATGTGGGTTGGAAATAATATAAGAGTACTTTAGAATTTTTATGTTTTAAATTACATCTAACCATGTTTAACAAAAAGTGCATTTAAGCATTGTATGAGGTATTACATCATTTTCATATCCATAAAATGACAATAATCATATACTAACTGAATTTTGAATGTTAAAACAGTTCCGACTGCAAAAGATCAATACTGTATCACGAATCGTCGATCGCTAATAAATAACTCAGTTGCTAATGAAGTTAGCAAAAAATTGTTAAGGAAACTTTCGTATGGTTCAACAAGCTGTGTCACCCAGTGACGCGTTTTTCCAACGGAAGTGCATCGGTGCAGTAACAAATTGCAAATCCGAAAAAGGGCTTTTCTTTCGATGTCTTTGATGAGGCGGCTGAGGTCGTGGGGTTTCGAAGCGAGACTTTAGTGGCTTCCGTTCCTGTCTCCAGCGCAGCTGCATGAAATTGACCGGGCATCAATCCGCAAAAGTTACTTTTTCAGCGGCTCTGAATTCCTTTACCCGATGCATTGTGTAGCGAGTGGTGGCTGGCTAGACAGCGAGCGTTTAAGCACGCGAGATGAGCGAGTTCTTGTGGCCACTTACCGTCGCAGTCGTCATATCTCACTGCTTTATTTAACCATGGTTCAGTTATCAGGGACGAGGCTCGGATACGCAACGGATACGTCCTGGCCGCGACGGGACGGGACTCGCCGCGACGTCGAAGCTTGGCGTGCGAGAACGTGCATCGAGAAAAGTGGTATCGTTAGTGTGCTCGCGGGCGAGCCGGCGTATTACCATAAATTTCCATCGGCCCGTTCAGAAGCCAATTAGCGTAAGTCACACCGAGATGAAGACCGCGATACGTGGTTTTACTTAAATCAACCCGACCGCGCTCGGAGAACCGTTTGCTCGCCCACCGTTTTAATACCGTGCAATCGGCGCGCAGGCTCCCAGCTTAAAGAATGCCGCTGGCATACTCAGATAAGCCGCCGCGATATTTTAACAAAATTAAGTTAAACCTGTTATATCGCTCAACCGTTTGACACGTACACGCACCGCGGTCCTCGATGTACATATCGTCGGCCACATATGAAAATTGCCCAAGTCCAGAAAAGTATATTTTACAGGAGCCAAAAGAAACGATTTAAAGCGAAGCTATTTGCTTTACACGGAGATGTTTTTTTTTTAAACTATGTTTATAAAGCAGTTGACAAAAAATAATCCTCGAACCGTAGAAATTTAGGCAGACAGTTGACTTAGTTTTCATACGAGGACCTCGCGAATATCTGCAGAGAAGTCTCTCTTCCTCGTGTTTCAACTTCTGTTCCAGAACTTCCACGGGAGGAGAGCTCTTCTTGTTCTTGCTGGCGTAATGGAGTCGATTAAATATGAGCACGACCGTGGAACTCGCGGTCGCTCGCGATAACACCGAACGAGTAAAGTTGTCGACATATTGACGTTCGAACGGCGACGTAATCGATCGACGTTTTATCGGCTGGCACGGTTGACCTCTCGTTTATCGGTCTTGGCCGCTTTGCTTTTCCCGCAGGTGCTACTTTAACGGCGTATCTTTCGCGCTATCGTGATCATCGTGTTGCCCCGCGCCACGTTACAATAACAGGGGGCGCTGGGAAAACCGGCCGCGGACGTTCGTTTCATCGGAACGGATTTTATCGTGCCGACGGCGAAACAGGCTGCAACCGCGATTAAGTAACTCGCGTTCCGCAACGATTTTCGTTTAATTGGGGTTACCTGTTTCCTAGCGGTTACCGCTGACTCCGACCCGCTCCACCGGAACATGCAAACCGAGCAACACGCTCGCGAAATCTGCCGATCCTCTCTGCTCTTGTTTTATCATCGCCAGGCTGAGTATCTTCTGCCGTTTCTCTCTTTCTTTATTGCACTTAGAGAGATTCTTCACTACGTAGATTTCATCTTCCAACATTTTCCAAACGAATGTCCACACATTGACCCCGTCAGAATTCTACATTTTTCAAAAATGTAAATGTATAAATGTTACAATGGTTAGATAATTATCACTAAATTGCGGATTTTATACATTCACGATATAAATGAAGAGGTGAAAAGATACAAGGAATTTAATGATACGAACAATTTTTTGACATCAATGGAAGATTTTTGATTGAGTTTGTGATCGATGCAGTAAACTTTTAATTATCACACAGTGCGAATTATGCAAATCATTATGCAAAGTAAAATTTTTCTGCATCGATCACGAACTATTGCAGATAAACGAAACATTGTTTCTTCATTATCACTGTGTGATAATTAGACAGTCGTATTATATCCTCTTCGAATAGCTACCAGAGACGGTGCGCAGAAAGATTGAGAAATCTTCGTCGAGCAGAATATTCACGCTGTTTCTGTGACGTAGTAAATTGTTCCTACGCCGCGGTGGCTTGCGATTATTCGAAAGGTGGGAATGCGAGAATTCAATTAAACTGTACGGTAGAAGGAATTCCGATCTGCGTTAGATGTTTTAACTGGCATATCGGCGTAGACTGCGCGGCTGCATTTCTCTGAAACTTCGCATCGTTCGTGAATCTATAATCTACACGCGAAAGCAAGCTTGTCGAGAATTTGTGGAAAATCAAACGTAAACCTGTTTTTAACTTATCATTGTATGTGTGCATAGCATTCACCAAAATGACAAACTTTTTCATGCACTCATTTATTTGAAGTAGTTGGACTGTCTCAGAAGTTCGTTTGGTCTTACCATTGAACAAAATGTGAATTCAGAACAGTTATTCAAACCTTATGTAGCCAATCAAAATGTCAAAATTATTTAAAGCTTCATCAGGACACTACAATCTCGCCAACTCTCACTCGAACTGGCATAATAAATGATGATCATCAGACTACGAATCTTGATGCAAAATAAAAATGCTCAGTAGCGATTGTAGGGAGTAGGAATTAAATAAAAATCCATTTACACTCCTGACAGTTTTTTACACTTGAGAAACAACATAACAATATTTTCCTAATGTTTCACTGTTTTACATTTCACCTAGCCAATTCCTTCATAAATGCATAAAAATCCGAAGTCTAATCACCACGATTGACCATGAACTCTAGCAATGTCTCAAATTCGAAGGATGGACATCAAAATTTATTAGGTATTGATGAAATAGTTTAGAACTACCGTGTGTTTAGAAAATAAGACAGGTGCGAGAGCTTGGCTCCGGCCAAGTGAGAATGACTCTGGATTCAGTGAACAAGAGTTAACTCGTATCGATGGATCTATGGAAAAGATCGTCCGATTCCGCTTTCCCTCGCGCGGATTCCGCGACGGGACGGGACGAGTATCTCTCTCTCTCCCTTTTCCATTTTGGCTGTCCAGCGCTTCATGCGTGGTAAACAAGTGTCACGCACCGCCTCGGGCGGAACGACGAGCACTGCGAAATGATTTCACCGTGAGAGAGTCGTGAGAGAGCTCTCGAGGGCCGAGAAACGTCGCTGCCAGACAGCGTGGCGACTGAACAGAGCCTCTGAGCCGCGGCTCTTGCGAACGACGTTTCTCGCGTGAGCATGAATACAAGCGCCGAGCATGCCGCACTGTGGTCCACAGGAATTTAGTCGCGTTTTGGCACGGCTTTCGAACCGCTCGAAACACTCCACTCTTCTTGATAAATGTTCAAAAAATATCCTTTCTACACTAGAGACTCTACAATAGTATTTCTAAGAAATTAGTTTATGTTATCGGTGCACAGGTTCGATTCAAAAGTCAAAACAAAACAATTTTGCAATTTATAATAATTTTTCTCAACGTTTCGACTCGAGCATGGATCATCTTCAAGAGAAATTTTGACTTATACGTTCCTCAAGGTAAAATGTCACTCGTTTACTATTTCCACCACACTGTAAAATGATTCATCCTATTATGTCTATACTATGAGATGTGTTCCATTCAAATGTGACGTTACAAATGAAACATAATTTATTAATTTAACGTGTAGAACAAACATGGGTGGATTACTATCCCAGTCCCTTTTATGGAACTATTCTTAAGCGTTTGAAGCAAATGTTAGATAGAGTATTGATTTGTATTCATGAACGCACGCGGAAGTCAATCCCATTATTCCGTAGATTTGGTTTATCGGGTCGATCGAAATTGTAAAACGGGAGAAGCGTCGACATTTATCCGCGGGTAGGTACAACGAGCGATTGAATTTAAACTTTCCGGCTACGAAACCGACTTTAATCTTGGCCGAGGTATCGGTTAGTTAACACGAGCCGACCGGTAACCGGCGATACGCGAGAGCCAGGTTTCTATTTTCGACGAATAAAACAGGCTAGAAACCGGAGTGCAGAGCTCTCTCGGCATTAGCGCGGATAACCGCCCAAATTAGCAAACTGATTCGACGATATCGGGAAAATTTGCATGCCGATATTACAGCGGCGTGCGACGCGACGTTTCACGTGGCGCACAAAGGCCCTGAACGTGGTTGCATGATCGCTTATGGCCGCG
Organism: Lasioglossum zephyrum; assembly: GCA_028455615.1. Lineage (NCBI taxonomy): Eukaryota > Metazoa > Arthropoda > Insecta > Hymenoptera > Halictidae > Lasioglossum > Lasioglossum zephyrum. The sequence goes on along the minus strand of CM052321.1, from coordinate 7,313,474 downwards.
CGCGGTCGATTAACGTAAAAGCGTCTGGTATTTATGAGGAGCGAATGAGTCGCCGCCGGGGGACAGATGGAAATCGTTACAGGGCTACGGTGGTAGCGGTCGAGAGCTGTAACGATCGACCTGAACCGTCGATCAACCTGGCGATCTAGATCTCGCAAATGAGAATTTACTTCTCGTGAAGGCGAAGATAGAGACGCTCGTTAAATTGTTCGCGAACAAACGATCCTCTCTCGGGCTCGTCGCGAAACGATTTCACACTTTGCACCGCACAAATTGTTTCACATGAACAACTGCCAGCTAGGAGACACGTTTATCGTGCTGTTCCTGTGCGGCAAACATTTTTCTCTTCTCGAACGAAAACATGCGAATGCCTAACATTTGCATTCTATTAATTAATTCACCTTGCGCTCGCCAGTGAAATATATTTTGCAATCGTGTTGCTACATCGGAGCTAATAGAACGTAAGGATTTAGTGGCGATCGTTTCGAATTGATCTAATACGCGGGAACCGACTGCACTAATAATTAGAAGAATTAAATAGTTTGTACAATTTTGTTTAAGCCGTTTTCATGTAGCTATTTCTTCTACGCAACAAGATCAGACTAATAATTAGAAAATAAAAGTCAGCATCGATTGCAAGAAACTGGAGCTAAATAATTCGTATAAATTTTTTTAAAGGTTGTAATGCGCCTATTTCTTGTATGCAACAAGATCGTGAACGCAAGTGTTGAAGATGAGAATTAAATTAAGGAGAGAGCAACATTCTTGAGCGTTATTGAATAAATTGTTAAAACTGTCCTCACAACAGATAGAAGTGGGAGCGCAACGAATGACCGACAGTTCGTAATTTATCAATCAGCATTTCGAAGGAATTAGGATAGCAATGATTTCCGAGAAGTTTGAATATTCTATCTTGAGTACACGATCAGACCAACTTCGTAACTGGCTAAACGTCGCTAAAGCCGGCTGATTGAGTGCCGTTAATCGGCCAATCAAGGGCTGGTTCTCAGCAGCGGGATTTATCTCTCATAAAAGTTTCATGATCGGCGGGACGAGTTCTCGTTACACGGAGAATGGTGTCGATAGGCGACGGCCAACGATGATAACTTGTATTTTTCCAAACGAGTTTGATCGAACGTGCTTTCCTGAAACCGTCTCTTACGAAATTCCACGATTTTCAAGAAGTTTTTTTCCTCCCGTTCGTATCCGTTTTATCTATCTGGCGTCCCACAATTCGCATCTGGTTTTCCCGAACGTAGGCGAAACGTGTTGGATTCATTGACCGAGAGTGGAAACAACGTGACGAGTTGTTTGTATAATGAGTAATATCCTTCAGCCGGGGTGGAATTCTCCGTCTTGTAAAAATATTCTTAGATTGACGCAACAACCGCTCGTTGCGCGGCAACGGTACCGGATGTGCGAGAAGTAGGCGAGGACAAGCGTAACGGCGGCAATTAACGCCGTCCGATCGCGTATTTTCTGGAATCACCTCGTTGCAGACCGGAAAGATGTACGGCTAATTTTTCTCAAGAAATTCTTGGTATTTTATTCTATTCTAGATTCAATTATAGGGTAGTAAGTTTTATCTTGTTCATCAAATAATAGGGGTTCTATTAAATCGTCAATTGAACAATTAAATACCACCCACAAATTGTATCGCGTTTCGTGTAATTCTAATCATGAAAGTGCCAGAAGTATGTTGGTAGAAGTTTCATAAAAAAAATAAAGGCATGAATGTTATTTTATCGGGGTCTATAGAATCATCAATGTACAATAAAATACCATTCTCAAATTGTATCGTGTTTCGTGTAATTCGTATCAGAAAAATGAACAGATATATGTTGATAAAACTTTCATGAGAAAATAAAGAGAAAAATGTTTTGTAATCGGTATCTATCAAACGATCAATTGAACAATGAAATACCATCCTCAAATTGTGTTGTGTTTCGTCTGCTTTTAACGACAAGAACGAGTATATGTGATTTAATACAGTAAAAATATTCTAAACATCACAAGGAAGAAAATCTATTTCACTCGAATTTGTTACAATTCAGATGAAAAGTGTTTATTTCGTATAAAGATCCGCAGTGTAGTTATTGGATACAGTCTGTAATTCTAGCACGAGTTCTTTTTACACGCACTCTTCGCAGGTACAATGGAAGAACAGCGTACCTGTAGATTCTTGGAAATAAATTACAGAAAAGCTCGTCGGATAGGAGTAATTACTCATGTACCGGCATGAAACGTGCCTCGACTACACCCGGTTGTTCGACGACGGGAACCTTATCCTCAAGGACACCGGGCGAGTCTCCACCGCGTCCAAGGAGTCGCGAGAGCGTACGTTTCGCGTACGATTATCGGCGATCCGCCACTTATGCTTCCCGTACATATCTGCATTTCCGTTCCGGCGTGTTACCACGGGACGTGACGATTCCCGTACGTGAGTTATTTCCGCGCGGTTCGCTCGGTTCAACGAGCCGTGTCGCCCCACGTTGCTGCGACGTCACTTCCGTCTAGGCAGGTTGAACAAACCCCGATGTTTTACGCGTGACAATGGCTTAGAAATGGACTCGTAAAACGAACAGTGTTTCGTGCCAGGTTTACGAGCTTCTACTATTTATTCTGCGCGCGGTCTTAAACCGTCTGTTAGTTTATTCGACTCTTTTATTTTTTCATTATTGCCCAGTATGCGGGTCGAAACGTGCGGGTCTCTGGACACACGTGAAATTAGGCCATTCGAAACCGATAAACACTGTCGATGAAATTATTTCGTACGGTGGAGTTAGTTAATCAATCGAACGATGACGTACGAACTTCTCTATTCTTAAGCAGCCATTTTTAAGGGGGTCTTACTGGCGTAAATAGTGTTCGATTAACATATTCGTATCAACATGTTCAACGAAATAGAATATTTCTTGTAGTGGTTATCAAGTAGCTGAGAGAGAGATAGATGATTGGAAACGCTGAAGACATTTTCATTCGATATAGAAGAATGTTCGGCAAATAGAAATAATAATTTGAACAATTTCAATTATTTCTTATGAAATATGACGGGGTTCCTAAGAGAGCAACTTTTCATGTACGATTTTATTAGTTTGGGGTGCGTTTATGCCCCTATACGCAGAGTAAAGTTTAAGCATAAATGTTTAAGCAGTTCTTACCGGCGTAGATAGCGTTCGAGTAACGTGTTAGTGTCAACAGCACTCAACGTGTTCAACGAAATGGATATTTCTTCCAGTGGTTATTCAATAGCTGAGAGTTGCGATAAATTTTAATTCGACATAGAAAAACGCTCTACAAATGAAAATAATAAATTGAACAATTTCAACACTTGGTTTGTGAAATATATCACGGATGGTATACTTGAAAGTTGATGGCAGTTTGGGGTGCGTTTACACCCAGTGATGCCAGAAACGTGGGTTTTTCTTCTCCTCTGCTGCTGCCGACTGGGTTCCCCCACTCTCGCGGCTACTGCGCACGCACTACACACGAACGTACCTCTACTCTGCCCGTGTGAGTCTCACGGTGAATAGAGGTACGTTCGTGTGTAGTGCGTGCGCAGTAGACGTAAGAGTGGGGGAACCCAGCCGGCAGCAGCAGAGGAGGACAAAAACCCAAAAAACTCACGTTTCTGGCATCACTGTTTACACCCCTATACGCAGAGTGAAGGTTAATCATAAATTTTTCAGCGGTTCTTACTATCGTACATAATGTTCGAGTAGTTTATCAGCACTCGACATGTTCCGCGAAATAGAATATTTCTTCTAGTAGTTATTAAGTAGCCGAGAGCTACGAAGTCGAACAATATTTACGACAGGGATCGCGCGTGAGATCGAGTTACTGGACGATTAGAAACGCTGTAGACCGTTATCACGCTGCTCGGCCAACTTTCCAGGGTGTTTAACAGCCTCGGAAATAATTAAGTGTACACACAACTGTGTACAGTTTTCCTCGTGTTCGACCGAACGAGGTACAACGAGAGTCCTAAAGCAATACTCGTGGCCAAACTCTCGAGGTAACTGAAGTTTCTCGATAAACAGCGAGAGCTTTCACCTACCCGAAGATGATCCGAAGACAAACGGAGAACCGGCGCGGTGGTCCATCGACGTCTTGCCGATCGAAAGTTGTAACGAGGATTGTTGGTCGTAAAATGAATATGTATTACGGGATCGTCGAGGTTCACACAGCGTGTGTTCGCCTCGTTCGTTGCACTCCGTATTTAGAGTGCGATGATGGTACGATGACCCAGATTGCCGGTTCGTTAAAAGAGTCTGCGGTAAATTAGTCATACGGCTGCCCTCCCGCGTCAAGTTTCAATTAAACGTTGCCTCTTCGCCTCCGTTTCGGATCCCATGGCTCTCTGTAATTGGGAGTAAGCTGGATACCAACGGATCGCTTCCCTTTGAGCCGGGAATATATGTATTTTTGGCCGGCGAAAAACGTACAAGACTGCTCTTCCCTCGAGTTCCCATCTCTTCTAGCTCGCTCCCGTGTCGTTGTTCAGTGTCTCCGGTCGATGCAGAAAATCATTTTCATTCTCAAAGCACGGCCTAGCTCCGAATGTACCCGGTGTCGTCAATCATTCCGCTTCGTAGAGCAGCTGCTCATAATATTTGCTACTTGTACCGATAAGAAAATTGATAGCAAAAAAGAATCTTGTGGGTACATCGTTGTTTCATCTTGTACTTACCGAAATTGGTAAAAAAGATCTAGTTATTAACCTAGTTGTTAAAGATATAGTAATATGAATGTCCACGAACAAAATCGTATGATGGATTAAGAAACCCATATTCGGGCATCGAGTCTTCGATGAATATACCTCGATGAAAATATTCTGAAAATCATTGGAGATGCGAGGACACAGGAAATCTGACATAAAATTGAATTTTCTAGTTCCGCGAAATGACCTGGTTCTTAATGGACCGCGGATTTGATGGATTTATAACAGAAATGTACAATTTCAAACAGTGGACATGTTAAAAGTATTCAAGGACAACATCAACGTGTCAGCTTAATAGGAATGAATGCGAACATTCTTTGTACGTCAACCGTGTATCAACACGATAAAACATTCAAGAGATTCGTTTCTGCAGGATCCAAGACGCAGGCAAACCGTCGTTCGGAAAAAGTGCAACGAAAGGGGGTTGAAAGATATCAGAATTTAAAATGACAACGGCCGATCGAGGAATCGGGTGGGAGTAGGCGATCCAGTTGAATTCGTAGCATGTTGACGGATGGACACGAGGAAACAAGAGCGAGCCGAACGAATTGTGAGAACAAAAACAGCGTACGCTTCTCACGAGCCTCATCGATTCTGCCAGTTGAAATTCCCGATTCGAAAGTATCGTTTGGTACCGGAGAGATACCGCGAGCATCCAGCCAAAGAACCAGCGGAGATCGACATTCCATGGATTTCCATCGTTGCGGTGTGTTCTCCACTTGGATGGACCGCGGGATTTCTTCATTGACAATCGTGATTCAGTAACGAGGCCCCGAGGATCGTGCGGCAGCAGCTCTCTTTCCCTTTTTCCGTACGCGAGTCCGATTCACCGGGACAAACTCGATCGCCAGTTCTGCAATTAACAACGCGCGCGACCAGATCTGGTTCCCCGGATTTCCAGCCAACACGGCGGCTTCTTTTTGCCATGATCGCCACCGTCGGGACGCCTCGAGCTTTTCATTATTCCACGCTGACATCGCGGTCGACGATAACCGTTTCCGTTCCATTTTGTTAACGACCGAGCTTCTTTGCCAGAGGTTTCGGCCGGCGACACAGGTTTCCTGGCTGCACAAAACTCTTCATTTATGGAACTGAAGGGCCTGGTTTCGACAAGCATTTTATTTCATAGAATACAAATGGAAATTTCTATTTATTCTGTGGGTTCTGCACTCCAAATTTACCCTGTTGCAAGTGAAATTCAACCTTACGCAAATCCACTTCAATCTTTTGCATATAAAGTATTTTTAAGTAAGTTTTTGTAAAAAAAAAATAATCAAATCCAATGGAAATTTATTGTTGAGAAAAATGAAGCTACATATGTATTTATTGAAGCGTGCTGAATTTAATCGAAATAAATAAGTAATCAATTTTAAATATTCCTGTACAGTATTGCTCTGATACATGCATGAATGATATAACAATGCGCTAAAATATTTTTGCTTTTATTTCTTTACATAATTTTCAACATCATATTTTTGCCATTTACTTTAGGATCACGACTGGTATCGAAACGATCCGAATCAGAGGTTACCGGCGTCTCTTAATCCGATCCTCGATCTCGATACGGGGGCGTTTTCATTGATGTCACCACCGACGAACTGTAGATTCGCGATTTCACGGTTGATCGTGTACGTGACGCGACGCATCAAAAATCTGAAAAGTCTATTCTGGTCGGGACGCGGGTTTATTCTCGACAGATATCCCATTTCTGCAATGCCGTGTATTTTTAACCGTGGCCCACATCTCGAGAGACCGATGATTATTTCTTCGCATAATCGGATGGCCCCGCCACCTTGTGACGTTCGTCCACGCAGAGGGAAAAGAAGAGGGGAAAACAGCCGCTCGTTTCCTACGAAGGTCTCTTCCGTCCACTTTGCATGTCATTTCGCACGTTCCTTTCTCTTGAACGGCTTCGTTTAACGATTTCCACGTTCGTCGCCGTTTACGATTAAACTTTATCACCGCGATAACGTCACGCCGCCGTGCCGCGGAGAAAAGAGTATTACGCCCTCTGTCCATGATGCGTTGCATCAGAAACTCGTACGCATAACGCTTTCATTCACGAAACGTACAGAAAATTTCTCATCATTACGAGAATATTGAGTGACGAAACTGGAGATTCTTGAGATCATTTAAAGCAACATTTTCCTTTGCAAAAATGGCGTCCGCGGCTTTGTTAAGGAGTTATTAACGAAAAACGCAGACCATTCAGAGCCAATTGACACTTGAGCGCGCCGCACAGTGGGTCAGAACGGCTCGGTAGCTGTTCATGAGCTAAAAAATGAAAGTCCTCATATCGATTTTTAACCAATGCACAGTGATTCTTAAATGTCCATTTATGCAACGGAAAATGTTGCTTCAAATGAACTCAAGAACCTTCAAATTCTGGATGTTGAAGGAATTTTGAGACACCCTGTATATAATTATATTCGAAACAGAAAGAAATTCTAGGTGGACTCCTTGTAGAGAGAAATATTGATTGCAGAATGTTATACACATATAGCTGCAAAATAATGATCAGAAGATAATGCTAAACGAGATATTTCGTGTATTTTTTAATAAAAATACATATACGAAATTTTTCATTTGAAAATTTGACACATGTAATCGATTCGAGTTAATTGTAATCGTGTAGAAGATCTAATATACAAAAATACAACCCACAGAAGAAGATCTCATTGAATAATAGAATGTGTGTTTGCAAAAATTATGGTCGTCGGAAGGAAACCAGATAATTTGCATTGTTCGGCAGCATATAGCTGTCGAGTGATACACTTTCATAAAGCTGCGGCAGCTACATGACGCTGAATAATGCAAATTACGCCTTGCAAACGTAAAAATAGGACCTTCGAGGGCGACTGCGACCTAGATTGATCTTTTATCTGGCGCTTTTGACTAGTGTTAAATCCCATCTTTGCATTATCGAGAAATGAGACTACCCCCTTAAAATCGGCAAGATGCTCGGGAAAACATTGAGATGGTTACGTCGTGATGCTCGCTTCCGGAACGGCAGACGCGAAGTGTTCTCCTGGTGCCGATGGAAACCGTGCGAAGCAATGCGAGGTGAAACCCGGTCCATTGTCATGTGCCGAGGATCACGTAAGGTCACATACTCTCCTGACTCGTTTGCCGCCCTGGTGTACCCCACGTGGAAACAACAAAAGCATCAAGTTTCTTAGCGAGCGTCAGTTTAATTGGCTTCGCGATCGGAAAAGGATCCGACTTGTTTGCCATCGTTCCAAAAATCACTCTATACTTTCGACCATTTTAATTCCTCCATGAAAAACATGCAGTTTACGCCACATTAGTATAACACGAATTTGAAAAAACAAACCTGTCGGCTCTAGCTTATCGAGGAAGTGCAAAGCCCACGGAATTTCCTTGTAATTATCTAAATAAATCACTCGCGAGAGCTCTACCTTCGAATTTTCAGCTTCTCGCGGACACCGGAAGAAATATCTTGTTTAGAAGCTTGCATGGTGTGGCGGCCGGCTGCCAGAGAGCTGCTCGGGTAAAAGTAGCTAGCCTGGAACACTTTCTACAATTAATTACGCCGTACGCTACATTCTACGCGGCGGTGGTCTTTAATTTGTCGTTGCATCAAACGCAAATTGATTACCGAACGGTGTCACCGAGGACCGCTAAACGTTCGCCACCGCTCGTTAATCTCCATAAAACGTTTCTCTGGAGCGTGGAATGAGCGGTGGCCTCGGTGGTGTCATGAGTCACGTCCCCTGAATCACGTCATTAGTCGCGATCTTTCGGAGGATTCGTTCCAGAACGATGGGTCAAAATATTTGTGTAATCCGAAAATTTATTGGTCTATGCTTGTGCAGGAGGATTTTTAATCGACGGTCATATCTAGACTGCGGATCTTTATGCATTTATAGCAAAATTGAGTAGATAAAGTTCAAAACTGTTGAAAATTTTTAAAATATAAAGATGTCAATATATGATTTCTGCTCTATTAAAATCATTAGAGGAAGAAATAACATCCAGTTCAGTTTCTATTTGTTGCGATCGATGCAGAGAATTTTTATTTTGGATAAAATCCGCTGTCTAGTCATATATTATCCTTGTTTCGACTTATGGCTGGTGAATTATTTCTTATGCAAACGAGGCGAACGATTAAGGCCGCGACCGTTGTAACTTTCCTTTTAATTAAGGGCTACTGATGTGATCAAGTACCTCGCAAACAGGTTCGAAATTTGATTGACTGGATTCGAACTCTCTATAAGTTCTTCGAAAATGTAAATAGTACTCCTGAGTATCGGTTAATCGGTTCTCCAATTATAAACGATCAAAAGTAGTAAAAATTTCAATTTTTTACGACAAATATCCAATTTCAATGAAATTTTCTTGATCTTGTATCTACTTGATCTCTACTTGATCCCATTCCTATTAACCAGTTAACTGCGTTCGACGTGTATACACGCCAATCAAAATCTATTGCGGTGCAATAACAATAAACCCTTCCAGAATGAATCGTTAATTTTTTATCAAATAAAAATATAATTCTTCCTCGTTTCACATAAAATTTATAATAGGACCATTTGCTCTGCGTTCAACGTGTATACTCTTCATTGCTTGATTTTAATTCCGCACTCTGTGGGGGATTTGTAAAACTAAATTCCGCAGTTAAGAGGTTGTTGTGATTGATACTCGTTGGTTCCGCTAACCGTTTCGATCTCTGTTTCTGTTATAGGGTGGCGGGGATGATTCGGACGAAGATACCCAGTGCGCCCTCAGCGAGAATTGGACGTTCGAGAAGAAAACGAGACGTTGGTCGCGCGTGTGCGACGTGACGCAGGCGAACGTCGAGAGGCTTCAGGCGATAGCTGGCCAAACCGTGCAGTCCGAAGAGAACTCTCTGGAGGATCGTCTGGAAGCCGAAGAGGCTGAGGACACGATGTTGGACCCGCTCAGGTACAGCAGTTTACCACCTGGAACGCTCTCCGATGAGATCAGCCCGAGATTTCGAAGAACTGGTTCCGAGCGTCTGAAAGACGGGGCGAAGGCTTTCCTCAGGCGCGTGGAGTCGCTGAAGTCCCGACGACGGAAACATCAGAATCGGGATGGGATCGTGATCAGCGGCCCGCAGATTCTGGACGTGATGTCGATGCAGCAGAAAATGAAGGAGCTGAACTGCGTGGACGTATCACCGACTGGACCAGCGCCGGTGTCCTTCAGCGACCTCTCTGGCTCACCTCTTCATGTTCCCGGATCGCCGGTCACATTGCCAGCCTCTCCTTACCATCTGCCACCTTCGCCGTTGACCAACGCTCCCAGTCCTTTCGGCGACGATTCCTCCAGTTATTGCTCGGATGGTTCGCAAGGAGGTGGTCCAACACCCACACCAACCCGCACGAAGATGAATCGAGCGAGACGGTTCCTTCATCGCGGCCGCGAAGACCAAGGTGCTCTGAGCGACTCCGAGTGCCAGCCGACCAGCTGGCGTCACAGGTACTTCAGAGACGCGAACAGCAACCACGCTAAGGTGTTAGAGTACGTGACCGCTCATCCGCAGAGTCCGAAGGACTCGCCGAGCAAAACCGCACCGATAAACACACGCGGAGGGAGTTTGAATCTTGGGAAGGAGTCGCAGAGGTATAGAGACAAGCTGACGGGGACGCAAAGTCAGGATAGATACAAAGAGGACAAGGTATCCGCGTTGAAACGGGAGGACAAGCTTCACAAGAGTTTCAGGCATCGAGATGACTCTTTCAGAGAAGGCAAACCTCTATCTAAAGAGGTCGCAGTTTACAGAGAGAAGTCAAGGTCTAGGAATTCGGAGCTGGCTGGCAGTCAAGAGAGCAGCTCCACGGTAGCCAGTCGCGATTCGGATCAGGAGGAGGAGTCGCCCAGGCACAAGAGCACCGTTGTCAGGTGGCACAGCTTCCAGAGAGGATCTCTGTATCCTGATCCCTTGGATCCTCTATGTCCTCGTGCTATGGCATCCATGTCCTGCGGACAACTGTTGGTCCTGAGGAAATTGGCGCTGCTGAAGCTGACGGCTTGCATGGAACGCTACTGTCCCACTCATCGCACAGGGTGGAACTGGGAGCTGCCGAAGTTCATCAGGAAAATAAAGTCGCCTGATTATAAAGATAAGACAGTATTCGGGGTCCCGCTGCTGCTCTCGTTGCAGCGGACCGGACAAGCCTTACCAAAGTGTATACAAATAGCTCTGCGATGGCTGAGAGCGAACGCGCTCGATCAGGTCGGGATCTTCAGGAAGAGCGGAGTCAGGTCGAGGATACAGAAGCTGAAGATGCTGACAGAAACTCTTGGCGACAATATCAATTTCGATGGTCAGCAGGCCTTCGACGTGGCTGACCTCGTCAAACAGTATTTCAGGGAGCTGCCGGAAGCGCTGCTGACCAATAAACTTTCCGAGACGTTCATCGCTATCTTTCAACGTGAGTGTACCTCATCTTTCTTCGTCTCTGAACACGAAAGTATTTTATGTTGAACAATTACCTTTCATGCAATCGTCCCAGATGTAGTTGTTAGGGTACGTTACTGGGGAAGAGTTGTTGCTTCACGATGCAAATTGTTATTGCCGTTAATGAACCTATTAAAAGACCATTAGCCATAGATCATAGACTTTCATACGTTACCGAATAATCACCGGTAGATAACGTGTTGTAGAATGCATTTGAACGACGTCACCCTGTTGACCCTGATGTAAACTTGCACATAGACTGCGGATCTTCTTTTAATTATGTTTTATAGTTGAAGAACAAATACACCGACGTCCTGAAATATTTTTAATATGTTCGCTGTTTTAAATTGTACGGACCCATTTTTCTCATAAATGCATACAATCCGCAGTCTAGTCATCGCGGTTATATTAAACCTCGCAATGGAAGTTACGCCTTGTAAATGTAAAATAGGACTTTTGAGGGCGATTCTGGGAAAATTGAGAAATGAGAAGGCGTATCCCGCAGCCTTGCAATCTCGGAAATGAGTATACTCCCTTAACCGTGAATGTCCATGGATGTTACAGATGTACCTGTTGAGCTGCGACCAGACGCGGTGCAATGCCTTCTGCTGCTTCTACCGGACGAACATCGAGAGGCGTTGGAAACTTTGCTCGATTTCTTGAACCACGTAGCGAGCAACGCTCCCTACAACCAAATGACAGCCTCGAACCTGGCCGTGTGCCTGGCACCGAGCCTGTTCCACTTCAACCACAGCAACACGAACGTGACCAACAGGTCGAGCAGCGTATCGCCACGTAGAAGAAAGACCGTGGGCATTCCCGATCAGAGGGAACTGTCGGAAAACAAAGCCGCTCACGACTGTCTTCTGTATCTGGTCAAGATGCATCGTGAATTATTCATGGTGAGTGCCTCGATGCCGAACCGTCCAGGTCGTTCGGGAGAGGAGCGTCATCCGTCGTCTCTAAAACCCCCTCGATTGCGATCGTGCTTGAATCCAATATACTCGAACACGTTCTCACGAGTAACCCCGCACACCGGGTATATACAGTCTGTACAACAAGAGCGTGTCCAGGATATTTCTGTAAATATTCATATATTTGTTAAACAACTTTATACGAGTCGAATCTGTACATCAAACGCGCTCTTACTTGGTAAGGGATACTATCCTTCAAAGGTTGATGATTTTGATGGTTCGAATCTCGGAGCTTCTATTTCAGAAAGTTAGGTGATGAGAATCGAATTTTCGAAGCTTCGATTTCAGAAACTTAGTAGCTGAAGAAAATCGAAGTTTCGGAGCTTCAATATTCCAGGCATCGATTTCAGGAACTTAGGCGATGAGAATCGAATTTTTGAAGCTTCGAAATTCGATCCCCTGCGTAGTAAAGTATTAGAGGACTAGTTGACCCGACAGACGTTGTCCTTTCCAAATTTCAATAAATTTATTTCTGATCCAATTTTCTTTTCCCTGAAAACCTTATTCGGACTATTATGAACATTAAAAAAAAATTAGCTAAATCGGTCCAGCCGGGCTCAAGTGATGCGCTTACCAACAAACAGCATTTACTTTGAACTTCGAAATTTCGCGGCTAAGTTGTATTTGATATAATCACAGATGCTGTCTGTCGCAGACGGACAGACTGTATAGGTACATACACCGAATAATCGTATTCCCTGTTCTTTCTGTTCGGTTGTATCAGGTCTCCTCGGATATGTTGACGCAGTGTCATTTCAATTACATGGAAGAAAGCGTACCAGTCGCCTTGGAGGAGCTCGGATCCGAGTTGAAACAGGACTGGAGGGGATATCTTTATGCCTGCACCACAGCTTTATTGAAGGAGGCGCGTGAAAAGTGAGTACGATAACAGCTTCGTCTACTCTTTCAATTTACCACAGACCAACGTAAAAGTGAAACGAGGCTGCGCACTAAAACGACTTTTTTACCGGAACCATTCAATTATTCCCGTTCCAAATCAAACGCACTATCTAACGCAGAAAATAAAACGGGGTGCAAAGTGGTTTCTCCAGATACTGTTGGAGCTGTAGATGCAATTTTTCAACAAATCGAATGGAGCCCATCTGGAACGTTATTACTAGACTGTGGATCTGCGAGCAAAACTAAATCTGTCCCAGTTGATTAAAAGCAACAGAACTTATGTGAAAATGTACATCTTCTTTTAATAATTATCATAAGTTGAAGTTGATAGAGTAGTACTCTTAGACTCTTCTAATGTCCCAACAAAATCCGTTTTTATTTTATTTAAGTCTTTCTCTTATGTCAGACCTAGTGTACTATCAGTAGACAGCGGTTTTTATGCGTTTATGACAAACACGAATATTATTATTGCTATTGTATATTATTTTCAACCTATTAATATTAGACATATTAAGAAAGAAAATGAATTTCTATATCGGTCCAGTTTGTTGCAGTTTAGGTAGAAAATGTTTATACTGTCTAATTATCAGAAACAATTGTTTGTGTGCATTGAACTTGAATTTTAATTTGATCATATTTGAACTGCTCAGAAGTCGAGGATGGGTGAGCGTGAACAACCCAGCAGACAGTTCAGTGGAAATGGCATACAAGAAAGTGGGCGATGGACATCCTCTACGATTATGGCGGGTGTCGACAGAAGTGGAGGCACCGCCGAACGAGCTTCTTCATCGTGTTCTGAGGGAAAGGCACATTTGGGATCCGCAGTTGCTGAAGTACAGATTAGTTGTCAAACTGGATAGCAACGTGGAAGTCTTTCAATACGCTACCGGGAACATGAGTCCTCTTCCTGCCAGGGATTACTGTGTACTGAGGTGAGCGTTGCTTTCATCGCAAACTATAATTGTACTCGTAAAATAATTGTACTTGTACAAGTAGTAAATAATGGAATGTTATGTTACGCAGATCCTGGCGAAACGATCTTCCTAAAGGGGCCTGCGTGATCGTAGAGACGTCTGTGGAACATCCGGATGCTCCTGTCATGCTTGGTGGAACACGCGGCATTGTTTTGGCCTCGCGCTATCTTATCGAGCCTTGCGGCAGTGGCAAATCAAGGATTATGCACCTCTCCAGAGTGGACACAAAGTTAGTGTGATTCTTACATGATATGTTAACACTGAATAAATAAACTTCTTATATCGATCGTATCATTGCTAATAACAATTGTTAAATGATCTCGGCGCTACGGTTCGATCGTAAAAAACGAACTTAACTAAGCTGTTTTGCTAATTGTTTTAAATAATCAACGTTTCGGTCACTTTTTTGGACCATTTTCAAGATTAACTTAAAATTGTGTCTGTAAGAAAAAATAAAATAAAAAAACACGAAAACATACAATTTTCAAAAGTATTAACTATTAAATGTTTAAATGTAAGGGAAAAACATATTCACAATTTTTCACTCACTTGCTTATATGTGATTATGATAATATGAGAGTCGTGAGACTCGTGAAACACGTTTGCTCACCATGCCTGTTTTCACGACCCTGATCCTCTTGACAGAGATCCAGGTTATATCAATCGATATAGAACGGTGGTAAATTCGAAAAATCATAATGCGTCTTTACACTCACTCAGTGAAAATACCAAAATGGTAAATCACATTTTATTGACATTAAATTATAACTGAAATCAATCTTTCCTACAACGTGTTGTATATTTATTCTGGTTAACCAGTGGAGAAACAAAAAACGAAAAATTTTATAAAGGAAACTATATTATTGTATTGGAGAAGAGTCACACATCATATAACATTACTAACTCAGTAATGTTGCGTAATATTCATGTATCATAGGTGTATCATACCTAAGATTTACGCTATGGTGTTTAATGATATGTCAACTTTCCAATAGTAATCTTTGGTGTAAATTTTCTGTTAACTAAATGTTAACACTGAGCCTATCACTGCCGGTCAAATGACCGATTTTATGAATACAGTATGTTGTTAAGACTGCAAGATTTCTGGGCAAACTAAGAACCCGTTTAACAAATGTTATTTTTCTCGTTGCAGAGGACGCACTCCAGAATGGTACAACAAGAGTTACGGCCACCTCGCTGCCCTTCACCTAAGCAAAATCCGCAATTCCTTCAAGCACACCACCGATGGCCCTGAAAGCAAAGTCTGAGACGAGGCCACCGTGCAACGATCGCCGTTGCACGGTCCTTACGCGACTCTGCAGGATCCGGACACGCAGGATCAACATCAAGAACACAGGATCGAGCTGCGACAGTCTGCGCCGACCATTAACGAGGAATAAACAAGGATTATCGTGAAAATCCGTAGTGAACCCTCGATCGAATATAAACCCCGTTTCGATTCGATACTAACGTTTTCGTCGCCGAGAATGAAATTAATATTGAGCTTTAATCGATGTCAAGCAATTTCCGTGGAAGCCTGAGATGTTTAGCGTAGATGTTGTGTCGCAATGATAAAAGATGGAAACAAATTCATTGTTAGCGTATAGAATAATACATGAGAATTCTCTGTGTGAAGCTTCACTTGTCCAAGCATCTTGCCGTCCAGTGATCGCGAACTTTGAAAGAAAGGCAGGAGACCACGAGGAGAGGCAAGAAAAGCTAATAGAATATGTTGTCCGTATACGTAGAGTGACGCTTTATTTTTGCAAGTAGTCCGATGTTGTCGTTACTCCGAGAAATATTCCAACCAGCGAACCATGGAACAGAGTTGTTCGAGTGTTTCGTTGATATACAAAAGGCTACGCTTGTATCTGCATAATCGTTACGCGGAGGCGTAAGAGATGAAGACATATATATGAATATTTTTCGACCATGATCGCTGAAAGTCGCAATTCTGTGTATATTCCGCGTCCGCTTGCAATCCTCACCAAAACAGCGACAGATAAGAAAAGGGCAAGCAAGTCGTACACAATCTGTATTCACCGGTTTAGCACATAAGAGCCCGACATTTTCTATGTTTCTTTCGGACCAAATGCCAATTTTTCTATTGTATCATATCATGCGCCGCGTCGTATCGTCGTCGAGGATGGTTATTTTAGAAGTGATTTTATTTTGTAAATGTAACACGACATTAGGCGACCGCGTAAAGTAGTGTGTAGACATACTGCACGTACACGTGAGTATTTATAACGAGTCACGACGATAATCACGTATCGAAGTACATTCACACGATGTTTGATAGTGATTGTCATCGTGATCGATCACCCCTACCATCACCAACGTAATTAACCTGATTAATCGAGCAATGCGAAAGGATTTTGAGTAAACGTGTAAGTCTTCGAGTCCGACCGCCACGTGGACCGGCGGGACTCTTTTAATTAAGTAATTGTCAGTCGTAACAATGTTGAAGCGTTGAAAAAAGCTGTCATAGAGAGTCTATTGTTAATCGTCGTCTGCCTGAGACAGAAATATTATGAACGTCGATCGAATCGGTGATTCGAAGGATTTGCTTTTCCGTGGTTCCTTCCGTTTTCTTCGGTTCTTTTTTTTCCTTTCTTTATTCTTCTTCTCCCTCTCTGTCTCGTTCCCGGCCAGTCGAGCATTTAGAACGATCATTGTCTCGTTCGAGATATGTTCGCGCATGTTACCCGCGATTATACACACATTTATAGGGACCACACTCACGTTCGGACCCCGGAATACAGGCAACGACCTGGAGAATGATACACCTCATCGAATCGAATTATAAATGTATTTTAACATAATACTAGTCACTTACAATTAGCGGAAATTATGGAATTACGATATAAATGTATAGATTTTTATTCTACAGAACGTTACGTCAAGAATATTTAATTATTATTAATTACCATTATTATAATTAATATTATAATTATTGACATAAAGTAATTCTATGGAAGAAATATATGATATTTTTGTGTCCAAAAAACGCCAGTAGGAACATGAGAATGAATGAAACGGAATGAATGAAAGAGGATTAATGGAAGTACGAGCGTCCGAATGTTTCTTCGTTATTTGTAACGATATATGATCGTCTTTATTCTTGTAATCCGTGTTTCACTAGAATGTAAATATGTATATTATACAATAATGAAACACAATTATATACTCATTAAACAACATCGTTTTATTTTCTACACCTCGCAGTTGGACCATTTAATTACACCTCCATTGAAACGCTTTGTTATCGTACTCGCCAGCTGGAGAGGTTCAGCAAGTTCCCGTTTGTTTAATCGATATCTCCAGTTGCCAGGAATTCGGTGCCGGAGACTGACTTCAGTTTTCATTGCGGTGAACTTGTCATTCGTCGATCGGTTCGTTGAAAATACGCGTTGATCTTGAAAGAAGATCGTTGGTATTGCTGTTTACACTTGTCTGGTATTTTCGACCTTTTTAAGAAATAGTTCAACTTTCTTTAATACGAAAGAAGTGACGTTAAATTTTCCTGTCATTCGGGGACCGGCTTGTAGATCATTTGATCAACTGGGATTGAAAACTGTAACCTGTGCGATTATATCGAAAGGTAACCTGTCTTGTCGCTTATTATTTTAAATAAAAAGGCTGCTCTCTTCAGATTCGTTAATTTCGTCAATCATTTTCTTCATATTAGTACGATGAATATTAAGATACTTTTTTAATATCGATTTTTTCAAAGAAATGTCGATGAAAAAGTAGTATAAATAAGTAAAAATTGAATCTTTAACGAACAAAATGATTAATTCCCTTTAGAAAAAAAAGATACGAGTATTGTGTACGATGTCAGTCGAATGCACTTTGTACAGGGTGTTTCAAAATTATATGTCGTGACCAAAGCGTGATTGACGGCGTGGTTAATCAATTCTCTCGGAAATGACGCCTCAAATGAAAAATTTTATTAATATAAAATAGTTTGGCGAATGTTTAAAGTTGTTTCTTCAGGAAACGGTTACACTGAGATTGACCTGAGACCTTCCTTTGAGACTTTTTTTTAGTATTATACGAAGAAATAAAAACCACTTTGATCTTGGGATTCGTTGTGAAGGTAAAAATGTTTGCGGTCCATTTTTGTAAGAAATTTCCAACTATCTATAGGTGCAGAATAATTTTGAAAGACCCTGTACGATCTCGAAAAGCGAAACGTCGCGGTCTAATAAAAGCTCGTCGGTTTTACCTGATCGCTTTGTTTAAAGTTTCCAAGAAAATGGTTCGTCTGCACGTGAAGAAAGGCGAGGAGAGCCAGTTTCTACACGACACACACGTGGACGCGATGGTTGAGGACGTTATATACGACATTACTATTATTTACAACGGCCGGCTGAAGATTTCCAGAATATGTTATGGTAATGATCCTACCCCTCCGTGTTCGGCCAGTTGAGAAAGTGCTTCGGAAAGATGACATCTAATAGCGTGCAAAGAAACGCCGGGTAGTCTGGAAAGTTGCGCTTTATTTACAAGGAGCGGGGACGTAAGTTAAGTGGCATGTGTTGTCTCGGGGTAACGGCGTGCAACGCATTATTACCGTTTTCTGCATGTGCCGAGTCGAACCTCGCACGATTTTATCGAACCTTACCCGCAGGCTTTTCGAATGCCAATGATTTCATCGTCGATAACAAGTTATGTATCCTTTCATTTATTTTAGAATTGTACTATTACCCTAATGACACAGGTTTTAATGCCGCACGGATCAGAAGTAATCTGGGGGAACACTCTTGTTACACGTTTTTCGTCATTCAACTTTTGTCGATTGCTCCCTTTTTCTACGAGAAATTTCTATAAGGCCTCGGATTATTTTTTTCACCTTTTCAAGGCTGGATTTTAGCTTGAAGAAAATTCCACTCCCTTGTCGTGTTACTTTGTCAGTTCGCGGAGAATTATAGGGGATATTTGATCAACCTTATTTGATCGCTTTTTTCTTTACGATTAAGATATTTCAGCGTGACCTTCGACTAGTTTCTGACCTTTTCAAGGCTGAATTTTACCTCGATGGAAATTCCACTCCCTTGTCGTGTTACTTTGTTGATTTGTGTGAGATTATAAAGCGGGTATTTGATCAACATTAGTTGATCGTTTTTTCTTCGTGATTATGAAGTCGTCGACTATTTTTTTATCATTTTCTGTCCTTTTCAAGGTTGAATTATAGCTCGAAGGAAATTCCACTCCCTTTACATGACACTTTACTGATCTCTGTGAAGTTGTAGAGGGTATTTGATCAACATACATGTTCAATTTTATCAGTAGACAGCGGATCTTTATGCAACATAAAAATGTTCTACATGAAAATTTGTAATTTTTGTAATTTGTATTTGTGAACTTAACACGTTTAATGGGTTGAAAATAATATAATAGTCTTTTTAAATTCTTCTAATGTTTTTCCTGTTTCAAATTGTACCTATTCACTTTTGTCGTAAATGTATAAAATCCGCTGTCTATCAGGTTGCTCGTTAAATTCTTTTCCGAAGTTTAGAGTTAACCGATGCATTTACGTTCCCAACAAAATAGAAATCGAGGAGCTAGCGAAGCACGGCACTATGCTGCCCCCTAACATGATGGGCCTCACAGACGAGCAAGTAGAGGATCTGAAGCTCAAGGACGAGTGGGGCGAGAAGTGTGTACCGATGGGCGGATGGACTTTTAACAAGGACGTTATCGGTACGTGAAACCATAATAAGAAGAGAGCCTAGTCTCGAGCCGGAGACAGGTTGCCAGCGTGTTTTATGCAGGTCCATTCGCCGAGCTGATGCAAATGCAACTTATCGGAAATGGAGTGTACAAATGCTGTCGTGGAATTGGCTCACCGTGATTTTTGTCGCTTCGAATGGGCGTGTAATCGTTGCGTTAATTGTTCGACTCAGAGGGTTTTTGTGTTTCAGGCCGCAGGAACGGCAAACAGCCTAATGCAAAGATGCGGGAGGTCTTGAGCAAAACGATCGAAGACGCTAGAGCTATGGTTTCGAAGGTAATTTCTCATGTGTCCAGTCCAGGGTATAAATTCCTTTGCTTCTATAAAGTACCATCGAATAATTCGACTTTATTGCTTCCCTAAAGTTGTCTTGGATTTTTAAATTAAATAATGCATTTGATTTTTCAATGTAGAAGTTGGTCCAGCAAGATAAATTGTTCACCAGAGAATCAATTCCCTTGCTCCTATAGAGTATCTTCAAATAATTCGACTTTATTGCTTCTCCAAAGTTGCCTTTGATTTTTAAATTAAATAATGTATTTGATTCTTTTAATATAGAAATTAGTCCAGCAAGATAAATTGGTGACGCAAAAGATTGTTCAAGAGGCTTTGGATATTCTGAGGGGCGCCATAACCATCGTTTATCCCATGGGACTTCCGCCTCATGATGTGATTCGTCAGGAATTTGAGAACACCGAGGATCTTGCTGGCACTCAAGCATCCCTCGAGGTAATAAATAATAATTCTTTATAACTCCTTTTCTACAGTCTGTATTTTACATAGAAAACTTGAGAAGATACAAAAGAAAATCGATTTGTTCACATTTGCGAGATCGACCCCTGAAAAAGGACATTTATGGTTGCAGGTGATCGACGTACAACTGGCGCAGCTATGGTTTTCTGGAAAGGAGATGTTGTCGGGAAAGAAAATTAAAGAGTATGTGGGAGCAAACGAGAAGACGCGAATTATCGTGAAATTGCAGAAAAGAGGGGGAGGTAGACCAGCGCGCGAACCCTTGATGTCGGAGGATGAACGCAAACAACTGATGCTTCATGCTTATAGACGACAGGAGCAGCTGAAGGTAAGTGGAAATTCTCTTCTGTTAGTAAAGTAGTTTTCTTCCTTAGCAACATATACTATCTCCATTATTGTTCAGCTGTTCTGGTAAATATGGCACAAGTTTGAAACATGTGTAAATAATATTTACTAACTATTTCATCCCCACCAGACTTATGTTACTGTAAATTCCACTATAATATGAACGAGGTTTCGTTCTTACTGATTCGAGTTCAAACAAATTAACGAGTACTGTATCATCGATCGTCAAAATTTCTGAATGTTTTTTTCAGTATTAATTAATTAAATTCATATTGAAACTACCTTAGTATAGATAAAATGTATTTTTCGATGTATCTATATACTATTAGTGGGAATAGTTCAATTCGACAATTCCATATAGCTTTTTAAAAATGCTACCATAATGCTGAAGCCATTATGGGGCAAGAGATAATAATATTTTCGAATTTAAGTGCATACTTAACCATTCGAAGTACCAGCGTTGCATTCACTCGTGTCAGTTCAATGAACTCATCGGCAACGATTCATCCGTTTCCGTTATCGATTAAAGAACCGCACGTAATTGCGTGATTTCCATTTATGTTACCGGGTGCATTCAACCATAGCCTATCAATAATACAATTTGTCCCCCGTGGTTCCCTTTCGCTGGTTCTCATGCATTTTGCTCCATTCAAATCCGCAGTATTTGAAGATGCCATGCTTTTGATCGATCACAGTCGTTTCCTGTATTTGATTCCTTCTATTTGACTTGCAACGATACTCTGATTGGTATGGTAATATTTGCTCGCTGAATGGAAGTTGTTTATTCCGCGTACATATTTACCACATATTTATACAACTATCTTTTATGTATATTTAAACACCGGAATCGAATAAATTTACTAATATTAATAATTTAATAATACCTAAAATTTTCCAAGTATAATTGATAATTTAAGTAACGTTCCTATCTCATTACGGAAGCAGATAGTGCTAAACATTTTTATTAAACCGCCAAATTTATGCATGATACGTTTATTTTCTAGATACTGATATATAAAATGTTGCCAATATAATTGATGGAAAATAAAATATTTGAAAGATGAAAAGTAAATTGAATTTAAGTAACATTCTTATGTCATTAGTAGATAGCGGATTTTTATGCAAAATAAACATTTTCTATCTGATTTTCAACAAACTGGATTGAAATGGAAATTTATTTTCTTTCTTAATATGTTTAATAAGTTCAAAATAATGTGACAGTATTTTTAAATTCTTCTAATGTTTTCACTGTTTTAAATTACAGCTTAAAAGCATAAAATCCGCTGTCTACTTATTAGGGAAGTAGATGGTGATTACACTTAGTCATTTTTCAAATAAAGTACTTCAACAACATCTTGACAGAATGATTATACATTATACCATAATATTGTGAACTTCAACTTTCGTTCGCTGGAAAAATGTTTCGTCGTTACGAGTCCATGCTATTCTATCCGCGCAATAACCCTGAAAAATATGAGACAGTAGAAGCGCGATTATTAAGAATTGGTTCGGAAACTTTCTTTATGTCTCGATAAAATGAAAGAGCCTTTGCTACCGTGGCTAAATGAATTGTGGAGCGAACAAGGCGAAGCAGAATGGGAGGCGGAAATCATTTCAGGTACATAATTACTCTTAGAGAGTAATCTGGAAGGAAGCTTTTTACATCGACTGGCATCGTAATTAATTCGACAAGTTACACAGGCTTCTGCACGATAATTAATAACTTTTCTATAAATATTAAATTTACTATAATCCCTGAAGCAATATTCTTATGTGTCGTTATGTCGATTAATCTGAAAATTGAACATCTAATTGGAACGCTTTTAACAAAAATGAAATTTGTATCTACATAGACTTTCTGCACGATAATTAGTAACTTTTCTGTAAATATTAAGTGTACTACAATCCCCGAAGCAATATTCTTATTTATCGTTATGTCGATTAATCCGAAAATTGAACGTCTAATTGGAACGCTTTTAACAAAAATGAAATTTGTATCTACAAAGACTTTCTGCACGATAATTAGTAACTTTTCTGTAAATATTAAGTGTACTACAATCCCCGAAGCAATATTCTTATTTATCGTTATGTCGATTAATCCGAAAATTGAACGTCTAATTGGAACGCTTTTAACAAAAATGAAATTTGTATCTACAAAGACTTTCTGCACGATAATTAGTAACTTTTCTGTAAATATTAAATGTACTATAATCCCTGAAGCAATATTCTTATGTATCGTTATGTCGATTAATCTTAAAATTGAACTTTTCATCAAATTATCATCGTTTAGTTTTTTGTGTTAATTAGACTGCTTTTAACAAAAATTAAAATTGTATCTACAAAGACTTTCCGACATGGAAAAAGAGCAATTCTTTTTAAGCGATCACCTGGGCGTGAGTATGTGTGTAGATGGTATCAAGGTCTTGATTACATTAGTGTATCGATCTGATGGTTTCAACCCTTCGTGTAAGGTTAATAGAGCTTTGTACTTTGTCTAGTGCAACCAGTATTTTCCGACAAAAATGCCGGACGAAATTCGTGTCGTGAACTTTACATTGTTCCGCGGATAACAAAAAGCGAAACCGTTTACTATTACTGAGTCACCGACGCGAGTTCATGGGAATTGTTGTACACATGCATATTGATTCATACTTGTGAATGCGAACGTACTCGATCTCGACCTACTTTCAAGATTGATGCCTGTTGATAAAATCGAATTTTTATTACCTTATTACCCTCTCCAACGAATAAACCTGTTTATTAACCCGAAGTGTCACCATACGGCTGTAATACTAGAAGTATTAAATTTAGTATTACAAAATATTAGAAGTCGTTGTTTACAACTTTTTTATGGGTGCCCATATCGAAAATGTAAAATATAGATTTTGTAGAGCTGCGTCAATTATGCATATTCTGAAAATTTCATCACAATCGGTCGATGTTGCAATAAACTGCAAATGTTTAAAGATGGTGCAAATCACAGTTTTTCACGATTTTCAGCCCACATATAAAAGAGTTGTGAAGAATAACTTTTATTATTTTCTTTGTAATTCTGACCAATTGCAATTTCTTCAAAATTTCTTTTTCACGTAATGTAGTCAATGAACTGTTCTAATTTCTCAATTAAATCCAAGTAGTATAATCTGATATTAAAAATGTTATAGGAAAAAAAAGAGAAGGAAACTCAATTGTTAATCATTCATCCCGAGTTATAGTAACGCATAATTCTCAGCGATGGTATCGATTTAATAATTTTCAGCAGTAGCTGTAGATTTTCTCGTTTCAACTGAAAAAAACTTTGTTTTTAGCTGTAATTGACTTTGCAGTCATTTACAAAATCGAATGCACACCTCACGATATATCATAACTTTCAATCGCCCTACTTCTATTTTGCGTATCGTAGCTTCTTTAAGTCGTGTCCTCGACACAAACTATGGTAAGACACGCAACGGCTGTCATTATTATTCTACTACGATACTACGATTTGCACGGTTACAGTGTTTCGTTCGGAACATATCTAGGTGAATGAATCGCGATAATCTATCATCGACGTCTTCATAAATACCTTTTTTTTAATTAGAGGGTAGTGGTTAAAAAATACTATTGCGTACGCAGTACGGGGCTCGGGCCGCGGATGTTCGACGTACCCATATCTATTACAAATCAATCCACTCCCTCTCTAACTCTATTTCGGAATGTCAGCAAGACCCCTTTCTTTGATTAACTTGCCAACATTTATATCCGAGGTAGGCCACAACCTGTTCTTGGCTTTAGCCTTCATAAATACCTGGAAACGTTTTACTCGCAAAATTTCTTCGATCAGATGACGAGAATTCGTGATGAATGCAGGATAGCCTCATTCATGAAATTTCCATTAGATCGTGTTAAATATTTTATCGGTAATCTTGCAAAAATATGCGTGACTCGAATACATTAGCACAGAGAACGAGAATATTTATTTATAGATCCGCTTCGATCTCAACAGTGAAATGAAATTCATCACGAACAATTCTTATCGCCACAGATGGATGTGTAATTTGATTGATCGAAGGTGTAATCATTCATAAATGATTTCTACGCTGTAACACTCTGAAATGTTCAATTGTTAAACGTGTGGTCTGAGAACCTTAGGAAACGCTGGGTTGTTACACAATTATTTTATTATAAATGACACATGTAAGTTGTGTTAATTGATGTACATCGATATTCTTACAAACATATCCAGATGACAAGTAACATGAACAGTTCTGTTAAAGTACAACATAAATATACATTCATTCGTATAAGTACTGATTTTTATATGAAACGAGTCCACTTAAGGGTGTTACTTTGTTATTTCTCAACGCCTTTGTTCTCTAGATCCTTCATCGGATTTTCATTTTAAACGGACACCTAGTATATCACCTAATCAATTTATAAGTCATTCTTGAACATTCAAATCTTCGATATTATAATTATACGCGTAGTAAATTTGATTCCGATATTCGGAATGTTCGCTGTTTAACTCGAATACTTTCAAAAATTATCTTCTGCATAGTCTGTACTATCTATAAATCTGTATATGGTTAATTTGGCCCTTATTGTAACACGTCTTTCCTCGTGTATGTAATCAATATAATGTTTCAATTTTTGTCATTCCTGAAACATCAGAACAGCGAAATCGTGGTTCGTATCAGTGATGCCAAAAACGTGGGTCTTTGGGGTTTTCTCCTCCTGTGCTGCTGCCAGCTCGGTTCCCCCACTCTTACTTCTACTGCGCACGCGCTACACACGAACGTACCTCTATTCACCGTGAGACTCACACGGGCAGAGTAGAGGTACGTTCGTGTGTAGCGCGTGCGCAATAGACGTAAGAGTGGGGGAACCCAGCCGTCAGCAGCAGAGTAGGAGAAAAACCCAAAAACCCACGTTTCTGGCATCACTGGTTCGTATAATTCTTCAGCGAAATACACCATTACACCATTCAAATACAAGTTCCCCGATAACGACTACGAATTGATCGATTATTAGCATAAGCGGAAGATTGCACATATAGCATGATGAGTTCAAAGGTTAAAGTGAACAGGTGATCGCCAGGAGGATACGACACATTTTGGATTTCGTTTGATGCGTTTAGAAAAATGTCATAACTACTTTTTACACCACCTTACATCAACCACCTACGATTATTCGATTACAACGACCTGCTTGAATGTTTCTATGATATAGAAATTGGCACAGTGATGTTCCGTCATCAAATTGAGCACCGAACATTGCTGCGCCCGTTAGTATACACGAAGTTTCGATTTCTTATTTAATCGTCGTTACATTATTTAAAGCATATACTTTGTCAGCGGTGGCTATAACGCGCGTAAACATATTCACAGTAAGGCTTTCATCTCTTAGTGCGTGGTTATAGTGGAGCGGCGAGCATATCGATGAAAGCGGCGCGGTGAGCAATACAGCGGAAAAAGACCAATGTATTGGGTCGCTCCACTATATGTATACATATATACAGTTGCATTTCATTACATTATTATGTTTTCGCCGCGCTGCTCATCGCGCCGCTATCACCGATGCTCGCCGCTCCACTATAATCGCACCCTTAATCTAGTTACTTTACATTTTATATTTACACTCAGTTTACTTCAGCTTCTCGACCACGTAATTGTACAGGTAACACTTATGATACAAACGAAACAGAACAACAGTAATTAATTTTTAGTATCCCGTTTTTCGACATATATATTTTTCATAACTGTCAAATGAAACGTTACGATTATATTGTTAGAGAAAACTCAGGATGGTCATTGGGTTATGATAGAAATCCACCTTCGGGCTAAACTTCACCTTACGGACCAGACATATTGTATTTTTAAAAAGTAAAATATCGTAGACCCTTAAGGTGTAGTTTAACCATTCGGTTTCTTGATATATTCGAATTATCATATAAAAAGAAGTATCTATTTTGTTTTTTAAAAAATTCTACTTTGTTCATTTCGATAATGTTTGCCAATATTTTGATTTCAACGTACCCCACAGTTTTATTCAATTGAATTTTAAGTTTACTCATTATTATTTAACAAACACTTTTATATGTAGGCAGTTATAGGGCTCAATCAAATACATATACCATAAACAGTGCTATACATGTATTGTAGCCCTTATTCTATATAGTTACTATACTCGACACCACACGTTCACGACAATTGAAATTCATATGAACGTGAAACACGACAAACGTACGTTCGTTGACGGTCGAAACTCGGGATCATCCTACGGGAGATCGGTTTTCATTAAATACTTACCATAATAATTATTTTTATATAATAGCGATGTATCTAATCTATTTTGTACATCGAAAGCATCGCGATAACGTTCTCCGGTATCCTAGACCAACGCGCACATGTATAAACAATGTTTACAACCAGCGAGTAAATTATCTTTTTGATGTTGTTCATATTGTATGGAAAGTATACGCGTAATGTAGAAAATACTCGCAGACTACATCTTTCAGTGGTAAGAAATTATTGTATATCTTCTGTAAAGTTCGTGTAACTGTAAAAATGTAACTTCTTCAGTGTTGCACTCGGGTCTGATTATTAAAAGTCTTCTCGGTTGTCTTAGAATTAGTTTTAGGACCTTTTTACAGAAAAAGTAAGGAAATTTTCAGCGGTTATTTTGTTTTATCGATCGAACTTTGTCATTTCTTCGATAGAGTGGTAAAATAGTTGAAGGCATCAGTGATTATGCGAACTATGTAAGTATTATGTACGTACCTAAATATTTATCTGTAAATTATATGTATACCGTACCAATCAACAATCCACTACTTCTTTCAAATTTTAATCTGAATTTCGTAATAATCGAGAACGTTATACTTATCAATAGACAGCGGATCTTCATGCAAAATAAAAAGTTATTTCATTCACTAACATACGTTTTTTTTACATCTGAAGACAACATAACACTACTCTTAGATTTTTCTAATTTCTCTGTTTTATATTTCACCTAGTCAATTTCTTCATAAATGCATAAAAATCCGTAGTCTACTTATTAATCATGGAAAAGGGAAGGTATTAGGTGTATCCGAAGTCGGGTTGGGTCGGGGACCCAAAAATCTATGACGTTCCGGTCTCCGAAGAATAAAAATTTTCGGGTTTACGACTCCACCCACTTTTAACTTCGGGTACCCACAAATTTTTTCCGGTTCCTGTTCACCTCTAAAAGAAATATTGAATTTTGTATTAGCATGTTATCGAGAAAATAGTGGAATGCTCATAGGTACGCTTCTAATTACATTGGCCCCATTGGTGGGAATCGTTTGAAATGTTTGAACTTCTCACGTGGCCATTTATCTTTCTTCCGGAAGACCGTCCGAGATCTATTGAAATCTCTCTTTCAACACTTACCGAACGTTGTAAGCATTTCTATGCTAGC
Source organism: Lasioglossum zephyrum (assembly GCA_028455615.1). Taxonomy (NCBI): domain Eukaryota; kingdom Metazoa; phylum Arthropoda; class Insecta; order Hymenoptera; family Halictidae; genus Lasioglossum; species Lasioglossum zephyrum. The sequence continues at coordinate 7,285,204 of CM052321.1, read as the reverse complement.
TAATGTTTTTCTGCGTGTTTCATTGTTTCGGGCGAAATGATCTGTACGATGATTACTAGAGTATGACGTTCGAACACAATTGTTGTGCGTTCTTACAGAAGGTGCATCACGACAAACTCGATTATCGAATATAGGATCCAGTAGTCGTTCAATGTCGACAGTCAGAGACGCTTATGGTCACCGAAAAATCAGTCTTCTTTCCGCAACTTCTCTTTCAGTGCAACTCGTCTGTGTCACTTAAGGCACGTATTCACCGAAAACAGTTTAAAAACGTTCTGAAGCTTGGTATTATGTCAAGTGTACAAGCACTAGACTGCGGATCTTTATAGAAAATAAATATTTTCTTCGTCGATCGTAGGAAACAGGAGTCAAATATCTTCCTTGAATATTCTATAGAATTGAAATTAATATTTTCACTTTCCTAAATCTTTGTAATTTCTTCATTGTTTCAAATTTCACCTTCTCAGTTTATCTAGAAATGGACAATAATCCGCGGTCTACCGAGCACTATTTCTTTGATCTATTCCACATATAGAAAACGCACATGTTTAATTTTTTTCATTACACATAATTCCTACCAATTGGAATATCTTCAAAATCTTTTAAAAAGTCAGGTCGTTTGGTCCGATTTTTTAAAAATTTATTCTGCCTTATATGGCGTGCGAATACCTTCGCGAGTAGCTGTATGTTTATGGTGGAAAGTTGAAAATAATCAAATTTGGCGTCCGAGGTCCATAACGTCTCTGAGACGTATTAGATTGTTCGGAAAGTCATTTCGTTTTCACAAGAGGAAACGAGAGCGAATTCTTTAACATTTAGAACAAGTTTTATGACATTTTGTTCTATGATCTTTCGCGATTTCTCATGCAACTTAAAGAATTCCTGTCTTCTATCATTAAGAAATTGAGTTGTATGACATTCTACGATTTTTCATTTGAAATGTTATTTGCACCGCAGCAGAAATGTTGAAGAAAGGATACTGCACCCTCTCCTAAAAAACAGCACATATTTACTCTCGCGCATGGCATTTTTGCTATTGCGGTAATAAAAAAGCAAGATGAAGTGCGTACATTGATTTTGCATATTTGACGACAGAAGAAATTCTTGACAGTTTAGAAAGTACTACAAGACACGAAACGACGTCGGAAATTTTCTTGTATTGCAATTCAAAATAAGACGAAAAACGATGAAACAAAAAACGAAATTACTTTCCGAACGAGATAATAATTCGATGGCGAGTGGTTTCGCTGGAACAACATTGAATTAATTTACCGGCGTCCGAAGCAACACCGCCTACACTTGACATTCGATATCTCTGCATCGATTCCTCGGTGCGTCAGCCGTCGTGGATCGTCATAGTAGTCGCGATGAAAACAGCATGGAAGGTTCGCGCGAACGTTCGCTCGGCAGGCATCGATCAAATTCACTGTAATTTTACTCGAGACGGAACGGAACGTCGGGACGCGCGTCGCGTCGTCCGAATGCCCCCCTTAAAACGAGTCCTCAGCTTCGTCGGTGTCGATCAATGGCACCCTCTCGTATCGAAGCACGCTGCTCGTCCCGGGTGGCTTAGACTGCTAAAGCTCCATACTCTTGATCTCGTTCTCGTTCATGTGACCTTGGGAAGAGGACGGCGTCGCTTCCACCAAACCTTCGTCCTCGCCTTCCACCTGCTGCTTGTCGACGCAGTAACGACAACGCATTTTAGCGTCGTCGCCGACCTGCACCGATCGCGTTATGATCACCAGGGTCGTCAGGCTCATCACGAACAGTCCCGACGGCACGATCACCGCGATCAGCAATTCCGTTCTCGTCTTGTTCAGGTCGAATCGTGCCAGCACGAAGTACGAGTTGTTCTGGAACAATTCCGGTCAAGCGACGCGTCAGAAACGATCCAACCCGCGCACAGTGGAGTCTTTGACTCGAAAAGTTGACCAAAACACGATTTTTCAAATTGCTTGCTTAGAATAACAAATTTTGGTTGTCCGAGCTATTGGAATATATATACAGCGTGTCCCAAAATTCGTGTAGTTCCCGGAAATGGGAGGTTCCTTGGGTCATTTGAAGCGACATTTTCCTTTACAAAAATGACGTCAGCGGCTTTGTTTAGGAGTTATTAACGAAAAACATGGACCAATCAGAGCGCAGCTATAGCGAACGGAGTCCGACTCAGCGACAGGTCCCGCTTAGCGTGGCGGCGCCATTGGCTGAGCCAGAATCAATCCGCTGTAGCCGCGCTCTGATTGGTCCGTGTTTTTCGTTAATAACTCCTAAACAAAGCCGCCGACGTCATTTTTGTAAAGGAAAATGTTGCTTCAAATGACCCAAGGAACCTCCCATTTCCGGGAACTACACGAATTTTGGGACACCCTGTATATATATATGAACAACAGTGTATCCGTTTTATTATTGTTGTGATTTGAAAGCAGTAACTTTTATAGTACATCATTTTTCTCTTCTTCTCTTCGGTGCACAATGCAGCTGTTTCTAGTATAAAATGGATGGAATCAATTGAAAAATGTTCATCCTTGAAATAGACTGAAACTAGGCCCCCTCCGTAATGATTTTATAGATCTTTTACTTAATTCCTCATCATCCAACATTTTCAGAAATTGAATGAGTCTTTAAAGAGATTTTCATTTGAATAAAACATATATTTCAAGATACGATTGTATAAAACTAGTGTTTCAGATGATATAACGTTTTTCCCAATGATTTTATACATTTCCTACTTAATTCCTCATTATCCGACATCTTCAGAAATTGAACCAGTGATCCAAGGGTTTTTCATTTCAATAAAAAATATATTTCAAGACACTATTGTATGAAATTATTGTCCCTGACGATACAACCAAACAGAATTCTCAAAAATATTTAATACTGGTAATGGACAAACGTTCCTTCCGCCTTCACTATAAAATCACCGTGCAAGGGCACATATACTAAATTATGATTCGCGTTTCACGTGCAACCGCGTCATGAGTGCATTCGAAGTAGCGTGTGCATCCACTTGCCCCGTGGATAATTATAAACCGAGTATGCATTGTGAGTAAGCACTGTGAAATAATACGAGTGTCACGATTTCGATGTTGAAGTGACCTGTAAATAATTATGAATTTATTAAACGTCGCTAGAAATACTGATTGAAAACAGTGGAAAGTCGGTCAATAACGTTCACCCTGTACAAATAGAAAAATTCGCATGAAAAGCCAGCCGCGGTCTAACAATAATGAAATAACTGGAAGGGAAAAAATTCCTCGTAGAGATGTATTAAGCCGCATTCTCGGTCAATGTCGGCGAGTATAGCTTCTAAGAAATTGACGCTGCGAAGAGGGGGGAAGACAGTGCGGGGGTTGAAAAAGAAACACACAAGTGCTTGTCTCAGGGTTGAAAGATAAAAGAGTTTCCTATTAAATATAAGTACCTTGTTATAGTAACAGGGGTATCTACTCTGTGCTGTCTGGTTATCGCCATCCCGGCCGTGGCTCGTAAGAAAATCTTTACATTCTCCCTTGAGCGTGTTCACGCAGCCTTCTAGGTTGATATAGAGACGAGAACTATTGTAGATGGTGAGCGATCGTTGAGCCGGCATGTAGACGTTCGTAATGTCGAAGGGATACTGCAAGCTCTTCTCGTATATATTCAGAAAGCTCGTAAAGTTGATGTGAGGCTGTGGGACGGGGATTTCCTTCAGCAAAGTACCATTCACACAGTCCTCTGCCCTGCGAAAACGAAAAACAGAATGGACCTTATGAAACGACCTCTACGGATCTCTCTCTCTCTCTCTCTTTTTACGGTCTTGTTATTTCAACAATACACGATACGTCGTTCCCGACCCAAGGTTTTCTATTTGGGTCTTCTTGCCTTTTCTTTTAGAAATCGATACCATCTGTGGGTGTACATCGAATCTGAAACTTCTGTGTTAATATTTCAGGCTGAAGCGTAACTGTTCCAATCGTTTTTCTTTTTCGTGTAACAAGTCCCTCTTCATCTTTGTCAGTGTCTCGTACATGGACATCAAGGTTCTGAAATTGCGGTATTGTCACCGTGAAAGAATTGTTTCTTTTACGGCTTAGTAAATCATTCCTGAAAATGAGAAAATACGCGAGCCAGAATTCAAAGAAACGCAGAGGAAACACATGAGTCAGAAAAACGTGGCGTTCGGGTGGATCGGGCAGTGCCACGGGATCAATGGTTGCCATGGAAATACCCTTATCGGTATCTTCTAGGCTCCTAAGAAAGGGAATATGCGAAAATGTCACGTGTCCCTGATAAGAAGCAATTGATACTGGATACGGCGCGTAAGACTCCAATTAACGCGGAAAAACGATTTATTTGCTTGAATTTCGAGACATTTTCTTAAGTGCTCGATTTACAACAATTATGTAAAGTATCAACTGTTGCGCATCAATAATTTCCTTTCAAACACCTCGTACATTTCAAACAAGTGTACCGACATATAAAACACAGATCGTGTGAAATTCTGCTAGTTAAATCAATCTATTTATTGCACCAGCAACAAAATCCTCCGGTGAACACACACAGAACAATAAAATGTGACCACTAGTAAAATACACAACGTGCACAGTTCTGTTATAAAATCAATCCACTTATTACACAGGAAATAAAATTCTCCGGTGAACACACAAAACAATGAAATGTGTCCACTTGTAAAATACACAACGTGCACAGTTCTGTTATCATATCAATCTATTTATTAAATTGGAAATAAAATTCTCCGCTAAACAAATATCAGAAAAAAGGCTTCCGACATCGAGCATTTCACGTCTATCGATCCTCGGAAATATTTTCCGACGATAAATTCTGTTGACGGCGGCCGGCACGTGAAATTCAATGCGATCTCAGGCAAACAGAATCGGCCGAATATCATTACGACGTAATCCGTTCCGTTTCGGCATTTCACGCTCATAGGTTCTCGAAGGATTTCCCTTTGGCGTTAAAGATAGCGAAGCAGAATGGTAAATGGCGTGCTTTTACGAGGGATTGCGCGATCGACCCGGAGTTTCGTGGTAGTTTCTTCAGCGAGTCCTTTGTACGACGTCGCTCCGTGTCTCGGAGGTTACTTTTGCGAAACCCACGAATCGGTTGGTTCGAAAGGAAGGAAAATATTACGGTGAAGTGGATGAGCTTGGGTCCGGAGACGTCGCACGGTATATAGTGCATTGAACTCTATTACTTCTTGATTGTCACGATCGTAGGGATTGCCACTAGATCTATTCAGGTTAATGGTACGTAAGCATATCTGTACACGTGTATGTAACTATATGCACAGAGTGTAAAGATTTGCTCGGTCTTGGTCATTGTGGCCGTATTATACACCCGCGAGTCGATGGAGATCTGTAAAAACAAACCTGACCCGAAATCAACCTTGACCTTGAATTTCAAGGTCGAACTTTTTGTTGCCAAACATATTTTTACACCCAGCACGTTCACGATTGTTTAGCTTCGTCATTGTGCATCTTAATTACGTTTGCAGAATGCACTGAAACGAGCTGCCTCCACACAACGGATTTGCGTTTGCGATGTTATGCACCGCTCACGTCATTACTCGGAATCGAGGGAGCTATCTGGCATTACGCAATAGTTTCACCTAAGGAAGTCATTACATTACGACCGTCTTGACTCTTCGAATATACGAATAAAAATTTATATGTATGTTTTGCTCGGTCGTTAAAAAGTCATTTATGTCTGTTATTTTTCTCTGTCACTCAAAATTAATCTTGTCCTTTATTTTGCTCTGCGATTAAAAATTAATTTTGCCCATTATTTTCACTACACTTGCATCATTAGCGAACAATATCTTAGTCTTGCAGTGAAAACTTCTTTCAGCACACCGTGTACACAATTTCGGGGCAGCGAATAAGCCTGATCCGTCACGCTCCGAGATGAAACGAGGCGATGGAGGTTTATTTTGCATAAAGATCCGGAGTGATCCGAAATAATAGTGAATTTTGAATTATTACCTGACGGTTCCTCTTTCCTTGCGAACGACCATGCAACTAGCAAAAATGCTGCTGTTCTTGCTGTCCCAAATGTTGACAGGTTCGACCAGCCTAGTTCCAGGTAGATTTCCGTTAGCCATGTTCAAAGCTACTCCACGTTCGCACCTCGCGGTGATAACATTATCGTCTTGCATCAGGTACACGTTCACCTGGGACGTAGAGATTTTCGGACAATATCGATCACAGGTGAACGGTTGCTTGATCTTCGTGCATCGGGAGCTCTGGCAGCTGAAGAAACCGTTCAGCTTCATGTTGTCCTTCTCGCTGTCGACCACGATGCCATCGGCTTTGTGATGGCAAAGCATCAGCTCGCTCAAGTTGGCACAATGGCCAAGATTGCAACTGAATACCCCCGATAGTACGCTGCACTCGCTACCGTTGTTGCAGTTGTAACTCTTCACGGCGGCCATGTTCACCTGAAAGGAAACGGCAGACGTCTCTGAAGAGTTTCAAAGGTAAAAGAGGCCGCTGTGTCACTGAATTGCCGACTATTGCGATCTCTCAGGAAGCTTTTAAGAAAACTGGCCGACCGTCGGATTTCTTGAAGAAGAAAGACAATTCAATTATTTTTACAGTGGAAAGAAAAACGAACAGGAAATATTAAAAAGCTAGACGAAACATTTTTACGAATGTTCTACGTTCCCGAATGAAACTTGGAATAATTTTAGTATATTTGTATCGTCTGGCAAAAATGAGGATGCATTTAAGAAAACTGGCCGACCATCAGGTGTTTTTTTTTAATAAAAAGGAAAATTTAATTATTTTCACAAGTAACTGGAGAAACGAACAAGAGGTATTAAAAAGCTGGATTGACTATGATCAACGATGTATACTTTTGCAAGCTGTGATCGTAAATTATCGACAGATATTTTTATGAATGTTCTACGTTCCCGAATGAAACTTGGAATAATTTTAGTATATCGAGTGGAGTATATTTGTACCGTCTGCCAAAAATTCTAGAGCTCCAGAGTTATTAACCCCAACCCAATAGAAGTCACGCAACACGTCGCTTTCATTTTCATGGGCACTCCCCAGAGAGTATTCTGTATTCTCCTGTCGGACACTCTTATCCTCCCTCAGGATAGAAAATCCGTATGATCGATGGCTATTTTTAGATTGCTTTCATTATTTTCCGACATGTTTGAATCATACTAAGGGGTCCTCTAACAAACGAAACGCCATTTTGCGAGTCAGTGGAACGGATAAATATTATATTTTAGAAAGAGCTGCTTCCATTGCTAGAAGATTTTACAATGAAAGAATTATTTCAACAACGTTTGGTAAAAATGGAAAATGGTATTGCGTATGTGTTGGATAAAAATTTTCAAGTATGACAAAGTATGGGAACATTTTTTAATGTTTCGAGCAACAAAGATGACGACAGACTTCGTTGGAACCGGGATTATTCATCATCTCCAAATATGTCGCGCGTCCTATCGTAAATCAGGACATCTATTTTGATCGATGAAAGGTGTGGCGCATGCGAGCCATTAGAAAGTAATTCAAAATGACGAATTAGGCGAACAGCGTTACGTACCAGATAACGAGGTTACCGCATCAAAGTAACCGGTAGGACAGGGTATGTCCATCACATTAGCAAAATTCCGTAATATCACTTACGCTCTCCACGTGTGCGAGAGCTTACTATTATTTCAGGAAACTTTCATCGAACGTCTGCAAGACAACGTTCCAAGCGTACCCAATCGAGGGCTCTAAGTAATTACGTTCTCTGTACCGAGTGCACAGTAGGACGAATGGTCATTGTCGGAAGAAAAATCGCCTAGATTATTTTACACAGTCTACACAATCAATTTAAATATTACTTTAGAATTCACTCATTGTTAGAATTTCCGTTAATGTTTAATAAATGAAGAATATTCGTGTTCGAAGCAGAAAAATAATACTACTCTGCACTGGTGTACCAGTATAGTTCCTAGTATAGTTCGTTGTAAAAAATACTGGAAGCTTACTTTTTTCCGGGTGGTACCAAATTTTCTGGAGGTGAACGTACCTCCGTCTAGCTAAGCGAAATTTTATACTAAACCACCTTGAATGACCTCGGAAGATGAAAATGTGGTAGATCAGTGAATTCGTAGGATAGGGAAAATCCTTACTTAACTATTAGCTAGACTAAGGATCTTTAAGCAATTATGACTTCAAAAGATTTTCAAAAAATGCTGGAAAGTAAAATGCCAAAGAATTTAGTACACTGAGAAAAAAACCCTGTCGAAACAAAAAAAATATATGTTGATTCAATAAGATGTACTATTGAATAGTGCCAATATCATATGAACTTATTTTAATATTTAATACTATTGAATTTCAATAGCAAAACTCATTTCCGCCAATCATATAAGCCAATAGCTTATCAATGTTTTCAAAAAGATAAGATATGGCCTCAAACCAATTCCAGTATTGACTGGTGAATAATATTTTGCATTTCTTTCTAACCTATTTATTATTAATCCATCATTTTATGAAGTTAAATGAACATAATCTGTAATAAAGATAACTTCGCTGTTTGTTCTATGCAAATTCTCAAACGATTACGTAAATCGATTGTATGTATTAAAATATAAAAAGAAATTTTTGAATAACATATACATTTATTTGGTCCAAGTAAACGTTTTATCGATTCATCAAGAGTCAATAAGCTGCAAAATTATTGAGATAAGTGACGTATTCTATTAAAAAGATACCGTCAGATACTTTCAATAGAAACACATTAATGCTTGCTTTAATATTTGTTTAAAATTATTTTGAAATTTTCGTATCATTGAGTCAAGAAAATTTAGAATTGAGCATTATCTGCTTCTTTTGAACCGTCCCTGTTATTCACCCAACAACTTAACTATTTCTATCAATTACAAAAAATCAATACATTTCTCAAAATTTTTTAACAACGTATCTGATTGAAGGAAAAAAAGAAATATTACGAATAACAATATACGGTATTGAATCAAATAATATTTTCAATCATTTCATGATAGACAATTCAAATACATCACGAGATTTGCTTCTAAATTTCATACTATTGGAAAGAATACATTGATATTCATTGAAATAAAAAAAATTACAATAACATGCGTGTTATTGAAGTAACTACTTTTTTTTCTCAGTGTACGATTTTTATTAATTTCGGATCTACAAAGACGCCTACCACTGAAAATAATATTCTACATGATTCCAACTTCTCAAAATTTGTCTAGAAAAATTGAAAATTACATAAACATCCGCAGTCTACTAATAGCATATAGTTCCATACAGATACAAAAAGTTCCCTCCTCCTTATTTGACATACTTTTTACAGCGAGCTATAGTATGATATATAATTGCGTGCGAAGCTTCAAATCGGATACCTTGTATTTCAATTTCAAGAGTGATACATTAAAAATAAATAGACTGAGAGTTACATGTATTTGTGCGAAGGACGATCAGATAGAATAATGAAAGCCACAAATCTCTGTCCACCCTTATTGTTCGGTCAAGCGTATCGCGGCTTCCGTGAAAAGTGTTCTACACGCGTCATTGTTTCCGCTAAACCATCATTTTCCCGAGTTCCAGTGTTTCCAAGGTGGAAAAAGGTCGATCAACCGTTCTGACTCAAAGGCAGCCGAGTTGCGTGTTCAATTGGCCTCGGTGCGGATCGCTCGGAGAAGGTTGCTTTGTGTTAACCGAGGTAAATCCAGTTAAATGGAAAGGGAGCCAAAGAGGAAGAGAAAAAGCCGTCGGGTGTGTAGTCGGTTTTAACGGGACGCCCCAGCATTTTGTAGACTCTCCACGGTTAATGTACTCGATGGATGCAAAAGTATCGATAAAAGAGTTACTGCGTGCGGTTCCGATGCCGTCCGCGCTAAGTGCTTCCTGGTACCCAGACATCGATACGCGGAAAAAGAAAATGGATTGCCCGTAATTCGGTAGCATACTTATTGACAAATACCCAAATGATTATAGATTTTTACGTACTTGGGGCTGATCACAGATTCATTTATATTCGACCCATGAAAAGGTTGAACTTTCGCTCGGGGGACCAAAAATTTTCAACTTTTCTAAATGTAATCTTACACTGTTTGAGGAAAAAAAGATGAATTTCTAGAATTTAAAGTCTCATCATTTTACGTCGAATTGTGTATTACATTCAGGGAAGTTGAAAATTTTTAGTCCCCTCAGTGAATAACCCATAAAAATATGCGTCGAAACAATACAGGGTGTCCCGGAAAGGGTATAGGGAAACGAAAAGGGTGATCCCTGAGGTAATTCTCAGCACCTTTTCACTTTGCGAATTCGCTTTGTTTTCGAATTATTAACGAAGAGGTCTTTAATTTAATTGACTTATGAATGAAAATTCAACCCTTGTATCAACCACAGATGCAATAAGAAAATCGACACATACCTGTGGGCACGCTATGCTATTGAATTTCGTGCAATTCTGAAAAACGATGTCCGTGCCATTTCTTCGTACAGTTGCGCGAATCTGCGGGCAAAATCCAGTGGTTCTCGTCAAGCACCACTCCCCGCAACTCGCCCACCCACAATTATTAGCTAAGGTGGTATCAATGGTTTGGCACATGACTGGATCCGGCTCGATTCCCGCATGAAAGGCTCTGAAATTAATTGCATCGGCTTCATTAATATTTCATCGACTGACGTTTTGATTTTGCACGATGGAACACGGTATTCCGTGCATTTATTTCGCAAATTACTAATACTACTCGTGGGCGAGAGATACCATCGAAAGTCTCAGCGAAAATATATTTGTTATGAAATGATTTCAGCAGATATTTAATTTAGCGTAAACAATGTGCTTTTATCAATAAATTCCCGAGGCTTGGGAAAGTAGAAAGCTTGAAATTTAAAATACATAGACCTGATTTCACAATGATGAAAGTATTGTATATGAATAATAATCATTTATATTTACATGCGCGCGATAAGAAGAGGAATCTTTTTCTCTATTATCTTTATTATTGAACTACGCTGCAACTGCGTTCTCGACATAATTGCAAGAGAATCGATTTACTCGATGGCTCTCGCCGGAAGTCTCAACAATGAATTTTTTCGTCGGACAAAAATCAATTACTAAAAATAATCCGCAGCACGCAACGGATTGGTTGTAAAACAGCTAGAATTAGATGGTTCACAGACGGCGAGGAGCGGATAGTTATAGATTTCCGCGGAAATAAAGGTCGGATGAGTCGTAACTTAATTACTATCGGCCTTGGTTAAATTAATCGATACAGCCTTGTCGTTAACCTGTGGGAGGGCATGTAGATTGCCACACTTAGATAAACCAATGCGACGCAGCTGATGACAATGGTGAACTGACACAAGCAGATGCTGCCGCATATTCTGCGATCCTGTTCCGGTATCAGGCGACGCTTGTGCTTCCGTCCCATCGCGAATATCCAATGGAATCGCTGCTTCGGTTGCCCTTCTTTCCCTTGTTCCAACGATGATTTCGAAACTGGACTAATCCAACAAGTTTCTGCTTATTCAGCTCGTGTCATCAAACCACGCTCGAACCCATTTCATCCAAAAGTGGATTCTATAAAGAAAATATTGATTCTGTTAGTGTGCTCTTGAAATCTGAAATTTACATCATGAATAGACAGCAACCAGACGATGTACATCATCTGCATGAAGCTGAATAAAGATTTATTTCTTGTGTGTAAATCATTTTAATTGATCGAAAACAACGTCTCCGTATTTTCATATGTTCTAAATGTTTGTACGGTTTTCATTTTCACCTACTGATTTTTGTTACAAACGCAACAAGTCCGCTGCCTGATCATGAAACATACATTTGTTTTCAATGACTAAACACTAGCCAAATCCAACATAGTTTTCTTAGGAAAACAAATTGCATGGTTATTTAAAATCTTAACCCTTCACTGCATGAATTTTTTTTTAATTGGGATGAAACAATTGGAAGAAGATCAGTTTTTGTGTTTATTTAAGGGAAAAATGTTTTTAAAAAATTAAAACAACATTTTCACAAAAATAAACATAGTAAGAAAACATTTTTAGTTTACTATATACCAGATTTGTTAACTGTATCAGATATGATACACTATGTAGCAAAGGGTTAATTTTAGTTTTATCTCAGTGTCTTATTTCATTCTTATAAATTGATCCAAGTTATTTTCTGCAATACCCAAAATTTGGAAATTCAAAGGGGGTGAGGACAGATTGATGAACCGTGTAAATTTTATACGCAAAGATTCTTGATCGTCATTTGCTTAACGTGGAAGATTTTAGTCCGAGTTTCCTGGTGGTCATCCTACGTCTGTGCCATCAACGTCTTTTTTAGTGATGTCGTTTGCGTGTCAGCCTTAATGCACTTAAGACAATTACCTATTTTAACTTCATTAGGCGTCGTGCTAGTGTAAACAGGCGCGCTCCTCCGGGATGACGTGCAATTAGATACTTGTAATCCCATTACACCGTAAGGGACGATCACTTAACGGCCATTCGAGAATAATACCTATCGATTCGGGGAAAACTTTCACGCTTTGCTAAACGCGCGGCCGCCGCTAAGAGCTTTCTTGAATGTTTCCTGAATGTTCATACAAGGTGTTCGCTGCCGATGCGATGCGTCGCCGTTTGATTTGTATTGGCCAAGAGTTTAATGTCATTAAATGGGGCGATGGCCACAGGACGAAGTTATCTTGTAATTGTAAAAGTATTCGTCGGCGAACTTGTATGAACTTCGAAACATTTTAAAGTTACTATAACATTTTATTTCATTTAAAACGAATTACTAAAGTAGAGATCCTTTGTACATAGGGAAAACGAGGACATACCATTTTTATATGCGAATACGATATCTTATTCTATGAATACTATTCTATTAATTCTGTTATCTTGTAGTGGTAAAAATATTAACTGGTAAACTTGTCTGAAATTGAAAAACTATTGATATCATTGAAATTTTTAATTAAAGATACTTCGCAAAGTTACACTTAGCAAGAATAAATTTATTTTATTTAAAACGAATTACTGAGGTCCCTTGCGTATAGGAAAAACGAGAACTACAATTGAATATGCAAACACGATATCTTATTTATTTTTCTCATGTTAGTTTAACTCTCTGTTTCTATATATTTTAACAGTAAGATAATTATTCTACTGAAGGTGGAATTACATTGCCCAAAAAATTAAATATTTTATAGAAAGAACAGAAAATTATTTATTAAAAGAAGATGTCTTCGATTTCGACAATTTAGATCAACAGTCTATCGATTTGTAAACAGAATATCGAGTGTGCGGTACTAGATCGTAACTTCCAATTTGCTGGATCGTCGATCTAAGGCGCGCACAGACACGTCCTCCAGAGAATGCGAAGCGAACACTTAAACAACTAACGCGGAACGTGCTCGCGATAAAATCGGCGACTTTTACCTTCAGCGCTATCAAGGGCTCCGCTAAATGTCTCCGATGTTGTATCTTCGATCGAGGCCAGTCGCTTAAATATCACTTTCATTCATTTTAAGAACTCGGGCAAACACGTTATTGAATTTCTAAACGCGACTAAATCATAGTTCATCGAATACGATTAATTTAAGAGAATTCCAATACCGTACAAACACTCGTAACAATAGCCTCGAAGTCTCGGTGCAATTCAATCGAGGACATCGGCTATTTTATCATTTGTCAATCGACTCGTATATTTTTCTAATCGCTTCCAATAGTTCATCGAACGCGACCAATTAAAACGGCAAACACTTGTAACAGCAATCTCGATTTGATCGATTTTCATTGGTAGATCGAATACACTGAGTAAACAACAGTTCATCGGTATCAAACGTGATCAATTCAAACGAATTTCAACACTCTATAGTTACAACAGCAATCTTAGTTTCAGTATAACTGAACTGTAGAAATCGACATTTTAATATTGGTAGATCGAATTCACTGAGTAAACAGTTCATCGGTATCGAATGCGACCAATTCAAATGAGTTGCAACAGCAATCTCGAAGTCTCCGTATAATTGAACTGTGGAAATCGATATTTTAATATTGGTAGATCGAATTCACTGAGTAAACAGTTCATCGGTATCGAATGCGACCAATTCAAACGAGTTGCAACAGCAATCTCGAAGTCTCCGTATAATTGAACTGTGGAAATTGATATTTTTAATGTTGGTGGATCGAATTTTTGATTTCTGATCAAATTCACCGGAACTGATTTTTTCCACTTGAAATGAAAATATTAAATACACCCGTCGGCGAACGTAAGCGGTCAATGGAAGTTCACTGTATTCACGGTTTCATTTCCATCCATGTTTCTCCGTGTGGTATCTTTTCGTGGTTCGTTGACATCGAGGAGCGTTTATCCGATTCCACAGCGTCGAACGGCCGCGAAGCACCCACGCAAACCCGACGACTGTTTGAAAACAGGGCTGGTCGTCCGGTATATTGCTCGCAAGCACCCCCATACTGAGCTTGCGCTCTGAACAACTGTGACGTTTATGGGCAGATGCCGACCGAAGCTCAACTCCCCTATTTCTATGTAGAAATATAGTAGAACCGGTTCAAGCTACGACTGTCCTCTAGTCGGCAAATGCGACTACACATTCGAAAGCTGATTAATGGCGAAGGACTTCATCCGATGACTAACGCTGCCGCTACGTGCATGCCTTCGGAGAAATGCTTTCCGTGGAATAAAGTACAGTAATTGGAATTGATATTTCTCGTCGCAGGGAAATCGTTCCTTTGGAATTCAACCGAAGGATTCGAGGAATTATTTTTAGTTGGGAGGATTGGTTTACTATTGAATTATGGAGAAGATGGTACTATAGTTGCACTTTATAATTTTTCTGTTTAAAGGTTTTCAGAACCTCCCACCTCTAATAATAACTTTATAAATTCTTGTTTTTCCTCGTCTTTGCATTATTTGATTTTGATGACATTTTTAGGATGTGACTAACACAAGTTTACTGTAAAATTTTTTTTTAATGTTTGGTATAGGCTCGGATAAAAGAATTGTAAATAATAACTATTACAGTTTTCATTACGAATCTGACAAATTTGAAATTTCTACAAACAACACTAGTACATAATAAATTTATAATTTCTTACATTTTTCTGAGTTCTCTGTATTATTCGATTTTGATGAAATTTTTAAAATGGATTTTTTAAGAAATGTTCAGGATTGGCTAAGATACAAAAAATGTAAAAAGCACTGTTACAGTTTTCAATATGAATCTGACAAATTAGAATTTTCTTCAAACATTCATGACGAACCGTTCTCGGGATAATTAGTTTGAAAGTTTGCGGAGTTCGCGTTCTAACATTCGCAAGTAGAATTGGTTGGATTGGGTCAGGCGCGTCAGCCAATTCCTATTCAACAGCACGCGCAACCAAAACAATGTTATTCGTCTTTTTATCGATTTATTTTAATCAATAAAAAGTTGATATTATTAAAAATCTTTTAATTATTTATGGACAGTTTTATTCTTGTCAATATTTTTATTCTTCCAAAAAAGCTCAAGAAACATATTTCTGCTATAACTTCTGATATAATTACATGAAAACTAAATATTTAACTTCTCTCATCAACTTTTAAGAGAAATTCAAGGACATCGTTCATGAAAATTAATCGATGGATTATCATAAAAAAATGGACGAACAAGGGCAAAGATCGAACACGTTGAACAGAAAACATATTTCTATATATTTCAAACGGAACCGTATAATGTTTTATTTACAATAGTCCGTTAGTATCGCAAAAACGAGTACGTTACTATATAATAATATGTTTATGTATAGTATTCAAGACTTAATAATACGCACGAAGCAACATCCTTCGACAAGGTTCTTTAAAATTCGTGAACAAAGAATTTTTCCTGGGAAGCGTTCTCGAACAGTGTCCTTTTACTTTTATTTTTGGCTATCTAGAAAATAAAATAGAACGAGGCAAGACAGAGAAGAGACGAAGGGGGTATTAGCGGTCGAATGAGAAACAGTATTTTAGTACAGTTTCTCGATGTGATGAATGGGTTCGTAGATTCAAATGAAAAATGAGATTGAAGGGGAATCGACGTAGCGGAGCTTACCTATAATAAGTGCAGGTACCGTTAGATTAATCAAGTAACATGCGATAGAGCGTTATTATACATAAGTATCGATAGAAATAGACTTTACACTAGTCGCCGATTTCTAATCTTGTTAACCGTACGTAATTATTTCATTCTCTTTTCGGGTCTCGTTTACACATGTAGTATGTTACAATCAAATTCATTACGTTTCTTTGGCGTTCTCACGTTTCCAACGAATCAATCAAATTGTCCCAGCGATCGATTCTACGATCGATGGACCGTCCCCTAAAATTTTATAATGGGTCTATCTAATTGTATCGACGTCTTCTTACGCGACTTCTGGACTCGATGATCGCTCGCGAGGCGCTAATCGGCTAACGAATTGGCACTAAACCGACTTGATATGAGAGATATGGGAATGCGTGCAGACGGACCAGGCCACCATCAGTTTTTCAGGATTGTCCGCGTGACGCTTCGTGGGCTTCCTGTGCGATTCTCGTGAACGCATTATTCAAGTACACTGACATAGTGTTCGGTCTACATGTCGTGCAAAACTACGGTAACACCTCGATAGACGGAAAATGTCATTCGTAGCTAGCTTAAAAATTGGAAAAGTGATAACGAGCAAACAGCAAAACTTTTCCATTTTTCGACATTCTTTCGTGAAACATTTACCAACATATTTCTGAATCCACTCCAACGTAATGGGGATAATCGTGTGGCAAATATCGTGCACATCTCTTTCGCATAAATCGAGGCATTACCGTACTTCGTGGCTTCCAATTATAAACGATCGATTCTATAACACTAAATCTCTTTCCTTCACTGCGTTGGTATAACGATAGGCTCACTTTACGTCTCGCTTCGTCGTATGCGTTTTTACATCTAATCTAGCATATTCTGTGTACACTGGCAGCCAAAGGTACGAGACCAACGTCCATAATCGCTTCTCCGTGAAAAAAGTCGTATTCGAAGTGCACAATTTACTTTTCTCTTGCAACCTATGATTTCATAATTTTACAAACTGTCTATTTCCGTGCGAGAAGTACTTGAGAACTGAACATTATCGCGAACTATGCTCGATATGTGCCGCAGAACTCGCCGCAAAATAATGGCAGTTCAACTGATTTGGCGTTGCATGAAATTATATGCGTCCGGTCTGATTGATCTCGTTGGACTTGTAACAGTGTCCGCAATGTCCGAACTGTTAACGGCAGTGTAAAAGAATGCTCAATAACGAAGCATTTAATTTCGACACGTGACTTCAAACACATTACTCGTGGAGCAACCACTTTCCCTCTTGATCAGTACGGAGACTTGGCGTCATACTTTTGGTCGATAGTGTATTTTAGAATTATTAATACATCCTATATCACGTTACATATTTATTCTCTAGACAGACTTAATGTATTAAATTTTTGTTAGTTTTCACAAGCACGTACTGATAAAACGTTGAACGACATCGTTAAATAGAATTATGTCCATGCCAACAGTTAATATCGATGTTTCACCGGTGATCCTCCGTTTCATTGATTTATACTCCGATTAGTGTGGAACAACGTACTTCTTATTTTACACGTTTTACTCTAGTTAGTTACGTCTTTTTTAAAAAACTGTTATTCGGTAACACTCATTGGCTGAAGGTATTCTTAGAAAACATGGCAGCACCAGTCAGTCACGCTTCGCGATTGACGATAACGTGAGAAACAAATTACAATAACTTCCCTATAGAATCGGGAAGTTAACAAATGATCGCGAGAACGTTATTCAAGCATGTTATTGCAAATACAGATGTCTGTGACGATCATCGGTGGACTGCAGATTTTATGCATTTATAATCAAACTGGTTTGATGGGGAACACTGGAACAGTGATGGGCACGGTAGAGACTCCTCCAACGCTATCTTCCCCCACCAACCTCCCTTTCCCTGGTGGGGGGCAGTGGGCGCTATGGTGGGGACGGTCTCGTCTGAATTGACAGAATAGTGCCCATCCCTGCACTAGAGAAACCACATAAAAACCACTAACTTCTATTACCCTTCAAAAATAACAGGACTGTATTTATCGAGTCATTGCTCGATCATTTTCACAGAGTACGTTCGAAAAGATCTTTGCAATCTCAACAATTGTCTGAGATGATTGCATAAGTTCGTGTCCGATTTGATCATCAAATTTCAAAGAATACAACTTCATTAATCGATTGTCAATAATCACCATTCTTTTCTACAATTAAAACAGTATGGTGACTATGCAATCATCTAATACAATACTGAATCAAGAATCTAGCATTGAAAGAAAATGTTGAATATTAAATATTATTAGTGATTCGACAAATCATTAAGAGAAGAAAGGAATTTATTGAGGAAAATTTGTCTTTCGCGTAAAGATCCGCAGTCTCATCATCGAATTTGACATGACGGTATAATGCGAGCCTATCCTAATAGCAACCAGCAATCGTTAGCAACTCGAGAAAGTTGATCGTTAGTTCGACATGAATAGTTGACATTCAATTCCCCGACAGAATCTAACGTGAAATTACGTGACTTAGCATAAACTTCGTTCGACACATGCACCGTCGTTCTTGTTCGTTTCGTATGAAATGTTAACAATCACACCTGATCGTCCCGTGGGTCGAGCGTCTTGAGCAAAGGTTCCACGTGACAGAAGGCGCGAGAGTTCGCTGAAAAATGTAGCGCTCGATCGTTCGATTACGCGCACGCTAACAGAAATCGATTAGCAAGCTTCGAGTGGGGAATGAGTGCCGACACGCAGGCTCCAGTTGGAAACCCCTTCCCGGCGAGGAAGGTAATTAGTCCAACTTGATGGACGCCTTGAGTAAGGCCGAGTAAGGATTCACAACCATTCTAGATGTACCGGGTTGCGACGTGGTTTCCGTACGCTTCGAAACAACCGGGCGAACCGTTCCGATCCCGCGTTCACTGATCATTAAAGTCATCAATTCTCAACGATTCAATATAATATAATCATTTCGTAACACATAGAACTACTCAACTCGATTAGTACTCTCTAACAAGTCGATATTCCGTCTCGAAATGGTCAACCTTTCGTAACGTATCTTCGAACTTGAAACTTGTACAGGACGTTTCACGTCAGCGTTTCTTAAACATTATTTTGAAATGAATCATTCAAGTTGGAACTTCTACGTGTGACTGTCAAGTTGCCAAATAAATAATTTAGATAGAAAATTGCTGCGACTTCTCTTATAAGAAGGATTGTGTTTAATGTTTTAGTTTGAAATGAATTCAAGTTGAATCTCCAAGTACGTTTAACTCGATTTATAAGAAGTATTGTTTTCATGTTTTAATTTTTTAATGTTGAAAGAAATTTTTAATAAAGTCAGTGGAACTTGCACTCTCAAACTTTATAATGAGTTATTTTGTGAACTTATTTTGTGAAACGGCCTGTACATCAGCAAATTATGTATAGAGATGTATATATAATTTTACGTATATATATGTATGTATCATATGGTACATATAGATTTACAATACTCGAGTGCAATCTGGTAATTTGGTCTAGTCAATTGGCTAACTATGGTCTCGCTAGGTCACGTTGTTTCGTAGCTTATGGAACAAATCGCTGATCCCTTCGAAAAACAGAACTGAAGTACTGATCACTACAGCTGTAAACTACGCACGCACGACGCGTGCATATTATCTGTGCATCTGCGCAAATCTCACGCAAATATGTCGTTTTTTTTTTGTTAACTAGGGCCAAGACGCGATTCGCGTCCGCGTAAAAAACTGGTAATAACCGTTCATATATCAATCTTCTGTAAGATTAATTAATCGGATAATATTCACAGACCTTAACTTACACTCTATACCTTAACCTACGAATCTTATTTTTTTTTATTTCTTTTTGGTGCGAAGACAGATCCTGGAGGCGATCGCGTCACTTTTCTCGGAATTACAAATCAAAAATATAGATTATCGCAATAATTAATTACGGACGTGAAACTTACCAATTCAAATTGATATATTCTCGTTCAAGAAATGATTGAAACAGGCAGGTTTTGATATAGTTCTGCAATTTGCTTTCATACACTCATGGTATCCGACTTTCAACGAGATTTTCAAAGAACGATTGAGAGAGAGAAACGGAAACGCGAAAATGGAAATCATCTGAACGCGTGTGACACGAGCCTTCATAGGAATTTGATTATTCCTCCTCGAAACGCTCGATAAATCGATTGTTGCTTCTGTATTATAATCAGAGTTTCATAATATGTGAAACCTTCTTGCGAATCACATTTCTACGTTATTCATTTTACACATGTCGGAAATGATTTCGGACACCTACTTTCTCATACAATAAGTTCTCAAACTATAAGTGTTTTCTCCATCACTCATCAATTTACTAATTTGTTCATAGACTTTCTTAAAGAATGACGTAAGTGTGCCAATAATAACATTTCACTTATATTGTTACTCATCAATTTTCTAGTTCGTTTCATAGACTTTACATTTTCAACTAATGATTTACTATATTCCACTAATCAATACCGTAACAGAGGGAACGACATATAAACTCGCTAATAAAAACATGTTAATTATAACTTTTACAGCCTCAACTAATAATATACTGTATTCCATTATTGAATACCACAACAGAGAGAAAGATATATAAATGTACCAATAAGGACATTGTAATTATAATTTTACTCATAAATTTACTAATTCGTTCATCGAATTTTACTATAAACGTGCCAATAAAAACATTTCACTTATAATTTTACTCAGAAATTTACGAATTCATTCATAAACTTTTACATTCCCAGTAATGCTTTACTTACTGTATTCCATTATTCAACACCGTAACAGAGAGAACGACGCAATAAAAACATTTTACTAGTAGCCTAGTAAATTAGGGAAAAAACGGCTCACTTATTATGAACTCCTCTATAGACTCTCAGCTTGCTTTCCTCGAAAAGCCTAATTTTCTTCGGTACATCTCGTAAGACACATCCAAAGAAATTTCAGTGAATACAATTCGAAGCCACATCGAGATGCCGACAAACGTTTCGTTAGAGTCGATATTTTATGATTGATTTTCATAGTTTTTTTGCAATTGCTTTCTACTTGTTCAGTTTCACCCGAGCCTGAGTAAACACGACTTACGAGTATGGTACACGAGCTAATCCGCTTATCATATTAGAAACAAATGCTGCGTTAAAACATGCCACTTGACGAATATTGATTCCACACGCTTACGTTTATCACGTTTTAGAAAGGCGCACCTTTTGTTTCATTTTTTCATCGTACTTCTGAACCACATTTAAATACTGGTAGATGATCGAGCTTCTCTCCGCTGAAATCAGCCGCAACCCCGTTTCACCCCGTTCGATTCTCGCGGTCCATTAACAACAAGCTTATTGCGATCCGTATAAAAATCTGTTCGCGGGGCGTTTCCATTTCGTATTTTTTTCTTTTTAATAAAAACCACGATCCGAAATCGTTGTACGACGAGATTATCTGTTTCTTGGTTCCACGTTGCGCGGTGTAAAAATATCGCAGACATCTGATTTAAATTTGTACGAGCAAGTACATACTTCGAGAAATCACGGATAGCACTTTCGACGCGAGTCCAAGCGTTTCGAGAGTTTACGATTCGCATAATCGCTTGCGATGTAAATTTCCACAGGGAAACATGTTTTCTTTTCGAAAAAAAGCAGGTTTATCGTCATTTGAGAGAACACAGTACTGCCCTGAATTTATTATAATTTCTTGAAGGAGCGAATAAACCATGTGATGATAAAGCTGTTTTCTTTTTTGTTTTCAGCGAAAGCGAATTAATCTTGTCGATTGAATAATATTGATTGGAGATAGACCGACTCGAAATCATTCCGGTGTAGCTTCTCTTCGTTGACGAGATCCACTTAACGCTGCTATTGCTTCCGAAAGGACGCTTAATAGTTAAAACATAATGTACGCTGGAGACTTTCAGTAGTTTCTTCGGCGTCACTCCCGCGCTGGGGGGTGAGCCCTTGGTAGCAGTCAGTATTCTTCCTCGTCCTCCTCGAACTCGTCCTCTCCGAGGATACTGTACGAGCACATCAGAAAACTTTTGATAGGAGAGACAGAATTGTTGTCCACGTCCCGCTACGTAGCTAAGCATTACTTCCAGGAATTATATTGAGCTCTTGGAGCCTTGATGTGCAATTCAGAATTGTTTTCACGGTGTTCATGAATTTTCTGGCAAATTATAGTAAATACATTGGTACATCGTTTTCATTCATTTCTGTGGTAAATTGACTGAGAATTTTTGAATATATCTTAAGATCTTCCTGAGCATTGATATTCAATTCAGAATTGTTTTATCGGTGTTCATGAATTTTTCGGCAATTTTTATCGAACACATTGATATACGTTCTCATTCATTTCTATGTGGCTAATACGATACAAACCAGAATTGTTTTAACGGTGTTCATGAATTTTGTGGCAAATTATAGCAAATACATTGGTACAACGTTTTCATTCATTTCTGTGGTCCGTGACTGAGAATTTTTGAATAGATCTTAAGATCTTCCTGAGCATTGATATTCAATTCAGAATTGTTTTATCAGTGTTCATGAATTTTTAGGCAATTTTGTATTACAGGTACACGTTTTAATTCATTTATATATAGCTAAGAATATTTTAATGAAGTCTAAGATCTCTGGAAGCATTGATATACAACTCAGAATTGTTGTAATAGTGTTTTCTTTTTGGCGTGTTTTCATTTGAATCCAATACATTGGTGCAACGTTTTTATTTATTTCTGTGGTTCGTGATTATGATTTTTGATTGGAGCTTAAGATCAATATGAATTCCTCGAAGCAATTATAGAGTTTTAATAAGGTGTTGAGGTTCTTCTAGCCGCACTGGGCACTGTATACATACACGTTACTTACTCTTCCTTCCTGGCGTACTTGTCAATGAGATTGCGGCCTGGTCCACCGCAAGACTTGCCCATTGGTGGACAATACCAATAGCACAATACAGCGACTGACACCACGTACAGAACTATGGGTACCACTAATGCTAGTACCAGATGCCTCAAGTTCTCGTCCCAGGAGTACCTATAAGAATACAAAATATTATTACGTCGTAAAAAACACTGCTACCCCTAACAGAAAATATTTATTCGCAAATACCATTGTTAAAAGAACTATTTCTGCAGTTATGAATGATACAATTTTTTGATCAATCTCAAAAATCAATTTTTAATGAGATTTATTGAGTAAATCAAGTTTGTTTAGAATTGCTTTTCTGTGAAGAGAAAGAAGGTTCTCAGACTCATATTGTTGGTTCAATCATAAATTCGTTCATTGAATAAAAATTCTTGAATACTGTATTTTGAACAACCGATATTTCCAAGTACAGACCACTGGTAATTATTCTACACTCCCTTCACACAGAAATATCCACATCTGATAACGATAATAGGTTCTAATCATGCACGATTCACGATTTCAGCGTGAACGTGATCTAAACCGATAGACACGAATACGAAGAGCTTTTCCAGTGACATGAAGCTAATCATCTATTCATAATGTCCTTTCGGGCAGCCACTATTCCGCAGACAGAAAACGAACTAGCGAGATATCCCATTAAAGTGTAATTTCCAATGCAACGAGAAAAGATCGATACCGTTGCAGATCGATATCTCTAAATGCACGTCACGTGTTGTATCGTTTGTAATGCGCATCGGACATGGCACGACACGGTTTGCACAGTTGTCCCCGTTCTTTTGCAGGAATACGCAGAATAGTATAATTATACCTCGCGACGACAGTCTCGGGGTATGTTCTGCTGTAATAACAAGGGAATATCTTCCCTATGTTCGAGAATCCATATTTCCTCGCGAAGTCGGAGCAGTTCACTCGAGGCGGGTAGCCACAGCCTTCCGTGTTCACGAAGAATTTTGTGTCTGGCACGTCCCACGGAATCGAACCGAGCGGTTTCGCCATGTATTCCTCGAACGTCAGCCTCGTGTAGTTGACCCTGATTTGGTGACAACGTAGGGCGGCGCTGGTACAACCTGTAATAATATTTCATTTGTAACAAGACAAAGAATAAACACAAGGAACAAAGGCCAAGTATAAATACAACGAACAATAACAAAGAATAAATACAACGAACAAAGACAGAGATTAAATGCAAGGAATAAAGACCAAGAATAAATACAACGAATGAAGACAAAGAGTAAATATAAGGTACAAAGACAAAGGATAAATACAACGAATAAAGACAAAAGAATAGATCCAAGAAACAAGGACACAGAAAGAGATACAAGGAATAAAGACAAAGAATACATACAACGAACAAAAACAAAGAATAAATACAACGAACAAAGACAGAGAATAAATACAAGGAATAAAGACCAAGAATAAATACAACGAATAAAGACAAAGAGTAAATATAAGGTACAAAGACAAAGGATAAATACAACGAACAAAGACAAAGGAACAGATCCAAGAAACAAGGGTACAGAAACAGATACAAAGAATAAAGACAAAGAATAAATACAACGAACAAAAACAAAGAATAAATACAACGAACAAAGACAGAGAATAAAGACCAAGAATAAATACAACGAATAAAGACCAAGAATAAATACAACGAATACAGACAAAGAGTAAATATAAGGTACAAAGACAAAGGATAAATACAACGAACAAAGACAAAGGAACAGATCCAAGAAACAAGGACACAGAGACAGATACAAGGAATAAAGAGAAAGAATAAATACAACGAACAAAGACAAAGGAACAGATCCAAGAAACAAGGACACAGAGACAGATACAAGGAATAAAGAGAAAGAATAATTACAAGGGACGAAGACAAAGAATAAATTCAAGGAGCAAAAACAAAGGAACAGGTACAAGAAATAAAGACACAGAAACGGATAGAACGAATACAGACAAAAAAACAGATGTAAGAAATTAAGACAAAGAATAAATACAATGAGCAAAGACAAGAAAGAAAATGGTTCCATTACCTTCCCTACAGCTTGCCCAAGAGCAGTTCTTCAGTCCCTCAGCGTAAACGTGATCGGTGACAACGCAGGCAACGGCGTGCGGTGAAAAATCGGCCAGGATCGTGGAAATGGCTGGCTCGACGACGAAAGGAATCAAAAAGAGGAAGGCGAAAACGGCGAGGATTGCTGTGGTGCCCAGGCATAGGGACGTGTAGAACTTAGCCTTTTCCACCAGGGATGCAACCTCCACCACTGGTAGCACCCCGCCCATGGTACTCGATTTGGTATCCTCTTCCTGGGCACCCATGATCACCGTTGACTCGTCGGAATCAATGATTGATTAGTTCCGTGGGTCTCTTGGACCCACTTCTCCACTGTGAAATGATTTCTCCCGAATCGTCGGACGTTCCTCTGAGGCCTTTCTGTCTTCTCTCTTTGAAATTGCAATATTCTATCTCCGTGTAGATCGATCAGCGTGGCAATATGTTACTCGATTGAATCAAATGGAAGGAATCTCCTTTATATTTACCATAAAAGCCAACGTTTGAGCTTGGTTATCAAGAATATCTGTCCTCGTTCGGAATGGTTAATAGGAGTCAGCTTATAATTATACTTTCAAAATAGTTAACGAAGCAAAGCGACGAACTGTCGAGAGTGAGCCGATAATACAGGTTCGGCTGCTATTGGTGCGGAGATCGTGACCGATCATATACCAGCAAGGCACGTCCTTTGATACTGAAAGTGTTCCTGGTGTATGTACGTGTAGTTAGAATTATTAGTTTTAGTTTTAATCGATATACGAAGTGGGTTCTCGTGTTTAAGAAATGTTCCTTATCTATGGTCACGGCGAATCAATCAGTAGGGGGACACTTAAAAGCTACCGACGATTATTATCACGTGTATAAGAAAAGACGCCGAATATATTTTTTTCCCTTTTGTTATATTCCCTTATCGTTCCGTTCGAGTATTTCGTCGTATCCGAAAGTTTCTTTGAGCCAAAATTCAGGAATCACCTCCTCTTTCGTAGCAGGAGAGTAACAGCCGAGAGCAGTGCGCGTCTTTCGCGGAAACCTTTCTCTCGCGAAACGAGCGTATTCGTCCAGTCCCCGTGCCGGTGTGCGGAAACACCGGGACCCCTCGGTTTCGTTTATTACAAAAAACAAAAGCACGTGCGCTCACGAAAAATTGTCCGTGCAAGTTCGGGTGCAAATAGGAAAAATTCTTGGAACTTGGTACACACGCTTTTATCGTTTCTGTGACCGCTTGCTCTCCGGTCTGCCGTGTTTTTTTATCGTTTCTCGATGCTTTCGCAGAAATACATTTTTCTGTGTGTTTCGCTTTTGAAGTTTTTTATTGTTTTCTTTGCAACATGAGAATTTTAACCACGCGTTCCCCCCCTCCCCACACCTTTATTATGCCCGCGCAGGGAGAATATCTACTGACGAGCCGGACTCTCCTGCAGGAGGGGAATGCCTGCGAACAAAAAGAGAAAACGTTCTATCAGAAACGCGCGGCTACGTTAACTTTTCGATTAATTCTCGAAGAAACTTTGGAGAAAGATGCGGTGGACCAATGTCTGATCATCTTGACTCGCAGCCGAAGATTTAACCCGTGCGATTTTTACAAAAATGTGTAGAAAAGCCTGTTCGTACGATCAACCGCTTGCTCTACAAAATTTTATGCATTTCTGGCAAGGGTAGGTAAGCACAATTCGAAGCAGTGGAGATATTAACAAGGTTTAAAAAGATCAGCATACTGGATTAAGCTTAATCACAATTTTTTTGCATAAACATCCGCAGTCTATTAATGTATAAGCACAATAAATATAAAATTTCTTTTTCTTCCAGAAAATTATAGACGACAAAGTAGTTCTAATCGGTGCAACCATAAAATAAATCGTAGTGCAAGGGGTTAATTGTGTATTTATGTGAATACAAGCACAGCTATAGTCAAAATGATCTTCCATTAGCCGAACGAAGCACAATAGACATATTAAATAGATTATATACAATATTTTTAGGTTATTATTAACCTTTTGACTGCATATACGCGAGAATTTTTTTTAGTAACATTGACTCGTTTATGAAGCTACAGTGACTGAGTTTTAAGATTCTTTTCACTGTAGAAATAATTGAATCATGAATTATTTTAGCTAGTCACATCTAAACTTAAACGAGAATTGCAGTCAAAGGGTTAAATATTAGTTTCTAGTTCTATCTGTGGTTTGAGACGCGGTCTCTCCATTAACGAGGTAATATCGTACGTACAAATTGTACAAGTATTATAATATTGCTATGTAGTGATATTTTATATTATTGACTCAGGGCTCGTACTTTTGTTCAACAGTGTACGCAGGAAAGAACTTGTTCGTGCAAAAATAGAACGAAATTGTCACGCGTGCAGATATTCAAAAATACAATTTCTCTCTTCGTTAAAACGTTATTCAACACGACAATACGACGAAGTAATCAAAAAATAGTTGAATATATTTATATATGTATTTAGTGTTTACAAGACATGGAATTCTGACAAACGAGTTTAATTGCACTTGCACTAGACTAGACATTCTCAAAAAGATTTATTAACTGGACAAAAATAGTTGAAGAAGTATTTAGTGTTCGAGTAAAAATGAACTTCTGGCAAAATAAAGTTTGAGTTTGAGTTTGCTTAGAGGTGTGTCCATAGATAGGAGTCGTAAAGATGACAAATAATATTCAGTTGGGTTGAACTAGCCTAAACAATAGAATAGATGTATTGTATAACAAAAAGTGGACTTAGACAGACTAGACACCCAGAAATTGTTTACAAGTTGAAGAAACATGATCAAATATGATTAAATATGATTGGACAGATAAGTGTCTAGTGCTCGAGTAAAACTTAACTTTTGGCAAACAACTTTAAGTTTGCCTAGAGGTGTTTTCATAGATGGGTGTCGTAAAGATAGACCAATGACAAATGATTTTGTCAGGTTGAGCTAGCCTAAACAACAGAACAACTATATCTTGGATACCAAAAATGGACTTCTAACAAACAAGTTTAAGTTAGACTAGACTAAACACTCAGTAATTGTCTATTAATTGAAGGAGAATGATTGAACAGTTCAGTATTTAGTGTTTGAGTAAAAATGAACTTCTGGCAGATAAGCTTAAGTTTGCCTAGATGTGTGTCCATAGATTGTTCATTTAGGTTGAGCTAGCCTAAATAACAGTTATTTGTTGTACAGCAAAAAATGAATTTCTAACAAACAAGTTTAACTGAAGTTAGACTAGACACTCAGCAATTATTTTTTAATTGAAAAAAATGATTGATCAGTTAGGTATTTAGTGTTTTAGTAAGAATGAACTTCTGGCAGTTAAGCTTAAGTTTGCCTAGATGTGTGTCCATAGACAGTTCATTTAGATTGAGCTAGCCTAAATAACAGTTATTTCTTGTACAGCAAAAAATGGACTTCTAACAAACAAGTTTAATTGAAGCTGGACTAGACTGGACACTCAGCAATTGTTTCATAACAAAGGAAAAATGATCAAATAGATAAATATGTAATGTTTAGGAAAAATGGACTTCCAACAAAAGAGATCGAAGTCGGACTTGAGATGTTTCCCCGTATAAGTGTGGTATAGGTCCTTATGGCGCATGACGATTCTTACATGCCGGATCTCAGAGCGCCATAGCAGAGTTTCCTCCGCCAGCATCCCCTAGGTTACCCAAAGCGCTCTTCTCTTTCGACGCGAGCGCAGCGGCCGTGCCCTTGAATCTCATCTTCGCGTCGTCGCCGACGACCACGCTCCTTTGACAAAAGATCAACGTCAAGCAACTAACTACGAACAGTACGCTAGGCAAGATCAGCGCGACCAGGAACTCCTTGTAGGTATTTTCTAGGTTGAACCGGGACACGACTATTCCAGTGTTACCCTCTCCGTAGTAACAAGGGAATCTGGCACGGGCATTATGATCGGACCCATCTTTTCCATATTCGTGTAGGAAATCTCTGCACTCGTCGCGAAGAGTGTTGACGCAACCTTCGAGGTTGATGAGCAACCGACTCTCGTTCGCAATAATTAGGTCTTGCTCAGGCGGTGCGACCATTCTAGTTTCGTCGAGGGGCGTGGTAGCGTATAAATTCAGATAGGACAGGTATGTGAAATTGGTCAGATCTGTGAGCAGATCTTTCTCTAAAGCGGATCCGTTGATGCAGTCGACTGCTTCGACGCCCATGGTCGAGTTGAATATTCCGTAACAGGACGCCATCATGACATCACCGCGATCCTCGTGCCAAATCTCTCGATTGGTTTGCACGTCTATAGCTCTCTCGCATTGGCTTAGATAAACCTTATCACCGCTGAGTAGTATCATGTTTTTGTTCCTGGTCGGTATATCGACGCACCTACGGTCACAGTTATACGGTGTTCGGATCCTCTCGCATGTGCCTCGATTACAATTGAACAAACCGTCTATGTCTATGCAAGTGATCTTGCCGCGTCTACCGGAACACTTCATCGGT
The DNA here is from genome assembly GCA_028455615.1 of Lasioglossum zephyrum. Lineage (NCBI taxonomy): Eukaryota > Metazoa > Arthropoda > Insecta > Hymenoptera > Halictidae > Lasioglossum > Lasioglossum zephyrum. The sequence continues at coordinate 7,255,659 of CM052321.1, read as the reverse complement.
GGATCAGTGTCGTGGAATATGCACTCGAACGCGTCCGTGATATTGATGCACACGCCGGAGGAGCAATTGAACGTGCCGGTCAGGTTCCGGCACTCGTCCGCGATGCATTTCGATTTCTTCGCGTTCTCCTGATCGATACCGTAACAAGTCTTATTCGTAGTGTTCGTGCAGTTCGCAAGCAGAATTGTGGAGCCGTTTCTGCGTAGATTTACGTGGATCTGAACACACGGGCCGGACGTTTTCGAAAGGCACCACTCGCCGCAGCTACCCCAGTCACAATTATCCGCGTTTACCGCGCGAATCGTCGTACACATCACCGGCACCTCGCTAATGCCCGATTTGAACGCTCTGGTGCTCGGCATGTAAATCGCCACTGTCAAGTAAACCAAAGCGACGGATGATAGTACCGCCGTCATCTGGCAGATGCAAATCGTCCCGCATATCCGGCCATCCTGCGGCGGGATCACCAGATTCTCCACTGGCACTGGTTTCGGCATCGTGTCTGATTTCTCGTCCTAACAAATCAGTCTCTACTCCAACATCTCACATAGGCTTGCCCATTTTGATCGCGCGCCACCCTCTACATCATCGTCGACGCTGATTCAACACAGTCTGTCCTATATTCCACGGTTGATCGCTCGACTCTATAGCCACCCTGTAACTACGGACCTTGCGGTAGAGGACATCGACGTTTTATCGATAACCGCTGCTACAGATTTCGCACGACGTTCTATAGTATCACCAGAAATATGCCACACGGAACTTTTTCCATCAATGCTACAGTCCCATTGAAACCAATTTACGATTCTTCCCAGCTGTCCGATCGACCTATCACCACCCAGAAGAGTGTACCATTCTCTGATGCATTCCACTGGTGTCCTCTATGGTGATGTTGGGGTAGGTCGGGCCGATGGACCGACGCCGATCGCGAATTCCGACGACCTCTGATGGACCCGGTGTACTACGCGAGATTTCCCATACCGGTCACCGCGAAAATTTCACGAAATGTTCGAGGCTCGCAAGCTCGTGACGGCGTTCTTTTCACCGCAGGACGAGGCTAGCCGCACGCGTGTTCTGCTTTCCGTTGGTTTGCGCCTCGTGTGGGGTGCGCGGCGTGAAAACCTCGGGCGGCGACGCGCATCGATCACTTTTCCCCGCGCAAGCGCCGCGACGAACTGCAACGACGCCGTGCAACTGCCGCATTTGACGTCATCGAGCGCCGCCGCGCGACGCCCCGTGCCATCCGGAGCATCTCTCTGTTGCAACACAATCGTCCAGAGATGGCAGGATTCGCCGGAAAAACGAATCTCTTCCGATAAAATGTATCCGATCCTGCTTCCCGATCTTCGACCTCCTTCGACTCGGTTTCTAGTCAATCGGAATTTTTACTTTCCGTAATGTCGTTTCGATGCCATTTTGCTTCTAGAACTCGAGTAGTATGTTCTTATCTATCCTAATCAAGTTCTTTGTTGACGAGGGTCAGTCTAATGGTAACCGGATTTTGTATTGTATGAAGTATCGGTGGTCTTGTTTAGGTGAGATAAGCGGGTGTTCAAGTAGGTCGTTCTAGACGTGGGCTACTCTACTTAGCCGTGTTCTCGATAACTATCGTTTATTCTGCGGATCGTTTGTTAAACAAAATTTGTCCATCTTGTACAGTTGTTTGGATTGGTTAAAATAGTAACTTTGTCTGTATCCAATTGGTTGGAAGCTCGTTTGTTGATTTAGCAGAGTCTCTCTAGAATGATGAGACAATGAGAATGCCAGACGTACATCGCAAGAAAGCGTTTAATGAAACAAATGTTTTCTCCAGAGACACATTAATAAAAAAAAATAATTTAATTGTCTATTTATGTTTTTACACAAAACGTTATCCATAAATCGTTACAATGGATGCCACCACGATCGAAAGACAATGCATCAAGACGAATGTCACAACGAACCATTTAATGAAAGTAAATATGTTTTTTTCAAGAGACACATATACGTTAATAAAAAAAATTAAATGTCATTTATGTTTTCATACAAAACGTTATTCATAAATCGTTAAAATGGACGCCACGATCCGAAAACAGTGCATCAAGACGAACTACACAAGAATCTAAATATGTTTTTTCAAGAAACATTTATATTTCCATAATGAAAACAACTGCAACACTTTAATACAGACAGAAACGATCTGTAATGTTCTATCGTCGCAACACTGTAAGTAAGGCAACACCTCTTGAAATAAATATTATTCGATATCGCGTCAGGTGGAAGTAGGTTGAAGATCAGCCGTGTTAACTTTCTTTAACCGTATCACATGACGCTTGATGTTCTAACAAGGCTGGATCAGGTTACGATAGTTACGAAACTCTAGGAACTACGGGAATAGAGATTTTCTATAAATATTACATAAACTAGTTTGAAACATTGTTCTACTTTGAACAATAAAGTGTATGTCTGTCCCGAATCAAGATTTACAGACAACCAATTAATTTCTTCGGCAATAATTCTTTGCATTATAAAATATTGTAACATTCCTAAAAATTTGTACTCGATTCTTGACGATCATCTTTCAATAAAAGATTAATCAGGAGCCACACTTGACTATAAACGTAGAGTTCGCCCTTCCTTGGGTAACAGGTGAAATTGGAAATGCATTGAATTTTAGATATCCCGAGTTCTCGGTAAATAAATACTGTTACAGTGTAAAACTGCGGGCGAAACCGGAAGGGTAAAACATACCGAAAAATATGTTCCACCGCTGCACGTTTCTTGCACGATATTTGCATGGATTGCGTTAATTTTTTTCCGGAGACCATCAGTGGCGAACACGAACCGCTGGGGTAACTGTGACACAGTTTTTCCTACCATAGGACTTTCAGAACGTGTGACACAGTTTTGAGAGTAAAGCAACAGTGGTGTAGAAAACAAAAAGCGCGGAGCTTAAAAAGCACTGAAGCGTTATTAATTGCGTGGACATTTTTTCCAAGTCTGAATATCCTCTTCAATTTCTTCGGATGGACATTCGATCGTTTTTATAAATGATCGTGTAAGTAGAATCTTTGATACAACGATATTCCGTTGAACGGAATTATTTGACCGCGGATTTGTGCAATTAATGACAAAATTGAGTGGGTGATACACACAACTTTTTGATTATGATAATTTGGGTTAAAATAGAACGAAACACGAAGGGTGAAATGGAAATAATAATTTTCCATTTTTCTTTTTTTTTTTTGGTTTTGTTTTTTTCAAAGTTTTTTTAAAAATTTTTTTTTTATAAAAATTTTTAAAAATATTCTTTCTTTTATAGAACTTTTTAAAAATGGTTCCTTTTTCTGGTTACCTAGAACGTTTAAAATATTGTTCTACATTTACTATTTATGACGTGCCCGAAGAACATTTATCTGTTCAAAGAATGAATGACGGAAGTGCAAGAAACACAATTCCCCTGTGCGAGTAAACACGAAAATTCGCAGTTACGCGATTACATGGATTAGAATCTGCGATGAGGTTATAGTACT